>CM057459.1:1260275000-1261475000 GCA_016271365.2 Neoceratodus forsteri
CCAGATCTGAAGCCATGCTGCTCCCTGCAAAGTAAATTATGAGCAAGCAGTTACTCAGTGAGTTGGGTGGCTATAATTTTTTTGAGGGCTTTCGAGAGTGGTGGGAGAATGGATATGAGACAGTAGTTATTGGGGGAAGTGCTGTCATCACTCTTCAGTATTGGAGTGACTGTGGCAGTCTTCCAGGCTGCCGGGAACTGCCCCAGACTTAGGGAGTGGTTAATGAGGTCAGTCAGCGGGGAGAGGACTGTATCTAGTATTAGATGTAGGATTCTCATATCAAAAGAATCTTTGCAATAGCAAGAGCCACTGAGTGCTTTAATGAGATGAGACCTTGCCTCATTCGTAGAGATCATCCTGAGATGGAAGGGGGGATGCTGGGTGTTAGGGGGCAGGGTTGCAGGAGTGGGGTCGAAGAAGTTATTTGGGAGTACTGCACTAAGGTCAGAGAATGATGAGTTGAGGCAGTTGGCAATGGCTAGCGGGTCGATGGTAGGGACACTGTTGATAGTTAGTGGGGAAGGCCCGGATTTGCCATTGAGTTCCTTGATATTGTCCCAGAACAACCGAGCATTCCCCCAGGAGAAGGCAAAGGTTGTTTTGCAATAGCCTGATTTGACCTATTTTATGGCCCAAGTGCATCTGTTACGAGCCACTTTATAGGCTTGTCTCTCTGCCTGCATGCTGGATGCGACTGCTTTATGCCAGCGATCATCTCTGTGCTTTAGCTGTTGGAGCAGTGCAGGCGTGACCCAGGGGGCATTACATTTCTTGGATTGCACGTTTGCTTGTGGGGCATAGATGTCACATGTTTTATTAAAAGAACAGGTGAAATAATCAAGGGCTTCATCTATAGTAGGGGCCTGGGAGATGGGGGACCAATCCCATTGAGTTAAGTATTTTCTTAGTTTTGTGAGGCCTCCAGGTCAGAGACGACACCGGGCAACATAGTTTGGTTTGGGTTTCTGCTGAAGACATGACCAGGAAAAGAGGATGGGTGAGTGATCGCTTAGGGAGTCTGGAAGGACCACAGGTCAGAGATTCTGTGGGGATGATTGGTGAGAAGAAGGTCAATCAGGGTGCTAGAGCTGTTAGTGGGGTTCACCCTGGTAGGTTGGCTGACCAGCTGGGTCAGGTCCAGTGCAGTGAAGGTGTCCTTGGCATGGGAAGCCGAACTGAAAGCCAGTTCACATTAAAGTCTCCAACTATGATGTGTTCCATTTTGGGGGGGAAGCCAGAGATGTAGTTAGCAAGGGATTGTATAGCAAGAGCTTAGTTTCTTGGGGGGGACTTATGCAACAGGAGGAGTTACAGGGGCTCTGGAGGGATCTGGAGTAAGTTTTAGCGATAAGGCTTGTCACCATGGTTTAGTGGAGGTGTTGGAAGAGCATGGCATATCAAGGAGTCTCGGACATATACAGCACACCCCCCACCATGTTTGCCCACTCTGTCAGCTCTGTGAAGGGTGAAGCCAGGGAGGGCGACCATGGAGTCAGGTGTTTTTTGGAGACCCAGGTTTCTGTGAGGGCTAGCACATCTGGCTGATGTTGCAGTATCCAGCAATGGAGAGCTGCCGTCTTTTTGGGTAAGCCACAAATGTTCATTGCAGCTATTCTAAGCCCGCAGTGCAAGAGGCTAGGGCTGGGCGAGACAGGGCCTGGGTTAGGATGAACATTTCCTGAAATTAGTAGGAGCATGGCAAAGACTCTGAGGAGAGCAAAGGACCGTTGCCTTATTGTCAAGGCTGGCTGCCGCTTAGTTATAGCGCGGGTAGTACATGGGATGGCCAGGGTGATAAGGGTTGGAAAGAACAGGAATGTGATCTGGCATGGAGGTTGATGGTGGTGCTTGACTGCAGGGAGATATGTGGGGGATGGGGATGCATGACAGGCAGTGGCAGTGTGGGTGGCAGTCGGTGATGGTTCGTGGGGGTGGGAGGTGTGGGAAGAAGGCCCTTGAGGGGAGGGCTGGGGGTCCAAGAAGTAGGATAGTAAGAGCAATCAGTAGGAGCCTGGGTGGTCCGCGTGACAATGGGTGCCCAGCAACTGGCGATAAGGGGGCAGTGGCCCAGTGTCGGTATAAAGGGGGCACTCTGATACCCATAATTGTGGTGGTTTCTGTGGCACAGCGGTAGGGTGACAGACTATGGTTTGTTAGGCTGTAGTAAATTGCTTTAGGTACGAAGGACCCAGGACGAGAAGTTTTAGGGGATTGCAATGGGAAGAGGATTGCAACCTCCAAGAGTTGTTGCCCTCTAGTGACTTTGCAGTATAATTTGTAAATGGAAAAGTAGACACTTATTTTCCTGTTCCACTAAACAGTTGGTACTGGTAAACTCAGCATTAGCAGTTCTTGTATTAAAAGGAGACAGCTCAGGAAGGGTAGAGTCAAGAGCCAATAAGAGAAGGGGGAATAGCATTATGCCTAATCAGAGCTCAGGAGCAATAGTAGTGCAGCCAAATGGCCTGAAATTCAGAAAGTGCCAAGTTCAATCCTGTTGGTAGCTGTGGGTGGCTCTTCAAAATGTGTACCTGGTTGTTGGCCGAGAGACAGGCGGGTCAGCGCAGAACAGACGCTGGGTTCAGAGCAGCTCCTGCAGCTTGCAGAAGGAGGCAGTCACCCATTCAGTGGCTGCCTAGGTTAGTATTTTGTTTTTCTGCCTTTCTGGCTGTAGCTTGCGCTTCTTTCTTGTTTCTCAGTTAGCTAATCCTGCTGCACTCACGTTCTCATGTAACTCCTGTGTTTTTTCTGTTTTGGTTCTTGGTGTGTTTACTAGTTCCCACAGTATGCCCTACCTATGTCATTCTGTTATTTTGGTTTGTGCTATCTCAGTCCTTTCTATTTGCTGTTCATACCAATTCACATGCAAACCTCCCTTAATTTCACTATATTCCTCCTCAATTTATTTCACCTGGCTTCCTAGCTAGGCAGCCTTTTCCTCTCTTGCTCTGTTACTTCAGTTAGTTTTACTCAGTCACCTCCTGGCAGTCCCACTGGATGTTAAGTCTAGTGCTCTGGGAGAGCTTTAGCCATGCAGATCTTTGGTCAGTGGCACCTCATGGTGTAGCAATTTAAGACATCAGCTGCTAAAGGGTGGTGCCCTAAGCCCACAGGGATTCCTTTATCTGTGCAGACCATATCAGCAGCACCTCTGAAAGCAATTCTCTCTCTGTCCACCTGGTCTCATCCCATATCCCTTTTCTTTAGTTTCCAGTCAAGGTTAGGGCTCCTCATGGTCTCAAAGTTGGGTGATAACCTTTCATCAGTCAGTACTCTCCTCATTCCAAGCTTTGTGGGGTGGGTCTCCCCCATTGGGAACTTCCTTTATCTGTAGAAATTCATACCAAGTCAATATGTTGTATATATAATGCCGCAGGGCAAAACCATGCAACAGTAACAGCGAGTGGAAGAATAGTTACAGGGTACACAATGCCACATGACACAAATAGTGTGGAGTGGTAGCTGTGACCCTGTAGCTGTTTTCAGGAAAGCTCTGCTTCTGAGGGTAAGAGCTCTGCTTGAAGCGGGTCTGGCGAGCAGCTGCCATGGCTCAGGGAGTAGAGCCATCAGCACTGGAGGACAATGGAGTGGCTGTGGAAGAGGGTTCTATTCCTGTCCCATATTAGGTTAGTCTATTTTTCTTTTCTTCCCCCCACCCGAGTTTCACCCTGTCCCCAAGTTCCCCCTCCCCCGGAGGAGGTTATTTTAATGGGGGGAATAGCCACCCCGCAGAAAACAAGTATTTTACTGTTTTTATTACTAGTCGCTGTTTTGACAGCATGATATAGTGCCACGCTGATTTTGTTTGTGGCAACACGACTCCGTGCCATAGAAACTGACTCACGGCACCCCACAGCGCTATCCCGTTAGAGAGAGAGAGAGAGTTATCCCTCTAAAAACCTCCCCTGAATTCTAACTCCAAATTAGCAGAGCTGAGCTGTCACAGTAATAAGTACTCATGCTAGTAGAGACAGCAGCCAATGTCATGGATCTCCAGAGATTTTCCTCCACATGGATTTTTTCTCTCCCGAGTGCCAAGGACCGTAATGTAGTATACATATTAATTGTTATGTTTGCCCTAGTAGTAGGATTTCCGCTTTGAGTTGGGGGTTTGATGGTGGCTCGCTTATCCTACAGTCTTGCCGTTCCCTCTCTCCTTCTGGAAGTCATGCCTTTGTCTGCTATCAGTCATCACCAGCTTCAGCTGTCAGTCATTACTCCAATCAGTCTCTATGTTGACCAATTCTTCACAGTTCTTTTGAGCTCCTTCCTAAGGTACCTTTAACATAATGGAATTATGTTCCCGTAGCACCACTCGGGGTTGAACCATCCTCAAGAAGGTTCGTTTGCCTTTACAGTATCCTTTGGGGGACAGAGGTTGTGAACAGCTGAAGTATCTACATACAACAGTCAAACAACTCAATCATTCAACTACCTCCAGACTATCAACAATGTTGCACAAGCATAACTTCTCACATTGAACTAAAAGGCTATGCCTGCCGATCGATGGGTATGTGGGAGCAACCAACCACACACCCTCCAGCAGCTATTTAAGCTAGCTTCCTCCAGCCTCATTCAGAAGTACTGTTTCTTTGCCCTGCTAACCTCTCCTCCTGCTCCAGTGGTGCAAGAAATTATGTTCCTGTGGCACCTCTAAGGGTGGAACCCTCCTCAACAGGGTTCCTTTGCCTTCATGGTTTCCTGACAGGGTGGTAGACCCTTAGGGAACCGAGTGCGAATGGCCAAAGTATCTACATATAAGTCAAACAACCCACTCATTTAACTACCTCCAAACTAACAACAATGTTGCACAAACATAACTCCTCACCCAGGTTGTGTACACCCCCAAAATAAAAATGGTCCATCACCTTGTTCATTCCTTTCAGGAAGTTGCAGGTCTCTGTTATATCATTGTTGATGGGGGACTTGAATATGCCAGATGTTAACTGGAGCACCTTTGCTGCAGCCACATCCAAGAGCAGGGTCATTCTCAATGCCCTACAGGGGGCATGCCTCAGTCAGCTAGTGCTGGAATCCACTCGGGAGGGAGCAATCTTAAACCTGGTACTCTCAAATGGGGATGGAGAGAGGATCTCAGATCTAGAAGTTGGTAGCCATCTGGGAACAAGTGACTACCAAACAGTGTGGTTCGCGATAAACACAGCCGCAGAGTCAAGCCATACAAAAGTGAGGGTACTGGACTTCAGGAGGGCTGACTTTGTCAAAACGGGAGAGTGCCTCAGAAAAGCAGCAGCAAACAGGCAAGAAGGAGGGGTGGAGGAACAATGGGGAAACATCAAAACTGCCATCACAGAGGCAACAAGCCTTTGTGTGAAGCAAACAAAACAAATCAAAATGAAAGAAAAAAACACTATGGTTCTCAAAAGAGGTGGTGGGGAAGGTTAGGGAGAAAAAGATATCATTCAGGAAGTATAAGAAAACACAGAAGGAGCAGGACAAAGAACTGTACCAGTTAAAGCAGAAGGAAGAGGGGAAGGCAGTCAGAATAGCAAAGGCCCAAACTGAGGAAAAGATAACGAACTCGGTAAAGAAGGGGGATAAAACCTTTTATAGGTACATTAGGGGGCAAAGAAAGACCAAGGGAAGGATAGTGAGGCTTAATAAAGAGGAGGGTGGGTGGTCAGAGAGGGACAGAGAAAACGCAGGGATACTGAACGAATACTTCTGCTCAGTATTCACAAAAGAAGAGGAGGGGGAGGTACCTAATCCAATCAATAGAAGCACTCTGGATAGGGGGGTCGATACCAGTCCATTCACAGAAGAAAGGGTTCTGAAAGACCTCCTAAAAATTAGGTGGACAAAGCAATGGGGCCTGATGGGATTCACCCCAGAATTCTAAAAGAACTAAGAGGAGAACTAGTGACACCACTGACTACCCTTTTTAACAAATCATGGGAGGATGGTATGGTACCTAAGGACTGGAGGAGGGTGGATGTGATTCCCCTTCACAAAAGTGGGAGAAAAGCAGAGGCAGGAAAGTACAGACCTGGTAGCTTGACCTTAGTGGTAGGGAAAATGATGGAATCACTTCTGAAAGAAAGAATTGTTGAGTACCTAGAGGCTAGCGGGGCACAGGACCCAAGGCAGCATGGATTCACAGCGGGAAGGTTATGTCAGATTAATCTAATTGATTTCTTTGACTGGGTGACCAAAGTAATAGACCAGGGAGTGGCTGTGGACATGGCCTACCTAGACTTTAGCAAGGCATTTGACACAGTCCCACACAAAAGATTAATAAACAAATTAGCCAGCCTGCTGGGAGTGGGTCCTAGGGTGGTAGCTTGGGTAAAACATTGGCTGGATAACAGGACACAGAGGGTAATAGTAAATGGAGTCCACTCCAAAGAAAGGTGGGTTGCTAGTGGGGTACCACAGGGTTCAGTATTGGGTCCAGTCCTTTTTAATGTCTTTATAAGTGACATTGCAGAGGGACTGAAAGGAAAAGTATGCCTCTTTGCAGATGACACAAAGATCTGCAACAGGGTTGATACACAAGGGGGGTGGAAAGGATGAGAAGGGACTTGGCGAGGTTGGAGGAATGGTCAAAAGTATGGCAGCTCAGATTCAATGCAAAGAAGTGCAAAGTAATGCACCAGGGAAACAAAAATACAGGGGAAGAGTACACAATGGGGGGGGGGGGTAGTAATAACAACAAAAATGGAAAGCGACCTGGGGGTAGTTATATCAGATGACCTAAAGGTAAGCAAGCAATGTGAGAAGGCAGTAAGGATGGCTAGGGGGATACTGGGATGTATAGGGAGAGGCATCACCAGCAGAAAACAGGAAGTTGTTATCCCTCTGTACAGACAGTTGGTGAGACCCTATCTGGAGTACTGCGTGCAGTTCTGGAGACCCCATCTCCACAAGGACATAGACAGGATGGAGGCAGTCCAGAGGAGGGCAACAAAAATGGTGCAGGGTCTTCAATAGAAGCCATATGAAGAGAGACTAAAGGAGTTAAACATGTGTACCTTAGAGGAAAGGAAGGAGAGGGGGGACATGATAGAAACTTTTAAGTACCTCAAGGGAATCAACAAAGTCCAAGAGGGTAGCATCTTTCAGAAAAAGAGATGTGTAAGAACAAAGGAGCACAATTTGAAGATAGAGGAGGGACTGCTCAGGGGCAACGTGAGGAAGTATTTTTTCACAGTGAGGGTGGTGAACGCATGGAACATCCTTCCTGAGGAGGTTGCGGGGTCAAAAACAGTGGGGGAATTCAAGAATGCATGGGACAGTCATAAGGCAATTCTAGGAGGTGGGGGTAGAAAAAAGTAGGCTGTTGGTTAACTAGGATCTGCAGCTTATCCAATAGGTAGGGAAATGGGCAGACTACGTGGGCCAAGCAGTCCTCATCTGCTGTCAAAGTCTATGTTTCTATATTTCACTCTCTCATCTGGCCTCAATATCATTGTACCACAGTATCTTCTGCAGCTAAACCCTTGCTTCCTGGGCTGTCCCCTCGATTCTCCTGCTTATGGACAGAAAACAAAAGGCTATTATGGCAATACAGACTTTTGTATTAGCCCATCAGGGAAATAAGGAAAAAGGAAAGTGAACATAGCACTACTATGCTGTTCTCACTGCAGTGCTGTCATTCCTGTTCTCATCTCAGATGCTCTGCCATCTAGCCTGATCACTCTCACTCTTCCCTCCTGACTCTGTTCAAAGTGTTTCCCAAATGCCATAGTGCAAAATGCTCATAAGGGCCATAATTGTAAAAAAAAAAATTCTCTGCCACACCTTGCTACTATTTTGGGGGGGGGGGGGGCAAAGGAGAAATGAAAGTGGCTGTGTGGCTATGAGAAAATAAAAGACTTTGAAAAACAGTGGTGCCCTCTACTGGTAATTGTACCCATGGAATGACTACTTTACAAGAAAATGTTTCTTATTCATTTTAAAACATTTTTAAATATTTCATTTTAAAATTTAAACAAATACCAATTTTCTAAGTGCAATAACGTACTCCAGGGTAAGCTGTGTTGGTGAAACACACCATCCAAGGACTGTAAGGCCTGATATTACCTCATTACACACCTGGGTGGGCGGGTACACGTGGACACCACCCACCCTGCTGTGCATTACTGCTTACATAATCCATGGTGTCTCTGTTCGCACTTTGGGCTCTTTTGAAATATCACCTAGAAGAAAGTCTTTGCATATGGGCAGATCCTGTTTTTTGGGTGATAACAGTAGACACCGAAAGAACTGATTGAACTGATTCTGCAGAATCAAGAGAGTTCAAACCAAAGTCCATATTACTAACTGCATCAGAGTCTTTATCTAAAGCTGAGGTCAAAGCAGACCTCTTGTCCTTTTTTTTTGGTTTTTGATGAAACCAGATATTTGGTCTGAATCAACAAATATATGTTTATGACCATTTAGTATCACCGTAGAATCGTAAGGATAGATTCTCCTCTGAAATTTTTTATATCTTGTTGCAAATTTAAGAATCGACACCTGCAAACTTGGGTCATGGGACTGACATGTGGATAAAGAAATATTTCTCATCATCGAATGTTATTGCCTCTTTCATTCTCGCCCTTTTATGGCTGTCTTCTCTCTGTTTCATGTCACAATTGCAGGTTTTGGAGGCATGGCAAAGCAGTTTTATTTCTAGATCACCTTTTCCTGAAGGCTCAGGGCACTTCACAATACAGTGACAGTAAATATTTCAGTAGCATAAATGAAACAGGTAAAAGACAACATATGATTACATTCTAAAAACAGTTTAAAAACAGTACTAAGAACAATCGGGGAACACTTCCTGGAATAGATATGTTTTTAAGGAGGACCTGAAGACCTCTATGGTGTGGGCAGATCTAACATGTGTAAGGTATTTCACAATACAAGGGCTACAACACTGAATGCCTGGCCCTTGAATGTCACAGGCCCTTGTTTGATTGGCACAACTGTGTCTGACTTTCTGGTGGGGCTGTGGAGTGGGTACAACCTCCATGCTCCCCATTGGGAGCTCCATTCTCTTTCCCCCCACTGCATTGCTGCATTCTGTACAGCAGGGAGCCACTGTCTCTTAAAGGTACAGCGTGCCGAAATGCCCTGGCCCTTCTCCTCCTCCCAGTGCCTCCATGCCCCCTGATTCCCACTGAAGTCCCTAGGGCCAGAGCACACTAGGGGAGGCACTATGGCGGTTGCTGATGTGGCTCTTGGTACTGCTGGTGGTCGGGCACATCCAATGCCAAAACACTCTAGCTGGCAACTGATGAATGTGTGCACGTTGTGGTGCACAATCCGGCAATCTTTCTGTGCTGCTTCTCCAAACCACTTTCCAGCAGCAGTCCCAGGGTCAGAGCGAGTGAAGAGATGGATGGCAAAGTTCAGAGGGCAGCACACAGGACTCCAGGTAAGCCCCCCCCACCCCAGAGTGGGGGGGGTTACATACAAATTGCATCTGTTTTTTTGTCCATGTCCTGTCTAGGTCACCCAGGATGTCTGTTGAAACACATAAAAACATATTTTCCCCTTTGAAGCTCAACCATAAATTGGTCAAAGAGATTGCTATCGCTCTCTATAGACAGAGGGTCTGTTTTAGCAGAGATGTTGATAAAAACATCCTGACCTTTCCTTGCAGCTTTCAAATTCTACTGATACACTTGCAGAAAGAATTACATAATAAAGAATGAATACAGTACAGGTATACACAGAAAATCATTACAAGGGTCTTAAATGTTATTAAGCATATCTTGAAGGTGATGCACCACCGCATAGGCAGTCAATGCAGTGCACGCAGCACCGGTGAGATAGGGTCCCTACGTGAGGAGTCCAAAATCTGGGCTGCGGCATTCTGGACCAGCTGCAGGCATTGTATAAAACCTCCAAGTAATCCTAAGTATAAAGCACTGCAATAGTCAAGCATAGAGGTAACAAAGGCATGAACTATCATACTCAGATCAGCAGGAGCTAGATGTGGTTTCATCCTGGCGATATGGTGATGTTGAGGTAAAAGTCTGTGCTATATGGGCATATAGGAATTCTAAATGCATGAAAAAGAGTAGGTAAAAAAAGCCACAGATTCTTCAAAAAATCTTCTTACCAGGTCCCATGTATTAACATTTGCACTTTCACTCTCCAGCAATGGCATAACCACAATTTGTAGTTTCTTGTTTAGGCATTATTTTCTAAATGTTTAATTTTTTTGTTAAGGACATATGCCATTTCACACCAGGGTATTGACAAAAGCATTTGACGTTTCAGATATCTGTTTAATGTTTCAGTTTTCCTCTTGCCACTTAACCATCTGCTGTTGAAGTTCAGGTATAGTGACATTTCTTTTTCATTCAATCTTCTCAATATATTCAGTTTCTTTTCAACTTTGTTCATAAGGGTATGAATGACTGGTTTTCCTTTACAGAGCTATTTATAGTTCTAAGTGAGAAGGCCTTTTCTGATCCAGGTTCTTTAGTTGATTTTGATGCGGGCTCAGAGTCAGCCCCTGACACCAGGGACCTAGCAACTGTGCCGATAGCTGCTAGATCTGGACTTAGGAAGTGGTCCATCAGACATCATTTATCTCTTTTCTCCATGGTTGCTGATTCAGGGGGTAGTTGCAGTACAAATAGTGGTAAGTTTCCTCTTTTCTTTTCCGTCCCTCTGATGAAGCTTTTTCTTTCCTGTTTTGATCATTTTGACAAGTTAACTCCGGATAAACCATGCACGCCTAGGTATTCCATCGTATTTAACAAGTAAGGAAAAATCCTTAAGGGCAAACAAGGGGACACAATTTGAAGATAGAGGGGGGATGGCTCAGGGGCAATGTGAGGAAGGATTTTTTTCACAGAGAGGGTAGTGGATGCATGGAACCACCTTCCTGAAGAGGTTGTGGGGTCTAAAACTGTGGGAGAATTCAAGAATGCATGGGACAGATATAAGGCTATTCTTGTGGAGGGTAGGAAGAAATAGGCTGTTGGTTAACTAGGATCTGTAGCTTATCCAGTAGGTAGGGAAATGGGCAGACTAGGTGGGCCAAGTGGTCCTTATCTGCTGTCAAAGTCTATGTTTCTATGTTTCTAATCCAAGAAAGATACACAATGCTAAAAAATTACGTTTCCAGTCGATATAGCCACCAGGAATTAGAATAGCAAATCACATTTTTCAGTCTTACAAGCTGTTAGAAGCTTAACAACAAACGTGTAGGGAAACATTTTGCCAGTACAGACTGCATGCCAGTGGTTATCGAGGCTTGAACAAACATTTTCAACTGACTCCTTTTTTGAGAAAATAAGTAAGATACAATAGATTATTAGTGGGATGTATACACGGGTTGTTTTATAATTAATATTTATTCCATGAATTTGTGATGTTGTTTTTTGTATTATATACTGTGTACATGTATTCTTTTAATCTATTCTGCCTTTACATATGCCAATGAGTCAGTGATTGGGGGGGCATTTAACACTGTCCTTGTATTAGTAGTGATGTCTTGATAAAGCGTCAGAGCAACATGAAATGTTGACATGTTTTTTACCTGTTGTTTTATTAAACCATGTATTTTATAGTCCCCTAACAATGGAGTTTTGGTGTGGTTTTTGACGTGCATCCATACATTCCACTTTTCGTAGTTTTGCCTTCTCACTCTGTCGTGTAGTCCTAAGCCACCTTTGTTCTTGTTTTGCAGCTAAGCTGTTAGAAGGCAAATGAAAAGTTCCTATATCACTGAGCATTCCTAAAAGTAGTGCTTAATATTTATTTAGCAGTTGACACCTTCTCAGAGTCTTTCAGCCTCTTTATATTGAGTTCTCGAAAAATGGTATTGAGAAGGTGTGCAGAGAGGTTTTAAATTGTTCCAAGCATAACAACCAGCTGTAGTCAAAACTTTAACAATGGTAAGCTGGTTTTTGAGCAGAAACACCCCTATCTTCTGCAAATGAAGATCCACGGTTATGAAGCCGCAGCACTTCATGATCTACTGGCAATGGACATCTTGGGAATCCTCCCACCTTCCAAGATGTGTTTCTTTGTGGATGACACAAAACCATGCTGTAGGGTGGACAGCAAGGAGTGTGGGAGGGAATGATAGAAGGATATGGAGGGGCTGCAGAGGTGGTCCATAATATGCAAGTTAATATTCAATGCCAAGAAGTGCAAAGTGGCACACATTTTTTAACTTTGTGTTTATTTCATTTTAAATGAAATACATGATTGCAATTTTTAAAATTATGTTTTATTAACGTTTTTCTTCATACAGAACATACATACAATGCAAAAAGACCATTTTAACATAAAAGAAAATTTATCCGACAAACAAAAGTCAACCAACATAGACAGTACCTCTGACATTGCCTTTGACTTCCCTAATTACTTAATTACATTTGTGTCTCTAGGCATAATTGACTTATTATACTTACTCAAACTGTGTTGAAAAATAGGATGAAATCAAATTTAAATTAAATAAATTCATCCTAACAACAAACAACTCATACCTGGGAAATAGTTTATCTACTGTAAATGCCTGATTCAGGGCAGGGTACTTCCCTACCAAACTGTGGGACTGGGGCGCAGAAGGGGGGTCCCAGGGAAGGGATAAGACATTATTACAAAACTTTTGTTTTCATTGTTCCTGTTCAGGAAGAATATCCACAATATCTTTTCATTGTTTATTGGCTATATAGTGAAAGGATGGCAGCCACCTACTGATAAACCTATCTTTCTGAAGCCGAATCCTGGCTGTCATCCAATCCATAGTTATTATCCTCTGACAGTTTTTTAACCAAGATTCCACTGTCGGTTGTAGTGAGGATAGCCAATTTAGTGTTACAGCTTTAAAGGCAGCAGCCACCATTATATAAAACAGATATTTCTGAGACCTGGAATTCATTCCCTGTGGGGGCAATCCCAATACCCAAACTTGAAGTTCCAGTGGGAGGGAATATTCAAATACTTCCTCCACCTCTCTCATCACCTCTTCCCAGTATGTCTGTATCATCAGGCAGCACCGAAAGACGTGTGTGTGAGTGCTCACCTCATGACATCTCCTCCAACATAACTCTGAGGAACCTGCCCCCAAATGTTTTGTAATGACTGGGGTGCGAAAATGTTTAATTGCTACCCTCCACCGGAAGTCCCTCCAAGAGGGTGAAGTTGTTGTCATTGAGATTCCTGACCATACCTTTACCCATTCCTCATCTGATAGTGCTAGCTGGGCTTCTGACTGCCATTTGTCTTGAATAGGCTTTACTTCCTCCATTTTTTTATTCTGTTAAAAACTGATATAATCTGGATACCATCCTCCTTGTATCTTGTCCCTTGGCCATATCTACCAGTAATAGGTTCAGTGGGTTGGGGTCTGAGATTAGTTGTACTATTCTGTTAGGATCTTGTAAATAATGCCTGTACTGTAGAAAGTGAAAAAAAATCTTAGGAGGAAAGGTGAAACTCCCTGCACGGCTTTGCATATGATTTCAACTCCCCACCTTCCCAGAACTGACCTATTGTTGAGATTCCCTTTGAGTTCCAGCATTTCAATCCTCCTGATAATTTAAAAGGTAGAAAATCTAGACATGTTCTAAGGGGAGTGCCTTCCCCTAGGTGGAGTTTAAGATGACATTTTGAACAGATCTCTATCCAAGTTTTTTTTAATCCCTGGGCCCATGGATTTGGCATATCTAGTAATCTCAGATTATTTTGATCCACGTATAGCAGATCACCAAAGTCCACCAGCCACCTTGTCTCTTTCTCTAGTTCTACCCACTTGGGAGTATTAACTCCCTGTAAATGGGGAATAATATGTTGTATTTGTCCAGCCCAAAAATACCCTTTAAAGACTGGAAGTGCCAGGCCTCCCTTCGTTTCCAGACTTGTCAGAACTGCCCATCTCACCCTAGGCCTTTTTCCTCCCCATACAAATCTTGATAGAGTAGTCCTAAATTCCTTCCAGAAAGTGTGTGTGTGTGTGGGGGGGGGACTCTGAGAGGAATAGAGGAGAAGAAGAATAGAAACCTGGGTAACAGGTTCATTCGTACCACCTCAACCCTTCCCTTTAGGGACAGTGGAAGCTCTTTCCATTTGCCGCAATTTGCCTGGAATTCTTTCAACAACTTCAGGTAATTTGCTTGGTATAATTGCCTTGTCTTTCATGGAATCTACACCCCCAAATATCTAAAACCTGTGCTGGCCTATTTGAAGTTACCTAAGGTGGGTAATCTGACCCCATCTGAAGAATGAAGAGGTAACATTTCTGTTTTTGATTCATTTACTTTAAAACCTGATGTACTTTCAAATTGAGACAAGTCCAGTATGTGCGATATAGCTTTCTCTGGGTCTGACATGTATAATAAAGTATCATTTGCGTATACTGAAATACGAATCTCCTCCCCTCCCACCTTAATACCCCTATAATGCAGGTCTTGGTGGATCTTGGCTGCCAAGGTCTCCATACTTAGAGCCAAGAGTAATGGGGATAAGGGTCATCCTTGTCTAGTTCCCCTCTCAATATTAGACTCCAGGGAGAATAGTCCATTAACCCTAACCTTGGCAGTGGGGGCAGGGTAGATATTTGAAATCCATCCCTGAAATTTATCGCCGAACCAAAATTTGTTCAAAATAACCTCTAGAAATTCCTAACTAAATGATCAATGCTTTTTCTGCATCAATCGAAATGACAGTTTTTAAAGGATCCGGGGGTAATTTATCGGTGGTTCCCAGGAAATTCAGCAAGAGGTGAATGTTATCATGTATATGTCTCCCTGGAATGAATCCAATTTGGTCTGAGTGTACCAAACCTGTAATACCCTCTTGTACCCTATTCACTATTGCTTTTGAAAATATCTTTGCGTCTAAGATCGGCAGGGATATGGCGCTAAATTTTGCGCAAAAAGTACCCTCCTTGCCTGACTTAGGCAGCACTGAGATTGTCACCCCTCCCCAGGTATCAGGGATTGCTCGCTCCTCATGCGCTATGTTGCAAACCGTGGTGAGCAATGGTGACAGTTCCTTAGAGAAGACCTTATAAAATTACACAATGTAGCTATCCGGTCCCAGGGCTTTCCCTACCTTTAAAGATTTTATCACTTCTTTTACATTGTTCTCAGTAAAGAGAGCTTCTATAAACTGTTGTTGCTCTCTGGAAAGGTTAGGGAGTTTCACACCTTCTAGAAACTCAGAAATCCTCTCGGTATGTCTTTCCTGCCTTTCTTTCTTATATAACTTGGCATAGTATTTTTGAAAATTCTTCTGCTATTTCCCCTGGTTTGTTACCAGCCTCATCCCCCCTTCCTTATCCTTGCCACATATCTTTCCGCCTCCTGTTTTCTGAGTCTGAGGGCAAGCAGCCTTCCTGCCTTCTTCCCCCTTTATAATATTTTTGGTTTAAAAATCTGATTGTATTTTCTGCTTCCTTGATAGTAGGGTGTTTAGCTTTTCTTTGGTTCCTTTAATTTTATTTAATACTGTCGTATCTCTCATCCTTTTATGCTCTGCTTCTAAAGTTCTTAGATTTTCCTCTACCCTTACAATCCCCTCTTGGTGCCTTTTTTTGATGAAGGTCGCTTGCGATATCACATGACCTCTCACCACTGCTTTCATGCTGTCCCATACAAACTGTATCAGTGTGTCTCCTGTATCATTCTCTCTCTTATGAAATTTTTAATAACATCTTTTGTGGAGTCTAGAAAATTTTTATCTTGTAGTAAACCTGCATTAAACCTCCATGAACTCTCCTGGTGTGAGGTTCCCCACTGTAGCTTGTATAACATCAGCGCATGGTCTGATGGGAACAAGGGATGTGTCTTCTTTTCCACTATCATGTATGCCATTTTCTTTTGGGTGTATAACCTATCTAAGCAGGAGTACGAATTGCTAGCTGGGGAATAGAACATAAATTCCTTCATAGATGGAGTCTGTACTCTCCAAGGGTCAACCAGGCCTCCCTCCATTCTTAGAGTTTTTAATAACCTTGAGCCTGCTCTTAAACTAGTTTTATTCTGGACTCTTCTATCTAGTTCTTGGTCCTCTATGCAATTTCAATCCCCGAGACACAGGATTTAAACTTCAGGGAGATAAGCTATATGAGAACAGCAAGAGAAAGGAGCTGCTGTTAGAACTTTACTACTCTACTGGACTAGAGAACTAGAACTCTACTATTGGGAACTTCAATTTAGGGTAAAAACAAAAAAAAAGAGTTAGTGGATCTGTCTGAGTTGGGTGAAAGAATTGTTATCTGTGAAGTTAGCTAGGTGAAGAAAGAAACTGTGAATTAGGATGAGTGGCTTAGGCAAAAAGGAAGCCAGGTGTTTGCATTTAAAAACTGTCCTAGGTAGCTTTTGGCAGAGAACAGCAAGAGGAAGGAGCTGCTGTTAGAATGTTACTACTGTACTGGACTAAAGAACTAGAACGCTACTACTGGGAACTTCAATTTAGGGTAAAAACAAACAAAAAACAGAGTTAGTGTGTTTGTCTGAGTTGGGCGAAGGAATTGTTATCTGTGCAGTTAGCTAGGTGAAGAAAGAAACAGTGAATTGGGGGAGTGGCTTAGGCAAAAAGGAAGCCAGGTGTTTGCATTTAAAAACTGACCTAGATATCTTTTGGCAGAAAACAGCAAAAGGAAGGAGCTGCTGTTAGAACTTTACTGGGACTATATTGCCATCCATCCCTCTCCTCCATCCCCCCACCCTTAGCCGGTTCTACTTTTATAGGCACAGGATTTGATTGACAACAGAAACTTCCTGTTTAGGAGCAGGAAGGGAGTGATCACAGAGGCACAAAAGACTCACCATCCTAGAAGGAAAAGAGTAGCTCTCTATCCTCCTTAGCTGCTGGAGGTCTGACTCTGAGCAAATAAAAAGGCGACTGCTGAGGAATATAGGAACTTCCTGTCCCAGAACAGGAAAATCAGGAGCTCTAAGGGCACAAAGGCAGTAGGAAAGTAGGAAGAGAAAAAAAAAATATGAAAAAAAAATAAACAGAGAGAGGAAAGAGTAAGTATACAAAACAACAGTTAAGGGGCCACAAATAAGACATGATGGGACTGGTGCAGTGCAGTGGCTGTGGAGCAGCAGTCTTCTGGGAGACGTTCTGGAGGATGCGGTACTGTCTCATCTGCAGGCACCCTTCTGGGCTGAGGGAGGAGGTTTCTCATCTCCAGGCTGAGTTGATCAGGATTCGGGGGACCTCCTTTCCCACCCAGGGACCAACAGGGCCACCTCCACTGCCTCAGAGGTTGCCAAGAAAGAGGAGCAGTTGGATCACAATGGGCTCAGGGAGGGTGAGGGTGGTGGAACAGAGGTGCATTCCTCCAGTTGTACCTCTCCACAATTCATATGCCATTCTGGCAGAGTGTGGTTCCTCTATGGAGGTACCCACAGTGGAGACCAAGGAGGATGCTGGGAACCTCCACAAAGGAGACTCACAGGAGGTGGCATGGGACCCCACAGGGGAAGGAAACAACTCCTGGTGGAGGACTCCATTGTTAGTAGGGTAAAACTGGGGGGGAGAGGGAGAGGGAGGTAAGGTGCCTGCCTGGCGCATTGGCTTGGAGGAACAGGAAGCGAATCCTCAGGATTGCAGGAGCAGTTACATAGGGGAGGGAGCTGGATGTCATTGTCCACCTAGGGACAAATGATCTGGCTGGGAAAGGGATCAGAGCAGTGCAGGAGGAGGTTGTGGAGTTGGGGAGGGGCCTTAGACAAGTAGCACGCAAGGTAACTTTCTCGGAGGTGCTGTCTGTCTATGGCATGGGTGAGGCTAGGGTGTTCCACACCATGGGATTCAATCAGTGGTTGAAAAACTGGTGCAGAGCTCAGGGTTTTGTCTTCACTAAGGACTGGGGGTCCACCTGGAGGGATGCAGGCCTATACTGGCGTGATGGTCTGCATCTGTCCAGGAGGGGAACCAGGATCTTAGGTGATAGGTTTAAATGATTCATTGGCAAGCATTTAAACTAGCCAAGGGGGGAGGCACTGAAATGGAGAAGAGAAATCCTAGCTACCCCCCAAAAAAAATCAGGGTAGTTAATGAAGTAAACACCAAGGTAGAGAAGTAGATAGGGAGCAGGGCAGGGGTAAATGGAGAAAAAGACAAAGGCAGTAAGGACAGGGATGGGGTAAAAGGGGTAAGGCCATCAAAAAATGGAGGGTAATGAGTACCAATGCCCATAGTCTAGGTAACAAGCTCCCTGAACTAGTGGCCTTGATGGAAGAGGGATGCCTGGATATCATGGCAGTCACAGAAACATGGTACACAGAGAACCATGTCTGGGATGTCAGCATACCAGGGTACACAATCTACAGGAGGGACATGAAGGGTAGAAGAGGAGGAGGAGTGGCTCTCTATGTAAGGGAGGGGTCAAAGCAACAGAACTAAAGGGTAAATAGGGAGGAGAGGAGGCACTGTGAGTCACTCTGGAGAATGGAAATGGCTCCACAATCCGCACAGGGGATACAAACATAGAAATATAGACTTTGATGGCAGATAAGGACCGCTTGGCCCTCCTAGTCTGCCCATTTCCCTACCTACAGGATAAGCTGCAGATCCTAGTTAACCAACAGCCTATTTCTTCCTACCCCCCACAAAAATTGCCTTATGTCTGTCCCATGCATTCTTGAATTCTCTTACAGTTTTAGACCCCTCAACCTCCTCAGGAAGGCTGTTCCATATGTCAATCACCCTCTCTGTGAAAAAATACTTCCTCATATTGCCCCTGAACCCCCCCCCCATCTTCAAATTGTGTTCCCTGGTTCTTGCACATCTCTTTTTCTGAAGGATGCTATCCTCTTGGACTTTATTGTTTCTAGTGGGCACTTAAAAGTTTCTATCATGTCCACCCTCTCCTTCTTTTCCTCAAGGGTATACATATTAAGCTCCTTTAGTCTTTGCTCATATGGCTTCTGTTGCAGACCCTGCACCATTTTAGTTGCCCTCCTTTGGACTGCCTCTATGCTGTCTATGTCCTTGCGGAGATGGGGTCTCCAGAACTGGATGTAGTACTCTAGATGGGGTCTCACCAACTGTCTGTACAGAGGGATAACAACTTCCTGTTTTCTGCTGCTGATGTCTCTCCCTATGCATCCCAGTATCCCCCCAGCCCTCCCTACTGCCTTCTCACATTGCTTGCTAACCTTAAGGTCATCTGATATGATTACCCCCAGGTCCCTTTTCATTTTTGTTGTTGTTACTACCTCCCCCCATTGTGTAATCTTTCTCTGGGTTTTTGTTTCCCAGGTGCAATAATTTGCACTTCTTTGCATTGAATCCAAGCTGCCATACTTCTGACCATTCCTCCAACCTTGCTAAGTCCCTTTTCATCCTTTCCACGCCTCCTTGTATATCTTTTTTTTTACCAATTATTTTACCAGGTGAGACACACTAAGCTGAAAGCTTGTTTGCAGGTGCAACCTGGGAGCACGAGGAAGTTAAGTGACTTGCTCAGGGTCACACAGTATGCACCTAGGGGGCTGTGGGATTCAAACCCAGGTCTCCAGATTTGCAGCTCAGAGCCTTAACCCACTGCACCATACTGCCTTATACTTGAGGCAAGGCATTTGACACAGTCCCACACAAAAGATTAATAAACAAATTAGCCAACCTGGGAGTGGGTTCCAGGGTGGTAGCCTGGGTAAAACATTGGCTGGACAACAGGACACAAAGGGTAATAGTAAATGGAGTCCACTCTGAAGAAAGGGGGTTACTAGTGGGGTACCGCAGGATTCAGTACTGGGTCCGGTCCTTTTCAATGTCTTTATAAGTGACATTGCAGAGGGACTGGAAGGAAAAGTATGTCTCTTTGCAGACGACACAAAGATCTGCAACAGGGTTGACACACAAGGTGAGGTTGAAAAGATGAGAAGGGACTTGGCAAGGTTGGAGGAATGGTCAAATGTATAGCAGCTTAGATTCAATGCAAAGAAGTGCAAAGTAATGCACCTGGGAAACAAAAATCCAGGAGAAGAGTACACAATGGGGGTGAGATACTGACAACAACAAAAATGGAAAGGGACCTGGGGGTAGTTATATCAGATGATCTAAAGGTGGGCAAGCAATGTAAGAAGGCAGTAAGGAGGGTTGGGAGTGATACTGGGATGCATAGGGACAGGCATCCCCAGTAGAAAACAGGACGTTGTTATCCTTCTGTACAGACAGTTGGTAGACCCCATCTGGAGTACTGGGTGCAGTTCTGGAAACCCCATCTCCGCAAAGACATATGGTGAAGGCTGTCCAGAGGAGGGCAACCAAAATGATGCAGGGTCTGCACCAGAGGACATACAAAGAGAGACTAAAGGAGCTTAATATGTATACTCTCAAGGAAAGGAGGTAGAGTGTGGACATGATAGAAACTTTCAAGTACTTCAAGGGAATCAACAAAGTCCAAGAGGGTAGCATCTTTCAGAAAAAGAGATGTGCAAGAACAAGGGGACACAATTTGACGGTGGGCGGAATGGCTCAGAAGTAATGTGAGGAAGTATTTTTTCATGAAGAGGGTTGTGGATGCATGGAACAGCCTTCCTAAGGAGGTTGTGGAGTCAAAAACAGTGGAGGAATTCAAGAACGCATGGGACAGACATAAGGCAATTCTAATGGGGGTAGGAGGAAGTACGCTGTTGGTTAAGTAGGATCTGCAGCTTATCCATTGGTAGGGAAATGGGCAGACTAGGTGGTCCAAGCGGTCCTTAACTGCCGACAGAGTCTATGTTTCTATGTTTCTATGTTGGAAAGTCCATCTGAAAAATTCCCCCGTAGGTGGTTTAGGAGCGTACAAAGATATTATGTGTAACAGACGTCCTGACCACTTCCCTGACATCCTTACAAACCTGCCATCTCCCTCTTAGAAGACCTGGGTAACTTGAAATGGCAATCCTCTCCTAACTAGGATCACCACACCTGCTTTTTTGCCTTCAGATGAGAGTCAGCGTAAACCCCCCCAAACTAGGCCCTCCTCAGTTTTTGGTGTTCCGTGAGGGAAAGTCTGGTCTCCTGCAGACAAGCTATGTCACTTTTGGCTCTGTAATTCTTGTAATATTTTTGTCCTTTTAACCACATTGTTAACCCCTGTTACATTCCATCCACAAATATTTAAATTATCCATATGAACACTTTATCCTCATTAAAGTCCCCCCCACTCCCATCCCTTGTTCCCAGGTACTAAAAAGGCAAAAAACGGAAAACATTTAAACACACTACATAGAATTAATGAAAACACATATACATAGAATCATGATTAACAACCATTTCAAACATCTCTACGCCATGATCCCGTGCAGAGACAGAACCAGCCAATTTTACTTGTGAGCGGACAGAAGTCCCCTCTAGGATGCTCACTAGCACCCCGTAGAATGGTTTCTCTAAACAATGTATGTCCTGTTTATTTGGGCCTGAAGCCTTGGTCAATGACCTAGGTACTTCTCCTTCTATTTGAACTTCCAGGGTTGTAATCAAGGAGCCCCCAGCTAAGTTATTGATCACATTTAGTATAACTATAAACCTCCATTATGTCTGAAAATCTAGTCTGAGGGTAGTATCTGGATCCCCACCCACAAAACCTCTCCACGCCTTATGCTAAGATTTCACAGTTCCCAGGCAAACCCAGACCTATTACAATATAAACACAGTTTCTGTTTGAACCTGTGTAACTTTTACAAATTATATCCCTGTGTATCACAGAGTTTAAACCCCAGGTTATGTTACTAATCCCCAGGTACTCAGAAGTTAACCCTTCAAAATGGCCATAGTGACCCCTTCAAATCTCTGCCTTTCTCAAAAATTCTTGGACTGTAGATTTTTGCTTATTACCTCTCTAATTTGGGTCAAACATGCCCTTTTTAAACCAAAATATCAACTTTTTTTTGTTGTTGTTTTCTTGTTTTTTCCTTCTCCGGTTAAAACCTCTGTAAATTATAAATAAGTTCTGTCCATCTTAAGTCTCCGAGTCTTTTGCAGAGTTAATCTAGGGTTTTCGGGTCCAAGGATATACTAAAAAGAAAATATGTCTATTGATTGCCTGCGGGCCTACAGTGCCTAGCAACGAGGACCTCTGCTTCTCAAGTAGGCCCCATGTGCGAAGGGGGATCTAAGGGGTCTCCATATGGGTGGAACAACAACAACTTGCCACCCCCTAGTCCTGTTAACCTTCCCCCTTCAATAAAATTTGTACACTCATAATCTTGCTCCAATATTGCCTTTTCAGGTACCTGGGTTCTTCTTAAGGCACCCTGTTAGGTCTGAGTGTAGGAGCAGAATCCCTTGAATACGCTGCTGTCCTTTGGCCTTCTTTCTTTTTGTAACTTCCCACAGCAGGTCTTCCACTTCAGCCTCTGCTAACTCCTCCCAGAGATCCGGTACTTATATATTTGCACTCTTCAAAAAAGGTGCAGCTGCTACCAGTGAATCAAAGGATCTAGTTGAAATTCCATCCTGAATCCACAACCTTGCTGGATACCTGACCTGCACTTTTAGTCCCTTTTCCCTGAGCTGCTTAACCACATAGAGGACCTTCTTCCTTTTGGCCAGTAGAAATGGGGGGGATCCTAATCTATATATATACTTTCTGGCCATTGAAACTCAAGTTTTTCTTCCCCCAGGCAAGTCTTAATACCTTCTCTTTAATTGGGAAGCTTAAGAATTTAATTATTATGGAGCGAGATGGCGCTCCTACTTTCTGTTTTGCAGCTATTGCACGATAGGCTCATTCTATGCCCAGCTCTGAGTCTGCCGATAAATTTAGTTCTTGTTGTAGCCAGCACTCAAGACATTTTGACATGTCTGCTTGTTCTGCCCCTTCTGAAATCCCAAACACGCGTGCGTTATTTCTTCGTGAACGGGTCTCTGCGTCCTCTGCCCTTGCCAACAGATCTCTTTCTCTTTTGTATAGGTAGCAAAGGCCCTCCCCATCACCATATGCATGACTTGCAAGACCTCTACGTTCAATTCTACTGCAGAGGTATGGTGTTCAAGCTTATTTAAATCTTTTTGGATGTTGGTTACTTTGCCATTGATTTTATACAGCATCTTCATAATGGCCCTGTTGTCAGCACTAATTATGCCTTTCCCTCTGTCTGCACCGTCCTCCTCGCCTTCATCGCCAGACCCGGCTGAATACATAGAAGCATGTGAGACCACTGGACTAACGTCGCATGGTTTCCGATTAGTTTTAGACATATTTTTTACCGCCAGGGGTATTACGACCTGTGGGAGTTTACAAACACTCGCGCGAGGCAAGGTTCCTGAGCTGTATTCCAGGTAAAATTCCAACTTTTGTTATTTTTGTTGGAGGATTTAAACAGATTTAATCACCGGGGGTGCTCTGAATCAAACTCAAGCTGCCATTGCGAGCGTTGTCGTCACCAAAAGTCCATATGATTGCATTTTAAATTATATGCATTTCCATGCATTTCTTACAAGAAATGGCAGTACAATAAATTGAATTCGCAGTAAATTAATCTAGGTTTGCCATGTCACATTTCTGCGCTGTACTTTTGCAAGGGAAATTATCAAACTGTTTCTCACAAAGTTCAACACAAAGCGAAAGGAGTTTATGCGCAGCCAATATATTAATACTCCAAGTAGATGTATAATAAACAAAATGGAAGTACCAGCCTTCTCATCCTTAAAATTATGCTGCACTACAATTGTGTATCCCCTATAAGGAGCTCAGCTCCTTATTTAGGTCTACGAGGACTGTTTAATAACATATAGGTATGTACATAACCACCTCTGTTGGGGGCTTGGGGCGGAAGGCTAGTCAGATGACTTAGGTGCTTTCTGAGGGCATCAAGCTTCAAAAGAGGGCTTGTGTATCCCCCATAAAGAGCTCTGCTCCTTATTTAGGTCTATGAAGCATGCTTTAAACCATGTAGGTCTGTGTGACCTGGTTAGAATTTCCTAAAGGGATACTTTCCCTGCAGTGTCAGTGGGCTGGGCCATCTGGCCTGTTCCAGCTTCCTGAGAGGAGGAGTCAGTTGCATGTAGATGGTAGAGCTGCAGGAAGTTGGCTTTAGCTCTGGGGAGGAGGGTGTGAGGCATACAGTGCCTGCTCCCTGTGCTGAGCCTCTGTTCCTGTGTGGAAGGTTCAGAAACATCTTGCTGTTATCGGGACAGCTGCCATTGGCAAGGATCCCAAGAGGGGGACATCTCCCATGGATTCACCAAGTTAGAGTCAGAGGAGAAAAAGACTTATCTGGAGAACAAGCATAAATGTTCGGATAAAGAGATGGGGGTGATTTAGAACTGTTTTATATTGGGACTGCACAGGGCACCCAGCAGTGCCCTCCCTTTCTGCACTGGACAGGAGGGGATGTACAGTATGCCCCTGTTAGCAATAATTTGGCCAGGGACCCTCTGCCCATGGGGGTCATGTCTCAGGAGAGAGTGAGAGGCAGCACCTGTGGCAGCCTCTGACCTCCAGAGGGTGTCTGCCTCTCCTTGCCCTGTTGGATTCGGCTGCAAGTCCACACAAAGCCCCCCATGAATGAGGATGGGGTCAGAAGACTATTAATTTGGTCTGGGATCCTCTCTCTCTGGGGTCAGTTCTTGGGAAAGGGTGAGAAGTGGCACCTATGGCAGCCTTGGACCCTCAGGATGTATCTACCTCTCTTTGCCCTTAAATTTGGATCCTTTCAGATTGAGGACAAAGCCCTAATGGCACCATTTGTTATAATCACATCTGTTTCTTAGCCAACCACTTTTGTCACTGTATACTCTAGTCACTGTAAAATCCAATTATCTACTGTACAGGACTTTTCATTTTGTACTCATATATAACATGTTACTCATGAAAGTTGTAGAAATGTATTATATTGTTGCCACTCTGTGGCCTGGGTCGTAACTGAAAACGGTCCATTGGATCAGTGCACCCACCCAGTTACCAAAGACATAAATAAAAAAAAAAATAACTAAATAACTAACCAAATAAATAAATAAATATATAAATAAAAAGTATTAATGTGGACCTGGACTCTCTGCCCATGAGTTAATTCTTGGGAGAGAGCTGGAGACATTACTGATGGCACCTTCTGACCCCCTGGGAGTGTCTGTCTGTCTGTCTGTCTGTCTGTCTATCTATCTATCTATCTATCTATCTATCTATCTATCTCTATCTCTGCCTGTCTGTCTATCTATCTATCTATCTATCTATCTATCTATCTATCTATCTATCTATCACAGGTTGCACCCTCTGACCCCCAGGGAGTGGATGCCTCTCCTAGCCATGTAAATTGTGTGGGGAAACAGTCCCCATGGGTACCAGTATTTAAACTGCATTGAAAGCTTGTGAAGTATATGTGGAGCTAAGGGCCTTGGGCCCCTACCAAAAAGTCCCTTACAAGTGGGGTTGGTAGTGGACAACTGATACTGAGTTCAGGGTAAGTTGGTGGCTATTACTCAGATAGCTCTAAGGAGTGATGTACCCGATTTCTGCAGAAGAAGGACTGTGTAGGGTGAAGCCTGATGCTCATAGTAGTTTAGAAAGTACGCTGTACCTGGCTTAGAGTTTAAAGAAGTAATGTTTCATGAATATTGGTCCCTTGTGTGTGCCCTTGCTATTTTAGTTAAATGCAGTCCCGGTTTGTGTGTCAGAATGTGAAGAGGTACAATAGAGATCAATGGTGTATCAGACTGTGAACAGAGGTTTTTCAAACCTCTGCCTGTGTACCCCATTGGTTTGTTGGCCCAATCCCTGAAATTCGGAGGAAAGAGAATGCTTTAAAAATGCTTATCATCACTCTGTGACAGGGGTTCAAGGACTACTTATGGACACTGAGTGTTTAGCGATAGTGAGGAAAGTGCAGATTGCCCCATGGGGAAGTTAATTGCTGTTGAGCTCCTAGTTTATAAAAAGAATCCTGTTTTGAAGTTATACACTATTTGGAAATTGAATTCTTGTTTTGGAGTTGTGGTTGCTGTTAACCTTCTTGCTTTGTGACTGGCCTGAAGGGTGTCCGAGCTGTGGGTGGTCTCATATCTTGGCGGTCAAGTAAGTGTTTAATGTGGGTCCCCTCCCTCAAAAAAACGGTGCCATTTTATACTAGTAGGCCTTGGAGGAGGGCTTACAGCTGTAACCCAATACAAGCCTCTCTAAAAACTCCTTAGAACTGTTGAAATCAATATGTTATTGCTGTATGTGTAGGCATATATATGTAACCAGAAAACTGTGTTTTTTTTCCCCACAAAAAATAGTAAGGCAGCAACACATCCCAGCATTAAAACATACAGAACAGCCAGGTAAACCTTGAAATAACTTTTTTTTTAAAAAAGGGGTACTGATTTGGGTACTTACAGAACTGCCGGTAAGAGCGGGGGGAGTCAGATATAATGGAGATGCTCTAAGGCTGGCAAGAGTGGGGAAACGCACCGCTTGGCCAAACCAGTTCTCTGAAGTACTGAGAGGAAGAGTCCTCTGCCATCTTAAGCCTCAGTTCATATGTGTGGCACACACAGCGTCTTGCACTCCTAATCTACCCACACCCCCGACCCTCATCCATTAGGAATAGGCATACTGAATAATAAAGATTAGAAGACAATTGCGAGTGAACAACAGTAATATACAGTGAACCTAAAAGAGTTTGTACACCACAGAACTTACATAGTGGGGTACACCGAGTGAAACACCGAGCGATTTATTATGACTGACTCAGTGAAACACAAGTGCATGGCTTCCAGACTCCAAAGTGTAAAATGCAGTGATAAAACAGAGGTCCAATGAAGTCTGTGCTGTGTATACAGCGTTACCTGCCTGAATACTGAGGCATTCAGAACTACAGTCCCAGTTTATATTAGTCCAAACTCTGTGGAGAAAAAGGACAAAGTGTACTTATAATTAGCACAGCTCACTATAATGTGAATGTATGAAAATAAGTTCACGGTTCATCATCCGCTGAGTCTTTGTGATCTCCTGCTGTTAACTGACCAGTTTTTATATTTGTTTTATTTTATTTTATTGAAATCTAGGATTACAAATACCTTTGAGCAGGAACTGCTCGTTTACAAAGGTTCCACGTCGAAGGAATGAGGGGTATACATACATACAAAGGTCAACATAATAATACATAGTTACACAATAAAAAGAAGTAAGAGACTGAGGCTTAGGAAATTCCAGTAATTCAAAATGTGCCAAATGTTAGGTAGCATGACATACCAGCCAAGGGCAATCTTAGAAATAAGCACTGCAGGTGAGAGGGAAGGAGGTATGCAGGCAGGAGGGCCATTGTCGGAGGGTAGAGGGTGAGGGTAAGAGCTCTAAAGGGGAGGGAGGGAGGGATAAAGTCAGAAGATGCCAGGGGGAGGAAAGGAGAGGGGCAAGGGGTAGGCAGGTAGAAGGGGCAAGGCAGGAGAGGTAGCTGTCAAGACTGAAGTGGAGGGCAGTGAGGGGTGGGTCCCTGATTAGGCGAGGCAGTCACAACAACTAGTTGAAATGAGATGAAGTCGGAGTTGTCTCTTAAAAGGGCCAAGAGCAGCAGCAGTAAGAGTTTCTTTGTTGAGAGTATTGTACCGCTGTGGTGATCTGTGGGAAAAGCCCTCTGGCCCATGGTAGTGCGGCATCTGGGGACAGTTGATTGAACAGTTTTGTCTACCATGGTCCCCACCATATTAGAGTCTGTAAACAAGTACTGTTTATTTAAGTATGAAAACTGTAGATGAGCTGTGAAACTGAGGCGACAGCCGACCCCTGCGTCTCTAAGCTTGGCTTTCACCCTTTCAAAGGCCATCCATTTTTGGCAATTGGCAAAGGAGTAGTCCAGAAACTGGATCATTTGGTGATCCCCCCTGTGTCACTGGGTGTTGGTCTCTTACAGTCCAAAGGATCTGGTCTTGAGCTCCAGAGGATGCTGTCACCAGGATGAGGATACGTGGGCCTTCCTCTCCAAAGTAATACAAAGGATCCCCCCATACAAGATGGGGTGGGGCTGACTACAACAACTGCGGAAAGGCACCTGGGTATTATCAACAAGCCATACAGTGCAATAGAGCATACAGCAAAGCAACATACAAGGATGCTGGAATGCATCAGGAGGGGATTTGACAGTAGGAGGAGGAAGAAGGTGATTTTGCCACTGTACGGATCTCTGGTAAGGCTTCACCTGGAGTACTGTGCCCAGTTCTGGAGTCCTCACATGAGGAAGGACATCTACAAACTTGAGCTGGTACAGAGAAGGGTCACCATGATGATCCAGGGTCAGCAGGGGGTAGATTCGATGAGAAGTGACAGGAGGCCAATACCATGTACACGCTCTGGGCCAGAAGAGAAAGGGGTGACATGACAGACAAACAAAGTTCCTGAGGGGAATTAATAGAGTGAACAGCAAAAATCTATTTAACAGGAACAATAGTGAAATCATAAGGGGACATGAATGGAGGCTAGTCAGTAGAGTTGGGCAAGCTAGAGTAGGCTTGGGTCTGGCTCAATCCTAGTGCCTGACTCAGCTTAGGTTGGCATCTATGAGCAATTGAAAGCCAAGTTTAATGCCAGTTATGATGAAAGCAAGTATTTTTGTCAGCCTGCGATGTTCGTGCATTACTTGGAACTTTCAAGTCCTCTCATGCAGTCCATGAGGGACGCTTTCAGTATAATGAAGGACAGCATGCAGCAGTCCTGACGCAGCTCTTGCTTTGGCTTGTAGAATCAAGCTAGACCTTTGGCTTGGCTCTGTCTTGGCTCTGGATGAGAAACTCCTGCCTTGGCAATCTCTACTATTCAGTGAAAATGTCAGGGGGGTGTGAGGAAGTTCTACTTCACCAAGAGGGTTGTAGAGCCATGTAACAGATTACTGGCAGAAGTGGTGAGGGTAAGGACTATAAATGGGTTAAAACATACCTGGGACAGGTTTAAGGGACTGGCAATTCTACAACGAGGAGTTTGGGAGATGGACAGGGGTTAGGGGGAGGGTTGGGGGTAGATACTGCTTCCAGACATTAGGTCAGGAGTATAGGTACAATCTCTTGGCACGTGGTAATAATATTGCAAGACATTATACTGCATGCAAAAATTGCACTGCCAATACAGAGCGATTTTTGCATGCAGCATAAGTCCTTTTTTTCCTGGGGGCTCTGCCCCCGCACCCCCCATTACGGGGGTCTGTGCCCCCAAGCCCCCCCCCAGTAAGGATTCTCAACTCGGGAGGAGGGGTTAACATTGGAATCACACAAAAGTGCAAAAAATGAAAACATTCTCTTGCGTCTGGGACCAGGAATCAAACCTGGTCCCAAACTCAGTGCTTGGGTTCCTTGCTGCCAGTGGCTTACTCCATCAAGCCACGGCAGCTGCTTGGTGCAACCCCATCCTGGCAGAGGTCTTATCCTCTGCCTGGGATAGAGACAGGGTGCAATACCACGTACAGCAATATTTGTGGTATTGCACCTCTCGCTCTTCTCTACAGCTTTATTTTGGGTTAGTGCTAATGTCGTATGCTATTAAGCATACGACATATTGATCCAGTAGGCAATCTCTTTATGGGTAAATTAGATTGACCCTTGGTCTTTATCTGCCAGCAACATATTTGTTTCTGCCTCCTACAGCTGCATGAGCATTGCCCTGTTAAGTCTGTACTAGGCCCACAGTCTGGTCATCACGAAACTCAGTGAATGTGTGTCTGGCCCGATACACTCTGTGGTCAACATACTGTCTACACCGATGCTGATGGCATTGGTTGCCATCGACCAGAATTGTCTTCATACTGCAGCACCCACTGCATCAGTCTGACTATGGATGTAATTGTTCTGCTTCAGGATTGTCCACCTGCTGCTGGTGTTGATGCTAATCCAGTGTGCTGTCTTCTGTGTGTTTGCAACAGTGGAAAGCATGTCTAATACAACCCTTGTTTAGTGCAGCACTATTCTGCCACTGACACTTGCATAAGTGTTTTAATACTGCACTGCACATTGTATACAGCTCTCTGCCCATTTTCTGTGTGGCAAATACCAGTATATTACTTTAGTGCTACATCATTATCAGGTTAACATTGTACATACTCACTGTCTTAATATCAGATGTCCTTCCATTCAATTCATTCAAATCAATTTTTATTTAACCAGGATAGCACCATTTTCAAGGTGGTCCTGGAAGGACACAATTTTCAATAGCAAAATACAGAGACAAGATACATACAGAAGCATACAATTTTTGGAACAACAGATGAACATTTCACATGAGGAATAATAATGGAATACATCATGGTTATGAGAGACATATGGGCTACAATTTAACATGGGGTGCTATGCACCAAGTGGGCAGGGGTATGCGGAAAAGTCACATAACCCACCCACGGCACATTGTACCCGTGGACAGGTGTGCCCATACCGGCATGCACAAAAGCTGGCCACCTGTCTGCGACTCCACCCCCCAGCATGCAGGACTCCACAGGGTGGCCGGAGGAGGAGTCGTCATCCAGGGCAGGCATCCATTGGGATGCCCCACTGGGAACCCTAGTGGATTCCTAGCATAGGGAGGTGCAGGTCCGGGGCTGTGCATATTGATTGCAGGCAACCGGACCCACATGGCACCATCCCATTCCAGTGCCACCACTCCCGTCCATTGCTGGGCACTCACCCTTTCAGCTGCCCCTGTTGTCTCCAGCTGCCCAGCAGTTGTGGGCAGCATGGTGAGCCCTGTCCCAGTTCCCCAGTGACTGGTGGCCTGTGTCATGGGGGCTCACAGTGAGTTATGGCAGAGTACCCCCTGCAGTAACCTGCGCCCCGCTCTACCCGCATACCATGTAGTGCTGACACCCCCCCAGTATGCACCCCACCCACCCCTGGTGCATTGCTGTCCACGTGGCCGGGGGATCTGGCATGTAACCCCTGCACTCCCATGTCATGAATGCTGCATGGCCACCGCTCCACAGCATTCATGTGCATGTTGCCAACATGCCCAGTTTACGCAGGCACATTGGCATCATGCATAAAGCCCATGAAGGAGTAACACCACGACATACCATGACATAAAACACTGTACATGGGACAAGACAGGAGTAACCGTGGGACACAAGTGCTCTTGGGGCAGAGAGGGTGGAAGGGATTTACAGAAGTGTGTGGTAATGGGAGGGAGTGGTTCAGAGAGGCAGTAAAATGAGATAGCCACATTGAATAGGGAACGGGGAAAAAGAAGAAGGAGGGTGGAAGGCAGGGAAGGAGGTAAGAAGGGGCAGGGAAGGGAACAGGAGTGGAGGGAGAGTGAGGGGAGAGTGAAGGGCAAGAAGTAGACAAGGGGAGCGGGGGGAAGAGGAGGGAGGGGATCAGAATGGGGAGAGCAAAAGGAGAGTGAAAATGCTAGGCTGATGGGAGGAGAGAGTGAGAGAGAAAGGCAATAGTGATAGAATAGGAGGGGAGGGAGGGATAGTGAGATAAAAATGGGATAGGGATCAGAGGTGGAGAGAGAGAGTGGGGTGATAGGGGAGTGAGGAGGGTTGTTCCCTAAAAAAGGATGGTGGGGGGAACAAGTGAGGAAGGGAGTTTGAGGGACACAAGAAAAAATAAATAATTACAAAGAGAGGCAAGGAAGGGGGTTAAATACCAGAAAAAGGGTTTTAAGTGCAGAGGAAAATAAAGCAGATTCGAGGTGGTTTCAGATACAGCTACGGTTTGCATTAGGCATAGCGGTTACATGATTTGGTACTTCTGGAACGGTATACTTAATTTCTTCTGATTTGAGGGCTTCACAACTACAAAGGGTATTGAGAATGATCTGGGGCTAGATTTTCAAAGCCCATAAAAATCCCGCAGCTGCGAGAAAACGTGGCCCAGGTGGGTTGCCATTTGTGGAAATGCAGTTTCTCCTGCAGCTACGGTATTATCAAAAGTGAGGCCGGTTTACTACCAGCTTCATGATTTATGGCAACATGCAAGTGTTTTTTCCCCCCAGCTGAGGAAAAATATTATGGCTGGTGGGACCAGGCGTAACATCTCCCGTAGCTGTGGTGGACTGACAATAGCAATATTCACAACTGCAGAGATTTTGGTCCGCAACTGGAGTTGCAGAGTGGGACTAACTCCCAAATCGTTTTGAGAATCCAGACCAGAGTCTTTTAGTAAACGCAAAGAATGCCATTTGAGCGTTAACGAAAGAAATTATTTTACAATAGCTGGAAAAATTATGCCAACACTACTGCAATGCTAGAATGTCAAAAATTGAGCCTTCTGTGCATTTGTTTACATTTGCTGCAAATATTTAAATGTGATGAAATCAGTGAAGACATAAATCTCAAGGCAAACAAACAGTACATTTAAAACAGCTCCCCTAATGCTATTCCATTATGGGACGGATAGTGAAAGGGTGGCTCTCTTAAATCACATGTTGACTTGTCCTTAATGGTTTGAGAGATCCATATTAGTATTAAACACAAGGCAATTGTAAATATAGAATCAGAAACATTGATGGCAGGAAATGGCCCAATGACCTGTTCAGTCTGCCCAGCCCTCACTATGGTGGGATGTGATGGTCCTAGCAGTCATTCACTCCTTCGCCCCCTTTTCCCCTCCCCTTCTACCCTTACACTTATGTATTTGTACCACTCATATTTGAATCCCTCTACTGACTTAGCACAGATAACCTCCTTTGGCAGCCTGCTCCACACATCTTGTGTCTGTGTTCCTAGTCAGTGTGAACAACTCCTTGCAGTGTACCTTGTTTATTCATTGGCGGTACTGTATTTGTATGTCCTTATCATATCCTCCCTCTTTCTTTTTGCCTCCAGGGTGTAGATGTTGAGGTCTCCCAACCTCTTCAAGCAGGATTGCCCTTGCCCCATGATCATTCTGGTTACCCTCCTCTGCTCTGCCTCCACCCTGTCCCTCCTAATGTGTGGATTCCAGAACTGCATGTCATAATCAAGTGACACTGAATGAGGAATCTGTACAGGGAAAGGATTACCTTCCTACCTCCTCCTACCTCTGATCCCTCTCTCAGTGCATCCCCACATTCTTTTTGCCCTTCCCACTGCTCTGTTACAGCGATCTGATCATTTCAAGTTATGGTGCTTATAATTTAAGAGGGGGATAGTGAAATTTCTCTGTTTTGGAAGATGTCCCGCTGATTTAGTCAGTTCTGCACAAAATGCAGTACTGTTTTCTATGTACTTTTATTACACTGGATGCAAAAACAGTACATAGGCAGTAAAGGGGCACTGGATAGCAACATTTTATTTCTTCCCCAGGTTCACAAGTCTGACAGTTTCTTTTGTTTTTTGGTTTTATTCCATTATGTTTGTGCAAAGCCCATGTGAGATGCTGGGGGATTTGTTTGCGTTCTTCTTGCATGTGTGGGCAATTAATGAGAGTGTGCAAAGCTCTGGATGGATGTCAAGATTTCAGCTGCTGTTGTCTCCCACAGCACAGGAGTGACATCATGATCTCTTGGCCACATAAATTCAAAGCTGGACCATGAGGAACCTTAGCCTGCACGCACCATTGCAGTCTTTGGCACAGGAAAGGCAGTGAGACTTAAATGGGGTGCATGCAATGAGTTTGGGGACTGACAAAATGAGAAAGTCAACTTTATTTTTTTTAATTCGAAAGTCCCTAGTATTATGGCTGGTACAGTGTTTGTGATGTAAGTGGGACAGATGAGACTGCAATAGGTAGCATGGCAGTTTCATAGCACTTGGTGGCTTGAAAAAAATATTGTGTTAAATAAATCCAGTTGAGTTACTCAAAAAGAAGCATGCAATGTGCACCAGTATATAAGTAAAGTTGAGGGCTCTATTTTTGGGAGGAGGTTACCAGAAACTGAAATGCAAGGAGGGCAACTGAAAAAGGGAGCTGGGTAGGTAATTTTAATTTTATTTCCTGTGTAATTTATTATTTGTTCTACAGATAGCATTGGCTTGTATTGTAACCCTCATGGTCAGCACACCACACTGCCTCATGTCAACTTGTATGTATTAAGTGCCTTGTACATTGTTATTTTTGCCTTCTCTCTGTAACTAATTCCGGGTTGCCCCTGAAAAAGGGACCTCCGGGGCTCAGTGGGCGTACCCGGTTATCAAAATTGAGTAAATAAATAAATAAATATAACTTATTTGGACTCTTAAATGTATTAAAAGTTTTGGACCCAGCCTTCTATGTGAGTTATCTCCTGCAAGAGTAATCCAGTAATAGGAGACTGAGATCAAGGACAAGCTTCTCTATGATGGAGAGCGATGAAATGAACCTGGCTCCTACTAGCCATGCCAGGGGAGCTGCTTCTTTAGCCTACTGGTAGAGTTTTGATCTTTAATGCTTTGCAGCCCTGCAAGAAGGATCAACTCTTTTTCTTATACTTTCTCTTCTATAGCCCTAGGCCTGACTTGGGAACCACATTTCATTTTCCTCAATGCCCATTTCCCACCAGTGGAACTCCTGGGGACAGACAAGCCATTCCTGCCTTTACTTATTCTTTACTCTGGCTATGACTTTCTACCACCACTCCTCAATCAGTCAAATAGGCTCCCGGGTTGTACCTGAAAATAGGCATGAAGGTGTCTAGTGACCTGGTCAATAAAAGCTAATCAATCAATCAGTCATTCAATCAATCAATCAATCAATCAAAAAGGGATTTATGACCTAAAAATAATAACACAAAGGCAACAAACAACCAGTACCAAGAAGTAAAAGTACAGGAATTATGGGCATTGCCAGACGGCATGGTAGATTTTGCCCCACACACTGTACGGAGAGCCAAACAAAGAAGATGCACTCCTGCTTGGATGTCCTGCATCAGACTGCCTTTGCAATTACCAAGCATGTGACAATCCTGCCAGTGTTGGAATATGGTAGCTTAGTCTACCGTCATGTGGATAAAAAGGTGCTCCAGTCTTTAATTGTGAGCCTTTGCTATTGTCAGACACTTTTATCCTCTTTTCCGAACCAACTTATGTTGCAGTTACATCAACATCCTCTGTATTACCAGCTGCTATTTCAAACTGGTCCTGTTAGAAACTGCTTTAGAAACTGTTGTAGAGTGGTCTGAAGAAACTGTGGTCTGTGACTGGCTGACACACACTGCATGCCTGTGCACTGATCCCCACACATACTACTGGCTGTGTAAACAAACTTCTTAATGAAATAGGAGTAAGATATCATGATCTTTGATTGACTGATATGTCACATGACCATGTATTGACAAGTTGCAAACATCCAGCTGTGTAAACAAATGTCTACATCTTTGCAATGCAAACAGTAATTAATAAAAAAGTTCTATGTAATGCTATGGTAATCAAGTGGTTACATTCTTAAAAGATAAACAAGGCTGATCCAGTAGCGCTGGGGTGGCACTGCTGCTCATTATGCTGGTGACTTGGGTTCGGGAGCAAAATTTGAGTTGCTGGGGCTTGCTGGGGGGCTGGAGGATGGAGCATCTTGTGAACTGCTCTCCTCTCTCAAGAAACTTCGCCAAGCACTAGTTGCCAATGCCTCCTGTGACTGCCGCGCAAAAAACAATTTGGGCCTGTTTTCTCTCCTTCACCCACACCCTACCCCACCCCACCCTTCCTCCACCCTACCATCCTACCCTTGCTACTATCCTACAACTTACCTGCCTTCCTGAGGTCCCCATTAACCAATCCCAACATCAAACTCTGCTTGCTGCTCCATAGAGGGCATCATCAGTTCCTGCACTGATTGCCCCGCTGGAGTGCAGTCTGAAACTGAATGACACAGCCCATGTTTGTATACTGATATTACCCTCCTGGCAACGCCCCCCCCTCGCTCAGACAATGCCTTTGCCGGTATCCCTGCTCTGGAACAATGTTAGGCCTGTGACCGGGAGCTCCTGCCACTCTTGAGGACCGACCTTTTCTTAAATCTGTTGCAACAGTTCTTCTGTTTCTAAGCCTAATATATCCTTTACTATTTCTAGTCCATAAGGTTGGCCACTTATGGGCATCCCCTTCTCTTTCTTGACTATGCTACAGTGTCCTCTTTAATTTTCATTTTTCCCTCTCAGGTCCTCATACAGGGAGGTTATTGTGGTGACCTCCAAGTGTACATAAAACAGATTGTGTTTATTGTTGTTGGATTTAGTATGTAATAGCACTATGTTATAAAATACCGTGATGTATATACTTTATGCTTATGAAACCTGTAAATGTTGAAAATATCACGGCACTAGGTGCTTTTGATAATGGTAAAAAGTACTAGCTGACTATTATAGAAATTAAGCTAGTTGTGCTATTTAAAATGCATGTATATTGTTGTAAACTTAAGTAAGAAATGCCATAATGATTTGCATATATCCCATGACGCATTGCATTATGGAAGTATGTATGATGTTGTATTTCTTTGAAACTTGATTTGTTGCCAATGCCCTTTGGGTAGACCTTATTTCAGTAATTCTGCATTAAGATTCTTTGTCTATAGCTTTTTTTTTTTTCTTTTTGAGCCCCCCACTATGCAAGCAAATGGGGCTTGCATAAGAGGGAAGTCACTACATCTCAACTAGTGAATTGGAGCAGAGATCAGTGTCAGTAGGTGCTGGCTAAGTGCAGAGAAAGGACATTCATAGTCTGTTGCTGCAAACTGATGTACAGAAGAAGGAATATGGCATTGCAGAAGCTTATTTCTTGTATTTTGAATAAACATCACACAGAGATTGTGTGTTGAAGCTGAAGTTCGGTGTCTGGTCCATCTGTTATCCCACAACCCCTCCACAGACTTGGTGTTAGAAGTGGGATAACTTGCTGGAAGCGTCTGGACTGGCCGAAGAGGGACGTTTTCTGGTAGATAGTGCCCAGATATCCCAGGTGGACCAATGCACCAGGAGCTGTCAGAGAAGAAAGTCTGTGGAGTTTGGCCCAGAACCATGGCTGACAGATAGAGAGAAGCTGCTGCCTGGACTGGACCTGGGAGCTCAGAGGAAGGCCAAGCCTGAAGACAGTGAAGAGATACAGGTCGAGGCAGACTCAAGGTGCGAGAGACAACACCCCAGAGGTGGAGACCCTGATGAGGATGAGCCACTGGACGAGTGGGCAATGGCTGGAGGCAGACCGACTATGCAGAGAGGCGGAAAACTGGTGCCAGGTGCTCAAGAGGTTCCTGCTAGAGAGCTTGGACAAAGAGTCGGAGGAGGATTTTTCGTGGGCTCAGTTTGAGGAGGACCCCCCCGACTGAGCAGAATATTCCTTTGTTGCCTGTGCTCCCAGGATGTTACCTGTTGGAGGTCAGAGATGCAAGTATGGAACTTGAATATGAGACTCCAGGTAAGACTGTGCCTAGTGATATTGTACTGGGGTTGAAGACTCCAAGCAAGCAAGAAGAAGCCTATGAGGCTGAAGGGACTTTTATTGTATTGATGCAGCTAAATCTATTAACAGTATTGACTGGGCTATACTGCAATTTAAAAATACTAATATTGTCAAACTGTTACAGTATGTTAATGTTAAAGAGGGTAGAGGTCATTTAAAAAAATGTTACCCTTGGAAAAAGGGAAACTCTCACGTAGGTTACAAGGTATTAGATGGTAACAGATGGCTGAAAATAGCACAGTGATTAAAAGAATGTTTACTAAGACACCCCAGAGTTAAAAAGTTAAGGAACCTGCTGTTTACCATTGCAGGATATTCAGCATGGGAGGTTCCTTGGTGTCCTGTAGATTTCTGTAGAGACCTGCCTGGGGATAAGATGACCAAGGATTTGAGGTCATAGGTTATAAAAGGTTGAAACAGGGGAGTAGAAACCTTCCATATTCCCGCAGACACTTTGTGTAAGACATAGGGGTCAAGTTAGTTGCAGGCAAGGCCAGATGTGGCTCTGCAGTGGTTCCTTTCTGTAGGCAAAAGTGTAGCATGTTTGGTCAGGGAGCAGGCCTGATATCAAAGAAAGAGGTACCCAAGGGCAGACAAGGAGTCTGAGGAGGTACATGTGTTTTATTCTTTTCTGAGTGAAAACCTACAAAGGAGAAGTGGGTGGAAAATGGATTGGAACCTGTGCTGGGGTAACACCTTGAGTGTATACCCTCAGGTGTCTATATCTGTAAAAAGTGAAATGAATCAAGAGTCATAGTGGGTTTATGTAGAGGGGTTTAACCTAGGAATGGGCCCCTGCTTAAAACTGACTTGTCTGGTGGGGTTGGAGCAGGTAGTTACTCACCCCAGAGAAAGTCTTTCTGTGGTACTGGACTTTACAGCTGCCTAGATTTTTGGTTAAGAAATGTAACAGACTTTCCCTAAAAGGAGATGAGAAGATACCGTTAGTCTCTGTTGAGAAATGTGTTTATGCCTCAGGGTAAAGAATGATGATGTCGACTGTGTTTATGATGAAATATTAATCATTAATAGGGACCCTGAGACGCAGCTTGTGAAGACGGATGGGTAGAAGCTCCATCCCCTCCTGGGACAGGAAGGCGGTAAGCAGTCTGCAATAACTGCTTCCCTCTTAAAGTGGGGGATATGTGACCGGGAGCTCCTGCCACTCTTGAGGACCGACCTTTTCTTAAATCTGTTGCAACAGTTCTTTTGTTTCTAAGCCTAATCTAGCCTTTACTATTTCTAGTCCATAAGGTTGGCCACCTATGGGCACCCCCTTCCCTTTCTTGACTATGCTACAGTGTCCTCTTTAATTTTCATTTTTCCCCTCTCAGGTCCTTGTACAGGGAGGTTATTGTGGTGACCTCCAAGTGTGCGTAAAACAGATTGTGTTTATTGTTGTTGGATTTAGTATGTAATAGCACTATGTTATAAAATACCGTGATGTATATACTTTATGTTTATGAAACCTGTAAATGTTGAAAATATCATGGCACTAGGTGTTTTTGATAATGCTAAAAAGTACTAGCTGACTATTATAGAATTAAGCTAGTTGTGCTATTTAAAATGCATGTATATTGTTGTAAACTTAAGTAAGAAATGTCATGATGATTTGCATATATCCCATGATGCATTGCATTATGGAAGTATGTATGATGTTTTATTTCTTTGAAACTTGATTTGTTGCCAATGCCCTTTGGGGTAGACCTTCTTTCAGTGATTCTGCATTGAGATTCTTTGTCTATAGCTTGTTTTGTTTTTTTTCTTTTTGAGCCCCCACTACGCAAGCAAATGGGGCTTGCATAAGGGTGGTCGCTACATCCCAGCTAGTGAATGGGATCAGAGATCAGTGTCAGTAGGTGCTGGCTAAGTGCAGAGAAAGGACATTCATAGTCTGTTGCTGCAAACTGATGTACAGAAGAAGGAATATGGCATTGCAGAAGCTTAGTTCTTGTATTCTGAATAAACGTCACACAGAGATTGTGTATTGAAGCTGAAGTTCGGTGTCTGGTCCATCTGTTATCCCACAACCCCTCCACAAGGCCCTAGCCCTTAGCTTCTGTCTATCCTGTAAGACCATGTCACTAGTTGCTGTCTTTCCCTCATTTTGTCTCTGACAATGTCACTTGGCTGCATCTTTTTCCTCCTGTAGCCGGATCCCAACCCTAATGCCCTTTCTTGCCAGTTAAGCTTACTCCTAGCCACTGTATGTCTGCAAAATACCTGTTTTTGTAACTTAAATCCATATGTGCTTATTTTATCGTTACCTTTACTCCTAGGATCACTACGTATTTTCTCACTATACTGTTTGTTCTGTTCTTTGATATGACGTGGAGCCTATGCAAAAGAGCCTCTGTCTCAAAGGTATTAATTCCAAGCTTGAAATAAATAAATAAGTTGAGATTGGTGCACCTCCTGCAATGCACCTGACACCTTGCCTCGGAGGCTGGGTGTCGTGGCAGTTGGGAGGCTGCAGTAAGGGGAGGGATGCCGGCAGATACAATGCTTCTTTGCATGCCAGATGTCCCGTGGGGTGAAAAAAATGGAGGGAAAACACCTTTTGCTGTGTTAGCATGGGGGGGGATGGTCCCCCACAGTCTTGGCACCACCAACCAGTCACCTCAGACACTGGGTCCTGATCCGGAGGGGCTTGGACAGCCATTCCAGTCCTGCCACAAGGGGGTAAGTTGTGGGCAAGCTATGAGGGTAAATCCTGGGGATGGTGGCTAACTGTGCTAGGGGTGCTGTCCAGTGAAAGGGCCAGTCGAAGGAGGCAGGGGGATAAATAACAGATTTAATAAAATAAAAAGAAAAAACATGCCATGGCAATGATAATTAACTTCAAATCACTTTTTAAGGTGACTTTCTTATTTATGGGAAAACTTTGAAAAACATAATAAACACAGTTCATCTTTTATCTTACATATTTCCTCAATTTTTTTCCTTTTATTCTTCCTTACTAAGTTCCTTTACAAGGAAACAGGATCCTTGCCCTGTGCAGTTGATCTGCTTCCTGCTATTTAATCCACTGCTAGAAACATAGAAACATAGACTTTGACGGCAGATAAGGACCACTTGGCCCACCTAGTCTGCCCATTTCCCTACCTATTGGATAAGCTGCAGAGTCTAGTTAACCAACAGCCTACTTACTGCAACCCCCCACTATAATTGCCTTATGTCTGTCCCATGCATGTTTGAATTCTCCCACTGTTTTAGACCCCACAACCTCTCCAGGAAGGTGGTTCCATGTGTCCACCACTCTCTCTGTGAAAAATAATTTCCTCACATTACCCCTGAGCCGTCCCCCCTCTAACTTTAAATTGTGCCCCCTTGTTCTTACACATCTCTTTTTCTGAAAGATGCTACCCTCCTGGACTTTGTTGATTCCCTTGAGGTACTTGCTGAAGTCACAATACTCTGGTTGTGTCATCATAATCATCTCCATGGTAACAGACTGTAATGTCACAAACAGAGCATTTTGATTTCAGCAAAGAACTAAGCAGCAGAAGCAGAGGAACTCTAGGGACTAGGGTCCTGTTTCCTTATAACTGAATCTTATAACTGACTCTAGTAATGAAGACCAAACAGAGCTGAACTAGAGTACTGGGGGCCCGACTGGAAAGAGAATACTGGGACCCGCCTGGAAAATCAATATGGTAGGGCCCAGGATGACACTCATATAGTAGCATAGTAATGCACTGTAGTAGTTGACAGCAGATAAGAACTGTTAGGCCCACCTAGTTTGCCCGTATTCCCTGCCTGCATCAGTGGCTGCTGATCCTACTTGGTCATTGGCTTTCATCTCTCTTTCCCACATCTAGGGTTCCTTTATGTCTATCTCATGCATGCTTGAATCCCCTACTGTGTTAGCCCCCACCACCTCCTGGGGCAGGCTATTCCAAGCATCTACCACCCTTTCTGTGAAGAAAAACTTCCTCACATTTCCCCTTATCCTGCCCCTCCAATCTCATATCATGCCCCCTCATCCTTGTACAACTTTTGTACTGAAAGATGTCAGCCACCTGCACTTTGTTCAAGCCTTTAAGATACTTGAAGGTCTCTATCATATCCCCCTGTTCCCTCCTCTCTTCCAGTGTATACGTACTGATTTCTTTTAATCTGTCCTCATATGTTTTCTGATTCAAGCCCTGCACCATCTTGGTCGCCCTTCTCTGGACCACATCCGCCCTGTCTATGTCCTTACAAAGATGTGGCCTCCAGAACTGAACACTGTATTCCAGATAAGACCTCACCAGCATTTTCTATAAAGGCATCACCACCTCCCTATTTCTGCTAGTGATACCCCTTCCTATGCCCCTCCCCAACATCCCACTGGCCCTCCCTACAGCCTTGTTACACTGTTTGGCCACCTTAAGGTCATCTGAGATGATGAACCCTATTCTACTTTACTCCACTTTAAATGTGATACACCAGCACCGTATTTGCATCTCGCATTTACTCACAGTGCCCAAAATACCCCATTTGATTGGAAATAGATGCATAATGCAAAGATTTTCACAAATTAGAAGGGTGGCCCATCTGGAAAGGTCCCGGTACTGTCTCATGAAGGGCAATGACTTTTTTTTTTATTTTAGTCTTTGTAACCAGGTAAGGCCCACTAGACACAAGTGCCTGTTTTCAGGGACGACCTGGGAGCACTGGGTAGTTAAGTAACTTGCTAAGAATCACACAGTATGCAAGTGGAGGTTTAGAGATTGTGAGAATCAAACTCAGGTCTTGTCTGCACCAAGCTCATTTACAGCTCATTACTCTATCCTCTAGGCTATACTGTCGGCCCTGCAAATGCTGCAGAACGAATGGAAGAGATATGCAGACATTACCTAAAACACAAGTTGCTCCAAGGCACGCACGCATGGTGTGCCGGCTGTGTCTGGAGATTTCTTAAATGATTCTGCTTCAGAAACTCCCTCAGGAACTTTAAGTCATAAATCCTCAGTTTTTCTTTTCTGAGAGGCCCAGCATTTAGGTATGAGTTAGTGACACTGGTCTAAAAGTTTCTGACTCCAGTCATTCTTAGTTTATACATGAGAAAAGTCTGTCTGCCTGATGGCTTATTGTTATATGTAGTAAGACTCCTCTGCATTGGGGGTGAAATGATTCTTGAAGCACTAAGTTCCCAGTTTATTTCATTCATTATGTAGAATTCAGCCCATTTGTATCCCTTGAGAAACAGCATCTAAATTTCCTTTCTATGGGTAGTGTTACCTGTTGTAGGCATGCAATGATGTTTACTTTTTCAGCAGATTTACATCCAATCTGGATATTAAAATGTTCTTTCTGCAAATAGGAAGGTAAACAAACAAAAAGAGGACTGTGGCTTCAACAAAGGTTCCAACAGCGGAAACAGATAACTTCTAGGGGACAATTACCCTGTTTACTTGCAAATTAAGCTGGTAATGAAATACAAGAGGAATAGATATACAAAAAAATCTGCATCATAAGCTGATGAGCCTAAATATATTTTTTTAAACATTTTTTCTGCATTTTCTCAAATGTTAACATCTCACTTTAAGGGGGCTACACATATGCATGTGTGACTGCGTATTGCGCAGCTTTACAGAATATAGATGCTATACTGATGCTATGTTGTAGTTCATCTATCTAGTAAGAGATATTTGTGGAATGTAACTGTGTTAAAACTAAGTATGATGTACTCAAACTTTCAGACCTTCTATTTGTAACCAGATCTTGCCTTGCCTTAAAGAGCCGGTGTATTGACTAAAACTAATATTAGATTTTAAAAGCAGCCAACCATTACATAGAAACACAGAAGTTGATGGCGGATAAGGACCGCAAGGCCCATCCAGTCTGCCCATTTCTTTTTCTACCTTATAAATGTGCCATCGTCCTTTGCTGTCAGTGGTCTATCTATTCATACTCATCTCGTTCCGTTGCCATACAAGCCCTCCAAGCTCCCTCCTAACTGTGCCTCTGCCAGCAGCCCGAGTGGCACCTCCAAAACCGGAGACCACAAAAGCCTGCAAGCAACCACAGCCCTCCAAGACCTTTTAGCGGGGCGACCGGCACCTTCAAAGCCACCACCCTCGCCATCCTCTCCAGCCAGCAACAATGACAGGTACAGTAACTTTGACCAGCCGAAAGCAGTGCTTTTTACTTCTGCAACCTGATTGGTTGGTCTCCTGACTGTGTGCTCCTATTGGCCAGTTTCTTTTGAAATGCCGTGGCTCTACAGTACGAACTTCTCTCATTCAAAATTCTACTGCTTAATTCTGGAAAATCTTAATATTAGCAAATAAGATTGTTCATAACTGTTTTAAAGCATTAGAGCATTAATTGCCATTTAGTTTTCAGTGTGTGTATATATAAGCAGGGCCACCTCAGCACTCTCAAAATGTCATTACTACAGCTTTTGTTAAATAATTTATTCTGTTATTGACTGTTAAGCAGTATCCTGAAACTATTAAATTCACGCCGACCCCGCCATGCAGAGCACAGGAGGGGCTGGCAGGAACGTTGGAATTAAATATTCGTCAGCACTGTAGTTTTAATATTACGTTTTGGAAGTCGACAAATTACACAAATCATGCTGAAGTTTAACTTTTAGGTTAGGTCATTTACGTGATCAGGGTATTCAGATAGCAACATAGTTTATTCTGTGAAACTGGCCACTTCAGATATGGTGCTGCACCCCAGTCTCCCCCTAATGAACCCTCCTCTCACCTCTAAAACTTCACCATTTATACTCCTGTCTCTCCTGTTCTGTCTAAACTGGCTAACAACGTGTACATCTCTTGCTGCTTATCCCTGCGCTAACAATGATAGTGACTTCAGGTTTTCTAACATCCTGCTGTATTATTACTCGAATTCTACCCCTGCTCACTCTATCCTCATCAAAAAGGGCTGTATCTATCTGTCTATCCACTCCTATCTCTTGAACTATCGTAGACCCAAACGCCAGCTAGGCACTCTCTCTGCCAACCTACTTTCTCACCTTGCCTGGCGGCTCCTTATGCTTGCCGGAGATATTGAACCCAATCCGGGCCCTATGGTTTGCGCTTCACCCCCTGCAACGGCTGCAACAAAAAAGGGTCTGGTTATAGCCCACATGAATATCCGGAGTCTCACGAGTCACCTGGCTGAGCTCGAAGCCTGGGCTAAACTGATTAACCCTGACATTTTATGCCTATCAGAGACTTGGCTGAAGCCTTGGGTGCCTGATGCCACTTGTCTTGTGCCTGGTTATAGCATTCTAAGGAAAGACCGTATTGGGTCAAAGAGAGGGGTTGCGATTATGTACAAAAATCATCTATCCCTGAACATCCTACCCTGCACTGATTCCCTAACACCTTGTGAAACTCTGCACGCTACCCTGGCACTGGGTTCAAAACTGCTGCACATCATTTGTGTTTACAATCCACCTACAAGCGGGATGAGTGCTCTCCAGAATTTGCTACAATATGTCTCCCAGAATGTAAAATCAAATGAGGCTCTACTCCTTGGGGACCTGAACCGTAACTGGCTGGGTCCACAGCACAGCATCCTTGAATCTCTAATACAGAAGCACAATCTACACCAAACTATCGCAGGCTTTACCAGAACTACTACTCCGCACTCAGGGTCCCTACTTGATTGGATCCTCACCACCAGACCTGATCATGTACTAGATGCCACAGTGCTTGCTGACTCAATCACTGATCATTCCCCCACACTTTGTCGATGGTGATCCTGTCCACCTCCTCCTCCTCCACCACCTCTGATTAGGTTTTCAAACTATGCTGCCCTGGACAAACAAGCCTTCCTATTTGACCTCTCTTGTGTTGACTGGTCTAACATTTATACCGCAACCAATGTTGATACTGCCCTCAATTCATTTCTGACTGAATTTGGCAACATCCAAAAAGCACCTCCCTACAGTCAAAGGAGGGTAAGGGCCAGCATTCGAGGTGGCTGAAAAAGACCTGCTTCAAAAGTTAAAAGTTAGAGACAATCAATGGAAAAAGTACAAACAAACTGGACTGCAGGCAGATCTCATTCTGTATAAACAATACAGAAATGACTGTAAAAGATGCATCAGGCAGGCCAAAAGTAAATACTGCCAAAACCTGCTGATTAATTCTTCCAATGACCCTTGCAAGTTTTGGGGTCACATTAAGTCCTTCTTAGGTTCTGCTAAAGATGTCACTCCCTCAGATATGGTCCTACATGGTGTACACTGTAATGATTCTACTACCATTGCAAATGCTTTTAACCAACAATTTTCTGACTTATCTGCCTACACAGCTTCCTCCCATCACAATCTCTGCTTCACAGTTTAACCCCACAGCATCTGAAGGACCCCAAACTTAACCAACCCCTTCTATTTCAGGGAAGTGTCTAGGCATCAGGTCCTAAAGCTGCTCAGGTCACTCTCTGAAAACACCAGTACTGGCTCAGATGGCCTAGAACCAAGACTACTAAAATGGCTTCTTACTACATCTCTGGCCCCTGGCACACATCTTCACCCTATCTCTCTCAATGGCATTGTCCCTGAAGTCTGGAAGGCAGCCAGAGTCACTCCTGTATTTAAGAAAGGCAGTAAAATGACATATCAAATTACCGCCTATTGCTATTTTGTCTGTTCTGAATAAAATCCTGGAAAAAGTAGTATCCATGCAAATCACTGACTACCTTGAGAAATTCAATTTACTAAGCTCAGCACAACATGGTTTTAGAAAGCATCACAGCACCATGACAGCACTTGCAAAATTCACTTCAGATATCGTTACCAATATGGATAGAGGAAAGTTAACAGGGCAGTCTTCATTGACTTAACCAAAGCTTTGATCTGGTTGACCATTCTCTGCTACTATCCACCCTCAGTACCTTGGGCTCTCTCCCCAGTCACTACCTGGTTCAAAAGCTACCTCTCAACAGAACACAAGCTGTTAAGTTTAATTCATCCATGTCAGACAGTGCTGTTATCAACATTGGGGTCCCTCAGGGTCTATACTTGGCCCTCTTCTATTCTCATTATTCGTCAATAAACTTCCTGAGCTGGTCACCACAGGTCACTCACTTCTTTATGCGGATGACCTGGTAATTTATTATCACTCTGATAAGGTCCTGGATCTAAATGCTGCCCTCACTGCAGATTTTCGTGCTGTACAACACTGGTTGAACTCTCAACGCCTGGTTTAAATACAAATAAAACAAAAGTTATGATGTTTGGCTCAATCACAAGCTTAGATCCTGTCCTCTGACCATCTCTGTCTCTGATATCGATGGGACCCTATAGAAACTGTCACTTCCTTTCGTTACCTTGGCATCCACCTGGATCAAACCTTGGACCTGAAAGCACATATACAGGAAACCTGCAAGTCAATTAACTGCAAATTGGGGCTGCCTATAGAACCAAATACCTGCTCACCCCTGCTGCTAAATTGGCGATAGCCAGAGGCATTCTATTGCCAACCCTTCATATGGGTGTCCCATCCTGTCCTGGCCACCAAATCTTCACTGCAACTATGGGATACTACCTTCAATAATGTGTGCAGGTATGCAACCAAAGCACCCTCGACTGCAGCATCATTGTCTCTTATATCAGGACCTTGGTTGGCTCTCTCCTTCCTCTACCAGGCAGTACTACTTGTACAATTTAGTTGATTCCATCCTAAGGACGTCCAAGCCTGCTATCCTGTCTGATCTCCTCAGGCGGCCATTCCCACAAGGAATCTTAGATCGGCTGATCAGACCTACTATCCATCCCCTTTTGTGGGACTAAAAGGGCATGGGTTCCTTCCATCATGCTGCCCCCACCTATGGAACCTACTACTCAGGATCTAAGAGATGTCTCCACTCATGTGACTTTTAAGAGCAAACTCAGGACTTTCCTCACTACTATGGACAAATGTGTTTGCTTGACCCTACCTGATCCGCTGCATTTGTACTGTTTCCTCATTGCTAGCACTTTTGCCTGTCCAAATGGGTGTTCTATACTGTGCCTTGTAATTAATGTTTTATTTTGTGCCTTGTAATTAATGTTGCCTTAACCTGTTTCTTTATAAGCCTAATGTTAGCTGTTGACAATTGTAGTCGCTATTCTACTCCATGACATTCTTATCTTCACTTCACAGCCTCTCCTCACTTAACCCCACTGCTGCTCTCTTCCCTTCTTCTGTTATATCCTCTTCCCCTTTTGCCACTCCCCACCAAACTCACCTTTACCTGTTCCTACCTCATCCATGCCCTCCTTAGTCCCCACCCTCCTGGCTGTGCTTAGTCACCTCTCCACCTACTACCGCCTACTCCCACCGTCTACCGACCCCCTTCCCTGCCCTGCCGCTCTTTGGTTCCACTGGCTCGGCTTGACTTTGACACTTTTGCCTATTGCGTAACTCCTCCGCCTCTATCCCCCTCTCACCGGCATCCTCACTCTCGCCCTGCCGTCTATCGGTTCCACCAGCCTGGCTGTATTTTCCTACCTCCTACCGCTGTTGCCGTCTACTGCCGCTCCACCTTACCACCCTCTCTTCGCCTGCCATCTTTCGGCTCCATAGGCCCGGCCGCAGGTTGGTACCTCACGGCGCTGTTGCCGTATCTGGCACCCCTTTCCACTTAATCTCCCTCCCATCCTTGTGCCAGTTTTCCTTCCTTGTGTCTTTTCTACTGATGCCTATCCTCTCTTATTTTCTGCCTTCTACTATTCACATTTTTGAGTATGTTCCATGATCAAGTGCTAAAGTATATTTTGTTTACTAATGTATGTTACATTGCCATATGTATTTCTCTCTGCATTTTTGTACTCGTTGTCTTAATAATCTGGCTGTACTCTTTGTGTGTTGTAATTGTACCTCCCGGGTCGTGCCTGAAAACAGTCACTTGCTGACTAGCGCACTTACCCGGTTAACAAAAACTAAATAAATAAATATTGCTCCCTTATGCCTATCCCATGCCTGTTTGAAGCCCTGCACTGTATTCATAGCCACCACTTCCTGAGGTAGGCCGTTCCATGCGTCCACCACCCTTTCTGTGAAAAAGAACTTCCTCATATTACCCCTTAATCGGCCTTCCTCTAATCTCATGCTGTGTCCTCTTGTCCTGCTATTTTTCTTATATTGAAACATGTTAGACTCTTTCACCTTGTTAATGCCCTTAAGGTGCTTGAATGTTTCGATCATATCACCTCTCTCCCTCCTTTGCTCTAGGGTATACATATTGAGCTCCGTTAATCTGTTCTCATATGTCTTCTGATGCAGTCCCTGCACCATTTTGGTTGCCCTTCTCTGGACTGCCTCAGTTTGGTTAATGTCCTTGTGAAGGTGTGGCCTCCAGTACTGCACGCAGTACTCCAGATGGTGCCTAACCAGTGTCTTGTAAAGAGGGATTATTACCTCTCTCTTACGACTTGTGTTACCCCTACTAATACACCCTAACATCCCCCTAGCCTTACCTACTGCTTTAGAGGTCTGCTTGGATGATTTCAGGTCATTGGTGATGATGATGTCCAAGTCTCTTTCTTCCTTTGTGACTGCCAGCAACTCCCCTCCCAACCTATAGGTGGCTTCAGGGTTTCTCTTCCCTATGTGCATGATCCTGCACTTCTTTGCATTAAATCCCAGTTGCCACTCTTCTGACCATTTTGCTAGTTTATCCAGATCTCTTCTCATTCTGCCCACCCCATCTGGATCATCTACTATGTTGCAGATCTTGGTGTCATCTGCAAACAGACAAGTCTTACCCTCTAGTCCATCTGCAATGTCACTGATGAAGATATTGAAGAGGACTGACCCCAGGACTGATCCCTGAGGTACCCCACTTGTGACTTGCATCTCTTCTGACTGCATACCATTTACCACCACTCTCTGTTTTCTGCCTGTCAATCAGTTTGCCAACCAGTTGACCAAATTCTGACCCACCCTGAGCTTACCTAGCTTGTTTATCAATCTTCTATGTGGAGCAGTGTCGAAAGCTTTGCTGAAGTCAAGGTAGGCGACATCAACTGCTCCCCCTTGGTGCACCATAGAAACATAGAAACATAGAATTTGATGGCAGATAAGGACCGCTTGGCCCACCTAGTCTGCCCATTTTCCTACCTAACAGATAAGCTGCAGATCCTAGTTAACCAACAGCTTACTTCCTCTTACCCGCCACTAGGACTGCCTTATGCCTATCCCATGCATTCTTGAAGTCCCCCACTGTTCTTGACTCCACGACCTCCTCAGGGAGGCTGTTCCATGCATCCACAACCCTCTCAGTGAAACAATACTTCCTCACATTACCCCTGAGCCGTCCCCCCTCTATCTTCAAATTGTGCCCCCTTGTTCTTGCACATCTCTTTTTCTGGAAGATGCTATCCTCTTGGACTTTGTTAATTCCCTTGAGGTACTTGAAAGTTTCTATCATGTCCCCTCTCTCCCTTCTTTCCTCAAGAGTATACATATTAAGCTCCTTTAGTCTTTCTTCGTATGTCTTCTGGTGCAGACCCTGCACCATTTTTGATTGCCCTCCTCTGGACAGCCTCCACTCTGTCTATGTCTTTGTGGAGATGGGATCTCCAGAACTGCACACAGTACTCCAGATGGGGTCTCACCAACTGTCTGTACAGAGGGATAACAACTTCCTGTTTTATACTATTGATGCCTCTTCCTATGCATCCCAGTATCCCCGCAGCCTTCCTTACTGCCTTCTCACATTGCTTACCCACGTTTAGGTCATCTGATATAATTACCCCCAGGTCGCTTTCTGTTTTTACTGTTGTCAGTATCTCACCCCCCATTGTGTACGCTTCCCCTGGGTTTTTGTTTCCCATGTGCATTACCTTGCACTTCTTTGCATTGAATCTGAGCTGCCATACATTTGACCATTCCTCCAACCTTTCCAAGTCCCTTCTCATCCTTTCGACTCCATCTTGTGTATCAACCCTGTTGCAGATCTTTGTGTCATCTGCAAAGAGACATACTTTTCCTTCCAGTTCCTCTGCAATGTCACTTATAAAGACATTAAAAAGGACCGGTCCCAGTACTGAACCCTGCGGTACCCCACTAGTAACCCTCCTTTCTTTACTGTGGACTCCATTTACTACTACCCTTTGCATCCTGTTGTCTAGCCAATTTTTTATCCAGGCTACCACCTTGGGACCCACTCCAAGGCTGGCTATCTTGTGTATTAATCTTTTGTGTGGGACTGTATCAAATGCCTTGCTAAAATCTAGGTAGGCCATGTCCACAGCCCATCCCTGGTCTACTATTTTGGTCACCCAGTCAAAGAAATCTATTAGATTCGTCTGACATGACCTTCCCATCGTGAATCCATGCTGCCTTGGGTCCTGTGCTCCACTGGCCTCTAGGTACTCAACAATTCTTTCCTTCAGAAGTGATTCCATCATTTTCCCTACCACTGAGGTCAAACTAACTGGTCTGTAGTTTCCTGCCTCTGTCCTGCTCCCACTTTTGTGAAGAGGAATCACATCTGCCCTCCTCCAGTCCTCGGGTACCACCCCATCCTCCCATGATTTGTTAAAGAGAGTAGTCAGCGGTGTCACTAGTTCTACCCTTAGTTCTTTTAGAATTCTTGGGTGAATCCCATCAGGCCCCATTGCTTTGTCCACCTTCAATTTTATTAGTTCTTTCAGAACCCTTTCTTCTGTAAATGGACTGGTATCGACCCCTGTCTTCAGAGTGTTTCTCTTGTTTGGTTTAGGTAACTCCCATCTATGGATTAGTTTGACAGGACCTTCCTTTTGTAAACCTATGCTGTCTTGGATCCTGTGCCCCTATGGATTCCAGGTGTTGCACTATCCTTTCTTAAAGGAATGCCTCCATGATCTTGCCCACTACTGAGGTAAGACTGACTGGTCTGTAGTTCCCTGCCTCCTCCCTGCTACCTTTTATATTTGAGGTACTTTTTGTTTTCCCTTTGTTTAATTAGAAGATAGTTTACCTAATGTTAGTAGGTGTGATGTGTGGAACAGCTCAGCCTGACAGCTGACATATCTTGCTCTACTGCCCCACACTTCATCTTCAGCATTGTGACCTAGCTGATTGTGACATCATTGCTACTTAGGACCAGCAAGTGAGTGACTACCAGCTCATTCAACTGTGATGTCACTGTCAGTGAGATCACAATGCTGATGACGTAGTGTGGGGCAGTGGAGTTAGGCATGTCAGCTGCTAGGCTAAGAACTTTTCCACACACTGTCACCAGTCTGTAGCAATTATAAACAACTGTTCTTGTCTATTTAAATACAACTGTGTGTTTACTCTAGAGCAGCTTTATAGTAATAGCTGGGCTTTGTTTTATTAGTCAGTGTAGTATAATCACCTCAGAAAATAAAGGGGAAGTGCAATTTAGAATAAAACAAATGGTTCATATACATTTTAAAATTTACTATTGTTGTATCTGATGCATTTGTAATAATTGGGGTACCTCTCTGTATAAGAGAGGGTGACATATATAATTGTCATTTTGTATTTGGTAGGAAATTGTTTGTCTCCTATATTCTAACATGATGTATTACTGGTTAGTGGTAACCCTTTTATGCTTATATGGCCACTTGGATGGTCAGATGGGTAATATGGTAAACACCACAAGCTGGGATAGGTTTGATGAATCAATTCCCAGAAGCACAGGCTTCTTGAAGTTTAATAATTTCCTACCTAATTTTGGAGTTTTTCAGGGAGATTTGCTACCTCTCTTTTTATTTAGAGACATGGTGAAGCATTTGTATTTTAGGAGAGGTCCTTGGACTGTAAGGTATTTACAATCTAGTCACCTTACTCCACGTAAATTTCAACTAAGTTTAAAAAAGAGAATTTGTTGGGTTTTTAAGTTCATGCTAATTGTGACACTATTGCAAAGTGGGGGTATTCACCCTAATCTTGGCCCTTTACATTTTACTGATCTTGTTAAGCCAAATGCAGAAATATTGAGAACAGTCACCTTAAGTATTGTTCATTTTAATGCCTGCAGCATTAGTAACAAACTAGTTCTAATCAAAGACTGAATAGGGCCATACAATCTGGATATTATTATTATTTCAGAAACTTGGCTTAACCAAAGGGTTTTGGATATAAGTTTGCAAATAGGTGGATACCAGTTTTACAGAAAGAATAGAAACAGAAAAAGGGGAGGGCTTTTGATGTATGTAAACCTGTCCTTTGATGCCAGGGGAAATTAACTGTGATTCATTGGATAAGGGCTTGGAGGCAGTATTTGTTGAAATACGGATACCATACACCAAACCTCTACTGGTTACTGGAGTTTATAAACCTCCTAAACTAGAGAACACTGTTTTCTTAAGTCTTCAAGAGTTTTGGGGAAATTTTAGGTATACCCATGAGCTATTTGTCACTGGTGATTTTAATGTAAATTGGCTCCAGATGGAACCTACTAATAGCTTAATTGAGTTTCAAGAATGTCTCCAACTGTCTCAATTACTGTCTGACCCTACTAGGATTAATTGTAAGAATGCACAAAATTCATGTTTGTTAGATCTTATTTTTACAGATCGACCATCTGAATATTCCTGTAGTGGTGTTTTGCTTGATAATTTTTCAGATCATCAGGTAATATTTGCTTTACGCAGACATTCAACATTGATCCAGCAGGCTCAGACAGTGCAGTGGAGAAACTTTAAGAACTTCAGTTATGTACACTTTATGGTGGATATTGAAATGGCTGATTGGGATAAATTAGAACTAATACCAACAGCTTCAGAGCATGGAAATACTTCCAGGAGGAATTCATACAAATCTGCAATAGACATGCTCCTTTACAAACAAGAAAGGTAAAGGCAAACAACTGTAAGTTGTATAATGCTATTCTACATAAATTAAAAAAAAGAGAGAGATGCCAAAGATTCTGACACAAACTCTGATTGGGCTTTTTATAGACAAATAAGAAATAAATATCTTAAGTCAGTTAGGAAAACTGAGCAGTCTTTCTATGGATCCTTCCTGGAACAAAACTAAAATCAAAACCCAAGACTTTTTTGGAGTACAATAACTAAATTAATGGGTGAACAAGTAAGGGAACAATTGGTAAAATAGATATAAAGGGTGATCTGGTCCCATTAAGTAATTTAGTGGTAAATGAATTTAACAAATTTTTTTCTGCGGTGGGTACAAAGGGCCCAATTCCAAGATGGCTGGCATAACTCACATGCAGTTACAAGTTACGCCGGTTGCCTCTATGCCATGGACCCTACACTGCATTCCAGAAGTGGCAGGGTCCTGGCAATTGTGACTTGCGAGATACACCATGCATGTGGCAGTAGCCCAAGCATGGCATATCAATGCTGCAGGTTGCATCTTGGAGCGAGCATCAGGTGGCCTCCCCAGAGCCCCCCCCACCCTGGACCACCGCGGAACACATAAGGGGGCATGAGGGGGCAAGGACAGATGGCACAGGCATCTGGGGGGTGCTACTGGCATGGAACCCTGGGGGTCCCTCATGGTCAGGGTTTGGGATGGGGGTGTGCTAGTGGAGGCCAGAGGGACAGCATGGCACCATTGCCATGGTGCTGTGAGGCTGCATCTGATGGTGCCAGCCATCAGATGTTAGTTATGACAGCTATGAGCTGTCAGAAGTCAGATACACCACTGCGTGTCCTGGAATTGCAATTGTGGGTTGCAACAGCGGGCCTTCTGGAATTGGGCTAAGTTGCTGTCGCAACCCGCAGTTGCGCCAGGCGTTCTGGGCTGCGGCATATGTGTGGTCATATCTTGTGATTGTCACTGCCCACAAATGCAATGGCGTAGGTGCCTTCCTGGAATAGCAATGAGTGTATCGCATGGCGTATGTTGCGGGATACGCCATGAGGATTGGTGTATCCTGCCTTACACCGGCATAGCCCATCTTGGAATTGGGCCCAAAGACTTTAGATAATAACTTAGCTAATAGTGGCTCAGTAACTGATCAGCAAAAAAAGAAAATTTATCCAAATGGGATACTGGGGTAAGTTTTTAAATTTAGAAATATCGAGGAACATGAAACAAGGAAAGTGCTTTTAAAATTAGATGTAAAAAGGGCCACTGGTTTGGGCAATATAGATACCAGATTATTGAGGTATGCTGCCCCCTTTATTGTACATCCCTTGACCTATTTGTTTAAGTTTTCTTTGACTATGGGAGAATTCCCTAAGGACTGGAAGATAACAAAAATATTGCCCATTTATAAAGGTGGCTCCTGGAACGATATTAACAATTATCATCCCATCTCTTTGCTGCCTATTGTCTCTAAATTATTTGAAAGCCTAGTGGCTACTCAGTTAACATGTTTTATTTGAGGGAAATAGGCTAATAAATCCTTATGATTATGGATTCAGATCTTTTTATAGTACACAAATGGCTTTGGCAAAGGTGGTGGTTGACCTTCAGGCTAGTCTGGACAGGAGAATGTCCATGGGTGTGCTATTTTTGTAGATTTATCTTAGGCATTTGATACTCTGCACCACAGCATTCTCCTGTCCAGACTCCATGATATTGGTATGCAAGTGAAAGAGTTGACTTGGTTTGCATCATATTTGCTGAATAGGGAACAGGTGGTTGAAATAGGTCCTTTTAGGTCAGAACAAATTAAAATTAAAACAGGAGTTCCTCAAGGGTCGATACTAGGCCCCCTTCTTTTCAATCTTTATATTAATAACCTAGAGTCTGATGATCAAGGAATATATTATCATGTATATGCAGATGACACATTTGTATATACCAAGGGGAAGGACCCTAAAAGCATTCAAACAAAATTACAAACAGCTTTTGATAACTTACAGGTTTTTCTTCAGGAACATAGTTTGTGTTTAAATGTAAAAAAAACAAATTGGATTCTATTTTCTAAACTTAATGATTCAAACAATCTTGAAGTTAAATCTTTGGATGATACCACTATTCAGCTGGTAGATAGATATAAATATTTAGGAGTAACTCTGGATGCAAAGTTAAGCTGGAGACCTCACATTGAAACCCTGATTAAGAACTTAGGTAATAAATTAGGAGCATTGTATAGAATAAGGCAGTACTTGTCACCATAGATCAGATTGAGGGTGGTCAGTAGTATGTTACTCCCTGTTTTAGATTATTGGGATGTTTTTTATGCAGGGGCATCTGGGGGAGTACTTGCTGGACTAGATTGCATATATAAGAGGATGGCATGATTAATACTTGAGGTACCTAGAGAGATCCACCACTGCAAGTTATATAGATCTTTGCAGTGGTTAAAACTAAATGATAGGAGAGACTGGCATCTTCTTACTTTTGGGTATAAGTTATATAAACAAAAATTACCACAGTACCTATTAGACCTATTTTCTGTTAAGGAAATTAAATCTAATTTGAGGTCTACATCTGGTTTAGAATATGATGTCCCTAGATGCAACTCAAACATGGGGAGATCTGTTATTTGGATTAGGGGGCCTTTAGTATGGACAAAGAACCTCTGTGCATAAACACTGAGGCAAGGGTTACCCCAAAGAGCATTTGGCTGGGAAGCCAAGTTTCAAGAAAATACAAAATCTCACATGCCCCCACAATGCAAAGCACCATGGGCTGCATATGCATATGCATATGCATATGCCTCAGTGTTTATGCACAGAGGTTCTTTGTCTTTTAAATAGTTTTTTATTTTAATGGGTTCACCACAATATATCCCAGGCACACTGCCTCAAGGGTAGCTGGTCCATTCCACTGGGGTGTCAAACAGACGAGGCATACTGATGAGTCCTGGTAGGACGAAACACGTGTCTATGTCTTCTGTTAGCACCCTTTGCAAACTGTGTGAGAGACCTTTTGGCACCATGCAATTCTGCTTAAAGTTGGACCAGCATAACATTCTGTGGTGATTTGCATATGCAGCCCATGGTGCTTTGCATTGTGGGGGCATGTGTGATTTTGTATTTTCTTGAAACTTGGCTTCCCAGCCAAATGCCCTTAGTAACCTTGCCTCAGTGTTTATGCACAGAGGTTCTTTGTCTTTTAAATAGTTTTTTATTTTAATGGGTTCACCACAATATATCCCAGGCACACTGCCTCAGGGGTAGCTGGTCCATTCCACTGGGGTGTCAAACAGACGAGGCATACTGATGAGTCCTGGTAGGACGAAACACGTGTCTATGTCTTCTGTTAGCACCCTTTGCAAACTGTGTGAGAGGCCTTTTGGCACCATGCAATTCTGCTTAAAGTTGGACCAGCATAACATTCTGTGGTGATTTGCATATGCAGCCCATGGTGCTTTGCATTGTGGGGGCATGTGTGATTTTGTATTTTCTTTAGTATGGAACTCATTACTTGTCTCCCTATGTCAAAATAATCAGGCAATTAACTTGGGTTGCATAAAGCAATGGTATAAAACTAGGTCAGATACCCTATCAATTTGCTGTACTGGTGTATCTATCTAATGGGGTTTTTGCTTCATTTTTAGTGTTTGTCCATAAAGTCTGTATGCATGGTAGACTGTTCCTTTTATTAGGGTGATAGTTGCTATGTATGTTAATCATGTTTATTGTATAGTCTTTATGATGTGTAATTTTAGATAATGTTGTACGTGTAACTATTCATGATTTTTTTTTTGAGAAAAAAATGGACCTCCTTTGAAATGAGCTTTTACTCAATGGAATATGTAACAACTATTCAAATTCATGAAATTTGAATAACATTTTAAACAACAGCAACACACATCCAGCACAACATTATCACATAGAAGACGTACTGATGAGCAAGAAGAAAAAACAAAAATACTTCAGAAATAAAAAGTTGCAACAGACTACTATTTAAAATTTGTATAATTTTCCTGTCTGCCTGTTTTGACTCCACTAGCTCTTTAAACTACTACTGAAAACTATTCTGAACGTGTTCATACCTCAGTGACGTGTCCTTTTCTCCTGTATAAAATTGTTATTATGCCCAACTTATTTCTTACATTAAGAAAAGGTAAGACAAGTTGTATATACCCTTTAAAAACCTCATTATATCACCTTTAATTGCCCTTGTCACTTTTCATTAACCTGTGTATTCTTTCAGAGAGAATCAAAGTTGGAGGTCATCAGAAGGAGGTTGACCAGTATGGTAAGAGAAATAATCCTGTCACTATGTAAGATCCTGGTTAGAACCCACCTGGAGTACTGTGTACATTTCTGGGCTCCTCAGCACAAAAAGGATACTGAAGTAGCCAAGCAGGTGCAACACAGGGCTGCCACAATGATCAGGGGCAAGGGGGACATAAGCTATGAGGAGAGGTTTGAGGCCCTTAATATGTTCACTCTGGAGAAAAGGAGAGCAAGAGGGACATAATCTTAGTCTTCCAAATAAAAGCAATAATGACTGAGAAGCCAGTCATTTCCAAGGGATTAATGATTGGTTGGCGGATGGGTGGCCCTAGGAGCATCCAAGGGCCACTTCCCTCCAGTTGATCGTTAATCCAAGGAAATGACTGGCTTCGAGGTTGTTATCACAATAACAAGTTTCATTTTTGCTGCATTTATTTAGTTTTATTTAGGGTTTAGCTGTGTGGTGTGAGCCATGCATGCCACACAGTGTCACTTTGCAGATGGATCGGTCATTTATAAGACGTTAATGACTGATCCAGTAGCCAATCAGGAGCCCCGCTGGGCTCATGAATAATTAATTAGACTTATAATCAAGGGTGTCAGCAAGACTGAACAGACAGAGAGGTTAGATCTGATGTCCTCCAGCAGGATGCAGGGACATGTCCTGAAGCTTGGAGGGGGTAACTTCAGGGGTAATGTCAGGAGGCACCTCTTCTCTCGGAGGATGGTGAACCTTTGGAACAGCCTAGTAGGAGAGGTAGTGGGCATGAGGAAAGTAAAGGCCTTTTTTTTTTTTTTTTATTTAAACGTTTGTTGACCAGGTAAGTGTAATGAGTAAAGGCCCTTTTTCATACATGACCCGGGACCATAAAATACAGTCAGGATGTTGTTACATTAAACAACAACAACAGAAACATGACAACACAATACAATTCATCAAGTGTAAGATCACAAATTCAGTGAAAACATTTGCATGTTAAGAGACTTAAATAATATTCTTTAAGATGTTTTTTAAAAGTCTCATGTCCCAAGCTTAATTGAAGAAAAGCTGGTTAATTATTCCACTCTGTTGCTACAACAACAGAGTAAGCCCTCATTCCCATCTTAATGGTTACACCTGGGACAACAAGTCTAGGAGAATTGCTAGAACATACAATCCTGTCAATTGTCTTAAGAGCATGCATACAGAATAATGGAGACTGAGCCCCTAAACTTAAAAAGTTGTTTTTTAAACAATTTAGGTTATATAAACAATTGAGGTTTGGAGGTAACCAGCCTATCAGTCGATATAAAGTGCAATGGGGTGTGTTCGATAAGGCAATTTTAAAACAAACCTACTGATGGCATGAAAGGTAGTAGTCAACAATGACATATCAGAACTTGTTAATCCAGAAAACAAGAAGGAGTTGTAATTCTTCATAGATAATATGGCATTATTTGCAACTGCAAGCCGAGCATGAGCAGTCAAGGAATTTTGTAATCTAAATAGGACACCCAATATCTGATTAACTTGTCTTCTAATTTGTTTTATGTGGCAGGAATATGTAAGACATGGATCCAATAGGATCCACAAGTATTTACATAGAAACATAGACTTTAATGGCAGATAAGGACCACTTGGCCCACCCAGTATGCCCATTTTCCTACCTATAGGATAACCAACAGCCTACTTCCTCCTACCCCCCACTATAATTGCTTATGTCTGTCCCATGCATTCTTGAATTTCCCTACTGTTTTTGACTCCTCAGGAAGGCCATTCTATGTGTCCGCCACCCTCTCTGTGAAAAAATACATCCTCATGTTGCCCCTGAGCCATCCCCCCATCTTCAAATTGTGCCCCCTTGTTCTTGCACATCTCTTTTTCTGAAAAATGCTACCCTCTTGAACTTTGTTGATTCTCTTGAGGTACTTGAAAGTTTCTATCTTGTGACCCCTCCCTCCTTTCCTCAAGGGTACACATATTAAGCTTCTTCACAAGCTGCACTTGTAGCCAGTTCAATGGCGGATCATCTTGAAGGTCAGATTGCTGACCTACAAAGCCTACACGGACAGGGACCAGGTTATCTGTAAGAGCTTCTGTGCCCCTACTGCCCCTCCCTACTGCTCCACCAATGAGAGATTGCTAGAGATTTCCAAGATTTGGTTGCAGACATCAGGGGTATGAGCATTTGCGTTTGTGGCCCCCCACCTTGTGGAATTCTCTACCTCATCAAGTTCGTGAGTGCCTGACTGTGGAGAGCTTTAAAACAGCACTAAAGACATTTTTATTTAACCAAGCATTCTCTACCACCTGAATATGATCTGATTTATATTGTCGCCAAAGGTAATTCTCTCCATTAAATGAATACTCTCATAATAGCTCTCCAGTCCTCCAATGGGGGGGCATCCTTTACGCACATTTCCTAGTAATGGCCTTAAGAGCAGCTATCGTCAGAACTGACCATAAATATATTGTTTCTCTTCTCCTCACCTCCCTAGGCCCAAAACAAGATGCTCCGGTCCCAGTGAAGGCTGAAATTGAAAAATCTCCCCAAAGTGATGCTCTGTCTCCACCCAGTATCCTCTAAGGACTTGGCATGTCCAAAACATATGGGCCTGGGAGGCTGGATCATGGCCACACCCCCTTCAACAGGCCAAACCAGCTGTCGGAGCATAATGCACCACCTGTGCTGGGACACAAAAGTACCAGGACCTCACCTTCCAGCCATATTCCCACCAAAATGGAGCCCTTGTCATCTGCCATGTAATATGCCATATGCCAGCCCATTGCTTCTCTACGAGAGTAATCCCCAGGTCTGATTCCCACTTGAGTTTGAGTTGTTCCATGGGTAGGGACATATCCATTAAAAATCTTTGATATAATAGGGATATGGTGCCTCTGCCTCCCCCCGATAACCAAATACCTCGAAAAGGGAGGTCCACGGTGTCCTCCCCTACTCGAGCAGAAATACTCTGAAGGGTATGGACATAATCTCTGGTTTGGTAGAATCGCTAATTAGCCCATAAATGTAGGCCAAATGTCTGTCTGGCTGCCTCAAAGGAAATAAGATTATCTGTTATTAAGACCTGATAAGGGGAATGGAATCCTTTCTTGGCCCATTTCTTAAACCAGGGGTCCAGAGCAGCTGCTGGGAAAAGAGGATCATAAGCCCACCATTGAAACTTCCACAACTGATGTCTAATGGTACCCCGATTTACACCTCATCTCCATCCCTCCAGGACAGCCCTCATCCCTGTATAGCACACCTCTGGAAATCCAGCACCACTCTGGAACAGGATGGCCTGGAGGGGTGGTTCGGTCCCAATTGCCAAGTCCATTCTTTTCCAATGGGAATTGAAGCCTGGGCTGCCCCATAAGAGTGCCACCCGCATTTGGGCTGCTGCCCAATAGCCCTGTAAGTTAGGAAAAGCTAAACTTCCTTGGGCCTTAGGGGCATAAAAAAATAGCTTTACATATCCTTCGTCGGTCTTTAGCCCAGAGAAATTTAAAAAACATGTTTTGCCATATATTTACATCCTTCTGTGAAACCAGACAGGGTACACATTAAAATAAATAAAGCAGCCTAGGCAAGGCATTCATCTTCAGTGTTTGTGTCTTAGAATATATAGACAATGGCAGGAGGGCCCATCTCTGAACATCCTTCTTTAACTGTGTAATCGGTGGGGGGGGGGATAGTTAAGATCCCACAACTGTTGATTACTGATACCAATCCTGATCCCTAAATAACTTATCTGATCTAGGTCCCATCTCATAAGGTATCTACTCCTCAATCCCGGGGTGGGGCATAATTACAACTAAGTACCTCCGTTTTACTGCAGTTCAGCTTATATCCAAAAAGGGAGGAATATTTCTCCAGCTGCCCAAACAGGGCAGGGAGGGAGGAATCTGGCTCTTTGAGATACATAAGCACATCATTGGCATACAAGGCCAACTTATGCTCAAACCCGTCTATTCGTATTCCCCTTATATTCCCATTCTCTCTGATAGACTGAGCAAGAGGCTCTATATATAAAGCAAAAAGCAGCGGTGACAGCAGATACCCCTGTCTCGTGCCTCTACCAAGTTTCAGAGGTCAGGAAATGTGGCCATTTGCTCTAACATAGGAGGTCAGGGAGTCATACAATTTACTTATAAGTTGTGTAAATTCTCTCGGGAACCCAAACCGGGAAAGGACCACTCCCAAAAAATTCCAATCAATTCTGTCAAACACTTTTTCAGCATCAAGACTCATTAATACAGCCGGGGTACGAGAGTTATTGATATGGTCAATGAGGTGGGTGGTCCTTCTCAAATTGTTCTGCACCTGTCTGCCCAGGACAAACCCGTTCTGGTCTAATTGTATGAGTTGGGGAGGTAATGTTGAATTCTTTTTGCCATAATGGAGAAAAGGATCTTATAGTCGGTGTTTAGGAGTGAAATTGGATGTTAAGAGGCACATCTAGAAGGGTCCTTCCCTGGCTTGGGTATCACCGATATCAGTGCTGTGGACCAGGAGGGTGGAGCTGGGCCCCTTCCCCCCGACGACCTCTGAGAATGCTTTCAGGATAAGAGGTTGATGGTGATCCCTAAAACACTTAAAAAATTCCCCAGGGAGCCCATCTTTCCCAGGGCATTTCCCTGTCTTCAGGGCCCCTACTTCTACCTTGAATTCCTCTGCATTTAGTGGGCGCATCAGCTGTCTGGCCTGGTCTGGGGACAAGGTTGGCAGTTTCAGTTTTTATAAAAAAGTCTCTATTCTCCCTTCAGATGGTGGGGTTCCCTTTTCATATAATTGTTCATAAAACTCCCAAAAAGTCTCGGCTATCTCAGTCATTTTGTAGACCACTTTCTGATGTCCAGGGTGCCACAAATTCATGATTGAGGCCCTAGCTCTTTGTGCTCTCAATCTACTGGCCAATAATCTAAATGACCCTGGACCACCTTTGTAATACTTCTGCCTTAGAAACAACAGTATATGTTCAACCTGATAATCCAATAACTGTCCCAGTTCCCCTTTAAGAGTCAAGCTGCTGTGCTATTGCCCTGGAAAACTTCTGTTTTTGCATTTCCTCCAGTGATTGGATTTGTTCAGTGAGTGTTTTCTTTCTCCCTTCCCTCTCTCTCTCTCTTTTCTGGGCCGCCAACTGAATAAACCTTCCTCGGAGAACGACTTTGGCCGTATCCTAGAGGGTAACATATGATGTACCCTGTCCCTCATTCTCTGCCAAAAAACACTGGTGTGTTTCAACAATCCTATTTAGCCGATCACTGGAAACAGGGGAGGTACCCAAAGACTGGAGGACAGCAGATGTAGTCCCCTTATACAAAAGTGCGAACAAATAGGAAGTGGGGAACTACAGACCAGTCAGCCTCACCTCGGTAGTGGGGAAGATCATGGAAGCACTAGTGAAGGAGAGATTGGTGGAACATCTGGTTGTCAATGGACTACAGTACCCAAGGCAGCATGGTTTCACCAGGGAGCCAGGGGGAGGTCATGTTAGATCAACCTCATTGAATTTTTTGACTGGGTGACTAGGGAGGTGGATCTAGGAGGGCAGTGGACATGGCCTATCTGGACTTCAGCAAGGCCTTTGACATTGTGCCACATAGAAGACTATTACACAAACTGGGGAATATGGGTGTGGGCAGGACAGTAGTGCAGTGGGTAGGTAACTGGCTGGGCGGCAGGACACAGAGGGTGGTAGTAAATGGCTGTCACTCCACAGAGGGGAAGAGTGACCAGTGGGGTACCACAGGGATCAGTGCTGGGACCGGTCCTGTTCAACGTCTTCATCAGTGACATTGTGCAGGACCTAGAAGGCAGAATTTCCCTGTTTGCTGATGACACAAAGCTCTGTAACAGAGTAGACACACAAGAGGGTGTAGACAGAATGAGAAGGGACCTGCAGAAACTTGAAGAATGGTCAGGGGTTTGGCAGTTGAAATTCAATGCAAAGAAGTGCAAGATAATGCCTATGGGGCACAAAATCCCTGGCACAATGTATCAGTTGGGGGGGTGAGGATACAGCATGCACCAAGCAGGAAAGGGATCTTGGGGTTATCATCTCTGATGACCTCAAGGTAGGGAAACAGTGTGACAAGGCAGCAGGTAAAGCAAATAGGATGCTGGGATGCATAGGCAGGGGCATCACCAGCAGGAAAAGGGAGGTCATAATTCCACTATACAAGATACTAGTGAGGCCCCACCTGGAGTATGGTGTACAGTTCTGGAGACCTTACTTATGTAAGGACATAGACAGGATAGAGAAGGTTCAGAGGAGGGCAACAAAGATGGTACATGGATTGCATCACAAGTCCTATGAGGACAGGTTGAAGGAATTGAATATGTACTCCCTGGAGGAGAGGAGGGAGAGAGGGGATATGATAGAGACATACAAGTATCTTACAGGGAGGAACAGGGTGCAGGAAGACATTATTTTTAAGTGAAAAAGATGTTCCAGGACTAAAGGGCATGGGATGAAGTTGCAGGGAGGAAGATTCAGAGGAAACGTGAGGAAGAATTTCTTCACAGAACGGGCGGTGGACAAGTGGAGCACCCTGCCAGAGGAAGTGGTGGTGGCTGAAACAATCACGGGATTTAAGAATGCATGGGATAGACATAAAGGAATTCTGGAGGTCAGGGTTAAGGGGCAACAGACTTCTAGGAAAACATAAAGTAAACTTACAGGCTCAAATGGGCAGACTGGGTGGGCCATAGACCCTTATCTGCTGACACTGTCTATGTATCTATGTAACAATCTGATCTTTAACTGCCTTATCTTTGAGCAAGGAGACATTGAGCCTACAAAAGGTGTTTCTACGAAATCTCCCTGCATCCAGACATATATAAAGTGGGGCATGGTCTGAGAGGACGAAGTCCCCAACCCAAGTCTCCTGGACTCTAGAGACCTTGTCCCTCAGAACCAAAAAATAGTCCAATCTATAATAAATATTATATATAGCAGAAAAATAGGTGCAATCCCTCTGCCTAGGATGCTGGTGTCACCAGACATCAAGGATACCCAATTCCCCTAACAATTTATGGACCCTCCTTGCCACCTGACATGACTTTCTGGTAATCTGGAAAGTCATGTCCAGGGCCGGATTAAAAGAAAGGTTTAGGTCTCCCTCACAAATTAAAATTCCCTCCGCCCATTCTTGAAGTAGGAGGAAGAAGGATCTATAATCCTGGTAAGGGGTGTCCAGTGGAAAATACACTGATGGAAGTGTTATTAATTGTCCCTCAAGTTTGCCCTTCATGAGGGCATACCCACCCTCTTTATCCACCTTTACAGCCAGTTTTTCAAAATGAGACTTATGTGGTATGAGCACCATAGTGACTCTACATCTACCCTTATTTATATGAGGAGGCAGCCACCTCCCTAAAACTCAATTTCAGAAATTTGCTATGCTCCCTCTCAGAGAGGTGAGTTTCTTGTAGAAGCACATAGTCTGCTGCTGACTTCTTAATCATAGTCAGAATCTTACTGCACTTAACTGGGCTTGAAAGTCCGTTTACATTATATGTGCATACTAGTGTACCTGAACTAGCCATGATGTATTACATGAAAATAGAATCCAATGGTATCACATTCCCCATCCCCCCCCAAGATCCGTCCCCCCCGCCCCAGAGCAGTGCAGTAGTTCTCCATCTTAGAATAATAAGTTAGCTGTACGATGGTATCAATGCCAACAGGGCAACAACATATCTGGTTAAACATAAATGACTTCCTAGGTAGAAGATCCAATTTGAAAGGATCTCTGTCTAAACTCTCCTCCCCACTGTGGGAGGAGAATTAAGAGGGTGGGAATACACTCGCTGTCCTACTGGAGGGCTCCCCTCCCAGAGCTTCACCGGTGTTAAATACTCTTAGCTCCTTGCAGTGAGTGTTAACAGTTGGACTAGCTCAAACAATCTGGAGCCTAAACCGCCCTTGACAATCCTGTTAGTAGGACACTGTTAAGAAAAAAAAAAAGAAAATATTATTTAGTCAAGTTATTTCTTGTGCTGACATGACAGGCAATTAGCCAATCAACCCAATACTTGTATTACGAAGTGTTGAAAAAATCAACTGAATCGCAGTCAGTAGCGAGGGAAGAAAGGGGAATGCAGTCACCCCTCCCCCCGTGGAGAACAGTGGACAGGCCCCATGAAAGGCCTTAAGTTGCCACCCAAGCCCAGGCAGGGAAGCCAAGAAAAAAATTTTGAATATTGTAGTACCATCAGCAGTAAGCCCCCACGTTCATTATGTTAGCTAGGTCTTAGACTAAGAGTGGGAGACCAGGCAAGCATGGCCAATAGCACCTTTTGAAAATTTTAAGGGACCGAACCTCAGCGGCACCCCCCCAAAGCCCCCCCAAGTGGAAGACACTGTCTGCCCAGAAAAGAGCATAGCCCCAAAGGCACCCCCTTGGGGACCACCAATAAAGGCCCAAAGAGTCCCTCACAATCAGCTGTTTAAGCATATACACTATGTGCCACATTCAACCATGCCTTAGCCAGGATCACCCCACTGGCATTTCCAAATTATGTGGAGGTCTAAAATGCCCAAAATATGGCTTGCTCATCCGAACACGGCGACATTAGGAGGCCCCCGAGACCCCCACAGCCCACAGCGAGGAAGTCCCACATTCACCCCCCCAACCATTGACTCACAGGTTTTAAAGATACCAAAGGTATATTTATAATGTATACATCCTGTCGACAAATCTCCCCCTTATGTGAGCAAATTAAACAAGTTAACTGTACATTTTTTAAATGTTCCAGATATTAATAGAAAAAGAATCTGTCCTCTGCTTTGGGTGGGGCAGTGCTCTGAATCTTGTTAAGCAGCCTGATAAGGCCACAACATGTGTCCTCGCAAAGTCAGAAAGGGGGAAATCAAGCGAGTCAAATTGTTAATAGAAATACTGTGCCTGGTGTTGTTCAGGTAGTTTGAGAGTTTGATACTTCCTCTGTGGTGTCACCATGTGCCATTTCAGATTCTGCCTGTGTTGGCTAGTTGTTCTGGCCTCTCAAGTATTTCTTACTGCGTAGGGAGTCCCACTTAGCGGAAGAGGCCATATTGCCCTTTACACCTTGCCTTTTAGTTCCACCAAAAGTCCAGTCCCTGGATTCTAACTGTCTGCACTCAGGAATATTGACCTCCTCAGTCAGGAGTTGTATGCCCAGTGGTTTCAGAAAATCCTCTGCCACTTGTAAGTCCAAAAAACGTTTCAGGCCATCGACCAACTGAACCTTCAGGCATGCTGGGTACTTGATGAAGGCCTTAATGTTCTGCTGCTGGAGTTGTTTAACTACTGTGAGTATCTTTCTCCTGTGAGAAAGCAGCTGTGGTGTAAAATCGTGGTCAAAGTATAAGCGTGTGTCCCCATATAAATTACTTTTTTTAGACCATGCTAGTCGTAATATTTCCTCCTTTACCCTATAATCCAGAAAAGCAAGAACTACAGATCGTGGCTTAGCTTTGGGGTCCTGGGGTTTCAGGATCAGTGACCTATGAGCCCTGATGATATTAAGAGCTTTGTCTTGGGGAAGATTTAGGATCTCATGCAGGAAAGAGTTAATAAAACTAACCATTGCGCCAGTCTCAGTGCCCTCGGGGAACCTGTGTATCTGAAGGTTGTTCCTCCAATTTCTGTTCTCTAATTCCTCAAGGTGGGCTTCAAGTTGTTGAGAATGGTAATGAAGGTCCAGAAGGGCTTTATTGTGAATATCGGGTGGTAGTAGTTTAATCCATTAGAACCTCCTCAATCTCCTCAGTCCGTTCGGTTAATGTAGTAATTTCTGAGCATTGATCTGAAACTTTTGCTTCTAGCCTTTGAAAGGTTTGATTAATTTGTTTAAGAGTTTGGCAAAGTTTTGTAGAAGTAATCGTACATTTGGATTGCTTCCACTGTTTGTCCGGTTGCAAGACTCGTGGATTCCAAGGCCTCCTCGCTACTAAGCGAAGATGGCATTTTTAAGCTTTTACTCAGCTGGTTTGAGGAATTATCCCTCCGTCTGTGCTTCAGAGGCATCAGGTAGTCAGATATTCTTCTTTTGGTTGACAGGATGATGGGTTTATGTCTGGATGCCCTTGGATTGTTAAAGTCGATCAGCGGAACTCGTTGTTTAGGCTGCCATTAAACCGGTGTCCTAACCAGAAGTCCCAAACATATGTTTGTGGGTTAAAATATTATATAGTCAGCCAAAGGCAGTGGTTATAACTAATGGAAACATCTCAAAATCATTTTAGCTCCACAGAGGAACCAGACAGGGTTGTCCCTTGTCCCCCTCCTATTTATTTTATCCATTGAGCTTCTCATTAGAAAAAAACATGGATTCCCTCAATATTCATGGGATTGTCACAGGTTGAACCTAGCAGAAAGTTTAACACAGATGATCTGCTAACGTTATCTCAACCGCATTATTCTATCTCTAACTTACTACCCATTCTTATTGAACTTGGGGAGATATAAGGGTTGGTGGTAAACTGGAGCAAGTTAGAAGGATTAATATTAATGGTCACAGCAATTTGAAAAGCATAGGCTCTCAAATTCTTTTGAAATGCGATGGGCATCAAAGTGTTTAGTATACCTAAGCCTCACTATTCGTAACTCTGTGAATCGGATTGTGGAAGGCAATCTCAGTATCCCAAGATTTGAGCAAGTGAATTTGGGCGAATCAAAAAGACCGAGTCAAAAAGAGCAAAGGAAATATTGGTGATTGTGTCTTCAGAGCACCAAAATTGTCAGTGAATATGGTTATTATGCCGAGTTGCCAGTGGGGGAGCAATAGTTAGGATTACAAGAGGTATTTTGTGTGGTTCTGTGTTGTGCTGGCAGAGCAGCATAGAGGTTTAGGTCAGTGTCTGCGTGTGCTGCTGTAGGAAGCAGAACTGGGTTCGATTCCTAGAGTGACTTTTTTTTGGTGTTTTATTTTTTTTAACAGTGTTGCAGCTGACTTCTCCCCCACCCTTCACCTCCACCTTATCAGTTGCCATCCACCCCGTCCCATCGTTCTGTCCGTCCCCAAGTTCAGCATCCACCCCGTGTTGATTTATATATTTTTACGGGGGAGGGGGTGGCAAAGACCCCAACAGAATAACATGGCCTAGGAAACAATCAAATTGCCCCATTCCTAATGTGGTTCCTGAGCATTACTGCCGTCCAGCACCTTGCTCACTGTTTTGTGTAGGTACTAGCAAGTGACTCCGCTGTTTTTGCTTTCGCAGTTCTTCCCTCATTCTTTTTGCCTTCGCTCTTTTATTTTCACTCAGATCACATAAAACTGACAATCTCAACTCCATACTGAAATAAATTAAAGAAAAACTTGATAAGTGGGCTAAGCTAAATCTATCTCTATGGGTCAAAATGAATTCAATTAAAATGGTAATTGCCCCTAAAATCTTCTATGTGTTAAATAGTCTCCCCACTACCATCCATTCCTCGTTTTAAAAATTAATAAAACAATATCTGATTGTCTCTGGAACAATAACCCCCAGATTACATCTCAAAATATTTCTGCCAGAAGGTCTGATGGGGGTGATGGGGGTGGCGTACCATGGTAGCAAGGGTATCATTGGTCAGTCCGTATGAAACAAATCTCTCACTGGTTTCAACCCAAACACAGTACTGATATTCCATTGTGGCTCAAAGTAGAGCAAGAATTAGCTAGACTGTATTTTCTAGCAGATCTTCTTTTTGTCAAAACCCCTTCCCACTTAGATAATCATCCTACAATCTCAGTGTCTATCAGGTTATGTAAAATATTCTCCTCAAGGTTGACTTTTAAGTCCCTACCTTTACAATTTTGTCCAGTTTGGAAATGTCCACTGATCCAATTCCAAATGCAGGACACAGGATGGGCTATGTTTTGTATATTAAAGTAGTGAATGATCTGTTAAACCCTGATAGTCATCAGTTACTGTCATTTTCAGAGTTACGAGACAAATATAAGGTTTCAAAATTCTCCTTTTGTCTATAGCTTCAGATTAGGGGCACGTTATCTTGTAATACACTGGATCTGAGTCTCATATTTCAGCAAAACTCAGAATGGCCTTAACTGCTTATAGCTGCACAGATTAGGAAGGGAGCATGTCTGATATACAGAATTTTCAATGCTTCTGATATTTCTTTTAGCTACTTCAGCTAAACAGAAATGGGAACAGGAAATGAATATATCTATCACCTTAGAATCTTGGGGTTTGATTTGGGACAATGCATATTACTGTGCTGAAGAACTTCAGGCAAAGTTAAGCAAGCAATAAGATATGATGAGGTGTGGATTATGGCTTGATAAGAACACACACCAGGTGCGCTATGAAGTACAAGGCACTTGCGCTGAGTGCCTATAGCACCTGGGAAGTGCACTTATCAGGCTATAACCCACACCTCAGAGTGTCTTACTGCACTTATAAAATGGGCCCCCAAGTAATAATTTATAGAAAAAAGAAGATGAAAAACCAAAACTCAAAAATATAAAAAAGGAGGTTTAATACATGTAATAGTAAAAAATAGTCCCCCTATTAAAGTACTTTCACAAGTGTTTATCAGCAGTAGATGGCTCCCTATATTATTTCTCAGATTATCTGTTTACCAGTGTTGTTTTTAGCACCATTTCACATCCTTCCCACAGTCAGTTTTTGGTGATGTGTTTCATAGCTACCAATTCTCACAGTGGCCATTTGCCACAGGCTGACCATTCAATTTCAGTGACAGCGAGCGTTTCCCACTGCTGCCGCCATACTTAGCACTTTTCATATAGCACTTACTAGATCAGTGGTTGTAATGTCATGCTGGTCTCTCACAGTGGAATTTTTTTTATTTTATAGAGGTGGAATAGCAGTAGCAGTGTGGGTTCGGGTCTGTTTTTTTTTTTTATTTCTAGGCTGCTGCCACGCTGTCTTGATCAGTATGGGAGACTGGGTCTGTAGCCATATTTGAAAGCCATGTCACTCACCTCACTGTGTTTAGTGCCTTTTAATGTAATGCTATGTACCTGTTCAATTTAATTTCTTGAAACTGACGTGGAACCTAAACATGAGGATCCGCTCACAAGTGTTCTTCAAGATTTAAATAAATAAATAAATAAAATAAAAATAGTGTGGTCATCTTTAACTTCAGCCAGGAACCACAGAAAGCAACACTTCATTTAATAAGAAAAGTTCTAGGGAACTGCGGAAAGCGAGATTCTGTCTGTGTGTGTAGGGCGGAGGGGGGGGGCTGATGCCAGTCACCAGTTCCACTATTACAATGGTTTCGGAGATGGCAGTCATCCGTGTGGAACTGTTGAGTAGGTGCTACACTGATATCTGAGGTGATGGGGCACTAACTGGCATAAGTAGTCCTGGCTGTGAAGTTATGTCTTGTTAAGGACATGGCTAAAACAAACTATTAATCAATCAGATTGTGAGAAATTTTGTGCCCATTTTATAATACAATATCAAATACTTCACTATTACTACTATACTCCAGAGAAGCTGATGAATTTAGGCTTTTCAGATTTTACTAAGTATCCTAAATGTGATATGAAGACCTCAAATTCATCTCAACTATTGTGGTGTTGTCCTAAAATTCTGGAGGTATGTGGGGAAAAGTCATCTGACCTGTGAGCTTTTGTTTGGGCAAAAATTACCTTCTGAGACAAGGGTTTTTATTTTAGGAGATAGGGAACTGCTTTGTCATATGGACAGGATATAACAAAAATGGATAATATTCACAGTTTTGACTTTCAAAAGACTTATTCCTGAAATACTGGAAAGAGAAAGGGTCCCTTTTTAACAGAGAATGGTTAGAATGGCTAGGCTCAACTGCTAACAATGAGAGAATAAGTTATATGCTGGCTGATCAACTGGAACTTTTTTGCAAAATATGGAATCCCTTCTGAGAATATTGCAAGTAGATGTTATGAATATTTTCAGTAATTTAGACATGCTTCTATTATTATACATGCATAGTCATTTTATCTTTGTAATGTACAGAGAAACCAAGTGTAGATAATTAATGTTTTTCCAACGTTTGTCCTTTTTCTCCTTTTATTTATTCACCTGGTTATTTATTAAATACTGCCAACTGTGTTTGTATTGGTCGTACCTTATCTCTAATAAAAACCTATGTTAAAAAAAAGACATAGTTATTTAGTTGAAGGCAAGCCAGAATCTCAGGCCCTTAAGAGTAGATGCTGCTGCAGCAGTTATTACTCTTTGAATCAATGGTCCTGGATGCATCACAGTCACATGGGACAGGAGGCATTGTAGGAACAAGAAAGGCCATTAGAAATGCTAATATGGAAATCCCCAGGGGCCATAAAAGCAGCAAGCAAATTTAGAAAAAACCTCTTTCAGCAAATAAAGGGAAGGCCTTACTAGGAGTATATCTACAAATCAAAACACTCTGCACAACATATCTTTCTGCAGATTTTGACTGTAGTTCTCCTTTAAATAGGTAAGCACTGGCAAGTGACTCTAGTGCTTTTGCTTCTGTGCTCGCCATTGGCTCCTGTGCTGATAGTGCTTGAAAGATTGACAGAATGTCACTTCTGCAGAATGAAATTTCTTTGGCTGAATGAGTAAAAGTGATCAGGAGCATCGGCAGGGTTCTAAAGGTGTGTGTGTGTGGGGGGGGGACACATGCCCCCATCAGTGACTTTTTCCTAAAAGGAGGGTCCTGGGGCCCCCCCCGGAAGACAGTGCATTTTAAAAGCACATTCTATGAAGTCTCCAGCAAGACAAGCACAGGAATTTACTAGCTGAAACCATGAAACTCGGCAGGAGACATGAGTCATAGAATGAGGGAGCATACTTATTCTAGAATTGTTTTATTGCCTCAGTCTTTTAATCAGGTTCTCATACCAAAAGTGCACACAAAGAAAGAAAGACAACTGACTGATGATTGACTTTTCCTTTTCCCAACAGGGAGTCCTGGGAGGTTTATCCCCTGAAAGAAATCTTGAAGACATTGGTGGCAAATGTTGCATTTTAGAAACACATTCTGTGCAATCTCCAGCAAGACAAGCATAGGAATTTAGTAGCTAAAACCATGAAACACAGCAGGAGACTTGAGCAAGGAATGAGTGAACATACTTATTCTAGAATTGTTTTTATTGCTTCAGTCTTTTAATTAGGTCCTCATACCAAAAGTGCACTCAAAGAAAGAAAGAAAACAGATTGATGATTGACTTTTCCTTTTTCCAACAGGGGGCGCAGGGGGATTCGCTCCTGGAAGAAATTTTGAAGAATTTGGTGCCAAATGGTGCATTTTAAAAGCACATTCTATGAAATTGCCAGCAAGACAAGCCTAAAGATTTACTAGCCGAAACCCTGAAATAAAACAGTAGGTGACTTTAACCAGGGAACATACTTACTGTATTCTGTTTCATTGCCTCAGTCTGCTAATCAGGTCCTCATACCCAAACTGCGCATAAAAAAGAAAAATGGAGGGAATTAAATATTTTTGGTGAATGTGTGTGTTGTGACCTGAGTGTAAGAGATAGTGACAAAAAATAATTCATCCACTGAAAATGGAAAATGCAATTTCACATGAAGGACATCAGTCACCACAACTATACTTATTTGATCCTACCACATAATTCAGGAATTTTCTGCAGTGCTGGCAGCAGGAAGTAAAAGATCAATATGTCTGTTTGACAATTTAACAAATCTGTCAATGACTTCATCTAGATTTATTAGTTTTGTTGCCTCATCTTCTATTGCTAATGTGGCAAGACCACTTAGTCTGTCCTGAGCTACTGTGATGTTGAGGTATGTTTTTATTCAAGTTCAAGTTCATATTTATTGCAGGAAAAGCTCCATTGAGCAGGCTTATTCACAAGGAGGTCCTGATTACATAAAACAGGGATGCATGCATAAAGACAACAAGGGTAGATGAGATACATAACAGGATAATTACAGCACATTACACATGAACTTGTAGTGACTGGTAGAACAAATGCAATGATACCTAATTGATGGATGCTAGGAAACATAGCCAGTGGCAGTGAGTCAAACAATGAAGAGATGTTCCGCAGACAGTTTTCAGCAGGCAGACATTCAATAATTTTTTGTGCTACAGTCAGTTCTTCAAGAAGCTGTACTCCACAGTGATTGCACAAAATATTTAGTGTTAGCTTATCTAAAAATAAAGCACTTCTTGGTTTCAAAGCATGTACTGCTTTCAGTAGGTCTACACCCTCTTTTGAAATTAGTCATCTCAATTCTGCAATCATATTATCTACAGCTTGATAGTGAACTTTAGTTCTGTAATCTGTGTTGGAAGTAACTGATTGCTGTTCTCTGAGTCTCATGTTAACTACATATTCATCAAAATGAGCTGCGATGTGATACATACATCATGGGCTTGTCCTTCCTTCTGTTACACTGTCAGGGACTATTTTTTATGCATATAGCGAATACTGTTACTTCATGGATTAATTATTTACATTTGTCTTCATTTTTAAGTGAAACCAAGTATCAGTGACTGAGTCTACTGCAATGCCAGCAGTGGCTAGATCCAGATCTTCAGTCTGTAGTAGACTGTACAGTCCTTCTGGGAATCTGAAAATGAGATCAAGGAGGAAAAGACAAAAGACAGTGCTGAATGACATCATGAAGTTGTAAAGATCCCAAGATTTGGGTGCATTTCCGTGATTACAGTGAGAGAGATAAGAGAGTATGGACTCATAAGTACGCGTCAGTGCTCTCAGTGCTCTTTTCTGACATCCCCACCTGGTGCTGCTCAAAGCTGTGACTTTGTATGTTCTGTCATACCCCATGTCTTGTTATATCTGTTTCAATCTGTTGCTGTGTACTACAGATGTAGAAAAGAATGTATACATGGCATTGCACAAAATCAAAAAAGTCTTTTACTTCAGGAATGCACTGTCATGAATCAACAAGAGTGAAATTTAACTTACGTGCACAACAATGAACATAGATAGCATGAGTACAGTCCTTTTTGAAAAGCTCCTGAATGTCATTAAGATGGCTACTCATGAGCTTTGCACAATCTAATGCTTAGGCATTGAAAGCAATGTCTGGCTCAAAAATATCAAGTTTTTCACAGTCTCATTAATGGTAAATCATAAATCATTTGCATTCAGTTCTGAGACTTTAACAAAGCATAGATAATGCTCAACAGATTTACAGTTATGAACATATCTCACATGTATCCTCATTTGTTCCTGATGTGAAATGTCTCTACTGTCATCATATAAAACTGATACAAATTTACTATTTTTTGTGTCTTGCACAATTGCATCTGTAATACAGGATGCAGCAGATTGAATCATACCATTCTGTGACTATGCTGAGTTATATGTTGAATTTGATAGGATAGAATCATTCACATGAAGCACTCTGTCAAACTGTTTAGCTAAATTTAAAGTCTCCCTAACAATTTCCTTTCTTAACACTCTGGTCATCTTCATTGTGACCACGGAAAGGTAACCCTAGGTAGAGTGACTTCAACCAGTCTCTTCAATGTATTCTGTAGTTTTTAGAATTTCCTTAACCTTGTCCTTGTGTATCTCAATAACATAGAAACATAGACAATGATGGCAGAAAAAGGCCAAAGGTCTATCCAGTCTGCCCGAGTTCCCTATTTAGCCATGGGACCTACTGTTCCTCAAGTGTCTTATCCCTCACCATCCCTCCATTTACCTCTCTGATTCTAATGGTATTACCTATTTCTTGTGTTCACTTGTATGCAGATCATGCAGCTATTGTACTGCTATGAGTCTGAGTTGAGGTGTGTATTTTAAATTTTTCCAGGGCCTTTTTTCCAATTTTGAAATCCACAACTGTAAATGTTTCATCAGCACATCCCTGCTCTTGCATGAAACATCTTCATGCAAAACAAAATGTACTCTGTTTTTCACAGCTGTACTCCAACCAACAAAAATCTTTGTACCACTGATGGTTAACACTTTGTCTTTTATCTCCATAAATGTTACTACTGAAATTTATCATAGGCTGAGTGGGGCCTTTCTCTTTATTGCCAAGGTCAGTAGGGACATTGTTATTACCAGCAATTGCAGAAACTGTAAGGCACTGGGACAAGTCTGATTCATTTGAAGTAGAAGACTGTTTGGTAGTTAAATCCATTGTTGTATTGCTACAAGTAGTACTGAGGCCTTCAACCTGATGTAATGAGTCACTTCTGATAATTAAAAACGATGTATTTGTATCATTACGTCTGTGCATGTTTTATCTTTTGCAGTATATGATGATGCCAATGAAGAACTGAAGCTTGGTATTTTACCAGCTTTTGCCACATTAAAGAAATACCTTATATCATGACTCATTGTCTTTTTTGTTATTTACCTTTAGTATAATTTACACCAGAATATTTAAATAGTAACATAGGCTGCATCAACCAAGACTGTCTTGGCTGTAGCCAATGAAGCAGTTAATGATGGCAAGAAACCTCTGGGTCTGTGATGTGATGATGGCAAAACCTGCTTTTTTTTAACTAGTGCCAGAAGAAGTTATCCACCCAGAAAAAGGTAGGCAATAAAGCAATGAGTTATGTAATTTTTCTGGGGCCAGAAGAACTGATACACCCAGAAAAAGGCAGTCAATGAAGCAATTAGATAGTTACATGATGATGGTGGCAAACCCTGCCTTTATTACTTCCTGGAATTATACAAATTACCCTGTGGGCAATAAAGCAGTTAGTGACAGCAAACCCTCTTTTATTTATTTTCAGGAGCTAGAAGATATACCATGAACCTATAGACAATAAAGCAATTAGTAACAGCAAACCCTGCTATTATTTTTTCTGGGGATCTACCCTGACACTGTAGACAATAAAGTACTTAGTGGCAGAAAACTCTGCCATTGTGTATTTTCTGGGGCTACAGAAGAAAAACTGTGAGACTTTAGGTGATAAAAATAAATTAAACTGTCTGAAAACCCTGCAATTATTTATTTTCTGTGATAGAAGAAATACTCTCTGGGCAATAAAGAAATTCAGGCTGTGTGCCAGCAAACCCTGCAGTTATTTATTTTGCACAAAATACCCTGTAGGTAATAAAGCAAAAAAAAGAAGGCAAGCCCTTCCTTTATTATTTACTGGGGATATACCCAACCTAAGCCAAGACTATAGGCAATGAAACAATTAAATTGCCAGCAAACCCTGTTGTTAATTATTTTCTAGGCCAGCAAATGCTGCTATTATTTATTTTCTGTGGTAGGAGATCTACCCTGCGGGCAGTAAAGCAGCTGGGACTACATACAGGCAAATCCAACTCTTATTTATGTTCTGGGGTAGGAGAACTACTCTGTGATCAGTAAAGCAATTGGGACCCCATGCCACTGCCAGCAGACCCTGCTCTGAATTATTTTTGTGGACCAAAATTTCAAAGTTTCATTTGTTACGTGCAGCTGTATAAAAAAAAAATCACAATTTATTACATCACATCACTAAAAATAAAACACAATAAATACAAATTTCCATTTCACACCAACAAATGATACAAAGTGAAGAAAGCCTTAAAATTCTCATAGAATAATATCAGTCATCTTTACAGCTTATTTACAGACTTTGCCATACCATTAATTACCTTGATTTTATCCAAGCGTAATAAATATTTCATGCAGTTTTCCATACTTCTTGGATTACATAATTGTTTCAGTGGAGTAATCCATTTTCTTCTTTCAGTGTCCAGGTCATCACATTCTAATAACTTGTGAATTAGACTTGAGGTTTTCACACTTTTACACTTACAAACCAATGTGTTTCCAAACTGCCCTCACTATCACTTTTACTGTAAATTTACAATTTCCAAACTTTCTAATCTCAAATTGCACAGCATATTTCTATGCCACTTATTCTCACAATGCGTTAAATAATATTCAGTCTCCCCATTTAACTTTATAATAAAATAAAGCCCTCGAGTGTCTACATCATGTATCTTACAAAGATCATGCTGGGTCTCTAACATAGATTCTTTGTACTACTTCAGTTACATATAAATTCACGTTACTCATAGCCCTACTGGACCAAAGATCTTCCAAATCAGTTTTTTTTACAGCCAAATTCAATACATAAAATCATAATATGAGGTGGATCCAACCTGCAGTTGTGACAGATAGTCTGCCCAGCATAAATTTAGCAGTCTATCTTTGGACATCCCCATCAATTTTTTCCAGTAGTTAATTGCCTTAACTTTAATTCTAGCACTCAAAGGACTCAAGCCAGCTTCAAGCCTTGGCAGATCTAATGTATTTCTTAAAATAGAGTTTTGTATGAATCCTATTTTTGACTCATTAACAAATAAACCCCACACTTAACTCCCATACATGGTCTGGCTGACGGTCTTTACTTCAAAAGTTCTTTTAAGGGCTACAAAAGAGTTATTTGTGAACTTATTTGCAAAGGCTCTAATAGTATTCATTGAGCTATATGATTTATTTTTTTTATCTCTGATGTATGAGCGTTCCAAGACATATTACTTTCAAGTGTAACACCAAGATATCTATATTCTTTTACCTCCTCTATTTTTTACCATTTATTTCCCAGTACTTTTTTATTGGACTTTTTTTACTGAAAGGTATTATTTTTGGTTTTTCCACATTCATTTCTAAATCTAATTTAGCAAACAAGTTCATAAGACTTTTTACACCCCTTCTTAATCCCAAGGGGGTTTGCAAAATAACAATGGCATCATCTGCATATAATGATAATTGGGTCTTTTCATTATTTATTGTAGGGGCAAATGTATTTATTTTTGAGATGTCTTTTATCAGAGTTTCTATGTACAAATTGAACAACGGGGGGCTAATAAGCACCCCTGTTTAACATCTTTCCCAATTTTTATTTCCTTTGAAAGCACTCCATCTCTAGTATAATGCACTAGGGTTGTTGTATTATAATGCAGAACTTGCAACATTCCCAACAGCTGTTTGTCTATATTTAATGATTCCAGTAGCTCCCATAGTTTGCTCCTATTTACGGAGTCAAATGCTGCTTTTATGTCTAGAAAGCATACATAAAGCATGCTTTTTTTCCAGGAAACATATAGCTCTACCAAGTAATTTAGTGTAAAGATCATGTCCAATGTATTAATTTTTCTTCTAAAACTGCACTGGTATTTAGAAATCAGATTATTTTCCTCTACCCAAGTTGACAGTCTTTGAAGCAATAAACATGCATATATTTTTTGAATGACTGGAAGCAAGGTAATTGGCCTATAACAGGCTGGATCATGCTTTAGACCCTTTTTAAAAAGAGGGACAATCACCCCTTTATTCCAGTTTGAGGGAAGAACATAAGACTGTCCTATTAGCATGAATAACAGGGTCAAAATATTTACCCAGTGGTCGATGTTATGCAGAAACACTTCAGCAGGAACACCGTCCACACCAGGGGACATGTCCCTTTTCTGTGCTTCTATTGCTTCTTTTACTTCAGATGGTGCTAAAACAAGTAAACTTGAATTTATAATACATCCTATCTTGTACCTAAAAAGGACTACTTCACACTCACTACCATGAATTTTATTAAAATGACATATCCATTGATTTTTCTGAGATAATTCCTAGTAAGATGCATTGGATATTTTTGTCACTACACCCAAACGCCACGAGGGACCAGAATGTCTGACTATCTTTTTGCCAAATAGCTTCTTGTAGATTATCCCATAGTGAGTGCTTATAAGCCTTTTTCTTTTTGTGTATCATACATCTATATTCATATTTTAAATTTCTAAATGCTTTCAGTACAACCAAGGATGTATTTTTTGTCCTAAGTTTACCTAGTATTTTTATTTCTTTCCTTACTTGTACACAGTCACTGTCAAACAATGGTTGGCCAGAGCCAATACTTGACTTTGCCAAACCCTTTTTCCTAGAACACAAAACCTCTTCTGTCTATTGCATATATATTTCAAAGTGTTTTACTTTGAGAGCTGCCTCAACGTTACTAGTTATAGCAGTAGAATAATCTATCATGTTATGGTTCTGGATTATCTCATCTACTACTCCCTTTGTATATTCATTCTGGACAATTTTCTTTCCATATCTAATGCATATTTTTTGGTTAGCCTCCTGCTCTTGTTTATGATTTTTGGTTGTTTGCTTCAAGCAAAGGTTAAAAGAACAATTCACAGGATAGTGGTCACTGTCCCATCATTTATGAATTTTAAGATGACTCACCCTAGAATATTCCATAGCTTCCACTATACATAAGTCTAATATACTACCACCGTTAATTGTGAGGACAGTGACTTCCCCCTTCCAATCCCCTCTTGTTCTCCCATTCAATATTCTAAGGCTAATTTTATTTAGGAACTTCAACAATGACTTGCCATTTTGATTTAGAACCTTGTCCTTCGATTGCCATAAAGGAATGTTTAACAGATCATCAATCCCCCAATCTGTGGAAGAATCCTCAATACTTACTCCAGTGTGTACATTAAGATCACCAAACAGAAGTATACGGACTCCTGGGAATCTAGACTTCAATGATTCTATATCCTGCCCTATTCACTCCAAAATAGCAACAAATTCCCTCATCTTAAGAGTTAGTGGAATGTAAACATTAAATAGTGCCATACTTTGTGCATTCCCTATTATAACTATATACATATAAAACTCGTTATAAATGCCTACTTCTGGATTCACAAAATTGAGGGTTACATCAGTCCAAATGGCCAAGCCCCTTTTACATCTACCATACTTGGACTTTTTATAAGCAGTGGTTACCCATACTTTATATCCTTTCATCCAAACCTTGTCCAATTTTCCCATCCATGTTTCCTGAAGAAATAAAATTTGACATCGATTCTAGACACACTTTGTCCTCTATCTTTTCTTTAAAGTCTGCAATATTCCAGAACACTATTTCTATCTGTTTATTATGGTCCTTCAGTCAATTTGTTGTCTCCCAACTTTCTACAGAACTATCCCCCAAACTCAGTATATTACTGTCCCCCATCCTAATTCTCTACTAAGATAGTATCTAATTCAGAGTCAGAGGATTCCTCAGACTCTAAAATTACAGTAGTGATTATTCTCTGCCTCATCTGCTTCATATCTCTTCTAATAATGCCCTCTAATTCTTCTCCTTCTACTGTATGAACCAACTCAATTGGTTTTAAAAATGCTGTAATTCTAGGTTGTTTAACTGGAACTTGTTTTTTCTTGCCCCTAGGGTCTTTTATTGATGATTGCCCCTCTCAGGGGTCATTTATGACTTCTATTGATATTCTAATAGTCACATCTAACAATATTCCCAGCTCTGTGAAACTGTCTTTTTCATTTAAAATGCACTATTGTTTTTCTGTGTTTCTTAAGACTAGACATAGCCATCCTTTATAAGGGCTTACTTGATATCTATAAACTGATCTAATATCTTGCCAATTAATTTTATTTCCCAATATCCCTTTGACAAGATTGTATGCAGCTAGCTTCACAGTGTAGGAATTCTCATTTTTTTGTTTTGGGATACCTCTTATATAAACGGTTCATTGGAGTTCTCCAACTGAATTTAACTTCTCTTTCTCCACTTCCTCTGTACAATGTGCAACTGGGGGATTATTGTTTACATTTTTACCTATTCCATTATCTATATCAAATCTGACTTTATTTGGGTTTTTTTAGAAGCTTTTCTACCTTTTTGCTTACTACATTTATTTCCTCTATTACTTTATTCCTTCTTCCCTTCCTATGTTGAATATCACCATTATCCCTTTTTGACAGATTTTTATTACTTTTCCCTTCTCCTTGATTTATTTGGATTTTTCTTTGGTTCAATTCTTTAATCAATAATCAATCTCTTTGATCTCATTGCTAGCAATTTCTTTGGTTATAGCTTTGATTGTTTTTTTTCTCTTATGTATAGTTCATCCCTTTTTTGTTTTTTGTATTTTTCTTAGTGGGATTACTACAGACAGACTGATCTCCATTTTTTTTCTAGGGAACTTTTACTTTTTCCTTTTCCACAAGTTTCTTTCACCACAGTATTTCCATGTTCTACTCCAGTATTATTATAATCCACTCTTTCAATAATTTCCACCCTTGAATTGGGATTATCCACATAATATTCAATAAAGGCATGAAAGAGGTGACCAACTCCAACAATTGTGCATTACAAAAGGAGGGCTCTTTTTTTCAGTTCCCCTATTTTGGATAATAGGGAATCTCTACTGCTACTTCCATTGTTTTTAGTACTCGATGTTCCCAAATTGCGGTAATTATTTTCTCACCCTCACTGCTGGGGTGATCTTCCATCCCTAGCTGTAAAACTGTATCATCTTTCTTTGGTGGAAAGTGTTTCCTGATTTTTTTATATAAGGAGTCAGAAACGAGTCAAATTGGTCAATAAATGAACCAGTAACCTTTTTTGTTGATTTGTCTGTGGGTCAACCCCTTACTTATTCCTAGCCATTTCCTGTGGAGTTGGAACACCCTCTCCTTGATTCACATCAAAATTATTCTTTTTTTTCACCATTACAAACAGTTGAAGCAATACAGACTCTATCAGGATCTATTTCAGCATCCACATCTCTTTTTAGTATATTAAGTGCCACTTCATTATTGCTAGATATAGTAAGGGGAGATAAGACACTCCTTCTGTCAAATAACCTCCCATTCTGTTGTTTAGGCAGATTAAAATCTGATATATGAAGCTCTGGACCTGTAATATCAATTAGATTTCTAGATTGCCTTCCAATAGGATGGTTCCGAACATTTTCCTCCAAGTTTCTAATTTCTTCTAACAATGGATGGATTGTGCCCAGACTCTATATATTATTTTTACTTACTTTCATTGGTGAAGATGTCAATTTAGGATTAAAATTCTTCGTAATTTTCTTATTACCCCTTAATTCAATTTGGTTATCATTTGGACATAAATAGTGCATTATTTTCTCTGCAGCAATCCCCCTGACCATCCACATCTGTTTTTTTAGTTTTTTTATCAGCCTTCCGGCTGTTGGTTTTCAAGTTTTTGGGAGGAACTATATTAGGCATTTCTTATGTATATTTGTACACTTACAGCAAAGATAGTGCCCTAAAAGGGGAGAGGGATCTCTCACCTTTACTCAGATGCTAATCAGAAGCTAATCAAGTTAATCAACATGTGCAAATTATGCCAAGGTCATGATGTAAAGTTAAGAAAAAAGGCTTAGATTACAGTTTAGATAAAGTAATATATTAAAACATTTGAGCACACCCGCTTCTCAATATTCAAATACAAATACAAGCTAAAAAAGAACAAAAAAAAATCCAAATGGAACCATAAATTCAAAATTAGTCTGTACAAAAGTTCAGAGTTTCAATGTACAGTAAAGCAATGGAGCAACTAGCAAATAACGAGAAACCCAATATGAAGAAATCCACCGTTTCCCCCTCTGACTGGAGCAGATCGAGGCGAAATTAAGGCAAAGATTTCCTTAATACGTTCACTGTGAGCTCTGTACCCTCTAAAGTCCTTACTCCAGGCTGAAGGTCATGCAACAATTGTGTAAAGGGAACACAAAACGGAATGGAAAATGACTCTCTTTTCTTTTCTGCAACTACACATTGAGGTAACAGCACAGATTTAACATCTATAGCACATAACATGTCTGATAGACTAATAGACTAGCAGGGTATCAGGCTGATGGCAATTCCCATTAAGACAGAATATTCTCTCAAGCTTAAAACAGCTTAGTTAAAATAATAGCACTATAGCACAATAATAATAATAATGCCAAATCTATCAGGTCTACCAGTGAACAACATAAGAACAGTGACTTACACAGCCATCTTAGCTTGATAAGGGATTTCTGGACAAAAAACCACAAAACTGAAAGAACAGATTCTCAATGCCGTGATTTTGGGTGGTATTTGGGGGATCCACAATGGGTGTTCGACAAAATATTCGTCAAACGCCCCAACAGCGAAACCAGCAGGTTGACCACATTGTGCAGTCAGCTGCCAGTTTCTATCAGCTGGATGTGTTTTCTTTGGGGGAAGAAGCCGCCCGAGCTCCACAAACAGGGAGCCGTGCCCCCGCACCCCCCACTTAAGGATTCTCAACTCCGAGTTGGAGCTGATGTGGGGGGGTGCAGGACCCCCGACAGACAGTGCCAAGTTCCAGCGGGTTCCCTACAGTGGCATGGCACTGTAGTTGCTGTAGGGGACCTAGCTGTTGAACTGTCGCTGTCGGGTGGGCAACTGGTATTTGGGAATGATAAAACACTGCGTACTCACTCGCTTGCTTACTCACTTGCTTGCTAGCCCACAGCTTGGAACGAAACAGCACAGAATAGCATGGAACAACACAAAACAGCACAGAGCACGGAACAACACAATGTATCCACTACAGCACGGGAACGGCAAATGGCAAATCTAACTCCTTCAACATCATGCATATATTTTTACAACCCCAACCATGTGACCATAATCTATGAATCACAGGCAGACATGGACTAGCAGCGCAAAAAACAAAAGGAATGCCAAATTTAAAATAAAAGATGTTATTATTACTAATAATTCTAGATTAAATTAAAAACAATAAAGTGACAGGCAAGAAGCTCAAAAAACTAAAATAAAACAAACTTATGTATGAGTACAGGATCGAAAGCAGTGTTAAAACAATACTGATTTTTTTTTTTCAGCCACAATTCCAATTCCAATGAACCCGATGAAAAGCTAATTAAACTCAGTTACTTGACTGCTTGGCCATATAGTTTTGGTCCCGATAAATATCTAAATACAGTTCTGACCGAGTACTGAGTATTTACCCAGCTTCCCACAAGCAAAAAACACTGTAGCTTTTCCTTCGCTCAAAAGTTCAGATTATCTGCTGCTGTCTGTGATTCACAGTTCCACAGTTCCACAGTTCAACAACAGCTCGGTCAACCAAAATAATTAGATAATCAGATGTCAAAAATGTGGTGCTTTTGCCAATGCTTAGTAATGCTTAGTAACTCTCTTATGGTGGTCCAGGTGTCAGTTGGCTCCCAGGTTTCAGGCCTTTCCGATGGGCCCCTTCACTCTCGCCTCCACCGAACGGTGCTCCTCCTGTGGGGAACAAAGAACAAACTGAGGACAACACGCCAGCCAGAGGAAACACAAGAAAGGCCGGTAAGACCCGCTAGTAAGTAAATGGTGACATACCTTTTAAAAATAAAATCAGAGCATTTAGCTGGTCCTACTCCTAGAGCTCCTTCACAGCATCTACAGAGTGCAGTTTCCTCTAACCAGTGAAGGAATCAGACTTGAAAATATCCAGGCTCCTGAAAAGTCATTGGTAGGAGCCCATGAGTATTTTTGTGGACCAGCAAACTCCGCTGTTATTTATGTTTTGGGGTAGAAGAAATACCCTGTGGGCAACAAAGCAACTGGGACTGCATGCCACTGCCAGTAAACCCTGCTCTTAATTATTTTTGTGGGCCTGCAAACTCCACTGTTATTTATTTTCTGGAGTAGGAGAAATGCCTTTTGAGCAATAAAGCAATTGAAACTGCGTGCTAGGAAACCCCACTTTTATTTATTTTCTAGGGTAGGAGAAATACCCTCTGGGCAATAAAGCAATTGGGACTGTGTGCCACTGCCAGCACACCTTGCTGTTAATTATTCTTGGCTAGCAAACTCCACTGTTATTTATTTTCTGAGCATATAAGAAATATCCTGTGGGCAATAAAGCAATTCGGACTGTGTGCCACTGTCAGCAAAACCCTGCTCTTAATTATTTTCTGGGTCTACAAACTCCACTGTTGTTTTTTTCTGGCCTGGCCCTGGCTCAGGCAAGCAGGCCTGCCTGGTGCTGCAGTCACTCTGCAGTCTCGACTCCCTCCCTTTTTTGTTTCACTTTTAAAAATGTTATTTTCTTTTCTTGTTTTTTTTTATTAGCTTTCCTTAATATTTTGTAAATCATCCACCCACCACAAGCCCAGTACAGTATAATTATTTTTTGTTGCATATTTTTATTTGGTTTTGATGATTTGTGTTTTTTTATTCTGTCTTCCAGTATCTCCTGCTGCATCTGTCTCTGCTGCTTATGTTGCTCGATGTGGCCAAAACTTTACAGCCCCAGCCCACTGTTCCATCCCCTCCTGCTTGTATTAGTCAGCCTGCCCCATGTGATGCATCACCATGCACCTGGCCCAGCCACTACAAAGCAACAGCTCCCTGACCCCAAGGTGAAGGGTCATGCATTGCTCATGATGCATGGAGTTGTGGGACATGGAATCCCAGTCCCTCAATCCCCATCCTGCCCTGCTGTGATCCCAACCTTCCTCCCTCCCAATGCAGACAGTTGAGGTTAGGATGGGAAGAAGGCAGCAAGCAGCTGCAAGGAGTGAGGTGAAGAGAGAGAGAGAGAGAGAGAGAGAGGAGAGGTACAGTCATGAGAGGAGAGAGATAGAGAGAGAGAGAAAGAAAGAGGGTCAGATGAGTGGGTGAGACACAGCAGCAGCAGTAAGTGTTGCAGTTGGGAGGGAGCTGGGAGGTTGGCAATGGGTGGGTCAGCTCTGCTGCTGCTCTGTGGGCTGGGCTTGGGAGCCTGGCTCAGGCAGGCTGTGTGACTGAAGGAGTGGAACTATGAGTGTAGCCTAACCATTGCTTCCGGGCTTACTCTTGCTTACTCATATTCTTGCACACTCACAAGCTGCTGGGTTGAAGTCACTGTGTGCCTGTGGCTGCACTGTGGCCAGAGAAAACAAGCATTTGTCAATGCCGAATGTTTGCTTGCTGGTATTGGCATGGATAGTGCAGAAGTTAGAGAGATGCATAATAGGAATAGCAGTGAAGCACTGAAGAAACCCAAACCCCCACCCTGCAGAAACTGACAGGCATTGGGGGTGTGCCTTTGGGTCGTTTGCCATGACACACATGCCATTCCACCTCACCCACCCTGCGGACACTGACAGGTGTTGTAGTGTGCCTTGAGGTCTTCAGCCCTTACGCTCACCCCATTCCATAAGGAAATAAGCTGAGATGGGTGCAGTATAGGAGAATGGGGTGACCGTTAGGGCCGAAGACCCCAAGGCACATCTCGATGCCTGTCAGTGGCTGCAGGGTGGGGGTGGAACGTCATGAGCAATATGGCCGACGACCCCAAGTCACACCCCCTAATGCCTGTCAGTTTGTACAGGGTGGGCGTTATGGTTGGAACCCCTAATGCCCCAGGTGTTTGTTGGTATTTTTGCTTCAAATTTTCAACATGGGCTTTTTGGGACCCCATTTCATGAATAGTGGCAGTTTAATTTCATTATTCAATCTCAAAAGGTGATTTCACACAGCGAGTGTGCCATTCAGCACCACAGGTGCGAAAACACATTTCAAGCAGGATGTGAAAAATGATAGCTGTACTGTTCATGGGGAGGTGTGAAAAAATGGCAATGTTGAAAATCTGGAGCGAAAATATGAAAAACTGACAAAGTTGCAAATGTGCATAGAAACTGTATAATGCACACTCTTAACGCAGTCATTTTTTGGAATGTTTTCACCAGATTTTTAACATGGCCTTTTTGGGAACCCCCCCTCATGAACAGTGGCATTGTGATTTCATTAATCTGTCCTGAAAGTTGATTTCACACAGCAACCGTACCATTCTGCGCCACAGGTGCAAAAACACATTTCGGAAAAGATGCAAAAAATGACAGCTCTACTGTTCATGAGTGTGAAAAAATGGCAATGTTGGAAATTTGGAGTGAAAATATTAAAAATTGATGAAGTTATGAGTGTGCGTAGAAACTGTGCAACAGACGCTTGTAACGCAGTCATTTTTTGGAGTTTTTTTCACCAAATTTGCAACAATGGTCTTTGGGACCCCACCTCATAAACGGTGGCACTGTCATTTAATTAATTGATCCCAAAAGGTGATTCAGCACAGTGACTGCGAAATCACCTTTCAGGACTGAGAAACAAAATCACAGTGCCGGTGTTCATGAGGTGGGGTCCTAAGAACCCTATGTTGAAAATTTGGGACCAAAACTCCAAACATTGGCTGAGATATCAACCTAAGTTGAAAACCCCCATTGATTGCCATTATAGAGCTTACCATCATTTCTTCAATTCCCGGTTGGTCTTTGAAGAGTGCAGACGTGTTCCTGGTCCACAGAAGATCGCTGCTCTTGACCTCCAGAGTTAAGTATGGGTGAGGGGGGTGCGGAGAGGTGGGGTGCACCGAGGGAAGGTATGGGTTCGAGGAGGGGGGCCAGCAGGAATTATGAGGGACCATTTTCTCCCCCCCCCAAGTTTAAAAAAAAGTTGGGGGAGTGTTTTCCTTTTTAAAGGTGAAATATTAACAAAATGGATTTTGGCACACTGGGGTGGGCTCCCAGTGTGCCAGAGTACTGGGGGGGAATTAATGCTGACTAGGGATTGGGCACCCCGAGGTTGGCTGAGAACATAAGGGCTTGGGGGGGCAATGCATCTGACACCGGGAGTGGGCATCCTGGTGTCAGAAACATCAAAGAAGCATTTTTTGGCACACTGGGGTGGGCCCCCAGTGTGCCACATTAATGGTGGGATACATGCTGACACAGGGATTGAGCATCCTGTTGTTGGCAGTGGATGGAGAATGGAGGGTGCGGGGTGGGCAGCAGCAGTGGGAGTGAGTGAGAGGGTTTTATGCTGGTGCAACAGAGAATGGAGGGTGCAGGGCAGGCAGCAGCAGTGGGAGAGAGTGAGAGGGTTTTATGCTGGTGCAACAGAGAATGGAGGGTGCGGGGCCGGCAGCAGCAGTGGGAGGAAGTGAGAGGATTTTATGCTGGTGCAACAGAAAATGGAGGGTGCGGGGCCGGAAGCTGCAGTGGGAGTGAGTGAGAGGGTTTTATGCTGGTGCAACAGAGAATGGAGGGTGCGGGGCGGGCAGCAGCAGTGGGAGGAAGTGGGAGGATTTTATGCCGGTGTGATGGAGAACAGAGGGTGTGGGGTGAGCAGTAGCAGTGGAAGGGAGTGGGAGGGTTTTATGCCAGTGCAGGGAATGGAGGCTGCAGGGCAGGCAGCAGCAGTGAGAGAGAATGGGAGGGGTTCATTATATGCTGGTGCGACGTGGAATGGAGGGTGCAGGGCAGGCAGCAGCAGTGGGAGGGAGCTAACTTTTAAATTTGTTGTCCTGCTGTGTGCCTGGTTGGGAGGGGGGGAACTGATGCTGCAATGACAAAACTGCCCCTGATTGCAGCAGCAGATTTCTTTCAAGTGTAGCACTTGCTCTGAAACTGCCATCCTCGGCAGCTTCAGCATTAATTGGTGGCTGAGGGATGCACGCATTAAAGCATCTGCTGCACTGGCCACAACACTGCCACACCTCTGCAATGCTCTACTATCTCAATATGTTTTTTTGTGTGCTGCATGCGCAAGCAAGCATAAAAATTAAAGGGGAAAAAAAGGGAACATTTCTGGAGGGCACTGCCCTCAGTGAGGGAGGCCAGTGTTCCCATTTTAAGGACTCCTGACAACCCTGGAAGTGATTGAGACCTTACAGAACCCTACCAACTCTCTCTTCTCAGTGGTGGGTGGCTCAATTTAAAATTTCAAACAAGAGCCAGGCAGGGAGGCTCAGCAAGAACAGAAATGCTATCCTGGCAGAGTGGCGCTCAACGCCAATCCTGGCCTAAAGAGGAAATGTGAAGACAAGGACTGTGCAGTGGAGGACACCCTCATGATGTGGTTTACCCAGGAACTAGACAAGGGAACTTGAGTGTCTGATCCGTTGTTAAAAAATAAGGCCCAGGACCTGGCTACACAGATAGGGCACACACAGTTTGAATCTACCGATGGCTGTCTCTCCCAATGGAAGCAGTGGCACCAGATTGTGTTTAACAGAGAGCATGGTGAGAAACAGGATGATGACTCTCTTGCTGCATGAAACTGACTGTCAGATGTCCTACCAAGTTTGCTTGCGGGTTATCAACCAGATGATGTGTGGAACAGCAATGAAACTGGCCTTTTCTATCGTGGTTACCCCATCCCTATTATTCATCTACGGTAGAAGATTATAGCTCATCCTTATCAACAAGTGAGATCTATAAAGCCCTAAAAAAAAAATTAAACCAGATACTTCACCAGGCCCTGACAGAATACACCTTCAATTAGTATTGAACTCAGCATTAATACTATCTGTACCTATAACTATTATTTTTAATAAATCCCTGTCTTCTTCACATGTTCCAAATTATTGGAAAAAATCAATTGTTATATGCATATTTAAAAAAGGGGACAAGGAACTGGTTAGTAATTATAGGCCAATTAGTCTGACCTCGATTATCTGTAAAACATTAGAACAAATAATAAATCAAAGATTGATGAACAATTACAAAATATGGGGTATAATGATATTACACAACATGGATTCAAACCACAAAGATCATGTACTACAAATCTTATTTCCTTTTACAACCAGATTAGCAATAGCTTAGACAGTAGAATACCAGTTGATGTCATTTTGCTTGACTTTGGTAAGGTGTTTGACAAAGTCCGACATTTAGAACTAATTAAACAAATTAAAAACATAGGCTTAACCAACCAAATTACAGACTGGATTAATAATTGGCTAACAGAACATACTCAACGTGTAAGAGTAAATAGAGAGCTGTCTGAATTAGGACAAGTGACTAGTGGGGTTCCTCAAGGTTCAGTCTTGGGGCCCACTTTATTCAATTTATTCATTGGGAATATAAATACTAATACATGTAACATCATCACTAAATTTGCGGATGATACAAAGTTGGGAGGAGAAGTAGACTCAATAGAAAAACATAACTCTTTAGATAAGGACTTGGAAAATATTATCTCATGGACTAAGGTAAATAAGATGACACTAAATGGAGAAAAATTTGTTGTACTCCATCTGGGCTTCAATAACAATCAATACAATAATACAATGAATAACACTCTACTAAAAAAAAAAATTTTATAAAGAAAGAGATCTAGGTATAATTATTAACAAAACACTATCATCATCAGAGCACTGTAAAAAAGTAGCCTTAACAGTGAACCAGATTTTAAACTGTATTAAATGTTCATTCATAAATAAAACTTCAAACATGATCCTTTCACTCTGCAAAACGTTAGACCACATCTTGACTTCTGTTCACTATACTGAACCCCACATTTGAAAAAGGATGTTAAGCTGTTGGAAAGGGTTAAACATCATGCTACCAAGATGATTCCGGCCTTAAAAAATAAAAACTATGATGAGAGGTTAGGCGAAACCGGATTGGTCTCACTCCAAGACAGGCGTAAAAATGGGGATCTACTACAACTTTATGAAATCCTACAAGATAAAACCCTCATGGAACAATGTGGTATCAAAAAGGGGCTGGAGTAGAACAGTGAAGCAGTCTAGGGAGGTCAAATCATGGAAAGCCATGTGTGCAAATGCCAGGAGCCTTAGCAACAAGATGGAAGATCTGGAGGCTGTCATGGTACAGTCAGACCTGGACATTGTGGCCATCACTGAAACCTGGTGTAATGATAACCATGACTGGGAGATGGCCATACCTGGCTACAACATATTCAGAAGAGACAGAGCAGGCAGGAAGGGAGGAGGAGTGGCACTGTATGTGAAAATGACATAAGGGCCACACAGATCCAGGAGGAACAAATGGGGAGAGATACTGTGGGTTAGCTGGAAAGAAAATGGGGCCAGCCATCCGCACAGGTGTGGTCTATAGACCACCAGCCCAGGAGGAAGAAACAGATAGGAGTTGATGCTAGCCATCCAAAGGATGGCAGACAAGGGTGAGGTAGTACTGGTTGGAGACTTCAATATACCAGACGTGGACTGGAGCATCCCAGCAGCAGCATCAACTAGGAGCAGATTTATCCTGGACTCCCTTCAGGGTGCCTTCCTCAAGCAACTGGTCATGGAACCAACTCGGCAGAAGACAATACTGGACCTTGTGCTCACAAACAGGGACAGTGTGATGGGGTAACAGTGGGGAGCACCTGGGTAACAGTGACCACCAGTCATTGTGGTTTGAAATCACAGAAAGAGCAGAACCAAACCACACAAAAACATGTATCCTGGATTTTAGGGGGGCAGACTTTGGGAAAATGGGGAGATACTTGAAAGAGGCATTAAGGGGAATGGGACAGGAATCAGGGGTTGAGGAACAGTGGGCAGTATTTAAAATGGGGATTATAAGAACAACAGAATTATGCATTAAGCAGGTTAGCAAGAGAAAAAGGAAGAGGAGACCATTATGGTTTTCCAAAGAGGTAGCAAAGAAAGTGAAAGCCAAAAAGATTGCATTCAGGCAATACAAAAAGACACAGGCAGAAGGGGATAGGGAGAAGTACCAGGAGAAACAAAGGGAGGCAGGGAAGTCAGTAAGGGAAGCCAAAGCTCAGACAGAAGAACACATTGCAAAATCAGTGGGTAAAGGGGACAAAACCTTTTACAGGTACATAAGTGAAAAAAGAAAGACAAAGGGAGGGATAGTGAGACTGAAGGGGAGGATGGGAGCACGTGGAGGATGACAACAATAAAGCTGACATATTGAACAGGTATTTCTGCTCAGTCTTTACTAAGGAAGAGGGGGTAATGGGTCTGAAGGAGTACAAGGGTGAGAATGGTGCAGAATGGACACAAGTCCCTTTACATGAGAAAAGGTCCTGAAGGAACTGGAAGTAATAAGAGCTGATAAAGCAATGGGGCCAGATGGGTGCACCCCAGAGTCCTTAAGAACTAAGAGAGGTGGTGGCTGAACCTCTGGCTATCCTGTTCAGCCAATCACTGGAAACAGGGAGGCACCAAAGACTGGAGGACAGCAGATGTAGTCCCCTTATACAAAAGTGGGAAACAAAGAGGAAGCAGGGAACTACAGACCAGTCAGCCTCACCCGGTAGTGGGAAAGATCATGGAAGCACTACTGAAGGAGAGATTGGTGAACATCTGGTTGTCAATGGACTACAGGTCCCAAGGCAGCATGGTTTCACCAGGGGAGGCATGTCAGACCAACCTCATTGAATTTTTGACTGGGTGACTAGGGAGGTGGATCAGGGAGGGCAGTGGACATGGCCTATCTGGACTTCAGCAAGGCCTTTGACACTGTGCCACATAGAAGACTATTACACAAACTGGGGAATATGGGTGTGGGCAGGACAGTAGTGTGGTGGGTAGGTAACTGGCTGGGTGGCAGGACACAGAGGGTGGTGGTAAATGGCTATCACTCCACGGAGGGAAGAGTAACCAGTGGGGTACCACAGGGATCAGTGCTGGGACCGGTCCTATTCAACATCTTCATCAGTGACATTGCACAGGATCTAGAAGGCAGAATTTCACTGTTCGCTGATGACACAAAGCTCTGTAACAGAGTAGACACACCAGAGGGTGTAGACAGAATGAGAAGGGACCTGCAGAAACTTGAAGAATGGTCAAGGGTTTGGCAGTTGAAATTCAATGCAAAGAAGTGCAAGATAATGCATATGGGGCACAAAAACCCTGGCACAATATATCAGTTGGGGGGTGAGGATATAGCATGCACCAAGCAGGAAAGGGATCTTGGGGTTGTCATCTCTGATGACCTCAAGGTAGGGAAACAGTGTGACAAGGCATCAGGTAAAGCGAATAGGATGCTGGGATGTATAGGCAGGGGCATCACCAGCAGGAAAAGGGAGGTCATAATTCCGCTATACAAGACACTAGTGAGGCCCCACCTGGAGTACAGTGTACAGTTCTGGAGACCATACCCACGTAAGGACATAGACAGGATAGAGAAGGTTCAGAGGAGGGCAACAAAGATGGTGCATGGGTTGCATCACAAGTCCTATGAAGACAGGTTGAAGGAACTGAACATGTACTCCTGGAGGAGAGGAGGGAGAGAGGGATATAATAGAGACATACAAGTATCTTACAGGAGGAACAGGGTGCATGAAAACACTATTTTAAGTGAAAAGATGTTTCAGGACTAGAGGGCATGGGATGAAGTTGGAGGAGGACGATTCAGAGGAAACATGAGAAAGAATTTCTTCACAGAACGGTGGTGGACAAGTGGAACACCCTGCCAGAGGAAGTGGTGGGGGCTGAAACAATCATGGGATTTAAGAATGCATGGGATAGACATAAAGGAATTCTAGAGGGCAGGGGTAAGGGGAAACAGACTTCTAGGAAAACAAACTGAACTTACAAGCTCAAATGGGCAGACTAGGTGGGCCATAGGCCCTTATCTGCCGACACTGTCTATGTCTCTATGTAAAAAATCTGAGAGTCAAATTCCTCTAAGGAGACATAACCAACAACTAAAGGTCCCAATGGTAAATACAAATGAAAGAAATTGTTTCTTCACCATAAGAGCCGCCAAGTATTGGAATCTACTGCCGCAAGAGGTAATCGATGCCACCAGCTTTGAAATGTTTAAAAATAGATTAGACTGCCATTTGAATTGATGAGAGAAACATGAGTAAACACCTACAGAGTGTGGGAGACATACCTTATGGGCCATGGCCTTCTTATGTCTTAAATTTCCTAGTAATCCACGGTCATGCTCATAAAGATCAGGTGCTGAAAGGTCGTAAAAAAGCCTTAGAAAATGGGCTGTAAAATATAACAAATCTCATTGTCTGCCAGGGGTACATTAACTTACAGATACAGCCCTATGAATAAAAAGGACCACCCTATAGTGCCTCTTCACCCACTGAAATATCTTACTGCCCACCCTGCTTCCTAATTGTCTGAGACCTCCTAATCTAAACTGAAGTTGCTGCCATTTTTTTTCTCTTGCATAGTGAGAGATACTGTCCCCCCAACAATCCCTGGTTCAGAACCAGCTACAACAGAGCCACAGAACAACCTCCACTGGGATCATTCCTTGTACCTTTTTTTTACTTTCCTCTTTTTGTTTTCATGTACTGTACCCTCTTGTTCAACTCTCGCACAGCTGACCACACTCTCGCTGCTCCCTCCTTCAGCCACCCGCCCACTCGCTAATGAAAATTAAACTGCTTATCTGTACCCCACTCAGTTTGCCAAAAAAGCATTTCTCCCTCAACTCTCCATTCCCCAAGACTGCTGAACACCTGCTCTTTCTGCAGGACGGCCCCAAGGACAACACTCACAACAGCTACAGGTAGGGAGGTAACTGTCACGTTCTAAATTATAAACTGCAACACCGGTGACTTAAACTTTTAAAAACATTTACTGGTAGTCAGCAACTGCTGCCCTGCCACTTCCTAGTTCTCACTCAAGCAAAGCGTCCTACATTTCCTGCTTATACCTGGCAGGTTTGCATGAGATGACAAAGCTCTAGCATGATAAACAGGACTAGCAAAAAAGACACAAAACTGCTTCTTTTTTTCCTTTTTAATAACTGCAAAGATTAAGGGAAATCCTACAAAAAAAATTTAATTTCTTGTTCTGAACGTGGTGCAGTGGCAGGATTGCATGAGATGACAGGCATGATAAAAAAGGACTACCAAAAAGGACACAAAAGTTTGCAAAACTGCTTGCATAGAAACATAGAATTTGATGGCAGATAAGGACCGCCTGGCCCACCTAGTCTGCCCATTTCCCTACCTAATGGATAGGCTGAAGATCCTAGTTAACCAACAGCCTACTTCCTCCTACCCCCCTCTAGAATTGCCTTATATCTGTCCCATACATTCTTGAATTTCCACTCTGTTTTTGACTCCACTGCCTCCTCATGAAGGCTGTTCCATGTATCCTACACCCTCTCTGTGAAAAAACACTTCCTCACATTACCTTTGAGCCATCGCCCCTCTATCTTCAAATTGTGCCCCCTTGTTCTTGTACATCTCTTTTTCTGAAAGATGCTACCCTCTTGGACTCTGTTGATTCCCTTGATGTACTTGAAAGTTTCTATCATGTGCCCCCTCTTCCTCCTCTCCTCAAGTGTATACATATTAAGCTTCTTTAATCTCTCTTCGTATGTCTTCTGGTGCAGACTCTGCACCATTTTAGTTGCCCTCCTCTGGACAGACTCCATCCTGTCTATATCTTTGCGGAGATGGGGTCTCCAGAACTGGATGCAGTACTCCAGATGGGGTCTCACCAACTGTCTGTACAGAGGGATAACAACTTCCTGTTTTCTACTGGAGTTGCCTCTCCCTATACATCCCAGTATCCCCCCAGCCCTCCTTACTGCCTTCTCACATTGCTTCTTTTTTCTGTTTTAATAACTGCAAAGATTGAGGGGAAATCCTACAAAAAATTTAATTTCTTGTTCTGAACCTGATGCAGTGGGGAAGGGGAGTACTGTAGAGATAGAACAGAACAGAACAGACACAGAGGGACTACTTTATAACACAAACACTTCAACTTCAATTTTACTGTATTCTTTTTAAATAAATCTCATACAAAAAATGCCACAGGTAGCCCATTTTCTAAGCCCAATAATACCCTCCAGGGTGGGCAGTATGGGCTACACCGGATCTTCCAGAGGCTATAAGGCCCTCTGCCTACGGCGTCGGGCCTCATTAAGCCTCTGAGTGGTCTGGTATTGCCCAATACCCCCCACCCTGTTGGGTATTATTGCTTGCAAAGACAACTTTTCTGCATTGTGCTGCTCCAGTTTGACTGACACTGAGAAGAAACTCTTTCATTGGAAAAAGTAAGACACTGTGCTGCCTACCCAAGGAACTCAGACTGCTGCCTGTCACTTACACACGTTCATGTAATGCTTGGATGACAGGAGCAATCTTTCAGTAGTGTCTGCTGGGGTGGGAGAGTGAACTTTGTCATGCACGCAGAAAGATCACCTTGTTTGTGGACAGTTGCTCAGACCATCCACACAAGCTGACAAGTAAACTAAACTTCATTAAACTGGTGCAGCTGCTGCCAAATATGATGAGCATCATTCAGCCAATGGACATGGGAGTGATCAAAAACTTGATGGACTGCTACCACTCCTATGTGGTCAGCAAAAATCATTCAGACCATCAAGAAGGAAGAGACTGCTCATGCGGATGAAATCTCAAGGAAGAAAACTTGCTTAATGCAGTCATCCAACCTCCTTACCTTTCCCTTTCTTTTTGTCTCCCCCGTCTCCTCCATGCAACCAGAAGAGCTTGTTCATACCTCTAGCAGGGTTGAGAGGGGAGTGTGGTGCTTTGAACCCTCCCCACACAGCCCACAGCAGACATAAAGGATCAAGTTTCCCTAAGTATATATTGTACCTGCTACCTTCTCCACTGAGCCCATCCTACAGTGCCATCTTGGACTTAGCTCTGCTGTAGTGTGGCACCGCTTTGGAAGAATCCTCCCACCCACCCCTGCCCTCCCACCCAGGTCCGCACTCTCCTTTTATACTATATAATTGCCTCAGGTTCATCCTCGCTGAGCCTAGGTCTTGTCCAAATTAACTAGACACTTAGTGTTAATTAGACAGATCCCAGCCCAGTCCTGTTTGGTATTAATTTACCTTAAAACTTGCCCCCAGTTTTTTGGCGGCTCAGTTTTTAGCTAGGGGGACTGACTACCTTCAGCATTCATGCCCCCCCACTTACCTCTGGCCCCAGGCCACCACTGTGCGACACGCACCCTTCCACTGTTAGTGCCCCATGGTCTTCCCCCCCAGCAGGGGCGATGGGGCCACAGCCACACCACTGCACACAGAATCCAACTACATGGTGAGCAGGGGGGCCCACCATGACTGGGTGCACAGAGTGGAGGAGCTTGCGTCATCTGGCTACCCTCCCAGTTTTCCAGTCCCATCCCCTGTATGCTGCAGATGTGCAATGACTTTAACACAGTATGTGCATGCACCCACATGCGTGCTGCAGACATATGCTGATAACCTTAACGATGTACTTCCTGCAGTTCTGGCCTGGCTCCCAACCTCCACTGGGTGGCTCTCAGGCATCGGACCACTGAGGAGCCCCCCCGGAGGTGGAGAGTGGTCCATCAGATGCTCTACCAATCTCCCCCTGGTAATCCCTCAGACTCCTGGATCCACTCCCGAACCCGGCTGATCTGCACCACAAGCAGTAGTGCTACTGGTGCACTGGTGAGCCGGCCAACACTTGCACCCCCCATTACTAATTAAGTTATTTGCTCTTATTATTTAGCAAGGCTTTCTATCATTAATCTGCTGAATTTAATTCCCCACCTCCCTGTTCAAAGGCTTATTGAATTTCCCCCCATATGAGTATGCATGGCTGGTTATAAAAGCAAAAAATGACACCAGCCCTGTGGCGCAAAGGGCTGAGGTGCTGGATGCCTTACCTTGCAACACATCAGCGACTCAGGTTTGGAAATGAGCCAGGGTTATCAGGGAGCCGGCCGGGGGGAGGGAAGGAGCAGGATTGAGTAGCCATAATGGCAGCTCTCATCTCTTGGGGAGGATCTGTGTTGCCCCCCCTGTAGTTCCACTGCCATCGGGTGGAGGTCCAATGGGCAGCGTAAGTGGCTGGGGGTGGCAAACTAGCAGGGAGGGTGCCTTGGTGCCATGGCGTGCACGTGCCTCCATATGCATGCACATGACCGGGTATAGGGAGGGTGAAAACGGGGGAAAACAGGCCATAAAATATAAATTAGAAGAAAGCTAAAAATGTGATTAATTTTAAAAGCTTGTTATTTAAATCTCTTAGCCTAGACAATAAATATGAATGTTTGTAAAGTAGATGTACAAGTTGTTTGTGATGTATTGTAACTGTATCGTAATGTTTTGTGTGGCAGGCGTGGCTGAAAAAGGGCTGTGCCCAGACCACTTCCTGGTAAAAAATTAAAAAAAAAATGAAAGAATGTGCCAGGTATTTCTACTCTTATTATTCAAGTTCTACCCCTCCCTGAGTTAATTATTCTACAATTAAGCACTCAGCTCCCTTTCTTAAGTCAGCCCCCCCCATTTGTAGTTGGGTTCACTTAGTCACCATAAATATGTTTCCCCTACTATCCCTTCTCATTATGTTTGCTTGTGCGCACAGCACACAAGAAATATTTTGAGGAGAGTAGAGTATTACAGAGGTGTAGCAGTGCTTGGCCAATCTGACGAACACTTTCAGGGGTGCGTCCCTCAGCCACCAATCAACAGGGAAGCTGCCGATGATGGCAGTTTCAGAGTGATCGCCGGACTTGAAAGAAATCTGCCGCTCCAGTCTCGGACAGTTTCATCATTACAAAGGCAGATCTATCCTCCCCCTTCCCAGCAACCAGGAACATTCCAGCCATGTGCTTTACAGTGCACAGTAGTGCGCATGACTGGACTTACAAGCAACTCATTTGCTTAGTGTGCCTTTCCCAGTGAAATTAAAAATGAGCTGCATGGCTTTGCATAATTGGCAGCTCCTGCCGCCCACCACACACTGCCCCCAAAGCCGACATTGGGGTGCCCAATCCCTGTGTTGGCATGCCCTCCCAAGCTATCTTTTGCCAATAACGGGGCATCCAATCCTGTGCTGGCATGCCCCCCCACTATTGTGGCACACTGGGAACCCACCCCAGTGTGCCAAAGTAAACGTGTTTTTCCAACACCAGGATGCCCACTCCCTGTGTCAGATACACCCCCCCACACCTCCTTTTTTTCAGCCAACCTCAGGGTTCCTAATCCCCATGCCAGTATTGATCTCCCCCTCCACTAGTCTGGCACATTGGGAGCCCACCTCAGTGTGTCGAAATCCATTTTTCATAAAATTACACCTGTAAAAGAAGAAAACTGTCCCCCGATGCGTGTTTTTTTACTTGTAAAACAAAATGGTCCCTCATCGCTCCAGCGCCCCTCCCCAATCCCTACCCCCCTCAAGCACCCTCCCCACCCCCTCACCCCATACTCACCACCAGAAGTCCAGCGCTGTGATCCTCTTTGGACCAGGAACACATCTGCACTCTTCAAAGGCCGACCGCAAACTAAAGAAAATCACGGTAAGCCCTATAGGGAGTCAATGGGGGGGGGGGTCAACTTAGGTTGATATCTCAGCCATATTTTGGAGTTTTGGTCCCAAATTTTCAACATGGGGTTCTTGGGACCCCACCTTATGACCACTGATACTGTCATTTCGTTTCTTGGTCCTGGAAGGTGATTTCACAGTCACTGTGCGGAATCACCTTTCAGGACTGATTAACAAAATGACAGTGACGCTGTTCATGAGGTGGGGTCCCAAAAAGCCTATGTCGCAAGTTTGGTGAAAAAAACTCCATAAAATGGCTGCATTACGAGCGTGCATTGAGCAGTTTGTATGCATGCTGATAACGTCACCAATTTTTTACATTTTCACTCTAAATTTCCAACATTTCCATTTTTCCACACTTCCTTATGAACAGCACAGCTGTCATTTTTTGAATACTGCCTGAAACATGTTTTCACACCTGTGGCCTGAATGGCACAGTCGTTGTGTGAAATCAAATTTTGGGACAGATTAATGAAATCACAGTGCCACTGTTCATGCAGGGTGGTCCCAAAAAGGCTATGTTGAAAATTTGAACAAATTTCAAAAAATGACTGCATTACGAGCATGCGTTATGCAGTTTCTACACATGCTCGTAACTTTGCCACTTTTTCATATTTTCACTCCAGAGTTTTAACATTGCAATTTTTTTCACACCTCCTCATGAACAGTATAGATGTCATTTTTCACATCTTGCCCAAAATGTCTTTTCACACCTGTGGCCCAGAATGGCGCATTCTCTGTGCAAAATCACCTTTCGGGATTTAGTAACGAAATGATAGTGCCACTGTTCATGAAGTGGGGTCCCAAAAAGCCCATGTTGAAAATTTGGAGCCAAAATACCAACAAACACCTAGGGTGTTAGGGTTTCCAACTGTAACGCCCCACCCTGTACAGACTGACAGACGTTGGGGGTGTGGCTTGGGGTTGTCGGCCGTAATGCTCATTCCATTCCACCCCACCCCCACCCTGCAGCCACTGATAGGCATCGAGGTGTGCCTTAGGGTCTTCGACCCTAATGTTCACCCTATTCTCCTGTACTGCATCCATCTCAGCTTATTTCTTTGTGGAATGGGGGTGAGCAAAAGGGCTGAAGACCCCAAGGCACACCATGACACCTGTCAGTGTCTGCAGGGTGGGGTGAGGTGGAATTGCATGAGTGTTACGGCCGATGACCCAAAGGTAAACCCCAAAGCCTGTTAGTCTCTGCAGGATGGGGGTGGGGCTTGGCGTTAGTTCAATACTTCACTGTCATTCCTATTATGCGTCTCTCTAACTCATGCAATATCAATGTCAATACCAGCAAGAAAACATTCGACATTGACAAATGCTTGTTTTCCTAGTAGAATTACCATCCTTATGGACTGTGGAAAGAACCTATCCACCTAGCATTGGGACCTCTCGCAGTGTTTATTTTTCACAGCTTCACACCCTACCAGAACCTTGATTGCATTAATCAGATGACTTACCAGATCAGCCAGAGACACCTGGGTTTTAGCTTCCTTTCAATGGTGGTAGCCCAATTTCCTTTTCGATGCAGTATTCCAACATCCTATATTACACTTAAATGCCACACCCTTATTAGGCATATTAAACAATGGACCCATTCTCTTAGGTGTCTAAGCAAACTCCTGGTTCCACTGTTATTATGCTGCTCAGGTAATATTGAATCAAAACCTGGCCCACTCATGACTGTGACTACATCTTCTGAGTTTGCTATTTCTAAGGGTCTGAAACTTATGGCTATTAATATCCGCAGCATGTTAAATAAAATGGATCTTCTTAACATGTGGGTTGTTTACTCCAGCCTTGATGTGCAGCTGCTCACAGAAGCATGGCTCAATCCATCTATTTCTACCAGTGTGATTACCTTACCCGACTATGAGGTTTACAGATTAGACCAACCAGCTTGGGGCGGTAGTGTAGTATCGTACATAAACGATAAATTCACATACACCCTAATCTCCTCTCAGACTAAACAGTCAGAATATGAATGTATTGTAATATTATCTCTATCTAACGCGGAATCAGTTAATATAATTGGTTAACAACCACCCACTGGTGGCCAGGGGTTGTTACAGTTACTGACCACTTTTGCTTCTGTAAATAATAACAAAACATTCATTTTGGGCAACCTGAACTACGATTGTTGTCCTCAAAAGCCTTAGAATTGAAACAATTTTGCAACATCTTTGCTTATCATCAACTTATTTCAAGCCCTACTCGCCCCAATAAACATAATCCTTCTAACTCCACTATATTGGACATTATCCTCACAAACGGGTCATAGAAAATCATCTCCTCAGTAGTCTTTGATAATGTTTTCAGTGATCACAATGTTGTTGCCTGCTCTAGAGGGGTATTAAAGTCTAGTAGCCCACCATCCTTCATACAAAGGTGCTCCTTCGCTCACTTTTCAGTCCAAGAATTCCTCCAATCAGTTTTCTGCTATTAACTGGCAAGACTTCTACCTAGCCCCCTTCAATTAATGTGGCCTATGAATATTTTATGCAGCTTGTCAATGGGGCTATGAATCAGCGAGCCCCTCTTTGTCAAACATAGAGCTAGAAAAAAAGCATCTTCATAGCTAACTAGGAAAATAAAGGCAGCCCTTAAGACAGAGATAATCTCTAAGCCAAGGTGAGATGCACTAAATCTGCGCAATACTGGATTAATTTTAAACAGATTTAGAATCTGTGTACAAAACTAATCTGTAATACCAAATCATCATTTTACCTAATTCAAATAAATAACACTAACCATAACCCTTCTGCTTTTTGGCAAACTATTAGAACACTTGAAGGAGGGGGGCCCCCCTAATCATTACCAAAGTAACTCCATTAGAATTCCCAACTTTTGACAGACAAACAGCTGATTCTTAAAGAACTAAACCATCACTTTGCATCTGCTGGCAATGTCTTTGATACATCTCCCAATACCAACCCCCGGCTGCGATCTCAAAAAAACATCCTCCATGACAGAAGCCCCCCCCCCCCACCTCTTTCTTTTTTGACTAGTTACTTACAAGGAGGTAGAACACCTACATCAACACCTTGACCCTAAAAACAGTGCAGGTCAGACAACACTGAACCGCTTATTTTTAAAAATAGGCTATCCAGTTTTACAGCACCCTTAATGCATCTCTTTAACCTGTCAATCGCAAGTCCTGAGGTCTTCTCCTTATGGAAAATCTTGCATATCATCTCCCGTTCAAATCAGGCAATAAATCATTGGCAAATAAATACTGCCCCTTCTCCATTCTGCCTGTTCTGGCTAAACTACTTGAAAAACTTATCCATGGTCAATTAAAAGCTCATCTAGAATCGAACGGTCTTATCAATCCCATGCAATCTGACTTTCGCGTCAAACACAGTACTACACATCTGCTTTGGTTAAAGTTTCAAATGATTGTCTTACATCCCAGGACAATAAGCTCTCAACTGTTGCACTTTTCCTTGATTTTAGAAAGGCTTTCGACACTGTGGACCATGCTATCTTACTGAACAAACTTTCAAGTGTTACTTTAAGCCCAAAAGTAGAACAGTGGTTCAGTTGCTATATTACTGGTAGACAGCAACAATTGAAGGTCAGGGGCCTTACCTCAACCTGCATGCCTATCATTAAAGGTGTGCCACAGGGCTCTATATTGGGTCCTTTGCTTTTCTCAATCTATGTAAAATATTTAGGTCAAAATATCACTAATACTAACCTCCACTTCTATGCGGATGACACAGTACTTTACACTACAAATCAGGATTCAGCCCTTGCACTCCAGTCACTACAAGATGCATTTGATATACTGCAAACTTATCTCTATATGTCAAAACCCATGAATGCAGCTAAAACAAAAATATATGGTCTTTGATCACAAAATACAACCTTACTACTGGATCCGTAGGAATCACTACCTTCTCTAATGAGTCATTCAAATCTGTAGACTTATTCAAATTCCTAGGCACATGAGTAGACAATAGGCTGACATTAAATATACACCTGCAGTCCCTTTGTAAGAAACTACGTCAAAGACTCGTTTTTTATTTCCGCAACAAATCCTGCCTCACCCGTGAAGCCAAGAAGCTATTCGTTCAGTCCACATTTTTGCCCCTGCTAGACTATAGTGACATCATCTGTAGAAGTGCTACTAGCTCATCCTTGGACAGATTAGATGTGTTGTACCACAGAGCACTCCATTTTATTTTTAATAATCTCCCCATCTCCACTCACCATTGCCTTCTGTACGATGAAACAGGTTGGTCATCATTCACCGTTAGAAGGTCAAAACATCTTAATCTATGGACCTTCAAAGTCCAGAATAATTTTCTATCTATGTATTTCTCCTCACTCTTATCTAGGCCCCAGGGCCCATATACATTATGTTTACACAACATCCTCATGCTTTCTGTTCCAAACATCTCTCCAAATATGGGATGATGGCCTTTAATTGGGCTGCCCCTAAAGCCTGGAATGCCCTCCAGAAAATACTTAAGTTGCCCTCACTGGTCAGCCCTCCGTTCTTCCAAACGCTCCTTTCCCAACACTGCACAGATCAATGTGTCTGTTATGTCTCCCAGCACCGACCTACTATATATCACTCTTAAGATTATATATTATTATTCCTCCATTCTTACTCACATTTGCCTATGGGTTTTCACTTGATTGCATTTTCTTTATCTGTATGTCCTACTTCAGTTGAATTTGTTACCACAGTTCTCTCTCATTGTATTGTGCTCTACATTGTTTTACTGTGAACTTCATGTGTTATGTTTCAGGTTTTATCGTTACCTTTCGTTTTGCTTAGTATCATTTAATTGTACTATATTTAAAGTTTGATGTACTGTGTTTGTATGTATTTCTATATGTTGCTCTATCCTACCCAGGACCTCCTCGCAAATGAACTTTTTACTCAATGGAGCAACAAATAAATAAAAATGCTGCATTGAGATTGGGGGGGGGGGGCAGTCAAACCTGCAACAGTAAAGAACTGTTTCAGGAAAGCAGGGTTTACCTTTGGCAATGTATACTGCTGGATACATTCAGTGATCACTGCTTGATGTTTTGCATCAGGAAAATTCCCTTCCTCCCTTTTTTTTTCTTGTCTGCACCCCCTCCCCTGGGCCACACCTGGAAATGAGCTCTGCTCATGGTGCCTTTCCTGGTTATCAACTTTTAAATAAATAAACAATACATCTGGTCCAGTTCCCTTCAGTCACACAACACCAATGCTTTCCTGAGTGACCTTGCTGCAGCAGATTGGACAGCCATCCCCTCTGCCCCTGATATGGATGTGGCCCTCCCCCTATTTCACTCTGAGTTCTCCTCAGCTTGGGACAAACATGCCCCACTTATACAATCCAAGGACAAATCTCACCATCATCCCCGAAATCATTGCCCTATGCAAGTCCCATGATATCATTTGGGCCCACTACAAATGATCCCACTCCCTCCCTTACCTCCTTAACTACAAGGCTAGTAGAAACTCCTGCACTAAGGCTGTCTTGGCTGCAAAATTGCACAATTTCAAAGCCAATCTCCAGAACGACCTTAATGCCCCATCTAAATTCTGGAAGGTAATTCACTCCCTGTTTGATCATCCCACCCTACCCACCCCAGTCCTCCTGGTAAATGGTTCACCTGTGTCTGTTGCTGCTCAATTCAATGAGTTCTTCACCAACTGCTGGAGAAGGAAGGCATCTGGGTAGTGTAGTTCTCAGAGTGACCCAGGAAAACTATAAATACTGTGGCACTGCATATTTCATTGTTTGTGAGACTGAGTGATACTGCCCAGCTACACATTTTAGTTTGTGTCTACTTTTAATTTGTTTTTAAGGGGTTTTTACTAAGTTTTGGGGAGGCAAGTCATCATGTGACTAGGCCTAACTTCCGAGTCATGCTCTATATTAGTAACACTGGCAGTATAGCCTAGAGGTTAGGGGAACAAGACGTGAACAAGCTTGGTACATCCAGCAGACCAGACCTGAGTTTGTTTCTCACAACCTCCACTCGCATACTGTGTGACTCTGAGCAAGTCACTTAACTGCCCAGTGCTTCCAGGTCACCCCTCAAAACAGGCACTTGTGCCTAGTGGGCCTTAACCGGTTACCAAAGACTAAAAAAAAAAAAAAAAATATTTGAAGTGAGTGGGGCGAGCGCGAGTGGGCGACTGTGCGTTGACAAGCATGGAGACACGTGCATCTTAGCATGTGACTAGTGTGTCCAGCGGTACCTGTGGGAACTGGGCCAAGGTACTCTTGTTTTCATTTCAGTGTTCTAGTTTTTATTTATGCTGTTACATCAATCCATTGTTTACTAGGGGCTGTTAGTAATCTAGTGCTGAGTGTTAAATATTTTCTAGTCCACTACTGGACTATTGTTATTACTTAGGCTAGGGCACCCAGGATTTGTTTTCTCCTTAGTCTATCAAGAAATCAAACTACGCTAACTCTTGTAGGTGTAAAACAAACAAACAAACAAAAAAAAATGGGAGAGTCAATAATGACATTAGATGGCAAGATAGGCCTGAAATGCAAAAATTGTTCAATTTACAAACTGTTTAATATACTACCAAACAAGGGTTTATTTATCTGCGACAAATGTTTAAACAACAGTGTCCTGATGGAAGAAATTAAGACCTTTTATAATAAGCCTGAGTCTCTGGAAAAAAAAGCCAGGAAGAGGTGGCCTCCAAAATAAAAGCAATTGACACTAGTAACCAAACCCTTCAATTACCCCCTCCTGCCTCAGGTGTCATTACTAATCTAACTCACCCTGTTACCTGTCTTAACACACTAGGTAATGCTGACTGCATAAATCCTGCTGATAAGGGTTGTCCTGACTGTATGTTTCTAAAGGAAACTGGTCTACATATAGACACTGGGGAATCTAGTGGAGCAAGTACTATTTCCTTTAAACAAAAAACGTGACAGGAATGAAGAGGAAAACAATGAACTTAGTAACCAAGTATGGACAATAGTGGAACAAAGCATTGGGCACTAAACTGCAAATAACAAACAGATTTGAGCCTTTAATGTTAGAAATTAATGTAATACAGGAAAATGACCCCACCTCCCTCCTTAGCACACAAGATGAGCCCCAGTATTCCCCTACAGAGAGACCTCAAATCTCAAAGGAAATAAGCCCCCCATCAGTCTGTGGGTATATCACTAGACCTCAAACTGTCCTCCCCCCATCATCTGACACCCTTGATTTATACCCCGAACCCATGGATTTAACCAAAGAAGGGTCCCCCCTTAGGACTAAGATTATCCTCATCTGACACAATAAGGACCCACGAGACAAGATTGATTAATACCTCATGCAGTCAGCTCTTGCTGTTACCAGTTCTCTAATAAACATTGCACAGGAACATACAGCATCTCCAAACAGGGACCCTCTAACTATCCACCTTGCACCATCTATCAAAGAACATCATACACCTCCCCCACTTGCCAATTGTTCTGGGGAACTCAATAATCAAATACACTGACAAAACTTTATGTAGTCCTGACAAACACAGTCACACCAGCAACAGTTTTAGAGAAGCAGAAGTGAAAGCCACTACACATGTCTATGGACATTCTTCAGAATGCAGGTGAAAATCTTCTTGTGATTGTACACATTGGCACAAACGATATTAACAGTTCTAATACTGATGAGATTAAAAAAGACTTCATTGAACTTAGTGAAGTCTTAGCAGAAAAGGGCTATGATATCTATTTTTTGAATTATTACCTATCCCAAGGGCAAGCTTTTTCAGGCAGAAAAAAATAAAGGCTGTAAATGAATGGCTCCGCAAGTGGACCCTTTTGAAGGGCATCAGATGTGTAGTACACTGGGAAACCTTTGATGATCCCAGTCTATTCAGTTGGGAGAGCCTGAATTTGAGTAGGAGAGGTAGCTGATTGCTGAGAAGAAAACTGAAAAACTGATAGCAGACTAAAATCAGGATGCTAAGATTTGCAAATTCTTGCTGTGCAATGCAAGGAGTGTTAACTTGATCAAAAAGGCTGAGCTAGAAGCTTATTTGTTGGAACATAAAATGGACACTGCAGCAATAAATGAGACCTGGTGGGACGACACAAATGCTTGGATGAGTGATATCCCTGGTTACAATCTTTTTTTTTTTAATAGATCTGATAGGAAGGGGGTTGTTACTTAAAGGATTACATAAATTGTCATCAAATAACTTTAACAAAAAATAATAATATATCCACAGAGACTATATGGCTTCAACTTCAATTTAGTAATAGGCCTAAAATCATACTGGGTATCTGTTATAGGCCTCCGTCTAGTAATAAGGATTACAACTGTCAATTAAGGAATGAAATTAAAATAGCTGCTGCTGCAGACGATTCAATAATATTAGGGGATTTTAATAAACCAGGCATTACTTGGAATGCCTTGAGAGGCTCATCTCAATTTGAAAGAGATCTAGTCAACACCCTAATTACAAATAGCCTGGAACAGATAGTAAATGAGCCCATGAGGGGTATCAGTATTCTAGACCTTGTAATTATGAACATGGAAAATGACATTTCTGAAGTTTCTGTATTAAATCCCCTTGGCACTAGTGACCACAGTATGGTCACTTGTTCACTACTGGCATGCAATTGCTATTCTAACAGCACTGCTCTCTTCAGAGATTATGGCCATGCTAATCTGAAAAAATATTAAAGATTCCCTTGGATCTATAAACTGGGATGACAAACTAGTTAGTTGTGATGTAGAAGGTGGTTGGCATAAAATAAAATATGTCATTTTGGGGTTACAACACAATCATGTCCCTAGTAAAACAAAATATATTAAGAAGGGTAAAATCTCACTATTGCTGACTCAAGAAACAAATTATAATTAAAGAAAAAGTATACACTAAGAGAAAAAATGATTGATCAGAAGTATGATAAACGAATATAAACTGGAACAGAGAAAACTAAAGAAACTGATTAAAAAAGAAAAGCAGAAAATTGAATTTTAGATTGTGTCACACAAAGACAACAATAAATCATTTTATGCCTACATAAATAAAGGGAAAAAAAAAGATGGCCCAGTGGCACTGAGGGTTGAGGTGCTGGTAGCCACACCTTGTGCCATGTTGGCGACTGGGGTTCGAGAGTGGACTCTAGTCACCAGGGGTCGGGGGGGAGGAGAGGATAGAGCATCCGGAGGACTGCTCTCTTCTCCTGGGGTAGGCCTGCAGGGATGCATCACTCTGCAGTACTGCAGTACTGCAAAAAGCATGCTTTGAGGGGGAGGCACTGGCAGACGTCAGTGGAGGTACGTCCTCTACGCAGGTGTCATTGCACACTCGGTGCCTCATGGGGAAAGCCACACACCAAGGAGAAAAAAACCCTGGTTCATAGGTTCATAGGTTGTATCAGAGCAAAGAAAACATGTCCTTATAGCTCACCAATTTCCTAGCAATATCCACGTATGCCTTTATTAATTAAATAGAAATCCAGCCTGTTTTTAAAAGTATTCATAGTTGGACTTGTCACTACTTCACAAGGAAGTGTATTCCAAATTCCTGTCGTTCTTACATCAAAACCAATTTTCCCTCCTTTTAGTGTTGTATTTATCTTTATGTAATTGGTAACAATGTGCTCTAGTATCATAAGCTTGTTTCCTTAATTCCAAGTCTAGTTGGTTCCTTAGTTGGTCATCTCTAAGTGCTTTAAATATTTGGTACATGTCCCCACGTAACCTACGATACTCCAGTGAATATAGTCCGAGCTTCTCCAATCTCTGTTCATAGTTCAAACCCTGAACTTCCTTTATGCCCTTAGTTGCCCTTCTCTGCACCCTCCAAGGCCTCAACATCCCTCCTATAGTCAAGGGCCCAAAACTGAGCACAATACTCTGTATGTGGGCGCATCAACAAGGTGTACAAGGGCAGCAGTACTGCTTTATCATGACTTTTAATATGCTTGCGTATACAATGTTGTATTCCACTTGCCTTCCTAACCACCTGGTTACAATGTAAGCCAAATTTTAGTTCGTTGTCAACTCTTATTTCCAGGTCTTTTTCATCCTGTACTATCCTCAACTCACTGCCACCTAGTTTATATTTATAGTGCATGTTGTTCTTGCCCATATGCTTGATCTCTTGGTCTTTGCCCATTCTTCCAATTTTGTAAGTGCTGTTTGCAGAATAATAGCCTCATTAATATTATTGACAGAGTATCCCAGACGTGTGTCATCCGTTTATTTCGATAGCCATACCCCATCATTGACACTCATAGTAGAAATATATATATTAAAGAGGCATGGTCCCAGTACCGATCCCTGAGGTATCCCACTTGACACTTTCACCCACTCTGAACATACTCCTCTCACACACGATCTCTGCTTCCTATCCCTCAGCCAGGCCTCCACCCAAGAAGAAACTTTATCATGGACCCCCACATCCCTGAGTGCTCCAATTAGTTCTTCATGTGGCACCTTGTTGAATGCCTTTGCAAAATCAAGGAAAACAACATCCACTGAGTTACCTGTATCCAAGGCTTTGTTGACCTTACCATAGAACTCTAAAAGGTTGGTCTGGCAAGATCTTCCCTTAGTAAACCCATGTTGTGACCTATCAAAAACACCCTTGCTGCTTAGAGAGTCAAGGATTTGGTCCTTGATTAGAGTCTCTAAGATCTTACCCAAGACTGAGGTTAGGCTAATAGGATGATAATTTTCTACCTGCTGTTGAGAACCTTTTTTATGTATTGGTATGACCAATGCCTGTCTCCAATCAGCAGGCACCTCAGCCATATCCAGCGACTGCTGGAAGATGTAAGTAACTGGGCCTGCCAATTCTTGTGTCAATTCTTTGATAACTTTCGGATGTATTCCATCCGGTCCCTGTGCTTTATTAGGATTTATATCCTGAAGCCTTTGAGCTACATTTGGTTGGTGGGGAGGCAACAGCGGATGCTCCAGGGCTGCTCCCACATGTCCAATGTCGGACCAATCCCGACTTGACTCTCCGTGGTCCCCGCCTCATCCTGTATGGGGTCCGTGGGACGGGAGGACCCAGCACCCAATTTCTTGGTCAAGGGAGGGGTTCTGGTGGGCAGTAGAGGAGTGGCTGAGTGGGTCCTGCCAGAGAGATGCCCTGTCACTGGCAACCAGAGCGAAATAAAGTTAACAAAAAATTAAAGGGAAAAACTCCACCAAAACAGTCGGATCCTTACTAAGCAGTGGTAAAACTGTAACAATAGAATCAGAAATGGTGGATTTATTTAATAACTATTTCTGCTCGATTTATAACAATAAAACAGTCAACATCGACCATTCGAATACTGATACTGTCATAATGTAGTGCTTCAACGAGGATGAGGTTCTGTCACTAACTAAAACCAAAGGAAATACATCACCTGGCCTGGATAATATACATCCATGGTTTCTAAGGGACATGGCTGATGTCGTGGCCTATCCACTTATGATATTATTTAATAAGTCCTAGAATCTGGTGTATCTCCTATTGATTGGAGAAAGGCAATTGTGGTGCCTAGTCACAAAAAGGACAGTAAGAACAATGTTGCAAACTACAGACCTATTTGTATCATCACATCCCTGTGCAGTAAATCCATCAAATGATTAATAAAAGATCTACTGGACATGGAAATTATTGCCTTAGGACTGGAAGACAGCTTCCAGCACAGTTTAAGACATGGTCTGTCTTGCTTGACTAATCTGATTACATTTTATGGTAAAGTTAGTGCAAGTCTAGACAAAGGAATACCAGTTACATATATAGGTGACATAGGTAGTTTTAGGCTGTAGTAGTCTTTTATCCATAGTGCTTGCCTGTTATATCCTTAAGTCATTGTCGTTTTATTTGTACAATAGTTGTCCAATCTTATTTTGAAGGTTTCCATATTTTCACTTGTCATTGCCTCTACTGGTAGCCTATTCCATAAATTCACCACCCTCTGGAAGAACCAGTGCATTCTTTTAAGATACCTGTAATTCCACTTCCCCATACTAAGTTTATGTGACTTACCTCTTAATGTATGTACACTGTTTTTTATTGTTAACCCAGTTTCGTCCCTAAATGTGATGTCATGCATGGTCTTATACAGCATACACATATCTCCCATTACCCTTCTATACTGTAATGTGTATAAGTTAAGATGTTTTAATCTGGCAGCCCGTCGGCGCAGCAGTTGGAGTTCCGCTTGCGACGCCGGTGACCCGGGTTCAGGAATGGACTCGGGTCGCTGGAGGGCTGGCCGTGGGGAGAACGGCTTGAGTGTCCCATGACAGCTAGCCTTCTCCAGGGGGAGGGGGGCCAATGCCCGCAACTTGCCTGACCCCAAGCGGAGGCTCGAGGTACAGCAAGCCCCTTTCAAGGGGAGGCGGCTGTGACGCATGGTGGACATCAGCACATAGCGCCTTGATGTCAGGGCGCACACCATGTGAGGGGAGGAAACCAGAGGAAAAACAGCCTTCCATCACTGGAAAGACGGGGCATCAGGAGTGTGCCCTCGATGTGCCACCACTCACTCAGACCACCTTGCCCAATGAAACAAGAATTGTACAGGCCCCACCTCATTCCCCACCCGGGGGGCATAACCGCAGCTACATGGGGCGCAGGGTCAGTGTCAGGTAGGGTGGCTGGCAGAAGGATGACTCCCAGGTGCCCCCGAAGGGTCAGAGATGGAGGACACATAGGAGGGAAAATATAAAGTAAAAAAAGATATATGTTTTAGTCTATGCTCATATGGTAAATTCTGGAGAGATATTACTGCTTTGGTTGCTCTTTTTTTAATTTTTTCCATTTTAATAATTTCCTGTTTTCTATATGGAGACCACACCTGTGCACAATACCCTAGGTGGGTCCTCACCAGAGACTTGTACAATGGCATGATAACTTCACTTTCTCTACTAGTAATATGCCTAAGTATACAGTTTAGTACCTGGTTTGCCTTTTTGACTGTCTTTTGACAGTGCACATCAAATTTCATATCTGCTGTTATGGTAACACCCGTGTCTCTCTTCTACTGAATTATTCATTCTGAAGTCCCCTAAATTGTAATGGTAATGTTCATTTTTTCTGCCCATATGTATTACAATGCATTTTCCTCAATTTAGCTCCAATTTATTCATTGTGGTCCATTTGAATATGTAATCCAGTGTGTGTTATACATTTTGTATTTGCGGGAAACTATCTACCACTGCCCCTATTCTGCAATGATCTGCAAATTTGGATAACCATGCAGTTGGACAGCTAGTTTGCAATGACGTTATATATATATTGAAGATACAGGGGCCCAGCACGGAACCCTGAGGAACTTCACTACCCACTTCCTCCCAGTCTGACATCACACCATTCATCATCACCCTGTGTCTCCTACCCCCCAGCCATTCCTCTATCCACCTCACTGTGTTATTATTTATTTCGAACTCTCTAAGTCTTCTTACTAATTCACTATGGGGGAGTTTATCAAAGGCCTTAGAGAAGTCCAGACACACCACATCCACTGAGCTGCCACCATCCAGTACCCTGCCGACCCTCTCATAGAAAGTAAGCATGTGTGTCTGACAGGATCTTGATTTGGTGAATCCGTGTTGTACTGGGTCTGTAAGATTATGGGATTCTAGATATGTCAATATATTGTTCTTCAATATTCCTTCAAGAACCTTCCCTACCACCAAAGTCAGACTCACTGGTCTAAAGTTGTCTGGTCTTGACTTTGCTCCCTTTTTGTGCAATGGAACCACTTTTGCTGCTCTCCATCCCTGTGGCACCTCCCCATAATCCAATGATTTTTGATGCATGGATGCTATTGTTGGTGCTATGTCTACAATCAATTCCTTGAGAACCCTTGCATGGATATTATCTGGGCCTGGTGATTTATTGACATCTAGTTGCTGTAACCGTTCTTCGACATCTTTTGGACAGATTTTAATTTGCCCTGGAGTAATTTTTATAATTGCCTCTCTTTTTTCCACCTCTACTTTATTATACACTGAAATGAAATATTTGTTTTGTAAATCTGCTGTTTCCTTATTGTTTGCCAACTCGCCATCCTTATTTGAAAATCGTCCAATTTTATGTGGAACATTTTTTCTGCTATTTATGTATGTATAAAAGGATTTATAATTATTTGTTACCATTGATGCTAAGTTCACCTCATAATTTAAGTTAGCCCTTTTAATTTTCTTTTTTATCTTACCTGCCATGTCCCTATAACTTTTATTGGTTTCCTGGTTTGGATTATTTTTAAATTCCTTATATTTTTTGGTTTTTAACGATATAATTTTTCTGGAGGATGCGATATTGTCCCATCTGCAGGCACCTCTCTGGGCTGAGGGAGGAGATTGCTCATCTCCAGGCTGAGTTGGCTAGGATTTGGGGGACCTCCTCTCCCACTCAGGGACCACCAGGGCCACTGTCATTGCCTCAGAAGTTGCCAAGAAAGAGGAGTGGTTGGACCACAGTGGGCTCAGGGAGGGTGAGGGTGGTGGAACAGAGGCACATCCCTCCAGTTGTACCTCTCCACAATTCATATGCTGTTCCGGCAAAGTGTGGTTCCTCTATAGAGGCACTCACAGTGGAGACCAAGGAGGATGCTGGGAACCTCCACAAAGGAGACCCACAGGAGGGTGGCATGAGACTCCACAGGGGAAAGAAACAATGCCTGGTGAGGGACTCCATTGTTAGGGGGTAGAACTAGAGGAGGAGGGGAGAGGGAGGTAAGGTGTCTTCCTGGTGCCATGGCTTGGAGGGTCAGGAAGTGAATCCTCAGGATTGCTGGAGCAGCTGCACGGGGAAGGAGCTGAATGTCATTGTCCACCTAGGGACAAATGACCTGGCTGAGAAAGGGATCAGAGCAGTGCAAGAAGAGTTTGTGGAGTTGGGGAGGGGCCTTAGACAAGTAGCACGCATGGTAACCTTCTCTGAGGTGCAGTCTGTCTATGGTATGGGTGAGGCTAGGGTGCTCAGCACCGTGGGATTCACACAGTGGTTGAAAAATTGGTGCAGAACTCAGGGGATTTGTCTTCACTGGGGACTGGGGGTCCACGTGGAGTGAAGCAGGCCTATACTGGCATGGTGGTCTGCATCTGTCCAGGAGGGGAACCAGGATCCTAGGTGATAGATTTAAATTCTTCATTGGCAAGCATTTAAACTAGCCAAGGGGGGGGGAGGCACTGGAAAGGAGCAGGGAAATCCTAGCACCCCCCCCAAAAAATTCAGGGTAGTAAGTGAGGTAAACACCAAGACAGAGATGTCGATAGGGAGAAGGGCAGGGGTAAATGGAGAAAATGACAAAGGTAATAAGGACAGGGATGGGGCAAAAAGGGGTAAGACCATCAGGAAATAATGGAGGGTAATGAGTACCAATGCCCATAGTCTTGGCAACAAGCTCCCTGAACTGGTGACTCTGATGGAAGAGGGATGCCTGGATATCATAGCAGTCACAGAAACAAGGTACATAGAGAACCATGACTGGGATATTAACATACCAGGGTACACAATCTACAGGAGAGAAAGGGAGGGTAGAAGAGAGAGAGAGAGAGAGGAGTAGTTCTCTATGTAAAGGAAGGGATAAAAGCAATGAAACAAAAGTGTAAACAGTGAGGAGAGGAGGCACTGTAGGTCACCTTAGAGACTGGAAATGGCACCACAATCCACACAGGGGTTATATACAGACCCCCATGTCAGGGGGAAGGAATGGACAAGGATATGATAGAAGGCATCCTTAGGATGGCAGAGAAAGAGGAGATAATGTTGATGGGGGATATGAATATGCTAGATGTTAACTGGAGCACCTTTGCTGCAGCCACATCCAAGAGCAGGGCCATTCTCAATGCCCTACAGGTGGCATACCTCAGACAGCTAGTTTTGGAACCCTCTCATGAGGGAGCAATCTTAGACCTCATACTCACAAATGGGGACAGTGAGAGGATCTCAGATCTAGAAGTGGGTAGCCATCTGGGAACAAGTGACCACCAAACAGTGTGGTTCATGATAAACTCAGCTACAGAGTCAAGCCATACAAAAGTGAGGGTTCTGGACTACAAGAGGGATGACTTTGGCAAGATGGAAGAGTGTCTTACAAAAGCACTAGCAAGCAGGCTAGAAGGAGAGGTGGCGCAACAATGGGAAAACATCAAAACTGCCATCACAGAGGCAACAAGCCTTTGTGTGAAGCAAATAAACAAATCAAAATGAAAGAAAAAGCCACTATGGTTCTCAAAAGAGGTGGCAGGGAAGGTTAGGGAGAAAAAGATAGCATTTAGGAAGTATAAGGAAACACAGAAGGAGCAGGACAGAGAACTGTACCAGTTAAGGCAGAAGGAAGCAGGAGGAAAGATAGCGAACTTGTTTAAGAAGGGATAAACCTTTATATAGGTACATCAGGATATAGAAAGACAAATGAAGGATAGTGATATGAATAGAATGGACAGTGGGTGGGCAGAGAGGGAGAGTGAAAAAGCAGGGATACTGAATGAATACTTCTGCTCAATATTCACAAAAGAGGAGATGGGGAGGTGCCTAATCCAATTAGAAGAAGCACTCTGGATAGGGTGGGTTGATCCTAGTCCTTTCACAGGAGAAAAAACTCTGAAAGAACTCCTAAAACTGAAGGTGGACAAAGCAATGGGGCCTGACAGAATTCACCCTAGAATTCTAAAAGAATTAAGGAAAGAACTAATGACACCACTGACTACCCTTTTTAACAAATCATGGGAGGATGGTGTGGTGCCTGAGGACTGGAGGAAGGCAGATATGATTCCCCTTCATAAAAGTGGGAGCAAGACAGAGGCAGGAAACTACAGACCTGTTAGTTTGACATCTGTGGTAGGGAAAGTGATGGAATCACTTCTGAAGGAAAGAAATTATTGAGTACCTAGAGGCCAGTGGGGCACGGGACCCAAGGCAGCATGGATTCACAGTGGGAAGGTCATGTCAGAAGAATCTAATTGATTTCTTTGACTGGGTGACCAAACTAGTAGACCAGAGAGGGACTGTGGACATGGTCTACCTAGACTATAGCAAGGCATTCGACACAGTCCCACACAAAAGATTAATAATCAAATTAACCAGCCTGGGAGTGGGTCCCAGGGTGGTAGCCTGGGTAAAACATTGGCTGGACAACAGGACACAGAAGGTAATTGTAAATGGAGTCCACTTTGAAGAAAGAGGGGTTATTAGTGGGTACCGCAGGGTTCAGTACAGGGTCCAGTCCTTTTTAATGTCTTTATAAGTGACATTGCAGAGGGACTGGAAGGAAAAGTATGCATCTTTTCAGATGACACAAAGATCTGCAACAGGGTTGATACACAAGGAAGCATGGAAAGGATGAGAAGGGACTTGGCAAGGTTGGAGGTCAGAAGTATGGCAGCTTGGATTCAATGCAAAGAAGTGCAAAATAATGCACCTGGGGAACAAAAACCCAGGGGAAGATTACACAATGGGGGGGAGGTAGTAACAACAACAAAAATGGAAAGGGACCTGGGGTACTCATATCAGATGACCTTAAGGTTAGTAAGCAATGTGAGAAGGCAGTAGGGAGGGCTTGGGGGATACTGGGATGTATAGGGAGAGGCATCACCAGCAGAAAAAAGGAAGTTGTTATCCCTCTGTACAGACAGTTGGTGAGACCCCATCTGGAGTACTGCGTTCAGTTCTGGAGATCCCATCTCCGCAAAGACATAGATAGGATGGAGGCAGTCCAGAGGAGGGCAGCTAAAATGGTGCAGGGTCTGCAACAGGAGCCACACGAGAAAAGACTAAAGGAGCTTAATATACCCTTGAGGATAGGAGGGAGGGTGGGACATGATAGAAACTTTTAAGTACCTCAGTGGAATCAACAAAGTCCAAGAGGGTAGCATCTTTCAGAAAAAGAGACGTGCAAGAACAAGGGGACACAATTTGAAGATAGAGGGGGGATGGGTCAGGGGCAATGTGAGGAAGTGTTTGTTCACAGAGAGGGTGGTGTATGCATGGAACAGCCTTCCTGAGGAGGTTCTGAGGTCTAAAACTGTGGGAGAATTCAAGAATGCATGGGACAGGCATGAGGCAATTCTTGTGGGGGGTAGGAAGAAATAGTTGGTTAACAAGGATCTGCAGCTTATCCTGTAGGTAGAGAAATGGGCAGACTAGGTGGGCCAAGCGGTCCTTATCTGCCATCAAAGTCTATGTTTCTATGTTTCTAATATTTCTATTGAACCATCCTGGAGTGATATTTTTTTGTTGCCTATCCCTTTCTTCTTGGGTATGTAAGAAACTGTTAACTTATGAATCTGATTTGATAATATGTTCCATATTTCATTTACACTTTTATTATGAAATTCAGATTCCCATTTCCATTTTTTTATGTAATCTCTTATGGATTTAAAATATGCCCGTCTAAAATGTAGCTTTTCTGTATTGCTTACACTGGTTTCCTTATTCATTTCCTTAATAGTAAAAAAGATTGTGTTATGATCTCCATTGCTTATTGGAGCTCCCACTTCTATATCTACAACCCTATTGCCCAAGTTTGTCAGAATAGTTCCTTATGTATTGCTACCTCTAGTATGTTACAGTACCTTTTGTTCCAGTCCTATCTGGTTGAGAACATCCAAAAAATCCTTTTCATATTTAGTGTTGCCTTTCATTTGTTGCCAGTTTATGCCAGGCATATTAAAGTCTCCCATCAGGATTATTTTTTTGACTGGGTCCAGTCCAGCTATGTGATCCAATAAAATGGTATTATTTTCTAGTGATATTGATGGAGGCTGATAAACCAATCCTAAATTTATTTTGGTTAGAGTCTGGGGTATCAATTTTAATCACAATATTTCTAAATTGTTTTGATCTAATACAACATCCTCACATTTCAATGATTCTGTAACATAAATTGCAACCCCTCCTCCTCTCCTATGTATCCTTGATTTAGAAAAAAGGTTATACCCCATTATGTTTTTATTCCACACATGATACTGCTAGATCTTGGAAAGGCATTTGACACTGTGCCCCACAGTCTCTTGATAACAAAATTGATTAAAATGGGCATTAGTCCTGACATAGTAAGGTGGATTGACCACTGGCTTCTTGATTGCACTCAATGTGTTGGAATAAATGGCCATTTATCAAATGGGAGCTCTGTTAGTAGTGGGGTTACACAGAGATCTGTGCTGGGTCCAATTCTTTTCAGACTCTTCATAAGCAATAAGCACTATAATGTTAAATACCGTATCTCAAAATTTGCAGATGACACTAAACTTGGAGATGAGGTAGACTCTCTTGAAAAACACCAGACCCTAAACAGAGATCTAAGAACCATTCAGGTTTGGGCTTCAGAAAATAAAATGAGCTTTAACTCTGATAAGAGTTCAGTCTTGCATTTTGGAAAACATAACCCCAAATTTCTGTATTACCTAAATAATGTGCAACTGTGCTCAGTAGACAAGGAAAGAGACTTAGGAGTTATAATAAATAATAGGTTATCATCACAGGACCACTGTATACAAGTATCAAATACATCAAAAAGACTAATAAGGTCTATTAAGCATTCCTTTGTATCAAGAAGTAAACAGTGTCTCTTACCCTTGTACAGAATGTACGTAATCCCTCACGTAGATTTTGCATCTACCTTTTGGAACCCGAATCTCAGGCGTGACATTGATATGATAGAGAGTTCAGACATGCAGCAAAAATTATTAATGGGATGGACGATTTGAGTTATGAGGAAAGACTATCTAAATTGGGACTACTTAGTCTTGAAGAAGGAAGAAGTAGAGAAGAAGAAGTGAAAAAATTAAAATAATTGAATTGATCTCTTTCTAATGTTCGATATTCTCAAGAATTCTGATCTTATGGCCCAATGTGGTATTGATTACAATATCAGGACAACCACCGTGAGGTCCCACAACAGACAATTGGTGCTCCCTAAAGTCAATACTAATAAAAGAAACAACTACTCCACTGTTCGCACTGCCTGTTTGTGGAACAGACTCCCTTATGATCTGGTAAACATGTCATCATTTACCAGCTTCAAATGTGGACTTGATAACTAATTACTTTCAAAAGGCAATAAACACTACTTCACCCACTGGGAGTGAAAAAGATAAGTTCCAGACCAGTTGCACTCGTGTGCAACCACAAAACACATGGATACTCCAAGAATTCCAGCCAAATGGTTAATTGAGGTGAGCTGTGAGGCTTAGCCCCAGCACTTTGGCAATGGCCTTCATCGGGGGCATGGCTAGGAAAGCACTCACCATGTTTAAATACAAAAATCACAGTGACATCACTAATCAGGTGATATATATCAACAGTTAAATAAAAAAAGAAAGAACCATCATTTTACATTCTGACATGTCAACAGAATACAAGCATAAATGGTACTTATAAACAAATAAACAATTGAATAGTTCATATACTCCCTTTAGACAAAAATGTGCATTCCAGTAAAATTAATGAAATCAGACCCCTACATTTGTAATTAACAAGTAAAATATTGTTTCATTGATGCTTTTCAAGCCTGCAATCATTTTTAACTTTTCTTTCATCCATTCCATTTATTTGGGGGGTGGAGAAAAATGTGGGAAAAGGCACAAAATGCTAAGGTACAGTTAATTCATTGTTAAAGAATAAGCACTGAGCAGACTAAATAAATCAATTTAAGTAACTTGAAAAAATCTTTAAGTCCATATGATGGGTCCAGTGCTAAAAAGCAAGAGTAAGAGAAGGAAGGACCTTCTGGGAATTCTGCAATCACCCATTATTCATATTATCCAGGCAAGTTCCTTGTATTCAGGGGATCCACAACACAATAGGCCAGATGATCTGTAGAGAGAGAAAAGAGAGAAAACATTGATTATTATTATAATAATCCTTAATACAAATAATAAAGAAAAACTAGATATATAATAACTAAAGAAGTTGAAATCAAAATCAAGGGACACCCCCAGTGTCAGTCGAAGAGGAACTACAGTAACTTTCTTTAGAGAAATTCATTCATCTTTTTTTTTTTTTGCCTCAGAGAAAGAGTTTAAGGTCCCATTGCTCATTCATTCCATCTGGTCTGACACTCTGCAGCCTAAATATCCATTCACTTTCTTTCTGTAACAGAATATTGGTCCTATCCTCACCATATCTAGGCGAGGTCACCCATTCAATCCCCATGTACCTAAGACTTGCAGGGTCAGATGAGTGATGGTTCAGAGAGTAGAACCTCACCAGTTTGTCCTCTCTGTAGATCTTATACATTCCTGTATGCAAGTCTTTAAACTGCATACAGTTTGATCTATGTATAACAGTTTACAAGGGCACCATAACACTAGACAACAAAGGTAGTGTCACAGCTATTGAATTTTCTCACTTCCTATTGTAAACCATCAATGCCAGGATGAGAGAAGATGTTGCCAGTACAACAGTGTCAGCAAACATTACATCTAAGATATTTAAATGGCCCATATGACTTTTTTGTTAGCCAGCTCAAGTGTGGATGAATGTCTCTTTCAACAGGAAATCTGCTAAGAACTAATTTGTCTTTTAAATTAGCAGCCCTGCTGAAAGTGACACATGGTTTCTCTCCCACTGCTGCAGCAACTTGGGGATCTCCTAATAGAATGGACCAGTTCTGACAGATGATGTTACCGATTCTACCGGATCAATTATTAATGTTCAGTGACAAAAGTTTCATGACCACTTCCACTTTTAATAGGAGACCCTCTTTTTTTTCTTTTAACAAATCCTCCCTTGAATGGGCATGGGCCCATTTATAGATTCCTGTAGTAGCTCAATAGCATAACCCCCCTCAGGAACCTTGTTTCCAATTCCTGAGCCTGGTCAACAAACACATCATCACTGGAGCAGTTCCTTCAGAGATGTAGGAACTGTCTGTATGGGACTGATTTTTTCAGGGCCAAAGGGTGGGCACTGTCTTTGCCCTAATAACTGAATTGGTCACTGTCTTTTTTCTGTAGTATTTAGTGCCAGTCTGTTTTTCTGCCCGTGTAATGGGTTTAGTAAGAGTGATGTCCAGAAAATCAATACTTTCATAGTTAAACTTATAGATGAACTGAAGGTTCAAGTCCTTCTGATGTAGCCAGTACATAAAATATTCAATCTCATGGGCATCACCCTGTCTGAGACAAATGATGTCATCAATAAAGTGATGCCATCTCTTGATTTTAGGCAGAAACACATTTACCTCATTATTCAGGGTGACAGTGTCCTCCCACATGCCAAGAAATAAGTTAGTGCAAGAGGGTGCCATGGAAACCCCCATGGCAGTATTATATACTTGAAGATAGTGTGTCCCCCCAAACTCAAAGCTGTCATGTCAGGATGAATTCTAGTCTGTCAATAATAAACTCAGTCAATACAGCTTCTCTGTCTGTGTACTTTTCTAGAAAATATCTACATGCTCTAATCCCATCACAGTGTTTGATTGAGGTATACAATGACACTGTGACTATACTTAGCCATATATATCCTTCCTCCCACTTGAAGTCAGAGAATTTCCTAAGGACATCCGATATGTCTTTGACAGGAATCCAACTGAATCACACAATTTTGTAGGAAAAAAAACATAAATTTGCTAAGTTTGTTAGTGAGTTGATTCCAAACACTATCGGATGTCCAGGAGGCTCAGTAAGATTTTTGTGAATTTGGGGTAGGATATATAAGCTAGGTACACCGGGATGTGCATTCCATATATATTCATACTCTTTCTCTAGTATGATACCTGTTGCAACTGCATGCTGTACCAGCTGATGCAGTTCTTTTTTGAATTTATCCAGGGGGTTACTTGTCAATTCTCTATAATTTTCAGTATTCCTTAACAGAGATGTGACTATGTCTTTGTAATGATCTTTGTCTAAGATCACAATGTTACACCCCTTGTCAGCTGGTTTCACTATGATATCATCAAATTTACATAGTTCTGTCAATGCATCACATTCTGATCTAGTTAAGTTTTTACTCGAGGGTAATGACACCTTATCAATTAGTCCTCTCACCTGTTGCATCACCACTTTTTCAAAAGCAGTGATAGTTGGATTGAAAACATTTGACATGAAGTCACAGTGAGGTTTAAACAGTTTTTGTCTTTGCTCCAAAATATCAGGCAGAAGGAGGTGGTGTTGCCAGTGTTTTGCTCACTACTGAGAACCCACCTGGAGTGCTATGTCCAGTTTTGGACGCAGCACCTCAGAAAGGGCATAGACAGGGCAGAGGCAGTCCAGAGGAGGGCCACTAAAATGGTGCTGGGGTTGCATGAGAAGTCCTGTGAGAAGAGACTGAAGGATCTCAACATGTACACCCTGGAAGAAAGGAGATCAAGTAGGGACATGAAAGAGAACTACAAATACCTCACCAGAGTGAACAGGGCGCAGGAAGAGAGTCTCTTTCTATTAGAAAACAGCATGAGGACTAGATCTGGGGAGGGGGTGTTTAAGAGGGATGTGAGGAAGTACTACTTCACTGCAAGAGTGGTGGATGTCTGGAACAGACAGGTAGCGAAAGTAGTGGAGGTGAATACAGTAGGGGGTCTTCAAGCAGTGTGGGATAGACAGAGGGGAACATTAGTAAATAGTCAGGAAAGAGGGAGGAAGGAGGAGGAAGGACTTCCAGAGACCAGGTGGGGTCTCTGGAGACAGACTAGGAAGGGACCATCAGGGCAGATTGGGTGGAACAACTAGTCTATTTCTGTCAACAAATTCTGTTTCTTTTTTTTTTTTTCAGGCTTGGGGTTTATGTGCTCACTAGCCCTCCCCTTGATGGCCTTATTTTCTTGTACACTACACCTTTCTGGCATTTATTTTCTCTGTGTATATATTATTTTAGTGTATATTTTCCAATACTATGGTTAACAAAACAATAACTTTTTTTATTATATTACTATTTGTAATGAAGTTGCTTATTGTTAGACTTTTAAAACATGCACATAAACTTGAAAACCCAATAATAAACTTTGTGAAAAACAAAAGATGCCAGGAAGCCATTTGAACAATTCAAAAACATATACAGCATGACAAAGTAAATTTAAATGGGCATTGGTCCTTATCTGCTGTCAAAGTCTGTGTTTCTAAAGAAAGTCAAAAAGCTACACAGGCCTGACAGACATGTATTTGCAGTGCCTTGAAATGTACTCTTGATTAGAATTGTGGTAAACCGGTGCCCTGCTGTCATCCTATTTCGTTTCTTAGCTGGACATGATACACTAGACATCATTAATCTAATAACAGAAACACACACACACACTTATATGTGGATGTACAGTATTTGTGCCAGTAAACAGCCCTGAATACCATTTGGGGTCACCAGAAAAACGTGAATCCGAAACACCAGGGAATGTCTTTAAAAGTCAAAATTTGCATTCAGATGGAGATATTTTAACTACTATGCTCATGATTGCCTTGTTATATTTACATTTTAATAGCAATCGGTCCAGTGGGGAGGACCTTAGAGATGTTCACATAGGGCTTTAAGCCAGAAACTAATCATATGTGCATACGATTTGCTGAAAACCTATGAAAAGTCATGTGTGCTGCATGATAGGAGGAGAGCTAGAGAAAATGTCCACTGAAAACAAGCAAAAGGTAGGGGTAGGAGAGAAGGGAACATCACTGCTCACTGGAACCGCCATCGTGGAATGTCCAGAAAATATAGATATACAGAAATAGATTAGTTGCTGTATTGGTCAATGTAAGAACAGATCCAGAAGCAAACGGTCTGATACCTTTCATTGGACCAACACAGATGTTACAAAAAGAAAACAATGTCTAAATTTTCAGACCAACCAAGTCTTTCCTCTGAGAATTAACAGAAAATATTTATTTATTTATATGAGTTTTGATAACCAGATAAGTCCACTGAGACAATTATAGTCCCTTTTTCAGGGTCAAACTGGGGATGCAACAAGCAATACAGAACAGCACAATAAAATAGAAAAACAAATCAAGGCAGCACAAATTGACATACAGCATGAAAAAGGTATACAAATATAATACATAAATATGACAAAGCATGATAAAGGTATACACACTTCAATAAAATCATAATTACAAGGCTTAGACAAGTAAGACTACAGGCTACAGACCTAAAAGCTGAAAGATAAATCCGAGGTATGGGAGGTAGTTAGGCAAAGAGCAGGTAGTGCAGGAAGATAAGGACAGAGGGCAGGGAAAGAGGCAAGGTTCAAGGGTTAGGTAGGAGGAGGAGAAAGGAATAGGGTGGAGTGAGAATAGATGAGGCATCAATGGAAGCAATAGCAAGATACAGAGGCTGAGAGAGAGGCATACAGATTAGATTGGAACATGGGGAGAGAGGAGCAGGACAGGATGGAGGGAGGAAGGAAGTTCCAGTCAGATACTGCCACAAGGAAAATGACTTGCGGGTGATGGCTAGATGCAATTTAGGCTTTATGAGAAGGGTGAGGGAGGCAGATTTGAGGACGCGTGGAGCTTGTCTTAGATGTATAGTCTCACTGAGACAAGGAGGTGTGAATTCGTGGACAAGCTTCAACATGAAGCTCTGGGAGGAATATCTCAGTTTAGATTCATAAGATAACCAGCCCAGCGAGGAGAGAATGTCACAGTGGTGATGGTGGGTGTTAACCCCCTAGGCAAACCTTCCCACCCTATGGTAAGCCTGGCAGAGGAGAGACAGGGTTGAGGAATTCATTGAGAGCAGTAAAGGAGCACCATAAGTTAGGAGAGCAAGAAGGGACAATGAAGTGATCTTAAGGCAGAAGGCAGAGGTGAGGAAGGGGCGGATACAATAGAGGAGGACTAGTTTCTAGTTCAGAGATTTAGTGATATTGGGGACATGTATATTAAGGGACAGTGAGGAGTTCAAGGTGATGCTCAGGTATTTAAAGGAATGGTCAGACTCAAGGGTATCACCATTGAGAGATGTAATGCTAAGAAGGGAGAGAGTACGCATGGAGGGAGGGTAGGTGGGTGAATAGCATGCTTTTAGTTTTTTTCCATATTGAGAACAAGATGATTGTCTGGCTCAGTGGCACTGAGGGTTGAGGCACTGGACGCCACACCTTGCGTCACACTGGCGACCTGAGTTAGGGAATGAGCTCGGGTGCCGGGAGTCAGCAGGGGAGGGAGAGGATCAAGCATCCAATGGATTACTCTCCTCTTCCTGGGGATGGATCCAGGGTTCTCCGGTGCAGTAGGGACCCCTGGTGGAGACTAGCGGTACAATTAGCACTTGAAGCAGTTAAAGGGGAAGAGTGCGTGGATGCCTATGGCTCAACTGTGCTGGCATCATTGTATGCCCCCGCTCCTAGGGGGGAACCACACATGGCAAAATTTCCAGCCTCGGGGATAGGTGAAGGCTCCTCCAGTGTCATGGCCACACTCCCACAGTCGGGCTTGCTCCATGAGGGCCCCCCTCTGACTCCAGCCCAGTGCATTAAATTCTAGATAGAGCACCAGGGTGTAGGCGGCCCCACCTCGGGGGGGGGGTTAGATCTGGGAGATCCACTGGGCTGGGGTGGAGCTGGCAGGAGTTGGCTTCAGATGGAGGATAGAGTCGTTAGTGAGCGGGGCAGCTGGAGAGAGTTCCCCAAGCCCAGTGTAGAAACAAAGTCAACAACAAAAAAAAAAGGAACAAGATGATTGCACCTGAACCAGCCCTCAAGGGAAGCAAAGTCAGAATCAAGTTCTGTATTAATCAGATCAATAGGAAAGGAGCGATAGATGATTGCATCATCCGCATAAAGGTGTATGGAAGCCCATCCACAGAAGCTGGGTAAGTCATTAATGAAAAGTGAGAACAGCATTGGACCCAAAATGGAGCCCTATGGAACACCATGAGTTATGGGTCAATGATCATAGATGGACAAAGCCCACTTGACTCTTCAGGAACAGCAGGGGAGATAGCTTTGGACCCAGTTCAGTGCACTGGTATCCAGTCCAAGAACATAAAGCTGATGGAGCAGAAGACCATGATTCACCAGGTTGATGAAATGGCACCAGTGGCAGAGCCTTGGTCCATTGCCTGGAATATGTCTGTGGTCACTTGTATCAAGGCGGTAAAGGTACTGTGATTCCTTCTGAAACTATGTTGATGGGGGGGTAGTAGATTGTGACGTTCCAGGTAGTCCTGAAGGTGGTTGTAAACTATTCATGCTTGAATTTTAGCCAGTGGCAAAGGATGGATATGGGTCTAAAGTTTTCGACAATAGTATTGGGTCCCCTTTTATGCACAGGAACGACTACCACCACCTTCCATTTGTCTAGTACAGTGCTAGAAAGGAATGACCAGTTGAATAAGCCATGGACAGGGTGAGCAGGGGCCAGAGCACCCAGCATAAGACATTTAGGCTTAAGGGTGTCATGGCCAGGAGACCTCTCCACTTTTAAATTAGCAAGAAGCCTCTGGACCTCTTTGAGGAAGGCCAGTTTCAAGTGGAAAGCAGGTTGAACCCCAAGGGTGTTTGGGGGGGATTGGGCAGATGGCGGAGAAGATGAGTTATAGAATAGTGAGGTGTATTTGGGGAGATCAGTAAAGAAATCATTAAATCCAGAAGCAACGGACACAGGGTCTGCAAGGGTGGTGCCACTGCCAGTGATGGAGCTCAGGACTTCAGCAGCCTTCCCTTTGACCAGAGAATTAACCTGTCTCCAGATTTCCTTAGGGTTGCAAAGGTGCTTGGTTTGTAGAGATTTATAATTGTGGCATTTGGAGGGAATTTTTACACTTGTTTCTGAAGGGCATATAGACTTGCCAGTCTGAAGGCAGACCACTTTTTTTATAGGTCTGCCAAGCCTTGTCACGGTGGGACATAAGTATCCTAATTTCCTTAATGAGCCAAAGAGTCTTGACACCCTTGGACCTATATTTTTTCAGAGGGGCATGGTTATTGACAATTTGAGTGAAGGTGGATATTAAGAAATCCAATGCTTTATTTATATCAGGGAGAGTCTTAATAGGGAGCCAGTCAGCCAGTCAGTGTTATTGATAGAGGTAGGGAAGCTGCTAATGTTGAACCTTGACATGTCCCAAACCAGGGAGGTTCGGGGGCGGGGGAGGTTGGGACAGCTATTTCTCCAAACACAGAAAGTAGGGAAATGGTCACTTATATAGTCTGGGAGGACACCTATGACTTTGATCTTCTGAGGGCAATTAGTGACCATCCAATCAAGCAGAGTGTGTTTTCCAGACTTGGTATTGATATGTGTTGGATCCTGAATGAGTTGTGCTAGGTTGGAGTCAGCAAGAGACGTACACACTTTGTCAGCATCAGGGTGAAGCCAGTCTATATTAAAGTCACCACAAGGTATAATGTCATGGCAAGGGAGAATAGCTAAGGAAGTTAGGAAGGGGGGGGGACCTAGGGAAGCCTTGTTGAGGGGCAGGTATGCACACCCAATGATAAGTTTCTTGACATTTCTGAGAGTTAGGGAAATGAATAGAGATTCCACAGGAGGCGAGCCAGTGTCAGGGTCAGAGAGTTTGATGATGTTCAGATCAGACCGTGAGTAGCTAAGAACACCTCCACTCCTCTTTCCCACCCTATCTTTTCTGAAACAGTTATAACCAGGTAGTGCCACCTCATGCTGCTTAATAGCCAGCTTAAGCCAAGATTCCAATATGCATAAAATGTCGGTGGTCATCTGTAAGGTCCAAGCCTCAAGTTCAGCCATTTTTGGGAGGAGACTGTGAAAATACATATGTGCTAGTTTTAGGCCTTTTAACAGGGGTAGGGTAGTAGTATGGGGGGGTGGATAGGGGTAGGGCAAGGGGGCCCAAGATTAAGCTCAATGTCCCCGGTGCAGACCAGAAGGAGAAGAACAGATAGATGGACCCAGGACAAGGCACAGGATTAAAACATTTCTAGGGCAGTTGTAACATTAGGTACACGTAGACATTTGTGAAGCCAAAGTCCAAGGAGAGCAGTGTTAGGCTTAAGGAAACAAGGATGTATAAGAGCGCACAGGAGGAGTCTGGACAGATGTGACATGGAGGGGGGGACTTACAGTTACAAAGAGGGTACTGTATGGATGCAGCAATAAACTGGTCAGCACAGCAACATAGAAGAAGGCCGGACAACGAGATTAGCCAACTTAGGCAACCCATGATAGTGGCAAAAAAATGGAGAGAGCTCAGGAGAATTGATGAGGTATGGCAGGGTATTGATGAGCCACTAGGGTACAGAGGAGGGAAATCTCCAAATATCAACTGTAGAATTCAAAGGGCAGGGGTGTTAAAAAACAGAGAACGATAGGACTAAGAGGTAAGGTACAGTGGGATGGCAAAGGAGCTGAACTAGGCTGAAGGACAGCGGGTAGAAGTCAAATAACAGAAACTACAGGGCACAGAGTGGATTAGCAAAGGAGCATAGAAACATAGAAACATAGACTTTGATGGCAGATAAGGACCGCTTGGCCCATCTAGTCTGCCCATTTCCCTACCTACAGGATAGGCCGTAGATCCTAGTTAACCAACAGCCTATTTCTTCCTAACCCCCACAAGAATTGCCTTATGTCTATCCCATGCATTCTTGAATTCTCCCACAGTTTTAGACCCCACAACCAAGTCAGGAAGGCTGTTCCATGCATCCACTACCCTCTCTGTGAAATAATACTTCCTCACATTGCCCCAGTACTGCCCTCCTTCTATCTTTAAATTGTGTCCCCTTGTTCTTGCAAGTCTCTTTTTCTGAAAGATGCTGCCCTCTTGGACTTTGTTGATTCCACTGAGGTACTTAAAAGCCTCTATCATGTCCCCCCTCTCCCTTCTTTCCTCAAGGGTATACATATCAAGCTCCTTTAGTCTCTCCTTATACGGCTTCTCTTGCAGACCCTGCACCATTTTAGTTGCCCTCCTCTGGACTACCTCTATCCTGTCTATGTCCTTGCGGAGATGGGATCTCCTGAACTGGACACAGTACTCCAGATGGGGTCTCACCAACTGTCTGTACAGAGGGATAACAACTTCCTGTTTTCTGCTGCTGATGCCTCTCCCTATATATCCCATTATACCCCCAGCCCTCCCTACTGCCTTCTCACATTGCTTGCTAACCTTAAGGTCATCTGATATGAATACCCCCAGGTCCCTTTCCTTTTTTGTTGTTGTTACTACCTCCCCACCCTTTGTGTATTCTTCCCCTGGGTTCTTGTTTTCCAGATGCATTATTCTGCACTTCTTTGCATTGAATCCTAGCTGCCATACTTCTGACCATTCCTCCAACCTTGCCAAGTCCCTTTTCATCCTTTCCATGCCTCCTTGTGTATCAACCCTGTTGCATATCTTTGTGTCATCTGCAAAAGGCATACTTTCCTTTCAGTCCCTCTGCAATGTCACTGACAAAGACATTAAAAGGACTGAACCCAATACTGAACCCTGCGTACCCCACTAGTAACCCTCTTCTTCAGAGTGGACTCCATTTACAATTACCTTCTGTGTCCTGTTGTGCAGCCAATGTTTTACCTAGGCTACCACCCTGGGACCCACTCCCAGGCTGGTTAATTTGACTATTAATCTTTTGTGTGGGACTGTGTCAAATGCCTTGCTAAAGTCTAGGTAGGCCATGTTCACAGCCCCTCCCTGGTCTACTACTTTGGTCGAAGAGCAGATCTAGAGGAAAGGACAGCAGATAGAGAAAAACAGCGCTACAAGAAGTTCAGAGCTAAATCCAACATGAGGAGGTAAATGGTAGAAATAAGATTAGGGAAAAAGCTGTCAGAAAGTTAGAGTACAAGTAGGAAGAAAGATTGGGTAGGGCTAATTGTGTACTTAATAGAGGTCAGAGTCAGGGTGGGAGGCCGGGGTTGGTGCAGGTGGGCAGAACAAAATAGTAATAATTCTAGAACTGCAGGGAGAGAAAAGGAGGTGAGGAAAAGCCATAGACGGTAAGGGAAAGCAGCAAGGTCCAATCAAAACAGAAGCCATAAGGCAGCAGCCAATCAAGCATGAGCTGAGAAGTGCTTCAGCCAATCGGAGCCCAAAGATGTGGTCCCGGTCTTGGTGGCAGGCTTACCCAGGTGAGGAGTGCTTGCGGCGGGCTGAGGAGGGTGCACAGCCAACTGGCTTATCCAGCTGCACCCGCCGTAGCAAGCGAGCTGTCCTCCCGGTCAAGAAGAGAAAGAGATGACACTAAACAGTGGAACAGGACAATATAGGACAGCCTTCCCAGATTATGGAAAGTAAGATTCCAGAGACAGAAAAAGACCAAGTGGTCCATCAAGTCCACCTCCTTTCCATCTCACTAGATGTACCAGTTGTGAGTTGCTGTAGCTGAACAATGTTTGTGTACTCACCATGATCTGCTCTGCTGCTGTACAAATGACTGCGATTATGTCAGAAACGAAGGGTCACAATCTCAGTTAGGTCATAAAATCATCTGAAGTTGATGAACTAAAGGACAAAGCTCCTCTTTTAATGTGAATGCCTTAAGTAATAACTAATGGACTGGCAGGGATTAAAATTGTTTTGGAGTGTCGTTTAACTGAGTACTGCTGATGCCAACTGTGATTTTTATTTATTAATTTATTTTTTATTTATTTATGGGGTTTTTTTGTTGTTTTTTTTTGCTTGTGGTCACAGTCCCTCTTTAAAGTAATGCATGTTTGTATGTATGTATGTATGTATGTTTGTACATATGTATGCTTGTATGTATTTATTTATTGCTGGTGGCAAGAACTTAAATTTAAATGTGTTTTTATTATTATTTTTTGATTTGTTGCTGGTGGTCAGAGAATTTCTTTAAATGTATTTATTTACTTATTTTAATGAATGAATTACATTATTTATTTATTTTATTTCTTGCCGGTGGCCAGAGTCCCTGTTTAGATGTATTTATTAGTTTGTTTATTTGTTTGTTTGTTTGTTTGTTTGTTGCTGGAAACCAGAGTTCCTCTGTAAATATATTTATCCTTTATTTTATTTTGTTAGTTAGTTTCTGGTTACCAGTATCCCTATTTAAATGTATTTATTAAGCATTTTTCTGAATGACTAATAAAGAAGTCCCTCTTTAAATGTATTTATGCAATAGGGGTGTAGACAAATACAGTGTGATAAAACAAGTTATCTGAGGAACTGTATACATAAATTTAATGTATGTATACAGTGCTTATGTCATCAGCTGTTTATCCATACAGTGCTTATGTCATCAGCCATTTATCTATACAGTGCTTATGTCATTTAGAATGTTCAGCTTCAGTAGCAGTATTAACCATATTCAAATGTAAATAACTTTAAAATGAAAAATGATAGCATTGTACTGTGAGCATGAAAGTTGTTCAGCACAGAAATATCTACAAAATGAGTGAATTTCATTTATTGATACCTTTTAGATTTTTTTGATAATTAGCAAAAAACAGCAGAAACTTCATTTTTTTTATTTTGTCAGCAAACAAATGTAAATAACTTTAAAATAAAAAATGATAGCATAGTACTGTGAGCACAAAGTTTATTCAGCACAGAAATGTCTACAAAATGAGTGGTGTTTCATTTCTAGATAGTTTTTAGTTTTAATAATAATAATCTTTATTTATTTGCGCCTTTGAAGTGTCAATGCACATTACAAAATATAAAACCTCATCAAACAACAGTAATAAGTACATAAAAAAAAACATAAAATTACACAGTTAATTACAGTAGGCCTTACTCCATAAATATGTTTTCAGTGCCTGCTTAAACCCCACCAGGGTTGCACACTTCTGAATCAGACGGGGTAGAGAATTCCAAAGGGTAGGGGCCATGTGTGCAAATGCACGGGCCCCTGAAGATTTGGAAACCACCCTTGGAATCTCTAGAAACCCCTCATCTGTTGAGTGGAGCAGTCACTTGGGGCAGTAAGGAAATAGTAGCTCTTTCAGGTAGTCAGGGCCGAGTCATAATTAGTGGAAAAACTGCAGAAAATTCCATTTTTGTGCACTTTTTCATTAAACAAATGCAAATAACTTTAAAACAAAAAACAATAGTATGGTATTTTGAGCACAAAAGTTGTTCAACATAAAATATCTACAAAATAAGAGGTGTTTCATTTCTAGATTCTTTTTAGATTTTCTATAATCAGCAAAAAATGGCAGAAAATTCAAATTTTATTCACTTTTTTGACTAACAAATTCCACCTCCAAAAGCAAAAACAAAACAATTGCATAAATGGAATATGCAATGGAAAACTCATGGAATAAATGATTTATCTGCACTTAAACAGTTTGACCTTGGACACTTAACTTGTGGCTTATGCCACTCGTGACGTTGCCCGAGGTCAAACTGTTCTTGTGCAGATAAATCATTTATTACATGTGTTTTCATTGCATATCCCATATTTATGTATCCTTTATTTTATTTTTTTTTATTGCTGGTGGCCAGACTCCCTGTTGAAGTGTGTTTATTTTGTTTATTTATCTACTGGTGGCTAGAGTCCTTGTTTAAAGTAAGTTATTGATTGGTTGATTGGTTGATTGAGTGACTGATTGATTCATTGCTGGTTGCCTAGCTACCCTTTAAATGTATTTATACTTTATTTCACTGGGAAATCTTCTAATGAGACCTGAGCCTCTTTTGTGAGGAGACCTGGTCAAGTGGCAGCAAATTATATAACATGCCTACATTTCTCATACTGGGCACTCCCACTATAGCCCAACAGGAAGGAGCAGGAAGAGAAAGAAAGAAGAGGAAGACTTACAAGCAATGAGAGAGTGGTAGTGAAGTGACTATAATTGTGTAAACTGTAAGTCTCTCCCAACTGCTTTGGTCCCTGCTACCTGTAATCTGACAGTGTCTCCACCTCTCTGCAAAGGAGCTGGTAGTGCAGACTTTGGCAGTTACAACCCCATACCCCTTATTTTCATACTGTACAGAGTATGTGAGTACATTATCTGCTGCCAACTATCCCCTTTCCAGTTAGGACTCTGTACTGCCGATTTCACTACCACATCCATGCTTTGCCCCTTAAACTACATCCTCTCTAAAGGAATTTGCATCTAAGAACAATAGGTTAAAATGGATACATTTTAACGTCATACATAGGACATATTTTTCATCTTCAAAGTTACATAAATACAATAATATATTTCCGATAACTGTCAGAGATGTAAGGACCAAAAGGGAGCATTTTTTCATATGTTGGCAACATGCCCTAGATGGCTATGTTTTGGATAGACATTTTCAGACTCCTGTCAGAAATTTTAGAGATAAGTTTTCCTTTTGATCCTGGCATTGTGATCTTTGACATAAATGAAAATGATGAGTTTTGTGCATATCAGGCAATTTTGATTACTTTGTCCATATTGATGGGGAAAAAGTAATTCTGACACATTAAAAAAATACAGACCCGCCCAACTTCATGGAATGGATGACTTTTGATAATAGACTTACATAAAGTGGAAAGGACATTTCACAAAATACAGGGATTCTGGTATCTATTTGAGCAAACTTGGACCTAGGTCACCATGAACATTTGAGTTATAAAAGTTAAGGGAGCAACTCGTGTAATTTTATATACATATGTAGAAGGGAGATTTGATATAGTTCAGGATAGGGTGTAGAGAAGTAATGTTGATGCTGGAAGTTCAAGATATATTATTATGAATAAACCCACCCATGCATCTGAACTAAAACAAAGTACATCTTCTCCAACATAGATAATAGTCAAGAACCTGAGGCAATTATTATAGACATAGTAGAATAGTAATATAGTAATTTAAGTTCAGACAGGACTTTAGGTCCTTCATGTCTGCCTTCTACCCTGCATCATAATCTAGAAGGATTAAGTATGCTAGATCAAAGCCTTTAAGGTGGTGGATTACTTCTTACTGTATGGTAAACTGCATGCCTCAGTGTTTTTTTGTAATACTCATTTTATTTTGTGACCAGAATGTACACATTTAGTGTTAGTTCATTTTCAGTGTGGCCCTGTGGACACACAAAAATGTTACAAGCAACAAATACAAGAATAGAGACATTCTTAAGAAGTATAAAAAGAGTATAAATACAATCAATTGAATAAACACATACACAGCATATATTCAAATACGTAAAAAAACATAACCAACTTTAACTCAGTTGCAAAAACAGAAAAACAGATTTAACTATCCCTGTATGCTGGTTTATCCTGGTGAGCCATTTTCAGATGGCTGGCGGAGGAGGGAGAGTCTATCTCTGGCACTCCCCCTGTAACGAGGAGAGTCTGTCAAGACTGTCTTTGGGACATTTCTCTTTATAATCTTCATAAATGACCACCTTTTGCAAGTCAGTACAATAGTCTGTGTCAGTGTTCCTCCGTGGTTTGGGCGGGAGCAGATATGAGGTTATGACTTCTCCTATTGCACTTAGAAAATGGGCATGGTAAAAAAAAGTTTAATACAAATTGACAAAAAAATTAGTTTAAAATAAGTTATGTGATAAAATAGTTCCTCTGCCTGCATTAGAATTGTGTGTGTGTGTGTGTTTTTTTGAGCTAGGGACTTTTGTGCTAGTGGAGCCTCTGTACTTGTACCATTGAGTCATTTGTCATGGTTACCCTCCCCCCCACACAGGGCTTTTGGGAGCAGCAGTAAAATGAGGTGAGGGAGGTAGAGAGAGAATGCTATCTTTGGTACCACTACTATGTGTGACACAAACACTATCTTGAGTTCCATCTCTGGAGCGCCTGATCACCAATCCCAGTAAGTTGTGGAGAGATGGGGAGCACTGGAAAGGAAGGAGACGTGCTGCAGGAAAGGAATCAGTGGGAAGGAAAGAGATGTGCTGTTCATGGGAAGCAAAGGATAAGAGAAGTGCTGCAGGTGGGAAGCAGTGGGAAGTAAAGAGACGTGCTGCAGGTGGGAAGCAGTGTGAAGTAAAAAGACGTGCTGCAGGTGGGAAGCAGTGGGAAGTAAAGAGATGTGCTGCAGGTGGGAAGCAGTGGGAAGTAAAGAGATGTGCTGCAGATGGGAAGCAGTGGGAAGTAAAGAGATGTGCTGCAGGTGGGAAGCAGTGGGAAGTAACGAGATGTGCTGCAGGTGGGAAGCAGTGGGAAGTAAAGAGATGTGCTGCAGGTAGGAAGCAGTGGGAAGCAACGAGATGTACTGCAGGTGGGAAGCAGTGGGAAGTAAAGAGATGTGCTGCAGGTGGGAAGCAGTGGGAAGTAAAGAAACGTGCTTCAGGTGTATTTGTTTTTGGGAGGTAGCCAGTGTATGGCAAGCAGTGCAGCAAGCAGTACTTGTGAGTTTAGGTGCTGTGCAGAGGCACGCGCTGCTCTTTTGAAAACTGCACTGTCCATCGCCAGTTTTCTACCTTTGTATACTTTTTTATGAGTGCCCACTACTTATTTAATTTATTTCTCTAAAAATGAGACAGAATCAGGAGGTGGGGGTTGGGGGTGGCAGGTCACCAACTAACCCACTAAGCTAAAGAAAAAAATGGTGGCAGATCCACTTTGAACATTCTAAGTGGCACCATGATTTCAGAAATCAGGTTGGTTGGCAGTGGCACTTTTTTTAACCTGGGCTCTGTTGTCTAATACATGCCCACTTTGCCAGAGGTATCAGCCAATCAGATCCCGGGAATTTCTAAGCCTTTTTTCTAAGCAAACAATAGTACTCCACAGTGTGGGCAGTATTGGGCCATAATAGACTGCCCAGGGCATCATTTTTTTTTTATGACTTTGTTAACCGGGTAGGTGCTCTGATCCCAGGAACTGTTTTCAGGCACAACCCAGGCCACGTAAGGCAGCACAGAGTAGAAACATCAGAATAACAAGAACATAACAAGAGCAGGTAATATATAGTGAAAGGTTACAGTTGATACGTTTGGCAATACATGGTGGCAGTAGTTGAGGGACAACAAATAACAAAGCAAAGTAAGGCTCATGGTAGTCGTGGTATAATGAGGACTGATAATGCAGGCAGAGGACCTTATAGCCCCTGGAAGGTCCAGAATAACCCATACAGCCCACCTTGGAGGGTATTATTGTGCTTAGAAAATTGTCATTTATTCACATTTAAAATAAAATGTTTACAACAATATAAAAAATGCGAAAACTACATAAAAAAGACTAACAAAAAAGTTTCTGTAAGGTTGTCCCTCCACTGCTGCAACTGGCAGTAAAGGGTGTTTCCCCCAAAGAATTGTAAGCACTAACCAGGCTTTGAAGGGGAGAAATGGAGCCAGCTGAGCCAGTGGAAGATGAAACAGCCAGGCAGAGCAAATCCTCACTTCCCATGTTGAGCTTCTCTCAATGCCCTGTTGTCCCATCTGAGGGGGATGCTGGTGGAGTCAGGCTGAATCAACAGATTCACAGGTCAGGTCAGAACATGAGTCTCACAGTCTCACACTAGAGCATCTCCCACCACTCAGGGAGGATGAGAAACTGATCACTGACCTGATCTGGCACCCCATATTTGAGAGGTACTGTCTGATGCTACACTTGATGCAGCTGTTCTGGGAGAGCAGCGATGGGAACCCCAAGTTTGTGATTCATGTGCAGAATCAGGGAAATGCAGATTATTACCCACTGTATGTCCTATGGTTCTGTACTGTCAGCTCCCTAAAGGATGATCTGAGTAACTGCTGGAGTGGGACCAAAAGGGACTGCATGGCTAAGTGGCTACATTTTCAGTGTTGTGATTTATTTAAATGCAACAACTTATAGCAGCCATACTGATCAGTTTAGAAAACTGTGTGGGTAGCAGGGCAAGGGGCACTCACTAAGCAGCAGTAAACACACCGGGCTGGCGTCTGGTGGAGAAGATGCAAGAGCACATTCGGGAGAGTGGTGCTGTTGAAAATGAGGAGAAATGATCAATTGTTCTCTTTCTCTGTCTCTGACCACATAAAAACTGGAATGTTTTTTTTTAAAAAGCAGCAAGAGAAAGGGTAGTTGGTGAAGAAAGGTGGTTCACTCACTAAACAAAGACAAAAACATGGCTGCTTTTAATTTTTAAAATTCTATGTAGGCATTGATTTATTGTGTTACAGGGCAGGTGGCACAGGGACTTGTTATTTCCCAGTCTCTGTTGCCACATAAATGCCCATCCTGGCAAAGGGCTCAGCCAATCAGAGACCAGAAAACTGCAAATCTATTTTTTTAATATATAATCAACGTCAGACAGCAGTACAATACAGAATACATAATAAATAATAAAACTGTACCATAACTTTGTGCAACAAAATAGTGTATTAGCTCCTTCTTAAGCACATCCACTGCAGGAAAACTCCTAAGATGTAATGGAAGTGAGTTCTAAATTAATGGGGCCACCTCTGAGAATGCCCAATCACCTGACATCTTCAGGTGAGATCTCAGGATGGCCAATAGCAACTTCTTGATGGAGTTGAGTGAGGGATTAGGAGTATACCACATCAAGAGACCTTTCAGATAGGTAGGGCCCAAACCATGCAACATCTTGCAATTTCACAATACTGTCTTAAAAGTGGTGCACCACCTAATAGGCTGCCAGTGTGGATGCCACAGCAGAGGTATGATCATTTCAGAATATAACGCTGACATGATCAACCTGGCTGCAGCATTCTGCACCAGCTGAAGGCAGTGCACAAATCTCCAGATAGCCCTAGGTAAAAAGCAGTGCAGTAGTCAAGTCTTAAGGTAATAAAGGCATGAACCAGGGCTGCCAGATACTCTTCACCAAATAGGGTGTAATCTGGGAGATATTTCATAGCTGGAAAAAAACATTGTGGATCACTGCCAACACATGGTCTTCAAGTGTCAGCCGAGAGGGCACAGTGACTCCTTGATTTTTAACCCTATCCACAGCAAACCCATGCTATACAATGTAAAAACAGAGAAACATAGACTTTGTAGGCACAGAAGGACTGCTTGGCCCACCCCGTCTGCCAATTTTTTTCTGCCTATACTGTCACCATAGACCCAACCTGCTCTCCAATTACCTCCCCCCAGCTTCCCTAGCAAGATTCCTTTGTACCTATCCCATGCATGCTTGAAGCCCACCACTGTTTTTGGCCCACCACATCTGCTGCAAGACTCTTACAGGCATCCACAACTCTTTCAGTGAAGATGTACTTCCATAAAAGTATCTATCAGAGAACAACTGGGGCTACAGATAAAGAGGTAGAAAATTATATGTAAGGTGCTAAATTGGAACTACTAGAATGTAGTGAGGAATCAATCACGGAGGATGAAATAATAAAAACTGTCAAGGAAATGGCCAAATTAAAGTCCAGGGTTGGATGGATTCTTAATAGAATTTTATGATACCTTTAACTTTTTCAGGAAATAAGGGGGGATACCAGAATCAATGAAAGAGGCTAAGATAATGTTAATTTTAAAAGATGATAAAGACCCGCTTAAAGTAGGAAGTTATAGGCCTATAGCCTTACTAAATAGTGACTATAAACTAGTAACTAAAATGTTGGTAAATAGAATAAAGGAATCTCTGCCATACAAAATACATATTGACCGGTTTGGTTTCATTAAAGGAAGAAATGTGTATCAAGCCACTAGGAAAGTGCAAGCAATTATACATCATGCAAGAAAAAAACACATTGAGTTATATGCAGTTGCTATTGATGCAACAAAGACTTTTGATGTACTGGATAGACAATTTATGAAGAAATGTTTGCAGGGTTGGAGAAAATACCACAATCAATTCTAGGACCTATAATTTCTATTTATGATAACACAACTGTAAGATTTGCTATCAACTCTTATTTGTCAGTTTCAATGTTAATATGGAATGGAGTAAGGCAGGGATGCCCCCTGTCCCCAATTATATTTTTGTTGTGATAGAACCCTTTTAAATTATGTTAGAACAAACTGATGAATTGAAGGGATAAACATTAATGGAGAAAATATAAAAATCAATGCTTTTGCTGACAATGTATTGTTCTTTATTTCAAGGATAAATGAGTCTGCGCCAGTCTTTCTGAAAGAGGTGGATAAATATGCTGGGATGTCTGGATATTGTTTGAATAAGGCAAAATCCATAATAATGCCAATTACAGAGGGTAAAAATTATTTGGATGAAATAATTAAGGGCAATTTTGTAATTTCTAATAATTTTAGATGCTTGGGATTTAACATTTATAGTAAACAAGAATACACTATAAAGAACAACTACCAAAATGCAAAAAGCAAAATTGAACTATTACAACAAAATTGGGAGAAATTATCATTATCATTATGGGGGAGAACAGAAACAATAAAAAGGATGTCATTACCTCATTTAATATTTGTTATACAAGCAATAGTGGGTTTTCCGGTCATTACCTGGTTTAATGATATTAAAAGAAGTTTTAAGAAATGTCTTTGGAGGGGAGGTAAGCCCCTTATAGCATGGGAAATGTTATCCACACCCAGGGTGGCTGGAGGATACAGTTGTCCAGGTTCAATTAGATATGCTATATCTTATCAGATAAAAATATGGTGGGAATGTGCCTTTGTTGGGAATCAAGAGAGATGTTGGGAATTTTTGTTTTGAGAGGGACACGTAAAATCTTAAAAAGAAAATATAATATGGGGTTTTAATATAAAGTGAGAACCCCGAGGATATATTCCCCACTAGAAGGGTATTTGACAAAGCAATAAATAACTTAAAGAGCCAGGGAGAAATACCATGGCTTTACCTGAACATCTGGAAAGGAAAGTTGATTTGAAAGGGTGAGAAAAGAGAAGTTTAAAAAAGAAATTGGAAACTCTAATATACAAAGATGTTATCACTTAGTAAGTGAGGGGAAATGTTATTCTTATTAGAACTGTAGGGACATTTTTCAAGGAGTGGGGGATTAGATTTTCTCCATTATTTGACTTTGAAGGGGGAATTTGACAGTTTGTGTAAAACAAGATTACAATATAATGAATGAGTGCAAAAAACAGGAACAAATGATTGCATTAGGCTCAGAAAAATTATTACAAAGACTATATAATAAAATTAGTAAATATACAAAGAACATATACAAAAAAATAAATAAGAAATGGACAAAAGAAGTTGGTGTTATCATACACAGTGCAACAATGGATAAATTTGAGGACCAAAGCTAATAAAGACTATTTGCAAAAAATAAGGCAATCCAAAAGAAAACAGTGGACAGAGGCAGCGATATTCAAACTGCGCCACAAAAGTGCGTAATAAGGTAGCTGCAAATCCACCTGCATCCTGCGCAACACGCTGATATCTGCAAACACTGTGCAGGTCAAGATCTGCCTGCGGCACAGGACTGAATATCACACCAACTGCACCATAGCGCAACCAGGGATGTGCAGTGGTGCAGGTCAGATGCGCAATAACAAAACCAGGGATGCCTAGTGGAGCAGGGCAACAGCACAACCAGGGATGCGCAGGAACAGGATGCAGGGGCCCACCACCCATGGCAGGGATGGGAAGAGGAGTACACAGCAGAACAGACCTCGCCCCCCATACCCCATGCACCGCACAACCGGAGGAGAGCAGGAAGAACCCCCGGCCCACGGACACCAGCAAGAAACCCACTGCCGTGGCATGGTGCACCAGCACACCCCCTTGTGAGCTGGGACTGTCACACATGGATGCCCATCCACCCTGTGCCACACCATCCCACCAATACAGAGCACACCCTGAACCACGATCACCATACACCCTGCCCAGGAGTAGCGCCTAACAGTGCAGGACACCCCAAGCATGCCACCACGCCTACTGTGACAATACAACCCTGTGCACCACAGAACCATGCAAGACAGCCCCACCACAAGCACCCAACAGCAGGCAGCAGCAGACAGCAAAGCAACATCTGCATACACAGTGCTACCACGCACGTCCCCCCCCAGGTACAGCTGTGAGGCCGACCATGCGTTGGCACACGAGGTATCACACACATGACAGGGCATGCCCTGGACCCCACCACCAGTGTTACAGCACCCTGCACACCCTCCCAAGGACACACCCCATCCCACCACTGGCCACAACAGCCAGTGCAGACACCCCAAAGTGTTGCATGGATGCATGCACCACACAGGATGCAACACAGTGCACAGACAAACAACCACCCATACCCAAGGGCACAACAACACAGGGACACAGTAGCAGGTCAACCAAGCCCCTGGCGTGTGGCCACAGCAGCTGTGTACACACGGCCAGAACCCCTCCATGGCACAGGTGTGCCAGCAACCCTGTGCAGGCACCATGACGCTGTACGCCACCAGCATGTGGCTGGAACACAAGTGACAGACAGTGGAGCACATTCCCTGCAACAGACAAAAGTGACAGCATCGAGGTGGGACAACAACAGCGGAGGCAACAGTGCCACCCAAGGCAGACGTGCACCACACCAGTGACAGAAGGCAACCCGGCATCGCGCTGGGTACAGTGATAGTCCAGCATGGGCAGCCACCACTGACATGCCAATGGACTATGCAGGTCACAGACATGCAAGGGTGGCAGCTGCACAGGCCATGGATGGTCTGACAGGTGCGCCATGGACACAGCGCATGCACCGTGTACCACTGCATACGCAGTCATCCAGTGCACAGGGAACAACACACAAACCACAGACAGTGACTGAGAGCTGTTCCCACACCAAACTTGCATCCCCTATGGACACACACACACACACACCCCCATGATAGCACCACCCCGACACCATGTCCACCACTGCAGCTGAGCACCATTAGCTCACTGCAAATCAGAGACCACAACAGTAGGCATAAGTAAACAAATGTATTAGAAGTATAAACAAAACTATGTATATATATATATATACAGAAAATAAGGGGTGAGGGCCACAAACTGGGTGGAGGTGGGTAAGGGACAGGGTTGAACAAATGGGAGAGGGAAGAAGGGGTGTGAGGATGGGTCCAGGGGGGTTGTCATAGTCCATGGGTGGACTTTCTTCAGTGGGAGCCCTGCTCCCCACTCCTATGGCATCTCCTGCCATGTCTTCGTTGCACGCCATGCTGATCCACCCTCTCTAGTATGGCCAGAGAGGCCCTGGCCACCTGGAGCAGCTCCTACAGTGCCCTCTTGATACGGACCATCCTCTGTCCACCTAGAACAAGGGAGCAGAGTCAATAGGCATGAATGCACAGCCCCCTGCAGCCCACCCATTGTGCATGGCATACAGCCATGGGACACGCTCCTGTGATGGTGTGCAACCACCCACAATGATCGTGTCCACCAGACCTGCCCACCCAGGTGCACACAGCCATGCGGACCGCTGCACACTCCCACTGCCCAAGTCCCACACAGCACCACCGTGGTTGTACAGTGTCATGGCTTTGCGGTGTGAAGGCAGTGGCACAGCCATGTACCCAGTGCACACATGGACCACCAGTGATGTACTCCCAGACATGCAGTGCCACTGGACAGTGCTGACTGTACTATGTGGTGTGCACAGCACTGGTGTCAATGGATGGTGGCCATGCCCCGCTGCCCGCCCTGCTACACAGCATGCACAGAAAATCCTGGATGTAAGGCACTCACCATCATCAGGCTGGTCCTGGTGCTGACCCGGTATGGGACCTCCGGCATTGGGATGTTCCTCATGCCGCTGCCTCTCCTCCCTCACACAGCGATGCTCCTCAGGGCCTAAGGTGCAAACATGGAGACAGGAACATCAGTACAATCCAGTAGCAAAGGCCCCCCCAACCCCGGGTGTGTGCGATCCCACACAGCCAAACCATTCAGTACCCGACCCCTATACCACCACCACTACCACTGCCCACACTGGATGGACCACCCCCCGTGTGGTGGACACATGCCCACCGTGATACCCATATGGACATAACCAGTGTATGGATGGGGCACCTACCTGGCCATGGAACAGTGCCTCTCCTGGTGCATGCCCGCAGGTGGGCAAGCCTGTCCGGGTCCCTCGGCTGGAGGTTCCCGTACCGGTGCCTGCACTGCTCCACTGTTCTCTGGAGCCCTGTTGCCTCCTCCAGGGCCACCACCACCTCCTCCCACATGGCACTCCTGGCCCTGTCCAGGGGTGCCTCACCAAAGAGAGCACCAGCATGGGGCTCAACTAACGAGACAAGGTTAGCCAGTTCCACCTGGCTCCAGATAGGTGCCCATCTCTGTGCCATCCTTCCACCGAGTCAGAATCAAAATGGCGCTCCCTAGCGCATGTCCACCACGTGTGGATGCTGCGCGGTACTGCGCTGCCATTCCCCATCGCGCTGTCACCGAACAGCGCAATAAACGTACACCCATGTGGATGCACAGTGCCTAGGGGGCAAAGGTTAGGCACAGGGTCAAGGGTCCCTTGCAGACGGACCGCCACAACACATTGTTACTCACCACGTGTAGCACGGTAGGGCACCTGTGTGGCACTTCCTGTAGTGGCCTACCATGCTGTGGCACCACGGTGTCTATGGCGCCCCAGGACAAGAGCGCTATACATGTGAACAGTGCACTAGCACCACTGGTACAGTGATGGACATGCCCTGCACTGCCCCCCGCACTCAGCACATCAGCAGCACGGCAGGCGTCGGTGTCAGCACTCTACTGCGCACGTCACAGAGCTGCGCCCCTGCCTGAGGATGTTCAACACAATTGTGCAAGGCGCAACAACGTGATATTCAGCCGGCATATGCAAATCAGCTCATCAGCAATTCAATGGCACAACTACTGCATTAGCATCCACTTAAAATTGAGTCTCACCTCATTTGCATGCGTTGCGCTATGTAAATGCAACATGGGGCTGCAGAGGCCATAGTCTTGTATTGCAGTCTATTGTGGTGAGTTGCATGCTGTTTTCCAGTGTAGACTGAGGTGTGTGGGAGATGCATGGAACTGCACATTCAGAGGTAACACCTGTCATTCCCACAGGATCAATAATGACCGAACGTGAGGTGGAGGAGGAGGAGGAGGAGGAGGAACAGAGACGTGGGAGACAAAGGAGGCCCAACTTCACCCGGGCAGAATCAGATGCCCTGTTTGAGGCCTACCTTGACCAGGAAATGCTGCTCAGTGGATAGTGGGGAACACCACAGGCCCGTACTGCGGCAAGGGATGAGGTGGCGCATGCCATCATCCAACATGGCAGCCACCAGCGGTCCGTGCAGGAGTGCAAGAAGAAGGTGGGCATGGACAAGAGGAGGATAAAAGATAAGGTGGCTGCCATCAGGGCAGCACGGGCTGTGACTGGTGGTGGACAGTCGGCCGTGCCACGCCTGACACTACAGGAAGAGCAGGTTGCTGGCAGCATGCGGTGTTGTGCCCTAGAGGGTGTTCCAGGTGGTGGCTTCCAGATGGGTGGCAGCCCGTCACTGCATGGTAGGTCCTGATCTGTCACTGTGTGGGGGGTGGGAGAATGCCACAGGGTAGGGCAGAGACATTAATGCTACTGTGTTCCCTTACAGCTCCTGAGCATCTACATGGGTCAGCGGTGGTGGGTTCATCCACTGAGGGTGATACCCTGGGCACAGAGGAGTGCCCATCCACCTCCACAGGTGTCCGAGGGTCAGGACAACAGTGTGCCCACCTGGCTGTCTGGACTGAAGTTGGTGGAGCTGGTGAGGAGGAGGCCCTGCCCATGTCCCAGCGTGACAGCGTCCATGGATGCCAGCATGCTGAGACTCGGACTGGTGCCAGATCCGTCACCGATGATGATGGAGCTCACATCGTGGACAGTGATACGTGTGGGCCACAGGATGGCCCCACAGCAGGTAGCAGCACGGGCATAGCCGTGGGTGGTGCCACTGTGGAGGCCTGCATGACATCGCAGTCCCAGCCTGTGCCTGTCTTCAGGGCTGTAGCTATGAATTTTAGGGCCCCGGACAAGTCACTTGAAATTGGCCCATTTCCCAAACCAGCTAATGCCAGGGGTAATGCCAGCTCCTCAGGTGGGCCCCTCCTGAGCTTGGAGCACCGGACAGCTTCTGCACTTTCCCCCCATTACTGTGGCCCTGCCTGTCTGCGTCCAGGACAGTGGGGCTGTTGCGGCCGCTGCAGCAGCACCGTTGAGCCCTAGCGAGCAGCGGCTGGAGGGGCAGTGTCACCAGTCAGCCAATAGCGACGGGGGGACAGTGTTGGGGCGGCATCAGTGCACTGTGTGTGGCCATTCCCTGGCATGGCTGTGGTGTGCAGTGCCCATCATCAAGGGGTGATGCTCAGCAGGACCAGGAACACCATGAGGGACGTCATGCCGATGCAGCGGATGACCTCTTTGATGAGTACAGCCGACTACTCCAGGCTTCCGTGGATCAGCAGTCGCAGCTTGTCAGGGTGGTGGATGCACTCAGTGCGGTTCTGCACCAGACAGAGGAGCGGCGCAGCAGAGACCATGCTCTGCTCCTGGCAGAGATGGCCCGGCAGCGGGAGGATGTGACCGCTGCCATTGACAGGCAGACATATGCATTCATAGTTGTCATGGCCACATTGGGAACACAGTTTGTTGCCCACACACCACAGACACCATGCAGTGACATGTCCACCCCCCCCATTCCGAGCGTGATGCGACACCCTCCATGTCAACACCGGGTTCAGCTGTGGGCATCCTGAGCACACCTGGTGCAGGCATGTTCGGTGAGCTGCAGACCCCCGCTCAAGCATGGTTGTGTTCCCACAGCGTCACCCCTGGGGGACCGTTGGTGCCACCCTATGAGGCCAATGGTCAGCCTGTCATGGCTGGCAGGTCTCGGGGGGCCACCAGTGCATCCGTGGTGGCCGTGGCACTGTGCCGCATGACTGACCTGTCTCCCACCATGGCTACTGTCTGATGCTGCCCTGTGTGCAGTGTGTTGTTCAACATGCAATGCAGAGGTGGGGTACCCGGCCCTGCACACACACACGGTCCATGTGCACACCACCCTCCTGGCTGCTGGCCACTGTGGCATGTGCATGATGATGACTGCGTTGCGCTGTCCGCCACTGTACAATGGTGCCCAGTGTCTGAGACACACACATTGACGGGCACTGGGCGTGGTCATCTGTGGACCTGTGTGTGGCTAGGGTTGGCGGTCGGGGTCGGCGTGCCTCCTACCCCTTGTGCATGTCTTGTGGGGTGTGTGTGTGTGTGTGTGTGTGTGTGTGTGCATGACCACATGCCGTGTTAGGCCTTACCCATTACTGACAGCATGTGCGGTTCCACGCTCAGCCAATTCCCTTTCTGTCATACGCCCCTGGGATTTGCCCATGTGAGTTTGTGGGTTGTGCCCTTGCCATTAGTGGTTGCACATGGCCCCATGACTTACCTGGGTTGGTTGAAGTGCTCCTCCTGTGATGGTGTCCCGGTGCAGCTGCAACATCCGGAGCAGTCAAGGGTTCCTTCGCCCAAGGGGGGGGCTGCCCATCACCATCTGCACCGGTGTCCTCATCGTCCCTATCTCTGTCCCCCTCTTCAACCTCTACAGCTATCCCACAGTTGTTGGCCATGTTGTGCAGGATGCAACAGGCCAGGAATAGCCTGCAGGCCTTCAAGGGGCTGTACAGTAGGGCACCACCAGACGTGTACAGGCAATGGAAACGTGCCTTCAGCATCCCGAACACCTGCTCTATGACATTGCGTGTGGTGGCATGTGCCTCATTGTACCATTGCTGCGATGGGGTCGTGGGTTGCTGGTATGGTGTGAGCAACCAGGGATGGAGTGGATAACCACTGTCACCTGTGTGTAGAGGGTGGACATTAGTTTGGTGATTAGCGTCGCCCTGCCATGGGCCATCAAGGCCAGTACCCATGGAACCTCTGACTATGCCCCCCAAGATCCATGTCATCCTACGTGATTTGCATACTCACCCACCAGGTGTCCAGTGGGGATGGCCCCACTCTTGAACCTGTGGCACAGTGCAGACTGGTGCCAGATGAAGGCATCATGTGCTCCCCCAGGGTGCATGGCACAGACATTGGTTATGTGCCCCCTAGCATTGCACACCACCTGGCAGTTGATGCTGACATAACCCTTCCAGTTGATGTACATGGCACCTTCCGGGCCAGGTGGATTGTGGATGGCCACATGGGTGCAGTCAATGACCCCGAGCATGCCAGGCATACGTGCTACCCTGTGGAACTCTTGTATGTGTGCTGTGCACTCAACCGGTCTGCTGGGGAAACGGATGTACTCTGCAGCATGTGGCAGCAGTGTGCTGAGGAATTGTGTGAGTAGGCGTGACACGGCCTACTGGGTTATGCCTGTTGTGTCCCCTGTTGGTCTCTGGAAGGTGCCTGTGGTGAGCAGGCACATGACAGCTGTTACCTTTGTCTCCACTGACAGAACATGGCTCCGTTGTGTGGGTGCCTGCATCTCATCACTGTACAGCTCACAGAGCTGCCTCAGGATTGCCTGGTTCAGGTGGTACCAGCCCACAATCTCTGTGTCACTATAGTGCTCGAAGCTGGTGCAGGCTCGGTACTGCCTGTTGGGGGCATACTGCCAATGGGCCCTTCCATGGCCGCGCCCCCCTGCTGCCTGCCTTCTCACACCCCTCATTACTGCCTCCATCTGAAAGCTGGCACTGGCCCTGGCTCGTGTCCCCCCCCCTGGCAGCTGTTATCCCATTCCCCCCGTTGTCCTTTGTGATACTCCCCCTGCACCGGGTACACCTCTAAGCTTTGGCTGTCCTGCCCACTGCCACTGCCCTCAGTCCACTGTGGCACTTTCCCTGTCTCTCCTGCACAGTGGCACCGGCTCCCCACTCCTGTTCTGTTGCTCTTTTTTCCCAGGTGTGCCCTGTCCTGCTCCTTTCCAGTCCCACTCACTGCTTCCCTCTCTTCTGTAGCTGTCACCTTGCTCCCACCTCTGACTTTCCTATAGCATTCTTGCACCTCTCTCTTGTTCCTTTTTATTTTGGATCATTTCCGCAATCGCGCAAAACTTCCGCTTGCTCCCCTATTGCACATGGAGCATGCTGTTGAATATCGCACTGCACCATTTATTCATGGTTCCTCCCCCTATGGTTGTGCATGCATTCTTTACCATTGCGCTCTTGCACATGGCAATTTGGGGGTGCAGCTGCCTCCCGCTGAATATCGCAGAATGGCGCATTTTCGGACTTGCACTGGCGCATCTCTGTTGCGCATGGCGCAACCCTTTTGAATATCTGGGCCAGAGCCTACTTTACACTGGAGATACTGGGGAATGTTTCAAAAGATAAAAAACAGAAATGTTGGCACTCATGTGACTAGAGGGGAAATTTGTCCCATTGTTTGTGGGGATGTTTGGAGATAAAACCATGGTGGAATAGAACAGCTGTTTTGTTGGGTCAGATACTGGAAGTAGAAATTCCCAATAGTTTTCTTGCTATGATTTTTAATGATATAGTAGATTTAGGATTTTTTTTGTATAGGAACAATGCTGACAAAAAGTTTAATATTAGAACAATGACATTTTCCAAAAATGGGAAATTTCCCTGAAAATAAATGTTGGTATGGGTTAAGAGGAGCAATGCTTTATGAGAAACTATTCAGTTAAATAAATACAGAAAAATAATTGAATTTAATGGTTTGGATGGATATCGAGGCTATGTTACCACCATTAATTCAAGGTTAGAAGTCTCCATGGTAGAAGGGGAGGGGTGAGGAGGGCTATGGTAAGACTGGAAGCACCAAGGGAGGTCGACAGTGAAAATGCCGACCTCCCGTACAGCGACAACACAATACTGATGCAGGTATTGTGCCGCCCATTCAACGCGTGTTTTCTGAGGGAGGCTGTGCCCCCCACACCCCCCATGCGGGGAGCTCTGTCCTCCGCACCCCCCCCGGACTTTAGGATTATCAACTCCAAGTCGGAGTTGATCCGGTGAGGGGGAAAACACTGGGGGAAAGCGAAACATGAAAAAAGGACCATTACAGTGATGGTTGCCGTAATGGTCTTTTTTCGTGTTTCGCTGTCGGGGTGTCAACCTGAAGGGGTGCACCAGGTAAGACTTACTAGGAAATATGTATGTATACTGGATACTATATAAGAGAAGTACTGTAAAGACTCTATCTATTTCAATTGATTTACAAACAATAAAAACATTTTAAAAAAGTGAAGACATACTTCCTTACTTCCCCCAGCTTTATTGCATGCCCCTTTGTTCTCATGCACCCTGTCCTCTGAAAAATACTCCCCTCTGGTATCTTATTCACCCGTGATGCTTTTACAGGTTTCTATCATGTCCCTCCCCCCCCACACACACACAACCCTCTCCCATCTCTCTTCCAGGGTGTGCCTATTGAGATCCCTCAGTCTCTTCTCATAATAGTAGTAAAATCTTTAATTTTATACAGGAAGATTGTAGCTTAACACCAATAGGACCAAAGGGCCTGTTTTTAAGGTAATCCTGTTTAATCTTACAGTCATTTGCAGTTTCATTAAAATAGTAATACTCTTTACAAATATACAAACAAGTAACTTATATTAAACATGCTATTCACAAGATAATACATACAATCAAAGACTACACTTCACATATTGCTAATACAAAGTTTTGTTTTAGAAAAAAAGGGGCCTAAAACACTTGAAACTCCAAGGCCTTATATATCACATAGGCAAATGATGTTTAATTTTTGTTAAGGTGAGCTTAGAAAATTGTAGGATTTTTTACCAATTCTTTGTCTTTGGGATTTAAAGTTTCCCAATATTGGAAGACTGCATGAGGAAATGTCATCTCCCTGAATCTATTCACTACTCTAGGCACAGTAAACTGATTTGTGTTACTATTCCATAGCCCATATCTATGAACTTTTATACTGTATGTAGTATTTCTATTAAATAACTAGGGCTTCGAGTATAGATAGTTTTCAATCAGTCAATCAAAACTTTATTTGACCAGGCATAACACCATTGAGCAAGCTCATTTCCAAAGTAGTCCTGGACAGAAGAACAAATGTACAATATGACAGTAGGTAATACACAACATAATAGGCATGTCAAAAAGTTATAAGTCAACTAATGTGTCATAGAAATAGAACATATATAAGTCAAAGACTAGTTTAATACATTGGCATAGTAGAGTATGCGAGTCTGCAAGGACACAGGAGTCCACCCAGAGTAACAGACCATATACAACCCCGGCCAAAACAACTTGGGTGTCCCCCGTAAAAAAGTATCCAAGAGAGGAAAATAGAAAAAGGTATCGGGATAGAGGAGTAGATAAAAGCTGAAAGCTAAAAGCTGAAAAGACAGGAAGTCAAAAACAGAAAAGAGAGACAGACGAAAGGAGAAACAAAGAGGGATTAAGGTAAGGAAGAAGTGCGCCGAGGTTATAGGGTAAGGACAGGAACATAAAGGACAAAGGCAATGAGTATTCCACAAATGGTCATCTATAGCACTTACAGAAATCCCTCAGGTAACCTGTGATCAGAGCTTTGAAGGAGGGACCCAGTATAATGGCGATCCTTAATGTTCTTTGTGCAGCATTCCACAGGGAAGGGAATGAGTAGTTAATTGCAGCAGATCCATGCCATGTTTTAATCCTAGGTATGTTAAATGTGATCAAAGTGTAGTGTCTCAAACCATATAACCCCTTAGCACGCTCATATAGACTAGAGATATAGCCTGGCAGTTGACCAGTTAGTGCCCTGTAGAACCAAGTAACAGCATTTCTTTGCCTCAATGAAAGGGAAGACCATTCCAATTCCTCATATAAAAGGCAGTGGTGAGTGCAGAAAGGTAAGTCCAGGATAAACCTCAAAACGCAATGACAGAGTATGTCAAGTCTACTTAGTGCTGAGTCAGGGCAGTGACTATAAAGAAAGTCAGCATAGTCAAGCAGTGGCAAAAAATGTTGCTTGTGCTAGTCTCTTTTTGGCTTCGATGGTAAGAAGATGCCCAATGCCGTAGAAGACACCTAGGCATTGTCTAAGTTTTTTAACCAGTTCATTCAGGTGAACCTTAAAGTTGAGAACCCCAAGTATTTAAATGAGTCCACACATTCCAGAGACTCACCAAGTAATGTGCAGATCTGGAAGTTATGTGACACTCCTTGGGTTGGGAAGGCATGTGGGGAGAGGATCATAGCTTTGGTCTTCTTGGCATTAAGAAGCTTAAGCTTTAAGAGATTATTCTGAAGGATGACAAAGTCATGCTGTAAGTCCTTGTGTGCTGCTTCCAGAGCAGGATTAATGGTGTAAAGTGCCGTATCTTGCTTTGTGTTTGTTTTAGTTTTTAATTCAGGAAGGGTTTTTTTAAAACTGCTTATCTTCTGCATATTTGATTTTCCTTTGTGGCTAACTGGACTGATTACTAGAATTCTGTGAGAATCTGCATCAACATATTTTGCAACTTTTGGTGGGGTTGTGTGATTCAAAATAGCAAAAGCTGCAGTTTGTAATTGGATGCCAAACATAGCCTGAGGTGGGGGTAATTGTCTTCACAAGTCAGAGCTCAGCATCACAGCCATTTGTCTAGCTAGACCATTTCAGCATTATTCAATTACTATAAACTAGTGGTGTGATCCTGTTTGAGGCAGAAGTCCATCTTCTTCCAAGTTGTGTACAGGAGTGCTTGGAAACAACTGAGAAGCTGTGTGGGATATACTATTTTGGACGAAATATCTGTAACTAATCTCTCTCTCTCTTGCTTACATCTGAGAGAAGTTTTCCTCACTTTTAAAGTGGTATTGCTTTGTGTTTGTTTTAGTTTTTAAGTCAGGAAGGGGTTTTAAAACTGCTTATCTTCTGCATATTTGATTTTCCTTTGTGGCTAACTGGACTGATTACTAGAATTCTGTGAGAATCTGCATCAATATATTTTGCAACTTTTGGTGGGTTTACATCTGAGAGAAGTTTTTCTCACTTTTAAAGTGGTATTGCTTTGTATTTGTTTTAGTTTTTAATTCAGGAAGGGGGGTTTTAAAACTGCTTATCTTGTCAGCATCCTCAGAGGGGCTGAAATAACTGCATATTTGATTTTCCTTTGTGGCTAACAAACCACCAGGCTGTTTTGGGTCTGGAGAGGTTTACCTGTGTCTGACTTGGATGTCTGGATTTTTCTCTGTTTGATTAGCAGAGTACTTTCTCTGTCAAATTGTTGTGCAGGGTATCTTGCTGACAGGAAGGCACTCATCGCAGAGGTGGGTGAGAGCTTTTAGTTGATTGTTTTGTGAGGACACAGTTTAGGCCCAACCCTTCCACCCTCACCCCACCCATCCCTGGAAATAGTTCCTTTATACCTGAGGTTCTGACATCATTTCCTCGAGTGCAAGGTGCATTTCACTGTCATATCCTCTCTAGCACACTGCACTGACAATATAAGCATACACATTGTATAATATATATATTTCTATATAACAAATCACACACGCACGTGCGTGCACACACACACAAATACAATAAAAAAACTAGATAAACATGTGGGGAGTAGTGCAATGTAATGGCTGTGGGGCAGCAGTCTTCTGGGAGTCTTTCTGGAGGCTGAGATGCTGCCCTATTTGCAGACAACTATCTGCCCTGAGGGAGGAAGTTGCCCGTCTTCAGGCCGCACTGGACAGTAGTAAGGAAACCTTCCCCCAGGCCACACTGGACAGTAGGAAGGGAACCTCCCATCCAGGGAGCACTAGCACCACCACCACTACCTCAGAGGTTGTGAAGAAAGCACAGCAGTTGGACCACAGTGGGCTCAGGGAGGGTGAGGAGGGTGGAACAGAGGCACACCCAGTCAATTGTTCCACTCCACAATCCATACACCATTCTGGGGGAGCATAGCTCCCCTATGGATGCACCCGTAGAGAAGACTGATGATAACTGTCACAAGGGAGGCCCACAGGAAGGAGGCAGAGGACACCACAGGGAAAGGAAGCAGCTCCAGGTGGGGGACTCAATTATTAGGGGTATAGAACTGGGGGGAGCTGGGAAAAATGAAGTAAGGTGCCTGCCTGGTGCCATGGCTTGGAGGGACAGGAAGCACATCCTCAGGATCACGAGAACAGCTGCAAGGGATTCTGAGCTGGATGTAATTGTCCACCTAGGGACAAATGACTTGGCTCATCATGAGATTACAGCAGTGCAGGAGGACATTGCAGAGTTGGGGAGGGACCTAAGACAAGTAGCACACACAGTATCCTTCTCAGAGGTGCTGCCTGTCAAAAGCATGGGGGAGGTGAGGATAATTGGCACCATGCAGTTTAATGAATGGTTGAAAAAATGGTGTGGAGCACAGAGGTTTGGCTTCATTGGGGACTGGGGTTCCACTAGAGGGACACCAGCCTATACTGGCAGGATGGTCTGCATCTGTCCAGGAAGGGAACAAGTCTTTTGAGCAATCGGTTTAAATGCTTCATTGGCAAGCTTTTAAACTAGTCAAAGGGAGGCACTGACAAGCAGCAGGAAAATCCCAGCCTCTCCCTTCAAAACAGGGTACTAAATGAGAAAAAGACTGAGGTAGAATGGTCAGTGGGGGATGCTGCAACAGAAGGTAAAGCCATCAAAAAATGGAGAGCAATGAGTACTAATGCCTGTAGTCTGGGTAACAAGCTTTCTGACTTAGTGGCCTTGATGGAGAAGGAACATCTGGATATCGTGGCAGTCACAGAAACATGGTACACACAAAACCATGACTGGGACATAAACATACCAGGATACACTGTCTGCAGGAGGGACAGGGAGGGTAAAAGAGGAGAAGGAGTAGTTATTTACATAATGGAAGGAATAAAAGCAACAGAACAAAAGGGTAAACACGGAGGAGGAGAAGAAGCACTGTGGGTAAATTTGGAGACAGACAATGGCACCACAATACATACAGGGGCTGTATACAGACCCCCTTCTCAGGGGGAGGAAATGGACAGGGAAATGATAGAAAGTATACTTAGAATGGCAGAAAAAGGGGAGATATTGCTGATGGGTGATCTGAATATGCCAGATGTTAACTGGAGTGCAGTTGCAGCTGCCACTTCGAAGAGTGCAGTTATTCTAGATGCCCTACAGGGGGCATGCCTTAGACAACTAGTACTGGAGCCCACTCAAGAGGGAGCAATATGACTTAATTCTCTCAAATGGAGATGGAGAGAGGATCACAGATGTAAAGTGGGTAGCCATCTGGGAACTAGCGACCATCGAACAGTATGATTTCTAATAAACACAGCAACAGAGTCAAGCCATACAAAGACAAAAGTACTGGACTTTGGGAGGCTGACTTTGCCAAAATAGGTGAGTGCCTAGGAATGCAATAGCAAATGGGCAGGAAGGAGGGTGGAAGAACAATGGGAATAATAAAACTGCCATCACAGAGGTACTTGAGCCTTTGTGTGAGCAAATAAACAAAACAAGACAATGTAAGAAACCACTATGGTTCTCAAAGGAAGTGGCAGTGAAGGTTCAAGAGAAAAAGAAGCATTCAGGAAGTACAAGGAATCGCAGGAAGGAGCAGGACAGAGAATTGTATCAGTTAAAGCAAAAGGAGGCTGGGAAGGCAGTCAGAACAGCAAAGGCCCAAACCGAGGAAAAGATAGCCAACTCAGTTAAGAAGGGATAAAACCTTTTATAGGTACATCAGGAGCAAAGGAAGACCAAGGGAGGGATAGTGAGGCTTAATAAAGGGGAGGAGGGTGGGCAGAGGGAGACTGTGAAAAGGCAGAGATACTAAACAAATATTTTTGCTCAGTATTTACAAATGAAGAGGGGGAGGTACATAAAACAAACAGTAGTAACACTCTGGATACAGAAGTTGATACCAGCCCATTTACAGAAGAATGGGTTCTGAAAGAACTCTTAAAACTGAAGGTGGACAAAGCAATGGGGCCTGATGGGATTCATCCCAGAATTCTAAAAGAGCTAAGGGTAGAACTAGTGACACCACTGACTACTCTTTTTAACAAATCATGGGAGGATGGGGTGGTACCTGAGGACTGGAGGAGGGCAGATGTGATTCCCCTTCACAAAAGTGGGAGCAAGGCAGAAGCAGGAAACTACAGACCTGTTAGTTTAACCTCAGTGATAGGGAAATGATGGAATCACTTCTGAAGGAAAGAATTGTCGAGTATCTAGAGGCCAGAGGGCACAGGACCCTAGGCAGCATGGATTCACAGTGGGAAGGTCATGCCAGAGAAATCTGATAGATTTCTTTGACTGGGTGACCAAAGTAGTAGATCAGGGAGGGCTGTGGACATGGCCTACCTAGACTTTATAAGGCATTGACACAGTCCCACACAAAGATTAATATACAAGTTAGCCAGCCTGGGAGTGGGTCCCAAGATGACAGCCTGGGTAAAGAATTGGCTGGAGAATAGGACACAGAAGTAATAGTAAATGGAGTCCACTCAGAAGAAAGGAGGGTTACTAGTGGGAGTACCTTGGGATTCAGTATTAGGACGGTCCTCTTCAATGTCTTTATAGCGACATTGCGGAAGGACTGGAAGGAAAAGTATGTCTCTTTGCAGATGACACTAAGATCTGCAACAGAGTTGATGCACAGGTGGGGTGGAAAGGATGAGAAGGGACTTGGCAAGGTTAGAGGAATGGTCAAATGTATGGCAGCTCAGATTTAATGCAAAGAAGTGCAAGGTAATGCACCTGGGAAACAAAAACCCAGGGAAGAGTGCACAATGGGGGTGAGATACTAACAACAACAAAATGGAAAGGACCTGGGGTAGTCATATCAGATGACCTAAAGGTGGGCAAGCAATGTGAGAGGGCAGCAAGGAGGGCTGGGGGTTACTGGGATGCATAGGAGAGACATCACCAGTAGAAAACAGGAAGTTATTATCCCTCTGTACAGACAGCTGGTCAGACCCCATCTGGAGTACTGTGTGCAGTTCTGGAGACCCAATCTCCACAGAGACATAGACAGGATGGAAGCTGTCCAGAGGAGGGCAACTAAAATGGTGCAGGGTCTGCACCGGAAGACGTATGAAGAGAGACTTAAGGAGCTTAATATGTATAGCCTCGAGGAAAGGAGGGAGAGGGGGGACATGATAGAAACTTTCAAGTACCTCAAGGGAATCAACAAAGTCCAAGAGGGTAGCATCTTTCAAAAAAAGAGGTGTGCAAGAACAAGAGGGCACAATTTGAAGATGGGGGTGGCTCAGAGGTAATTTAAGGAAGTATTTTTTCACAGAGAGGGTTGTGGATGCATGGAACGGCCTTCCGGAGGAGGTTGTGGAGTCAAACTCAGTGGTGGAATTCAAGCATGCATGGGACAGTCATAAGGAAATTCTGGGGGGTGGGGGTAAGAAGAAGTAGGCTGCTGGTTAACAAGGATCTGCAGCTTATCCAGTAGGTAGGGAAATGGGCAGACTGGGTGGGCCAAGCGGTCCTTATCTGCCGTCAAATTCTATGTTTCTATGTTTCTATGTATCATCCGTGAATAAGTACGTTAGCTGTACGCATGTGTGAATCAATATTATTAATGTAAATTGCAAATAGTAAAGAGCCCAAGATGAAGCCTTGTGGAACACCATGAGGTAAGACTTTTAATGGTGACAGGTCCCCTAGGGCTTTAATTTGTTGCATTCTATTTGTAAGGTAACATTTAAACCAATCTGTGGCAGTGTTATCTGGGCCAAGGCTATTTGAAGTGTCCTAAAGAAGGCTATGATCCACAGTATCAAAAGCCTTGCTAAGGTCTAGGAAGAGAGCATACACATGTTTTTTTGCATCCATGACACATTGCCAATCCATAGACACTTTAGCTAAGGCAGATACCGTGTTATGTTTGGGTCTGAAACCCAACTGAACTGGGTTTAACGGCTCCTATGGTTCAAGGTATTCTCTAAGCTGGGAATTCACAATTTTTTCCAGGAATTTTGAAAGAATGGGAAGTAAAGATATAGGCCGGTAATTATTTAGGTCACTAGGATCACCAGACTTGAACAGGGAAATAATGTGCGTAATTTTCCAGAGCGATGGTATCATGCCTTGCTCCAATGATTAATTAAATAAATGGGTAATGGGGCAGTCAGGTGATAACCTAGTTTCAGGAAGAACGGTTCCAAAAAGTCCTCGTCAGCACTCTTTGTATTATCCATAGACAATAGGAGATCCTCCACCTGCTTAAAAATAACTGGGCGAAAACTAAAGGAAGAGGCTCGCAACTTGTGATAATTAATGGAGCTTGTACGATCACTCACATCATCATGTGGGCATAACTTAACTGACAGGAGAGACATCACATGCAAGCCCTGCTGTAGCAAAAAGGTTAAGTTGCTCTAAAATTTCAGCCCTAACCGTGAATGTAGCATCTCCAGATACTATCTTAGCAGGCAAGGGGGAAGTGGACGGATGACCCTTGACCTCTCTGAGGATGTTCCAGAACTTGGCAGAATTGTTTTTGCTTTCTTCGAAGGCTAATTGGAAATAACAAGCCTTTTTTGTCCTCACTGGTTTCGTACAAGCGTTCCACTTCCTGAAAGCCAGCCAATCAGCGTCTAGCTTTGTCTTCCTCACCCTTTTCCATAACATGTCTCTATCCCTAATGGCTTTCTTTATGGTGGGAGAGGAGCAATCAGGAGTCATTTTCCTAGTCTTAATCTTCCTAAATAGGGCACGTTTATCAATCAGACCCAAAAAGAGGCCATGGAAAATGGTGAATGCCTCAGAGTCAGGAGGGGCCAGGTAGAAGTCCTGCCGGATAAGATTTCCAAGATCTGCCAAAAAGGCAGTCTGGCAGAATTTTTTCAGGCATCTCTTTTGCTTAAAAGTAAAGAAGAAGAAGAAGAAGAAGAAAGAAGGTGAACAGAATGCCTAATGCAGGCTATAGCACAATGGTCACTTAGATCATTGTGTAAGACTCCTACATGAGAAATATTATGTAGCTTGTTAACAAGCATAAGGTCCAGCAGAGTGCTATGATCTGGGTTTTTCTTGTTGGGGCGGGTAATCTCAGGAGTAATCTGCATTAGCCCATGGATATCACAGACATCTTTACGTTTTTGAAAACACCCGTCATTCCAGTTAAGTTTAAGGTCACCCGTTATTATGCACTCAGAGCTCACCTTTCCTAGCAATTCATTTAGGTGGGGCAATAAGCTGAGCCCAGCCGATGGTGGCCTGTAGTATACATTTATTAAGAAGATCATTTCTGGAGAAAGTGTTAATTTTAAGGCAAATTCTTTGGGAATAGAGATTCGATCAATAACTGAGCACAGGAACACAAGAGAGGTCCCAGAAGACTGGAGAAGGGCTGGAGAAGTGCTCATGTGATCCCACTCCACATGACTGGCAGCAGGGAACTACAGACCAGTCAGTCTTACCTCAGTAGTGGGCAAGATTATGCAGACACTCCTTAAGAAAAGGATAGTGCAACACCTGGAATCCATAGGAGCACAGATCCAAGACAGCATGGGTTTACAACAGGAAGGTCCTGTCAAACTAATCTCATAGATTTCTTTGACTGGGTAACCAGAGTGGTGGACCAAGGGAGTGCAGTTGATGCTGCCTGTCACACTTGGACAGCTAATTCTGATCCCTGTATCATTTTTTGTAAATATAAAAAAATGTGTGATGGGTTGTGTCAAAAGAAACCACTGTCTTGCTGAAGTTGACACAAACCCCCCCCCCAGGGATAAGTTCAAAGGACAGGAGGTTTTTTAAACTGCAGATTTCTAAAATGCAATTACCTTGTAAATTTGCTTTGATCCCAGGAAATAAAATTAGCCATTCATGACATCCTCAGGGAAATCCTTTGATTTTGTACTAGGTGTCATAATGGAAAGAGCATGCATGTGTTTTGGGTGTCTCCCAGAAAGCCAGCTCACTTCATCAAAGAGACCTTTGATGTACAGGTCCCAGACTGCATTGTACTCCAATATGCATGTGTGTGTGTGTGTTGGGGGGGTGTCATCAGAGGGAAGCCAGCATTACATCAAAGAACCTTTGATGTCTGTAGATCACAGTCCAGTTTGAAAGGTCACAGGAAAAGAGGAAATTCATTGATGTCACCTATTATTTTTTCAAATATCTTGTTTGGAAATCCTGTGTTATGGAATATAAAGTTTAATACTCCAAGGCGGGGTTGGGTGACCTCTGAGAGAAGGCTGGCTCAAGGCGTTTTTTAAACCTACTGAGCAAACCTTAGAAGACACACTTTTCCATTTTCTGACTGAGAAGGAAGAACATCACAGCACTGAAAGATTAAGTAAGCCTACATTAGATGAGACCAGTCTGAGAGTTATTATTTGTAGGAATCTGCACTTTTAAACCTGTTTGTTTAAAGACTGTATGTGTTGGGATATTTTGTTCTGTAATTTTACTGTTTTTCTATTTTATCTATTTTAAAGTAAAGATACATATTTTAAAACAGAAACTGCCTGGTGTGCCTTGAAATTTCTTTTCATAAGTGAAGCTTTGAAGGTTATAGTTGACACTGTGTATGAGCTTATTGTGACATCAAACTGGGAAATGGATAGAGTTCTTTAAGGTCTTGCATAGAGTTCTAAGGGTTCATTTTGCAATACCTGGTTAGGTGCCTGTAGGCAAAGATATCTGGCCTCCCGAAGACAGAATTATCTGAGCCTGATAATGAGGTACGCTAACAATAGGTTATCAGTTTGAATCCCTCCAGAACTTGAGACTAAGGTGACTCGAGCCCACAAAACAGACAAGAGGGTTACCTTGTACTGTTTACTGTCCACAGATCCTACGCTCAGAGGTTGGCACTTTGGGAGTAGAGGGCCTGACCTGCTGAGCGAATCTGTGATATTGTCTACCTTGACTTCAGCAAAGCTTTCGATACTGTTCCACACAGAAGCTTGATTAATATACCAGGTAGGCTTGGGGTGGTTCAGAGGTTGGTCAACTGGGTGGCAAACTGGTTGGCTGGCAGAAAACAGAGAGTGGTGGTAAACAATATACAGGCAGAAGAGATGCAAGTCACAAGTGGGGTACCTCAGGGAGCAGTCCTGAGGCCAGTCCTTTTCAGTATCTTCATCAGTGACATTGCAGATGGACTGGAGGGTAAGGTTTGCTTGTTTGCAGGTGACACCAAGATCTGCAATGGAGTAGATGATCCAGATAGGGTGAGAAGAATAAGAAGGGATCTGGAAAAACTGGCAAAATGGTCAGAAGAGTGGCAACTGGGGTTTCACACAAAGAAGTGCAAGATCATGCATATAGGGAAGAGAAACCCTGAAGTTACCGATAGGTTGGGAAGGGAGTTGCTGGCAATCACAAGGGAAGAAAGAGACTTGGGCATCATCATCACAGATGACTGGAAATCATCCAAGTAGACCGCTAAAACAGTAGATAAGGCTAGAGGGATGTTGGGGTGTATTAGTAGGGCATCACAAGTCATAAGAGGGAGGTAATAATTCTTCTTTACAAGACACTGGTTATGCCCCATCTGGAGTACTGCACGCAGTACTGGAGGCCGCACCTGCACAATGACATTAACAAATTGGAAGCAGTCCAGAGAAGGGCAACAAAAATGGTGCAGGGACTGCATAAGAAAACATATTAGGACAGATTAATGGAGCTCAATATGTATACCCAGGAGCAAATGAGGGAGAGAGGTGATATGATCGAAACATTCAAACATCTTAAGGGCATTAACAAGGTGAAAGAGTCTAACATGTTTCAATATAAGAAAAATAGCAGGACAAGAGGATACAACATGAGATTAGAGGGAGGCCAATTAAGGGGTAATGTGAGGGAGTTCTTTTTCACAGAAAGGGTGGTGGATGCAGGGAACGGCCTATCTCAGGAAGTGGTGGATATGAATACAGTGCAGGGCTTCACACAGGCATGGGATAGGCATAAGGGAGCAGTACAGCTGAATATGAATAAATGGGCCATTGACAGAGCAAAGGCCTATGGCACATTCATAAGGTAGAAAAAATGGGCATAATAGATGGTCCTTGCAGTCGTTATCTGCTGTCAACTTCTGTTTCTGTGTTTCTATGTAACTGAGACTACAAATTTGTTCTTAATGTAAATTGCCCCCACACCTAGTAGCTTTGTGACACCTATAAACACTATATCCAGGAATATTGATAGCTTTGTCTGGTGTAATATTAGTAAGCCAGGTCTCCAATAACATAAAAATGTCTGGTGACACATGATATGCCCATGTTTGGATCATGTCTAGCTTCTTAAGCAAGCTGCAGACATGCAGGTGCAGAAAGCTGATACTCTTAAAGTGTGAGAGGTCCGATGGGGCATCTAAAACAGCAGGTTGGCCAGGATTTAGCTGGGCTAACTTCTCGTTGTTAATAGTTTTAATATCAATTTCTTTTACTTTTTTATTTTAACATTTTGGTCCAAATACCATTGGTCCATTTTATATTCTGTTTATTCTCTAATTCCTTCCATCCTAGGGCATTATACATGACATAGTGGTGGGCGTGGAAATCACACTTTAATACAAATCTTTCTAGTCTTTGATATAATTCATTGACTTTTGTCAAAGATGTTTTATTTGCCATTCCATAGGTATGTGCTCCATCATCAATTATTGGAATTAGTAGTTGGTTTGTTATAGCGTATCTCATTTTATAGTCCAAGCAATATTTAGTGCACCCGTAAACCCCCATTCTAATGTCTACTCATCCTACCATTTCTCCTATATGATGCTCAGACTTCAGGCCTTCATCCATCCACACTCCCAGGTACTTACACTCACCTACCTGGGCTAACTTCTTGTCAATAGTTTTAATATCAATTTATTTTGCTTTTCTATTTTTTTTAATTATTTATTTAGTGATTCAGAAAAGACCTTTGAGCGCAAGCTCTTTTACAAAGGTTCCAAGTCATAGATTGCAAAACAAAGTACAATAGAAGAAAGCAAAGGTACATCACAATGAACAATACAGCTTGGATTCAGAACTTACAGAATAAGTCAAAACATAGGTACAAGTTAAAATAACAACAAAAACACTTTATGAGGGTGGGGGGGAGATAAGCTGCCACAACTTGACTTGTCAGTAGTTCAGAGGGACGGGGATAGCTGATAGTGGGGTGAAGAAAGGAGGTATGCGACAGAGAGGTAGGTACTGCGATGGAGATGAAGGGTGGGGGAAGAAGGGCGATAAGGTATAGGGAGAAATAAGGGGTGAGGGGAGCAGAGAAGATATGCTAGAGTAAATGGGCTGGCAGAATAGCCTAGAGGTTAGAGGAATGAGGTGTGAATGAGCTTGGTACATCCAGCAGACCAGAACTGAGTTTGATTCTCACAACCTCCACTTGCATACTGTGTGACTCTGAGCAAGTCTCTTAACCGCCCAGTGCTCCCAGGTCACCCATGAAAACAGGCACTTGTGCCTAGTGGGACTTACCCGGTTATCAAAGACTAAAAAAAAAATGGTTGGGTGTGAGGGGGCATGGTCAGGTAGCTTGTATTAGGAACTGTTAGGGAAACTCATGGGACTGGGAGTTGGGGGAGGGGCAAAGGTGGGATGGCGGGTGCCAAAGGAGCATGACATGAACTGATTGCTGAGGCAAGTCATGAGAAGGAACAGATACCATTATTTTTGATGTTTTTGCCATTCAATAATTACCTGGAGTTTGAGAATCACACACAACGGGCATGAAAATCAGATTGGAGGTTTTTCTCCATCTCAATTTTATCTTTACCATTAGCAACCAGGACCGTGTTGTCTGAGTAAAGCCTTATATTTCTTTTCTCTATAACTTGGGAAACTTGATTCACATAAATCAGGAAAAGGGTAGGCCCTAAAATTGATCCCTAGGGGACTCCTCTGTAGTTCACAGCTTTATCTAAAGTTATGCTGCCAATCTGGACCTGCTGTAGTCTGTTTCTCAAATAAGAGTCAAACCACTGACCACCCTCTTTAACAAATCATGGGAGGATGGGGTGGTACCCGAGGACTGGAGGAAGGCAGATGTGATTCCCCTTCACAAAAGTGGGAGCAAGGCAGAAGCAGGAAACTACAGACCTGTTAGTTTAACCTCAGTGGTAGGGAAAATGATGGAATCACTTCTGAAGGAAAGAACTGTCGAGTATCTAGAGGCTAGAGGGGCACAGGACCCAAGGCAACATGGATTCACAGCAGGAAGGTCATGCCAGACAAATCTGATAGATTTCTTTGACTGGGTGACCAAAGTAGTAGATCAGGGAGTGGCTGTGGACATGGCCTACCTAGACTTTAGCAAGGCATTTGACACAGTCCCACACAAAAGATTAATATACAAGTTAGCCAGCCTGGGAGTGGGTCCCAAGATGACAGCCTGGGTAAAGAATTGGCTGGAGAATAGGACACAGAGAGTAATAGTAAATGGAGTCCACTCTGAAGAAAGGGGGGTTACTAGTGGGGTACCGCAGGGTTCAGTATTAGGACCGGTCCTCTTCAATGTCTTTATAAGCGACATTGCAGAGAGACTGGAAGGAAAAGTATGTCTCTTTGCAGATGACACAAAGATCTGCAACAGAGTTGATGCACAAGGTGGGGTGGAAGGGATGAGAAGGGACTTGGCAAGGTTAGAGGAATGGTCAAATGTATGGCAGATTAGATTCAGTGCTAAGAAGTGCACAGTAATGCACCTGGGAAACAAAAACCCAGGGGAAGAGTACACAACGGGGGGTGAGATACTAACAACAACAAAAATGGAAAGGGACCTGGGGGTAGTCATATCAGATGACCTAAAGGTGGGCAAGCAATGTGAGAGGGCAGCAAGGAGGGCTGGGGATACTGGGATGCATAGGGAGAGACATCACCAGTAGAAAACTGGAAGTTATTATCCTCTGTACAGACAGCTGGTCAGACCCATCTGAGTACTGCGGCAGTTCTGGAGACACAATCTCTGCAAAGACATAGACAGAGTGGAAGCTGTCCAGAGGAGGGCAACTAAAATGGTGCAGGGTCTGCGCGGAAGACATATGAAGAGAGACTTAAGGAGCTTAATATGTATAGCCTCGAGGGAAGGAGGAGAGGGGACATGATAGAAACTTTCAAGTACCTCAAGGGAATCAACAAAGTCCAAGAGGGTAGCATCTTTCAAAAAAAGAGGTGTGCAAGAACAAGAGAGCACAATTTGAAGATGGGGGCGGCTCAGAGGTAATTTAGGGAAGTATTTTTTCACAGAGAGGGTTGTGGATGCATGGAACGGCCTTCCGGAGGAGGTTGTGGAGTCAAAAACAGTGGTGGAATTCAAGCATGCATGGGGCAGTCATAAGGCAATTCTAGGGGGTGGGGGTAGGAAGAAGTAGGCTGCTGGTTAACTAGGATCTGCAGCTTATCCATTTGGTAGGGAAATGGGCAGACTGGGTGGACCAAGCGGTCCTTATCTGCCATCAAATTCTATGTTTCTATGTTTCTATGTGTCTTCAGCTACCACTATGTCCGGTAATCTTTTGCCAGAATCTCATGATCTATGGTATCAAATGCTTTTGATAAATACACAAACATGCAGCCCCTGCACCATTTTAGTTGCCCTCCTCTAGACAGCTTCTGCCCTATGTACTTCCTGGGTCGTGGTCTCCAGAACTGAATACAATACTCCAGGTGGGGCCTCACCAACAGTCTGTACAGTGGTAGCACCACTTCTCTCCTACTGTTGATGATACCTCTCCCTGTGCATCCCAGAATCCAGATGGCCCTACCTACTCATCTGTTGTACTACTTCACCACCTTGAAGTCATTTGATATGATTACTCCAAAGTCCCTTTCCTGCTTTGTGACCATCAATACCTCTTCCACATTTTATATTTCACCGCTGGGTTTCTATACCCTAGGTACATATATTTTGCACTTTTTCACATTGAAACCCAGCTGCCATACTCTGGTCTCTATACATTCTATCCACCCCCCATCAACCCAGAGTGTCTACCCTATTGCATATTTTTGTGTCATCTGCAAAGAGGCATACATTCCCCTCCAGCTCTTCTGTAATGTCACTTATAAAGACATTAAAGAAGACCAGGCCCAACACTGATCCCTGAGCTACCCAGCTGGTCACTCTCTCCTGCCTTGAGTGGGTGCTGTTTACCACCACCCTCTGTCACCTATCCATCAACCAGTTTCATACCCAGTTTATCACCTTAGGACCCACCTCCAAACTGCCCAGTTTTCCTTATGAGTTTCCTGTGTGGTACAGTGTTGAATGCCTTGCAGATGTTTAAGTAGGCCACATCCACTGCCTCACTCTGATCTAGTTCCCTGATCACCCAGTTGAAGAAATAAATCAAGTTCATCTGACATGACCTCCCCAATATATATTAGCACCTTTCATACATACTGTTATTACCCCACCCTTTGCAATCTTACTCTTGCATCTGCCTTTACTGTAACAGCACCTGCTTGAACCTGTGCCATCTGCTAGTCCAGAGTGTATGCTCACAGCTTGGATACCCCTCTCACCTTCAGTGTGCTGCCACCAGTCAAGTGTTAAACATAAATTTGGTCGAGGATATATTTTTAATCAGTTCCAAAGATAATTTCCACCCAGACAGGGACTTGAGCCCTGGGCCCTCAGATTAAAAGTCTGGTGCTTTACTGATTGAGCAGTCTGGGCTCCATTTCAATGATGGTATCCCTATGACAGCATTCCAGCCTGGTGGACTGCATGGACCTGGTTTTACCAGTAACAATTCAATTTTGGCTGGGTTAAGACTCAGCCAGCAGCAGGCCATCCAGTCCATGTTTTCTTGAAGGTATTGCTCCAGAACAGAGGCTCCCCCATGTAAAAGACACATATAGCTAAGTATCATCTGCATAACAGTGGAAACCCAGGCCAGGTTAGAGGTGGCTAGAAATTCCTGAAGCTAGGGAATTTGATTCAGCAAAGGTAGTAATGATTACTGTTAGAAATCAGTTTCACAGACTGTGCAAAGCTAGTTTCCAGTCTGCTGATTTAACTTTTTAATTTTAATTCAGAAGGGCAAAATGTTATAGAGTGGCTTGATAAGCTTTGAAGTCTTCTGAATTAAGATACAACAACAAAAGGTTAATCTGTAACCTGCTTGAATGACATTAGCAGTGTGGTGGGGAGGAAGCCTGTCAACTGTGAGGAGGAAGCCTAGACTTGCCTTTATATTCCAGCCTATCCCAGCATCCCATCACATAGCATCCCATTCAATGAGTGGCACAGGGAACGAGAGGGATGTCTGACCTTGGAGCTTCTGCAGGACATCCACAAGCAGACCACAGATTTTCAAGGGACTCTGCTCCAGAAGGGTTCAGGTAAGCCTCAGGTGTCAGCAGACTAGCAGTCCAAAAGGGTAAAAGGGACCCCAGCAACTTCCTATTTGGGGTATTCTTAAGTAGCAACTGTTTCTCAGCAACTGAGTAGATTACTCTTACAAGTGATATTATATGCACTGAATGCTGTAATCTGGTGGGGTTGTAGCCCCAGAATCATAAAAGAATCCTTAACTAACTGCCTATCTAGGGCAGGAGTACAGGAAATATGCAAAGAACTGTACTGAATGCTTGTAGGTTTGTGGTAAATGAATATCCTGCAAACAGCCATTTGAAACCAGACAAACCCATTAGCATCCCCGAAAACAGCAATTTTAAACCTGACAAACCCACTAACAGCACCTGATAAAAATTACTAATTCAGATGTCAATAAATAAATCTGCAGGGACTGATGTCTTGGAACCTAGGTTCTTGAAACTCATCACTAATTAAATACTATAGGATAGGAAATATTCACTGTATATCATTTCTCACTATATTCACTGAAGTGCTTAGAAGTGTGAAAAAAAAATTATCCTAATTAGCACTTTTTCCATTAAGGTGAATGGAAGTCTTTTAGTTTAGAGTGAAAATAAATTTACACAAATATGTCCACTTTGTGACTAGCACTAAATATAATTGACGCATTATGTTCTTATTCTACAGTATATCAGCCTCTTTCTACAAATATTTAATTTTTCTTTGACAACGGGTATATTTCTAGATTCTAGGAAACAGACTATAATAAAAACCTCTTCCAAAAGCAGGTTCTTCACAAAACCCAGATAAGTTTAGACCTATTTCTGTTGTGTCTCCCCTCAGTAAACTGTTTGAGAAGATTGTCAATCAACAATTGATTGATTATCTTAAGGCCAGTGGACTTCGGTCTCCGGAGCAGCATGGCTTTCCAAGGTCTCATGGCATAGGAACTGTACTAGTGAGCTTTGCCAACCATGTTTTAAGATTTATGGATCTTGGCTGGCTTACTGGTGCAGTATTTGTTGATTTATCCAAGGCCTTCGATTTGGTTAATCATGCCGTGCTGCTCCGGAGACTGAAGGACATCAGTCTAGCTGGGATCTCTTGTGTTTGGGTTAAAAGTTATTTTTTGAACACCCAATGAGGGTTTGTTTTGGAGGGGCTACTTCTGGTACATGATTGTTAGAACAAGGTGTACCTCAGGGGTCCATATTTGGACCCCTGTTCTCCATTTATGTCGACCCAATTTCAAGGATCTGAACTAGATCAAAATTACTTCTATATGTTGATGATATCATATTATTTTCTAGTTCTTCTGTCTTAGAAGTAAATGATTCATTAAATAATGATTTTCAAGAACTAGGCAAATGGTTTAATCAGCATCGCTTGGCATTAAGTACTAAAAAACACAATGGGCCAGATATTCAAAACTTTGCCCCGGGGCTAAATTAGCACTCCCCAGCGGGCAAACTTAGCCTGGAGCACAAAGCAAGCTGTATTCAATAGGAATAGCCCGGTGCTAAACCTGCTGAATATAGCAGTCTAAGGAAGCCGTGCAAACCGGTCTGGGAGTGCAGGGAAAAAATAGCCCGGGAATAAGACAGCACTGAATATAGCAACAGGGAAGTGCAAACTGCAACTCCAGCTCATTAGACTCTGTAGCAAGCCAGTGTTGCAGGTGGAGAACATTGTATGTGATTGCACAGAGATGCCTCACATCTACTGTAAACATACCTCTAAACCTCCTGCCTCATAAATCAGGGACAAGGCTTAAAAAAATCAGGGACAAAGGTTGAAAATCAGGGACACATCTTAAAAAGTGGTGATATCCTCTCAGGAAGCTGGTAGAACAAGTGGTATAGTGTAAAATGCATTTTCTAAGGAAGAACACGTCTGTAACATTAATGTTAGACATTAATTTATGCTTACAATCTCCACTGTTTGGTCATGGAAACACAGTCTTTAGGAGGGACAGAGTAAAACTTTGAGGTAAAATCAGGGACGTCCCTGAAAATCAGGGACAGTTGAGAGGTATGACTGCAAACAACAATGTAAGCATGCACTGCAGAACTGTGCTATGCTGAAGTGAGGTTTGCCCGGGGATAACCTGATTGCACAGTGCTAACACATTAGCCTGGTGCAAACTGGTTAGCCCTGAGCAAACGGGAGCTATATTCAAAGCTCCCATGCAAATGAGCCTACTTAGATAATCCGTGGGCAAACAGGTACATCTGCACCTCATTAAGTGCTGCTTAGCATACATTACCATGCAGTTTGCCCGGTGCAACTGCATGGAGCACAAAGCTCCCCCTTTTGGTCGGAATGGAAGTACAGGCTAGACGCTGCAGGCCAAGGCATACCGACAGCATCCCCTGTTGGTTGGAATAGAAGTACAGGCCGGAAGCAGCAGGAACTGTGTGCTGCCAGGCACAGTCGGTGCATACATACCTTACAACCCCTCGCCTCTTGAATCAGGGACAAGGCTTAAACAAACCAGGGACAAAAGACCAAAACCAGGGACACATCTTCATAAGTAGAGATATCCACCCAGACCGCTGGTAGAATATGGGGCTTAGTGCAAAATGCATTTGCTTAAGAAGAACAACTCTGTAACTGTAATGCTTGACATTATTCTGTGCTTACAATTGCCACTGTTTAGCCAGGGAAATGTAACTGTGAGGAGGGACAGAGTAATATGTTGAGGCAGATTCAGGGATGTCCCTGAAAATTAGGGACAGTTGCGAAGTATGCCCCTGACCCATTCACAATAAATTGAAGAGTAATGTCCCTGGTAGTCTAGAGGTCTCCCCCACCCCCTGCATGAATCCCGACCTGTTTTCTTTTAAATTATGTGTTATATCCATGGTAGTGTAGTAGTACCCCCATGCCCTCTGCACAAATCCTGACCCCCGGTCATGGTCAAAGAATAGATTTTCCCGGTAGTCTAGTGGTCCCCCGGACCCCCACCCAGCTGTGCACCTCCCATTATCTCGATATCCTCTGGAGCGATTGGCTCAGCTCCTCCTCTTTCCACCATGGCTGGCCACGACTGCTGTATTCAGGAGTGCCACCATATTGAATAGGTGTGCCTATTCAGCACAGTAGCACTCCTGAATACCGCAGTCGGTCGGCCGTGGTGGAGAGAGAGGGCTGAACCGGTCGCCGCTCCAGAGGGATGCCATGTTCAGGGGTACCGGGAGGTACAGCTGGGTGGGGACCACCACTACCAGGGAAATCTATTCTTTGACCGTGGCTGGGGGTCGGGATTCATTTGGGGGTGGGGGACCACTAGACTACCATGGAAATAACACATATATTAAAAGGAAACGGGTTGGGATTCATGCATGGGGGTGGGGGCACCACTAGACTACCATGGCAATAGCACATAAATTAAAAGGAAATGGGTCGGGATTCGTGCAGGGAGGTGCGGGGACCACTAGACTACCATGGAAATAACACATACATTAAAAGGAAACAGGTTGGGATTCATGCAGGGGGGTGGGGGGGACTACTAGACTACCAGGGCTAGTTTTTAAAGTTTACGTGGTATGGGGGTCAGGAATCATGGTGGGGGCACCGCCGCTTTACTGCCAGCTTTTTCCTGGCGGTATCTAGTGCCACGTTACACGTCGTGCTAATGCCTGTATCGTGGCGCTATGCATTTGAATATGTCGCGCTGCTGGCGTTCAAGGGTGCTCTCCTGTCCACGCCCCTGCATCCCACTACCTATTAGTGTCGACACTACCACATAGTGCCGGGGCTAATAGGGCTTTTCAATATTGCAGCATCACGCAAATCCAGTGCTATTCCAGTGCTACAGATTTGCGCTAGGTGCAAAAGTTTGAATATCTGGCCCAATGTATTTTATTTGGTTCTAAACCTAAATTGAAAAAAACTGTAGTACTTCAAATATTTGATCTTGGTGACTCAATGTTGCAACAAGTCACAGAAGTTAAATACTTGGGATTATTATCAGATCCCAATCTTACCTTTACAGCCCATATTAAAAGAGTAGTTAAGGTAGTAAATCAAAAACTCGGTGCCTTATGTAGAGTGAGGGATTATGTAACCAGGGAAGCAAAACAGACTATATCTCAAAGTGTTCTCTTATCTTCCTTGCACTATAACTCATTTCTTTTTACAAATCTAACAGTCTGTGATTTAGATTTAGTTATCAAAACCTATAATTCAAATCCAAATCAAATCAAATTTTATTTGTAATGCACTTTTCTAAAAGCCAAAGCACATACACAATACAATATCAAATCAAACATACACAATTTAATATAAAATCAAATATACAATCAAAAAAGATATAAGATGAAAAGGCTACAACAATAAAACTAAATATTGTCCCCAAAAGCTAGATTAAATAAATAAGTTTTTAATGAGGACTTGAAGGTCTCGGCTGACAGGCACTCTCTAATCCGACGAGGTAGAGAGTTCCACAGGGTTGGGGCTGCTAAAGAAAAAGCCCTAGCACCTGATGTTTGAAGATGGACCCTGGGAACCTCTAGCAATCCCTCATCGGCGGAGCGAAGTGGGCGGGGGGGGGAGTAAGGCCAAAGAAGGTCTTGCAAGTAATCCGGTCCCTGTCTGTGTAGGGTCTTATAAGTCAACTATGCAACCTTGAAGGTGATCCTCCATTGCACCAGCAGCCAGTGCAATTCACACAGCAAAAGAGTGATATGGCTAGTTCTTGACAGCCCTGTCAACAACCTGGCTGCAGCGTTCTGCACCAGCTGCAGGCGACGGAGATCCACCCCCAGTTACCCTAGGTATAGAGCATTACAGTAATCAAGACGAAAGGACACAAAGGCATGGACCAACACAGGAAGGTCCTCAGGCAGAACAAGGTGCTTTATCTGGGCAATGTTCCTCAGATGATAAAATGAGGACTTGACAACCACTGACACTTGCGCTTTTAGTGTCAGTTCGTTATCAAGTACAATGCCCTGATTTCACACCCATTCAGAAGGTCTCAACTGGTAACCCCCAAGCACAAGGCCAGACGGTTACCCAGGAGTCAACTTCTCTACCCACTGACCTGGGTCCACTACCAACACCTCAGTCTTATCCAGGTTTAGTCTCAACCAGTTAGCACTCATCCAGTCCTGAATCTCAGCAAGACAGTTGTTAAAGACTGAGATTGCACTATTTTGTTCGGGTACAAAGGACATGTAAAGCTGCGTATCATCTGCACAGCAGTGAAAACTCAGCCCATACCACCTTATCATGTCTCCTAATGGCAACATATACACCATGAACAACATGGGAGACAGCATGGAACCCTGCAGCACCCCACAGAGCAGGGAACCAAGGAAACAAACCCTGACACCATCCTCTGGGTCCTGCCTGTGAGGAAAGAATGAAACCATCTGAGGACTGTCTCAGACCATCCACAGAACAAGCTGCAAGCATTCCAGCAATACCCCCAGGATCCATGGTGTCAAATGCTGCTGAGAGATCAAGGAGGACCAAGATCAAACAATTCCTCCGATCCCTCGCTATCAGGAGATCATTAAGTACTCGAACCAATGCTGTCTCGGTACTATGCCTCTTCCTGAAACCAGGCTGGAGGTGATCATAGATTTTGTGGGTGGTAAGGAAGTTCTCGAGCTGTAACGTGACTACCTTCCCAATAACCCTGCCTAAAAAGGGCAGGTTAGAGACAGGTTCGTAGTTCACAAGACAGTCTGGGTCACAGGAAGGTTTCTTTAAAAGGGGTGTCACCATGGCCTCCTTCAAGGGGTCCAGAAACACCCCTTGGTCCAGTGAGCACCAGACTATCTTGGCAAGGATCAGTCCAATGACAGCCATACACCCCACCAAAAGGCAGGTTGGACCAGGATCCAAACTACAGTAAGTCGGTCACAGCTCTCGTACAATCTTCACGATATCCACGATCGCTGGCTGGTTGAAATCTATCCAGAAAGACCGGGTGTCTGCATCCTCGCATTGACCACTGCCATACTCATTTGAGCGAGTCAAGCAGATCTCTGACTTGATGGAGGACACCTTATCTGCAAAGAATTGAGAAAACTCCTCACACTTAGTTTGTGAAGAAGCTCTCCAGCCCCGAAGGCAAGCTGGATTGCACAGCCTGTCCACGGTCCGAAAGAGCTGGGCCAGTCGATTCCTTGCTGCAGCAATCTCCCTGGACAGGAACTCTGCCTTCTTATGGGAGATTTCTGATTGATAGTCTGAATAATGGGCTATCAACCTAAGTCTGTCCACCTCCAGGCCAGATTTCCACCAACACCTTTCCAACCTTTGCCCAATTCTCCTCAACTCCCTCAAAGTCCCATCAAACCAAGGGGACCAAGGGTGGAGAGGGAGAGGGCGAACTTGGACAGGAGGTACGGAATCCAGGGCCCTCAGTACCACACTATTATAGTGCGCTACTAGGGCTCCCAGATCTGAGCATTCCATTGGCCTACTCAATAGGTCCAGCACCGCCATCAGACTCTCTGGGGTAACACCCCTCAAAGGGCAGTACTGGACCATCTCCAAAGGGGCGGGTCTCACAGGGGGAGCTGCAAAGCTGAACCTTATAGAGTGATGGTCTGACCATCCAACTGGTTCTACCACCAAGTCAGTGGCCTCCATCCCCAGGAGGAACACCAGATCCAAGGAGTGACCCTGAATATGGGTTGCAGTGGTAACTACCTGTGTGAAGCCCAATTTGATCATCAGTTGGAGGAAGTTCTGACCAAAATACGAGAGTTCATCGTCAACTCAGGTATTGAAATCCCCCAGGACCAACCACCTGGAGGATTCCAACACCATTTCGACCATGAAGTTGGCAACTTCCTGCAGGAAAACTTTTCCATCGCCAGGTGGACGGTAGATGAGAAGTATCCTGCTTCCCATACCTGCACCCATGATACACTCGACGTACCTGGTGGACACCACTGGAACCTCTACAAGGCCTAGTTCTGTTTTAAAACAAATGGCTACACCCCCCTCCTCTATGATCCAGTCTCGGGCGGTGTATCACCGAGTACCCTGCTTGAACAGCTGACTCCAATACTGGGCCAGCATTCTCATCCAGCCAAGTCTCGGTGATGTAAACCAGGTCAGATGTTTCAACAAGATCATCAATAATTGCTGTCTTGTTCTTTATTGACCTGGCATTGCATAACACCGCCCGAGTTGGATGAGAGGACATGGAAGAGCGGGTAACTTGCCCACTACCAGTGGAGCCCTTGGGTATGGGTACCAGGCAGGGAGGACCCCTTTCCTGGATCTATTTCACTCCAGGGTGCCTCCTCAACTTCACTACTCCAGTCCCCCCACCCCACTCCCTCCACCCTCCAGGTTCAGGGCCGCCCCCAGGCCTTCCTTGCAATACCCAAGGCATGACAATGCATACACTTTGGGTTGCAATGGGGGACTAACAAAGGGGCACAGGCCCCTCAGCCTAGAGGGGGAGTAGCGCCTGCCCACCAAACCATGATCCGAACACATGCTACCTAATTAAAAATTAATTTCATTTAGACAGCCACTTAATAATCCTTATATCTCGCCGGGCCACTCCCAATTTTTAATACTAAGGAACCCTCAAAATCCCACAAACAAAATTATTATTTAAATAAAACTCCTATTTAAATAACCCCCAGCAGTGCAACATACAAAAAAACAAATGTCTAACAGTGTCCAGGAACTGGAAAAAACAATTCTAAAAGTCCTAGATGACAAAAGTGTCCTCTAAAAACAGTTCAAGGCTGCTAAGAAACCTCTAGTAGTTTTCTGAATTTTGGCCTTAGTGTCTGTCACACCCCAAAGCTATGACCAGATTTATACTTATTGTGGATTTCTCTCACCAACCACAATTTAAGTAATACAGACTAAATAAAGAATAATGAATAAAGTTCAGGGTACTCTCACCACCCTGTCCAAGTTCTATATTGAAGCAGCAAAGGAAGCATAAGAGTCATAAATTTTCACCAGTCCAAACCACAAAACAGTCCAGAGAAAGCCAAAACCAAATCCAAACTGTGACCAAAGATTATATCCAGAAAGGCAAATCTTCCAAAAAATACAATGTTCTTTGGAAACTCCACTAATTTGGATGACTGCAGCTGTTCAACTTCCATCCATGCAAAAATCCATAAATCCAAAAGTCATTTTCATACAATGCTAGATCAAAGTAATACCAAATAACAGGGGTCCATATGTGAGAAGCCAGTGGTGTGCTATTTTGTCCAAGCCACAGTGGGATACCCCCACTCCCCACTCCAACCAGGCCCCACTTGCACCACCCACGACCCGCAGCTACAGGCACCCCAAGGCTAGGCTACCAGGACCAACCTTGGGGTATCTTAGGAAAAAACCCAAATAATGCCTCTGGCTCCCCGGAGCCAAATGAGGTAATTCCCGATCGGTCCTGAGCGGTGAGGTCAGGAATAGCCTTAGACGCAGAGAGTTAGGGAGCTCCCTCACCCAGCACAGCCCACTGACCTCACTACCCCCAGGCTCAAACGACGACCCAAGTTCAATCTCCTGGTAAAGAATGCCAGTCCGGTCTCAAAAATGCAGTGGCAGCTAAAGCGTCAGTTCCCCCACTCATGTAGCTTCGCACATAACCGCAAGCAGCATCAGATCTTTTTTATCCAACAAGCCGCCTTCTCTGTATGGAACAGGTATACCGGAGAAGAAACACCAAGCCAGGCAGTTGAGCCAAGCTTCCCTGCATGCATATGCGAGTCATAAATGCAATGAAACAGTCCAGATGGTGCAGCCAACAATAGACTGCCAAAAATAAAAACTATAACTGTAACTGCATCCAGAAACATAAAACAACTCAAACTAAAAACTACGAAAACAAATAAAACAAAAAAGTTAAAAAGCACAAAATAAAACTTATCAAAAGAGCTATAGTGAATCTGCAGAGTCATCATAGCAAAGCCATATAGAACCCATCAATGTGCACTTTATGATGAATTAGGGTGATTACCTCCCAAATTGAATTTTCAGTGTAACTTGGGTTGCTTGCTCAATAATACACTAAGGCTTGAACATAAGTCCCCTTTGTTCTCTCTCGTTGAATTTAGGGATGGAACCAGAACACTTTGTTCCTCTTCACTTTCTTGTTTGGCCCTGCCCAGAGTTACATCTTGTATGGGCTAGCGAGCTTTTTCAGTCTCCATTCCTAAATTGTGGAATTCCATGCCTCTTTATTGTAAAAATACTTTTAATCAGTTTACTTTTAAGAAACGCTTTTTCAATTATTTGCAATCTTTAGCTATTTGTAAATGTTTTTAAAATGTTGCCTATGTTATATATTTACTGTATGTGTGTATTGTTATTGTATTATATTTTGTTTCCATGCTTCCTGGCCTCTTTGAGAGGCTCTGGGTCGTTCCTGAAAATAGGCTTCGGCCCACTGTACTTACCCAGCGAAAAAGTGATTGACTGATTGATTGGTCCTCCCCCCACACACCAGTGAGGGGACTACAAATGCATGAAATGTAGCATTTGTCAGTACGTTAACACAGGTAAAAATGTAGGTGCTTACAAAAACAATATTGAAATAGAGATTAGGGACTTCATCACATCGGATGCATAACCTGGGTGTTATATTTGATGATGGCCTGACCCTGAAGTCTCAGGTGTCAGCCATGGTCAAATCCTCATTTTACAATCTAAGGAATATTGCCCAGGTGAAACACCTGATTCTCCTGGGTGACCTTCCAACATTGGTCCACGTCTTCATTACTACCCATCTTGACTACTGCAATGCCCTCTACCTAGTGCTGTCTGGGGTTGATATCCACCGCCTGCAGCTAGTGCAGAACTCTGCGGCCAGGCTGTTGACTGGTACCTCCAGGACCTGTCACATTACTCTTGTGCTGTGCAAACTGCACTGGTTGCCAGTTCAGTGGCGGATCACATATAAGGTAGGCTTACTTACCTTTAAAGCCCTACATGAACAGGGACCTGACTACCTCAAAAGATCTCCTGACTCCCTACGCCACCAATTGCCCTCTCCGATTTGCTGACAAGGGATTGTTAGAGATTCCCAGAGTTCATCTTAAAACATCTGGAGCTTGTGCTTTTTTCATCTGCAGCACTGACCCTGTGTAAGGCTCTAGCTCGTCAGTTAAGAGAATGCCTGACCATCAGCAGTTTTAAATCTAAGCTGAAAATGTATTTATTTTCTTTGGTCTTCCCTGATTAAGTAATAGATTGATTTTAAATAATTGTTATATTTTCTGTTTTTATACTGCATTTTATACTATGTACAGTGCCTTGATTTTGAAAGGCACTATGAAAATAAAGATTTGCTTGCAGTATCGTTTTTGTAATATACTTCATTTGGTGCACCTGCAGATTGAGTTATGTAGGCAGGATAGTACGTGTGAGTAAGGAACACATACAGGAACACATCAGGTATATTCTTAATGGTAGAATGGACAAGGCAGTAGGGAGACACTACAAAGAAAAACATAATTCAGAACCCTAAGGTTTTAGATGTATGGGCTTGGAAATGTGCAAATGTGGTAGTAGGAGAGGAGACCATCAAAATACATTATTGCAAAGAGAGGGCTATTGCATCTACAGATTAAACACCCTGAATCCAAATGGACTAAATTAAATATTGGATTTAAAACCATATCTGTAATAATTAAATCTACAATATAAAAAATCCCCCTCCCCCAAGACATACATCCAGTGGTCCCATAATGAAACATAAATCTTTTCCTCTAAAAAACTCCTCAGCAAGAACCAGTACTAGTTTCCCAGTCTGTAAAGGCAAAGTAGTTGTAATTGTATAGTAATGTTTTGTGTTCAAGGAAAGTAACTTTGTGTGTGTGTGTGTGTGTGTGTGTGTGTTTCTAGGGTTCATGCCTACCTGCCAGAAGCTTGAATTACAAAGTATGTTTTCCCCATGGTAGATACTGGAGTGGATCCCCAGGAATGCCCTGTAAAACATTGGGAGATCACAAGAATAATCACCGGGAATTACTATTTGTGTTTTGAAGTGCTTTAGACACATCGGTGTTAAATTTAATTTGAAAGCAATTACAATTAAGGCATGTAACCAGGCTTGTAATGACATTCACAGTTTTTCTTCTAAATGTTAATTTGCTTTTGTATTTTCGTTATGAGAATTGCTTTTAATTTCTAATTGAGTCTTTATTTGAGTATTTTTTTGCTTAAATTCTAAAAAAAGGAAAAGTTTGTTTTATTGTTTAAATATTTGTGTGACTCAGAATGATGCTGTCACAGACAATGGACTATAAAGTGCATTGTGTTGGTGTCTTTAGTCAGACCCCTGACAAAGTCTCATTTGCAGGCGAAGGACTGGGGTGGACAACAATTTCTTCACTGACTTGACTGGCTAGCAGTCTGTCATGGCACTAGCCTAATACAACTTGGAAGCTGAATTCTGTATCATTACGATTCTTTCTGGAGAGCAACAATTTTTGGACTCAGTATCTGGATATGAAAGTGGTACAGTGAGGCTGGTGACACAGAGGCAGGGGGAGATGGAAAGGGCTGAATACAGTGAGCAATGGAGGGTAGGGGAGTTTATAGCAAAATGGCAAAAGGAGTTGCAGAGGGTGTCTAATTTGACTAGAGAAGTGGAAGCACTTGTGCCATAAACCACATCTGCACAGCTGAAGATAGGGAGCATCATTTTGGTAACAAGCTTTGACACCCTTCCTAGGAGGCTCAGGGCACCATTACAACAAAGTTCACATGTAGAAAACACAAAGCAAAAACAGTATAATACATAAATAAATTAATATTCAGTCACTAAATAAATAATTTATATAAAAAAATGTCAGTAAAATTAAAACCAGCCATAAATAAAACGTGGGATGTCAGCATAACAAAGGGGGCAATTACTCCCAAATACTTATGCAAACAAGAAGGCCTTAAGACCCCTCTTGAAGGCCTCCACTGAGGGAGCCCTCCTTCAGGAGAAAATTCCAAAGGACTGGGCCCACTACCTCGAAGGGCCCAGTCCCCTGAGGTTTTTAACCCAGTCCTGGGGACAAGGATACCCTCCTCAGTGGAGTGGAATGTGCACAAGGACACATAAGGATGTAGGAGATCAGTCAGGTAACATGAACCCAGCCCATGTAGGGCATTATAGGTTATCAACCCAACTTTACAGGAGATGTGCCACTTAACTAGCAGCCAGTGCATATCATGCAGTGCAAGAGAGACACAACATGTTCTCGAAAGGCTGGTCAGCGGCCTAGTAGCTACATACTGTACCAACTGCAGGTGCTGTAGTGTACCTCCACTGACCCCGAGGTATAGAGTGTTGCAGTTGTCAAGCCTTGAGGTCAAAAACACATGTACCAGTGCAGTCAAGTCACTAGTGGTGATAAGGGATTTACTCCGGCAAATGTTCCTCAGATGGTAAAAGCCAATCCAGACTACTGCCAACACCTAAGCCTCAAACATCAGCCCCTTGTCCAGAATGATTTGTCACCTTTGTGGCAGCCAAAAGCTCAGAGGAACCAAGCCAAAGCCCTGTCTCCCTCTCGATAGCTGCCACTCCTTCCATGATCCATCTCAACCACCAGTACTTCAGTTCTGTCAGGGTTAAGTCTTAACCAGCTTGATGACATCCATTCTTGGATCTCTGCTAAGCATCTACTCAGCACATCATCCATACACAGCATCCCGGGAGTAAAAGACAGAAAAGGTTGAGTATCATCTTTTTTTTTTTTTAGTATGCTTTCTCTCCTACCAGCCAGCCTCCAACTTTTCCAGTCCCATCACCCCCATTCTTCAGGACTTACCTTCTACCTCTTACACCCCTAGCTTTCCCCCCCAGGGATGGGCTGCCAGGAGGAATCTCTTTTCCTCCCAACAGAGACTGGTTAGGCGCTCAAGGGAGAGTGCAATGGTCTGGTGTGGGGCCTGTGGCAAGGGGTGCACATCTTCTTGCAGTAGCTGGTTTGCCTTTTTCCATTTTTCTCCCAATGGATGCTGAGAAGGGCTCCCAGAATGTGTTGCATGTCAGAGTACATCAGCGTCCATTTCCAGTTCCATGGATTCACTTGCACTTCCACCTCTGGTCACCCAGGTGGCAGTAGTACAGTGGATGCCAGCTTTCCTCTATCCCTGAGGTGGAGAGTGTCCTTTAGGATGCTCAGCTCACCTCCCCCGGCCTTCCGATGATCCAGGCTTGTTCCCAAACCCAAATCATCAATATCACAAGTTGTAGCACTACTGCTGCACCGGTGGGCTGCCTAGAGCTGGGTGTCATCTGCATAGCAGTGAAACCCAAGTCCATACTGTCTAATGATCCTGTCCGGGGCAGCATGTACACTGCAAACAACATGGGCAAAAGGACCAATCCTTGGGGTACACCACAGGGTAGAGTCTTCAGGAGTGAAGAGAACCTACCCAACACTACCTTCTGTGTCCTGCTAACGAGACAAGACTCAAACCAGTGGATGACTTTGCTGATGAATCCTACAGCTTCAGCTGGTCCAATAATAGCCCATGGTCCATGGTGCCAAGGGGTATGAGAATTGACCGCTCTCTCTATGTCTTGCCCTGAGCAGGTCATTATGCTATGCCTGGACGTAAAACCAGACTGGAGAGGCTCATGGATGTCAATGGGAGAGAGGTGTGCCTCAAGCTGCAGTGCAACCACCTTCTCAATAACTTTACCCAAAAAGAACAGATTAGAGACAGGTCAGTAATTCACCAGGACGTCAGGGTCCAGAGAGCTTTGGGTTTTACCAGTGCACCTTTCAATGTAGCTTGGAATCCCCTTCTGATAAGGATCACCAGACAATCTCCGCAAACACTGGGCCTAGCTTCCCAACACAGTAGATGTGTCGGGCCTGGATCCAGTTCACAAAACTTTGGTTGCAGCTCAGAGATCACCCCACTCACCTCATCCATCATCACTGGTCTAAACTCTCCCCATGACCAATGAATACATCTAAGATCTATTGGCTCAACCCTGCTGGGTCCTCACTGGGTGCACCACCAGGTTCAGCTCAGATCTAAAGATGGCCTCCCATGGCCCTTCCTTGGGCAGTACACCACAGAGGATGGCTGGGACGTGAAATGTGAAAACGGAACTTTCAAAGGCTAGGGAACAGATTACAGGCTCACTCGGCCTCTCTGGCCTTTTCCATGATCCTCCCTGTGTGGAGTAGGAGGGGATGGGAATGATAGAGTAAGAAGAAAAGAGTAAGGCACTAAATGGGTGGTTGAAAGGATTGTCAGTAGAAGGGGTACCTCTTTGTGTGAACCTGGGGGGCTTATGGGACAGGAGGCCTTTTAAAATTGATGGCCTTCATCTGACAAGAGATGGAGACAGCATGCTGGGGCAGAAGTTTGACATCTACACTGCACAATTAAACTGACTGCTGGGGAGACTGAGGCTAGGAAAACCAGGATGAAAGGGGAGAGGAAGGGGAACCTAGCTAGTGCTTTCCCTGAAATGGGAACTTATGGTAGACAGGTGGGTATAAATAAGGTTAAGATAAAAATGGGAGAAGGGGAAGAGGCCAAGGAGGGAGGGCTCACAAAGCCTGCTATCAACATGAATGACACAAAATTAAAGAGACTAGGGAAGAATAAGACAGAAAGACCAGTCAAAAGCAAAAAAGAGATCTGGAGCTAGTTGGAAGGGGGTCTGCTCTAATGCCAGGAGTCTGGGAAACACAATCACAGTGCTCCAGGCACTGGTGTCAGACACCGACATGGACCTCATAGCCGTTACAGAAACTTGAGCTACAGAGAATAATGACTGGGATCTGACAGTCCCAGGTTGAATAATGTTAAGGCAGGATAGGGGAAAAGGTAAAAGGGGAAGCATATCCCTATATATCAGAGGAGGCATTGAGGCTGTAGGTGATGGATACATTAGGGGAAGAAATGGGGAAACAGAGTCACTATGAGTTCAGCTGATGGTGGTCTTGGGCAAGAAAGTACAGGAGAGAGTGATCAACAGACCACCAGGACAAGGGGAAGAGAGGGATAGGGAGCTTGGGAAGGAGCTAGGAAGGATAGTGCCCAAAGGGGATGTGATGACGATGAATGACTTTAATCTGCCAGATACAGTAGTAGTAGTAGTAGTTTTATTTATAAGGCACCCATCCCCGAAGGCGCAGGGCGTCATACAAAGTAACAACATAAACAAAAACAGCCATAAATAAGTTAAATAATGCTCCAAAATATGTGTACAGTAGCAAAAGAATAATAAGCAGTAAGTATTTACTCCACAAAGGCCTGGTTAAATAGGAACGTTTTTAATCCCCTCTTAAAGGCCTCCACCAAGGGGATCTCTCTCAGTCCCTTAGGCAACTCATTCCATAACAGAGAGCCAGCTACGTCAAAAGTGCAATCTCTGGAAGCCTTTAACCAGGCCCTTGGAACTGATAGTAGGCCCTCAGAGGAGGAGTGGAGGGGGTGTTAAGACTGGACATGATACAGGAGCTCCAATAGGTAGTCAGAACCCAACCCATATATGGCTTTATAGGTAACTTGCCACTTCATAGGCAGCCAGTGAAACTTGTGCACTAGCGTCACATGGCTAGACCGCGAAAAGTCAGTCAGCAACCTGGCAGCTGCATTCTTCACCAGTTGCAAGCATCGTAGGGTACCTCCACTAACCCTGAGGTAGAGTGTGTTGCAGTAATCAAACCTGGACATTGAGAATACATGTACTATTGTCAGCAGGTCTTCAGGTGGGATAAGGGACTTATTCTGATTGGTATTCCTCAGATGATAAAAGCCACTCTTAGCTATGGCCAACACTTGAGCCTCTAGTGTCAGTCATTATCCGGAAATACCCCCAGATTTTTTACCTTAGCAGAGGCCAACAGCTTGGATGACCCAAGCCAAAGCCTCATCTCTTCCATGACTACCTCTGCTCCCTCCTTCTGACCAGGCTTATTCAGCAGCACCTCAGTCTTACCCGGGTTAAGCCTCAGCCAGCTAGATTCCGTCCATTTCTGGATTTCAGCTAGACATAACTCTAGCATCTCAACAGCATCTGATGTCCCTGGCACAAAGGAGAAATACAACTGGGTATCATCTGCATAGCAGTGAACACCTAGACTTATTGTCGAATGATCCCTCCCAGGGGCAGCATGCATACTGCAAACAGCATGGGTGAGAGGATCAAACTTTGAGGCATGCCACAAGGCAGGTGCATTGGGAAAAATGAGAAAGTACCCATCACCACCCTCTGCATCCTATCCCTGAACTAGGACTCAAATCAGTAGATGACAGTGCCAGTGAGTCCAACGTGCTCCCTCAGATGATCCAACAGCTTACTGTGGTTCACTGTGTTAAGTGCTGAAGTAAGATCAAGGAGAATGAGAATTGACTGTTCACCCTTCTCTTTTGCCCTGAGAAGGTCGTTATGCACTCTGATTAATGTGGTTTCAGTGGTGTGCCCAGATCTGAAATCAGATTTGAGGAACTCATATGTAGCTCCTCTCCGGTGCTGTCCTGGAGAGGGCCACTGCACCTGGCTTGCCAGCTGTTACAAAGCCCAAGGGCCTGGGTTCCCAATAGCTGACCTACGGGGGTCCTTTCCCAAAAAGATAAAATAAAATGGCGGTGCCTCCACCCAGAGTATATATTAGTGGGTCTGATTGCTTGCAGTACAACCCCCTGGGATGTTGTACCAACCCGCCTCCCTAACAGTTACCCAAGTCATGGACTTATAAGTTCGAACCTCCCCACATTCATTTACTTCATTTACCTTTTCTATTTCAGACACTAAACAGGCTCACTAAAATTATGCTCAGGATCCATTTTATGCTACAAAAAAACAATAACTCCATGGTTTATTTACAGGGGGAGAGGGATTAGGAATGGGGTAAGTGGAATAGAGTTCAAGTAATCATTTTGATCCTGCATTTCCCCAAAATCACATTTCCCTTTGATTCAAACCCAGATCTCAATTAATGCAGCCATCCAATCTGTCTAACTAAGTAACTGCTGCAGGTGCCCAAACCTAGACCCACAGGTCCCAGTCCATTTAACCCCAAAGTCCTTCACTGAGTACCCATATTCTAGTTGCAGGCCTGAGATGCAGCTGGTAGCCGACATTGGCATGCTTACTTGAATTCAACTTTAACCTTTTACATTCCTTTTCTTTTATTTAGAGCTAAACCTTTATCTTGCCCTCTAGTCCTTAGCTCTACTTCCTTCCCTAGGGGGCATACTTAAACTATGTACAGTCCCCAGGAGCAAGGCAATTCCTGCGGTTTACTCACAGTTCTGCAGAATTTTATTTTTATTTATTTATTTAGCTTTTGTTGACCAGGTAAGTGCACTAGACAAATCCTGCCTATTTTCAGGGGGATACAGATAAATGCCAACTGACCTTGAACCAGATTAAACTGTTGGTGGTATTTTTAGTGAATGAGGGAAATTTGGCCAGGACACCGGGGAAATTCCCCTACTCTGCTGGCGGTGGGAGGCCAGTAGGGGTGCGCAAGGGCCAGTCATGGCCAGTGCAAACTCGGCAGCGAAGGAGGAGGAGGTGTTGGTCGGTGTTACCGACCAGAGCCGTAAGCAAGCGGCATTTACACAGTCTGAGCATGTTTTGAAGTCGGAATCACCAGAGTACTTTAAAACTCAGATGGAGTGTGTTGGGGCTTGATTGCCTGAATCGAGGAGTCTTGAATCAGCCATTGTAGCAGAGAACCCCGAGGACAGTTCTAACCAGGTAGCTATGCCTTTATCTGTAACAGTGGAGCGAGCAGAAGCGTCTCACGTGACAGAGGAAACCCGGAAGATGGTGGAGCGGTTGGCGAGCTTAGCGCTTGCGGCAGTGGAAAAAGCAGGCAACCTGAAGCGGGACAAACAACTCAAGGACTGGAAATCGGAAGCATTGTCTCGGTCCAGAGTCATTGGTGATGAAAGCACCCGGTGCGCGAGAGAGGGATATCAGGGGAACAACGCAAGGGAGGACAGCTCTTCATTACATGGGGATGTAAGTACTACTCCTTCAGTGGTATCTTTCCCCACTTTCCAGATAACAAAGGAACTTGGTTTTGTGTTTAAACCTCCCTTATTTAAACAGGGGAGGGAAGCGACTAAGGACTCAGTCACTTTTCAGACTTCAGGGGGGTCTCAAGAAGGAGTCACGGAGTTTTTTTTCCAAGACTGCAAAAGACTCCCTACTAAGTTTAAAAATGAAGAGAGTCAGTGGATAGAAGTTTTGAACAGTTCCTCTTTACAACATGATGATAATTGGTCCCCAGGCAGCTTTAACAGCTGCTGGATGAAATCGTAAGTAAAGGAATTTGGACACCAGACACTGCATGGGATAAAACTTTGGACTTGAATAAAGGGCCTGAATGGCAGCCTAAGGGTACTGATCTACAAAGGGATGGTGTAGAGGTGTTTATTGCTGAAAAGGGGTGGGGGAGAAGCTAAGGTGTATAACATCTTACAAAATGGTTTACCTAACCACCAAACCCAGTCTACAGTAGTTCTGGATGATGGGGGAAGACTGAGAAACCCTTATGTCTAGTCTTTTTCTCAGTGAAAAGAAGCAGCTCCCAGGAGAAGCTGTTCGTATTAGATATAAGGGAGGATTACAGGACAGACCTGACAGATATTATGTGGGTAAAACCTTACTTAAAGAGTCCTTAAAGTTTTCACCACGGGATGTTTTTGCTTTTATTAATATTTCAGGGGAGGATAATTTTGATGTCAGCTTTCGTTCCCCTGCTTTATTAGATCTTTTTTGGGAAAGACACTCTCAAGTTAAGTTCTCCCCCTTATGGTCACCTTTTCTGGTTATCCCTTTATCAAAACCCCTGATCAAATATGTTACTGTTATGTTCAGGAATGAGGGTGTTCACGTTGAAAACATTGTGTTTTGGTTATCCCAAAAATGCGATTTACAGAGTGATCCTGAACCAATCCTGGATACTGAGCAATTTTGGACGGGGGAAATTTAAAGTAAATTAAGCCAAACAACAGCTGGTATAGTGCATATTCCTAACTCCTTTATGTTAGGTAGAGATAGGGGAGTGGTGTTTTATAGCGGTCAGCCGAGAGCATGTTATAGGTGTGGGGCCAAAACACATTTATCAAGTTCATGTGACCAGCCAAAATGTGATAATTGCGGAGAAGTGGGTCACGTAACTATGTATTGTACTAACTCTATTAGGTGTGACTTATGCGAGGAACCTAATCATGCTTTCAGGGATTGTCCCTGGGCTGCACAAAATAAAATGGCTCAAGGGAATTCAGAATTTTGATACAAAAGCTCAAGAGGCCAGAGATGCAGGGATAAACCTTTATCTAACCCTCCTTAGCACCACAAAACCGGTAACTACATTATCTACTATAGATACTACTGTTAAGGATATAGGCCCTGGTTAAAAAGGAAAGGAATGGGGGACAATATCTCTGAGCTGTTACAGCCAGTTTGTTATACAGAGTCCAAGGGTGTCTCATTAGAGAAGGTTGCGGCTCCTTTAAAACCTCCTGTTCTTAAACGTTCAAGTAGGTCTCTAAAACCCCAGCTACCTCTAGAAACTGACGGTATCGACACCAAAAACTCTTATGAGGCACTTAGTTGGGGGGATTCGGATGTGGAATTAGCAGACACAGACTCACAGGTTTCAACTCAAGATGGCCTTTTGCCCCCTAGAGATGATTATAAAGGGAAAAAAAAGAAATGAAGGAAGAAGTAAAGTGGGTTTCTAGGCATACTATAGTATATGTATGGATTTAAACTTAACATGGGCTACCTTAAGTACGCACAGCCTCTTAAATGCTGTGAAAAGACGAGCAGTCTTTTATTTAGTTCATGATTTAAACATTTCAATTGTTTTCTTGCAAGAAACTTGGATGTTTACAAAAGCTCAGTGTTCAGCTTTCGCTAGGGACTGGCCGTGGGGGCCTTCTTTTTGGTCTTTCGGGGAAGATAAGGCAGATGGTGTGGGGATACTCTTTAATTCGTATGACTTCACTCTACATAAATTAATTGATTTATGTCCTGGGTGGATGTTGATATTAGAGGGGACATGGCGGTCACACATTATACGTTTAATAAACATTTACAATCCTCAGACTAAAGCTGGAAGGGTACTTTGTATGAAGCAGGTGCAACCTTTTTTGGTAACAACTACCCCTATTTTATGGGGGGAGACTTTAATTGCAGTATAGAGGCAATTAAAAAAGGTGGTGTGACAAATAGGAAAATTTATTGTGATTCAGCATGCCTATCAGATATTATTAAAACTGCAGACTTAGTATCCTGTATGGATATGAAGACGAAAGGGCTGAAAGGTACCTTTTTTAAAAGAGGTACAGGGTATACTATTGATTACCTTTTTGTCTCACAGAACATATGGTTTCACCAATTACAGATAATCCCGGTGGAATTTCGGACCATGCTTTAGTACAGGTCAATATAGGTCTTAAGGCTGATAGTGGGAAATTGAAGTCCAGATGGAAACTTAACACTTCTATGTTACAAGAAACTTTAGTCCAGAACTCCATTAAACTAATCTTACAAGCAAGACTTTCAGTAAGTTTCTTATACCAGGATATGGGACAATGGTGGCTGGAAACTAAAACTGATGGTATAAAATGGTTTCAAAGCATGGTAAAGTAGCTCAAAAATAAGTTTTCACTTATCTAAAATTGAGGAGTCAGTTGCAAGTATTATTATCTCATGCTAACACTTCTAGAGTAATTTTTCCTCACAAATAGATGAAATTAAAAGAAATATGAAAACCTTTCAATATGATAGAGCCAGAACGTTACAGGCTATTATGACTAACCATATGAGAAAATCAGTGATTGGGGATCCTTTTGAATTATGTAAGGAGGTTGAGCATGTATCATTACTTTCACTCAACCAAGGTTCCAGGACAGTTTATTCATTACAGAAAATCGAGATATAATATATACTCATTTTCAGGAATTGGAGCCTCGAGGATACCTTCATTGTATCAGATTAAGACCTTGCTGGGATCTCCTATATTGCAGGTCCTAGAACCAGGCTTACTTAATAGGCTTCAACAACCCTTTTCTTCTGAGAAATTAATGCAGTTTATCTCTTCACTGAAACCTAATGTAGCCCCTGGGATAGATGGCCTTTCTAACCAATTTTATAAATCCTTTCCATTAGAACTAAGTCATTGTTTATTATTAGTGTTTAACCATTTCTTAGAAAGGTGTTACAATTGCCTCTTTCTGATAGTTTACAAACTTATATTTTTAAATCAGGTGATAGGGGTAATTTTCACAATTGGAGACCTATTACTTTACTTAATTCAGATTATAAGATCTTGATGTCTTTAATCAATAACAGACTTAAAATTAGCTAAACACAGTTTTACAAATACAACATTGTGGTATTCCTGGCAGGTATCCAGCCAATTTTATGTTTAATTAGAGACTTAATTGAAAAGCTTAATGAAATAGGTGAAGTTGGATATTTATTGACCTTGGATCTGGAAAAGGCCTTTGATAGGGTAAATCATGCTTTCCTATTTTTGGCACTAGAATTCTTTCAAGTACCATTGAATCTATAAACTCTAATCAAAAACCTATATGGGTCTGGGATGGTTTTTCCATATATTAAAGGACAGAGGGCTAAAGGATTTCAGGTAAAGTGTGGGGTGAGACAGGGTTGCCCGTTAAGTCCCCTGTTGTATAATTTTTCCTTAGAACCCCTTTTAAGAGCCGTGAGTTTGATCCCTCTTTGGCAGGGGGTTCGAATTCCGGATTCTGACTCTACCATTAATATTCAAGCTTATGCAGATGATGTTTGCCTTTTTTTTACAGATGTGTCACAATTTAAAATTTTTTTTACTAAATTTGAGGAATACGCATTAGTAGCCAATGCCAAGATTAATTTCTCTAAAACCAAGGGTTTATTACTAGGTGGTAATTTTCAACACCGATTGGTTTGGAACTCCATTTATATATCAATTGAGCCTGTAAAAATTTTAGGGGTTTCCTTTGGCCCATAGAACTGCCCCGAAGATAATTGGAATTTAGTACTAAACAAAATTGAGAGTAAGGTCAACAGATGGAAAAGGTTTAGATTTTCCAAAATAAAGAGAATTCAGGTCTTAAAACAATTTATTCTTCCCTGTCTTCAGTATATTGCTGTGGTATTTCCTTTACGGTTAAATTTGAAACTAGACTGTATGGTATATGTTTTCAATTACTTTGGGGAATAGACTTAACCGGTTAAGCGGTGCTTTAACATCTTGAGAGAAAAAGGGGGTTAGGCATGGTGGATCAGTATTTTTTGTTACTCTATTTTCTTTTCTTGTTCACTTAAAACTATCCTAAATGATACTAATAAAAGCAGGCTCCTTTTTTCAAATTTACTGAACCGTTACCTCACTGCCTGGATTCATTGTGCCCCAGACTTTCCAGTTATTTAGCTTTGCCAGTTTTTTAAACCAGCAGCTCAGAAATTATTTAAATGGCAGGTTACTAAACAACAAATTCTTAGATGTTCTTCTAAGGCCTTATATAAAGAATTAATGGTTGCAATTTATACTGAAACTCCTTGTTTGAGAATTGTCCGAATAGTCGGAATGAGGAGGTTTTAAATCAATTAAACAACCCCAGATTACCAGCATATATGTGGGAAGCATATGGCTTATCCTATATGGTAAATTAAACATTAGAGGTACAGCTAAATATAAGGCCAGAGAGGAGAGGATTTGCCCTTATAGTGACTGTATCAACCAAGAAGAAACAATGGAACACTTTTTTCTTCAGTGCTCAGTGGCAACTAAGATTTGGGATTTTTTGGCTACAGCCTGGAATTTTCCATGGTTGGCTAGACTTACTTACGATATTTTAGTACTGGGGTTCTTTCCTGTAAGTCTACAGTGGTATGAGAAAGGGACTCTTCAGGTTTTTATTGCTTGTCTCAGGTATTGTTTATGGCAAATAAGGTGTCAATGGGTTATTCATCGAAAGCCTTCAGCTCAGGGTTATAAAGAATATGTAACTAACATTTTAACTAAGATTTACTTCTCAGAATCACAAATGTATAATGTACAGAAAGTCAGAATGTGGTGGAAAGGTTTTTCCCACATCATTGAATTTAAATGAGACTTTTTCTTTTCTTTTATTTACCTTTGGATAACTGAGTGGCTATGAAAATGAGGATCGTCTCTTAAGGAGAGGTATTATTTATTTAGTGGGTCATTTATGCGGACAGTGGAGTGTAGGTTGGTATTAATATTATTGTTTACGATTTGCCTTCCTTTTTTCTTTTGTTACCTCCCCTTCCATTAGCATTAGTAACTGATTGTATAGCTAGTATTTTTTTTGATTTTCACTTATGAATGTTATGTATTTGTAATTTTTTTTATGTCATTCTATTCTTATTGAGTATTGTTTGATGTTTATTATTACTCAATAAAAATTGCCCCTACTCTTTTCGATAAGTGCCATGGGATCTTTAACATCCACCTGAACTACCACCAATCCAGGCAGATGGGACCTCGGTTTAACATCTCATCCGAAAGGCGGCACCTCAGAAGTGCAGCACCCCTCTCATGCTGCACTACAGTGTCAGTACTGGGATATTAACCCAAGTGCCAGATGTGGGAACTGAACCCACAGCCCTGTGATCACCTGGCCTCAGAGGCGAGTGTGCTACCTTCTGAGCCACTGACACTGCATCAGTCCTTATATGGCACTGAAGTCCTGGGGATTAGAAACATAGAAACATAGAATTTGACGGAAGATAAGGACCGCTTGGCCCACCCAGTCTTCCCATTTCCCTACCTACTGGATAGGCTGCAGATCCTAGTTAACTAGCAGCCTACTTCTTCCCACCCCCAACCCCCAGAATTGCCTTATGACTATCCCATGCATGCTTGAATTCCCCCACTGATTTTGACTCCACAACCTCCTCCGGAAGGCGGTTCCATGCATCCACAACCCTCTCTGTGAAGAAATACTTCCTTAAATTACCTCTGAGCCGCCCCCCTCTATCTTCAAATTGTGCCCTCTTGTTCTTGCACACCTCTTTTTGAAAGATGCTACCCTCTTGGACTTTGTTGATTCCCTTGAGGTACTTGAAAATTTCTATCATGTTCCCCTCTCCCTCCTTTCTCTCCGAGGCTATACATATTAAGCTCCTTAAGTCTCTTTCTTCATATGACTTCGGTGCAGACCCTGTACCATTTAGTTGCCCTCCTCTGTATTGCCTCCATCCTGTCTATGTCTTTGCGGAGATTGGGTCTCCAGAACTGCACACAGTACTCCAGATGGGATCTCACCAGCTGTCTGTACAGAGGGATAATAACTTCCTGTTTTCTACTGGTGATGCCTCTCCTATGCATCCCAGTATCCCCCAGCCCTCCTTGCTGCCCTCTCACATTGCTTGCCCATCTTTAGGTCATCTGATATGACTACCCCAGGTCCCTTTCCATTCTTGTTGTTGTTGGTATCTCACCCCCATTGTGTACTCTTCCCTGGGTTTTGTTTCCCAGGTGCATTACCTGCACTTCTTAGCATTGAATCCAAGCTGCCATACATTTGACCATTCCTCTAACCTTGCCAAGTCCTTCTCATCCTTTCCACCCCACCTTGTGCATCAACTCTGTTGCAGATCTTAGTGTCATCTGCAAAGAGACATACTTTTCCTTCCAGTCCTTCTGCAATGTCGCTTATAAAGACATTGAAGAGGACCGGTCCTAATACTGAATCCTGCGGTACCCCACTAGTAACCCTCCTTTCTTCTGAGTGGACTCCATTTACTATAATTCTCTGTGTCCTATTCTCCAGCCAATTCTTTACCCAGGCTGTCATCTTGGGACCCACTCCCAGGCTGGCTAACTTGTATATTAATCTTTTGTGTGGGACTGTGTCAAATGCCTTGCTAAAGTCTAGGTAGGCCATGTCCACATTCCCTCCCTGATCTACTACTTTGGTCACCCAGTCAAATAAATCTATCAGATTCATCTGGCATGACCTTCCCACTGTGAATCCATGCTGCCTAGGGTCCTGTACCCCTCTGGCCTCTAGATACTCGACAATTCTTTCCTTTGGAAGTGATTCCATCATTTTCCCTATCACTGAGGTTAAACTAACAGGTCTATAGTTTCCTGCTTCTGCCTTGCTCCCACTTTTGTGAAGGGGAATCACATCTTCCCTCCTCCAGTCCTCGGGTACCACCCCATCCTCCCATGATTTGTTAAAAAGGGTAGTCAGTGGTGTCACTATTGGTGGCACAGGCAGAACCCAGCACAGTGCTTGAACAGGGGGCACAGAGGCTGCAGCTTGCTCTCTCTTTCTCTCTCTCATGCTTGCTTGCAGATCTTGCAGCTTGTCCCATTTGGCACATTACAGGTCCCATTACAGAGCATGTGCGTAAGGCCTGCCAACTACAGGGGACCAAGACCAGGGAGTGGCCCCACAGCCCGGCTCCCTCCAATCAGAGTACCCTAGCACTCAGGTACAAGACCTGTGACCCCCCTTCAGTGGCATACCCCACTTGATGGGGGTTAGCAAGTTCCCCTCCTGGCCCTGGTTGTCAGAAGAATCATTCAGCACATTCTCTTCTGCTTCTCTTTCTGTCTCTTTTCTGCCACAGTGTGTAGCCACAGCAATCTGTTTCTTTCTTTTCCTTGTTGTATCTCAGGAGCAGACAACAGGTACTTGAATCTGTGAAAACAACTGTCCATCCTTCTGCTTTCATAGTCTGTCATCCTGAACACAGCCACATTCTTGTTCTGGCTCGCTCATATCACCTGCACTCACAGTCCCTTTTCTCACTGTGCAGGTACATAGTAATTCTCTAATTGAAGAGGCTTCCTCTTCCTTTTCCCTTTTCTTTGCACATTTGTATTGTCTTGTTCCTCATCCTCTGAATTCCCATCTTTTCCCAGGCTTAGACACAACTTTCATTCTTTTTCCAGGCTCATAATGCAACCTTGTTTGTTTTTTCTAGGCTTGGACCCAACCTTTGTCCTTTGAGTCAGGCTCAGGACACAACCTCTTTCTTGCAGTCTGCAGCTTTCCCTTTGCCATTCAAGTTGCGCTTCTCTCACTGCTGTGGTGCAACTTCAGAACAACATAGAACTTTCAGCATCCTGCAGCTTTCCTTTTCTCTTCCATAGTTGCTGCTTTAACAAACTTTTCTCTTTTTCCTCTCCAGCTTCTCTTTTTCCGGAAGGGGTAGACACTCCCTGCCCTGGGGGACAAATTGCTGGCAGCTCCAGGCAGGCCCATCTCACTGCCCCACTCTCTCCAAGGGCAAGAGCCCCCTCTCTTCCTGGAGGAGCTCCCACCAAACTGATTCCAGTGCTAACTGTTCTTGCCTTTTGAGAGCCCTTTCCTCACTCCCCATTGGCTGGAGCCACTGTCCTTAGGCAAACATTAATATGTATGAGGCTCCCTCGATGCCTCATTGGTGCAGAAAAAGGTGCCTAAACATTCCCCCAACATTCTTTTAATCAGTCCCATAGTCCCTGGCAAGAATCCTGGCTTGGTGGTTGGCTAGCTGGTATCACATGGCTGCCCAACATGGTGAAACATAGAAACATGGAACATAAACTTTGATGGCAGATGAGAACCATGTGGCCCACCTATTCTGCCAATTTCCCTACCTATTGGATAAGCTGCAGATCCTAGTTAACCAACAGCCTACTTCTTCGTACCTCCCCACCAAAATTGCCTTATGCCTGTCCCATGCATTCTTGAATTCCCCCACTGTTTTTGACCCCATGGCCCCATATTGTGTAGACTAGAGCCTGTGTGGCTGGCTGTTTGTGTTTGTCTGTCAGTAGTTTAGTTTTTGTGGATTTTCACGTGTTTCTGCTTGGAGGAACTGGACCATTCTTGGACATAACATCTATGAACATTTCCTGGACTAAGAAACTGCATCACCACCAGGTATTGGCATTCTCATTATAAATCAACTTTTTTGGAAGCCATCAAAAGCAAAAGTAAGGTCAGTAAATCTGTTATACAATCTCTGAGTTGTGGAGTGCTGCATTTAATCCACATTTCCATCTGACTTATTCTTAAAGGATATGTACTTGTCTTTGAGATCTATTCACAACCATTTTGGAGAACAAAGGGAAGAAACTAACAAAGGATTTTTACATCCTACATATGCCCCAGGCCAATGTTCATCACCTTCAGGAATTTAACACCTTCAGGAATTTAACACATTCCGAGTCTTTGATCTACAGTAACAACAGTTTTCTGGTTCCCAGTAGTTCACCATTTCCTGTGGATTTCAGTACTTTTCATCAATCATGTGACACCTCTGAGAACATGGTATTATATATTGTGCTCTGCAATATCATGGGGCAAACGCAGACCAGCAAGGCCAAGAGGACTAGAAGCCCTACAACAAAACTAGTCTGCAAAATGATTAAAGCTAATTCTCAGGATACTACTTATGCTACTTCTGATATCTGAAAACATTCATCCTAACCCAGGGCCTACCGGTCTAGTGCCCCATGCCACAAAAAGGCGGGAAGGGTCCCTCACATTAGCCTCAATCAGTGTCTGCAACCTCCTTAACAAACTTGACATCTTGCAAATCTGGGTCCAGCAACATAGCCCTGATGTACTGTCTGTTGTCGAAACATGGCTTAACCCCAAGATACCAGATGCTGCAGTCACCATCCATGGATACTCTATATTCAGGCAGGACAGGGTTTCCAAATGAGGTGGGGGCTGTGCCATCTACCTGAGGAATTCCTAACTAGGTTAAGTCTTCCCTTTCTCAAACCCTAAATCACCCTTGCAGGTTCTCGCTATTAAAGTTCTACTCGGGGCACACAACAAGGAGCTCACCATTGCCTCCATGCACCTACCCCCTAAAGATCAGCGCAATGGATTTATGAGCATATTGAAAAGCCTACAGGGATTACACCATAACTCTGAACTCATAGTACTAGGCGATTTCAACATAAATTGGCTATCGCTGGAGGCTAAAACTACAAGGATGCTGTCACGGCACAGAACCTCACCCAGCTTGTTACCACCCTCACCAGATGCAACTATAGGACAGGGTCGCATACACTTCTGGACTGGATCCTTACTAATCACCCTGAATGAATCTCAAAAGTCTCAGTGCTCCCTATGGGATCAGTGACCACTCACCAGTCACATATACCTGGACAAACAAATTCATTAAGCCCCCTCCTAAAATAATCCACAACAGGGTGTTAAAGCAGGAGAACCTTGAGTTACTAAAGACACACCTAAGCCACCTGGACTGGACACCAATCGACTCTGCCATTGATGTAAACCAAGCCTTAGACCTTTTCATCAGCCACTTCACTGCGGCCTGCAATATCTTTGCACCTCTCAAAAAGCTGAAGGTCAGAGGCAGAGCTAACCCTTGGATAACCCCCGATCTAATCACTTTACTCAAACATAGGGACCATCTCTGGCACTGTGCCCATGCAACATCCAAACCTGGAGATAATCATAAATATAAAGCTGCTAGAAATGAGTGCAGTTAGGAGCGCCAAAAGCAAATACTTCAAGGAAGCTGTCTCCAACTCCTGGGGTGATGAAAAAAAAATTTTGGAGTAACTTGAAAGAGCTTACTGGCAAGGACCCTAAGTCAACACCCACCATGCTCAACATAAATGGAACACCAACATCTGACCTGTACACAATCACCAACACCTTTAACAATGCATTCTCCAATTTGGATAGTGTCCTCCCTTCTAATTTCTTCGATGCCCCCTCTGGTAGTAACCCTCCTGCCACTGCTCCTCTCCTACACCCTGCCCCACAATTCTACTTCAAGGAGATCCCAGTGCATAAAGCCAGAACCTATATTCGGAAGGCCATTCGCAATGCAGGCTACAGTGGCGATTCCCTTGACCTGAAGTTGTTAGCGCTTGTTCTTGAAAAAGTCTGAACCCCTGACAAAGATCCTCAACCTATCACTAAGGATGTCCCAGTTCCCATCTTGCTGGAAACAGGCAACCATCACACCGGTACACAAAAGTGGAGACAAATCACTGAACTCCAACTACAGACCTATATCCATCCTCCCTCCATTGTCTAAGGCCCTGGAGTGCATCACCTAAGACCAACTAGTCGAGTACCTGGAAAAATACGACATCCAGTGTCCTGAGCAACATGGTTTCCAAAAAGGGCACAGTACCACCACTGCACTATTAGAACTCATGGACTTTATCCATACCACGCTTGATCAAGGAAACTGTCTAGGGGCAGTATTCATCGACCTTACTAAAATGATACTGTGAACCATCCACTCCTACTCAAGCAATTATCAAACATTGGGCTCTCCAATAAAGCACTGCTCTGGTTTTCAAGCTACCTTGGGGAGAGGGTCCAGTGGGTTAGGATTGCCGGTGTCACCACGGAAGAAAAGCCAGTCCTTTCAGGGGTCCCACAGGGGTCCATTCTGGGGCCACTACTCTTCAGCCTCTTCCTCAACAGCCTTTCCAGTGTCCGCCACCAGAAATTACTGCTGTACGCCAATTATATAGTCATGTTCACCAACCACCAAAACGCAGAGCTCCTCAAGAAACAATTACAGCTTGAATTCATGCACATCGAAGAATGGTTCAAGTCATACAAACTGGTCATGAACTACAGCAAAACAAAGGTTATGACCTTCTACAACACCAGCAGTAAGTACAAGTCCCGTGACCCCACCATCCTAAACCAAATAGGGACCTTAGTTGAACACGTTCCTGATTTTAAATACCTGGGTGTCACATTGGACAGCTCACTCTCCTACCATTGGCACATATATTCTGTCACCAAAGCCACCAACATCCGTATAGGCCTCCTCAACAGGCACAAACACTGCATGACTCCTGAAACTCTCCAGTTGGCTATCAACAGCTCTGTCACCTCCATCATCGCTTACAGGCTAGCAATCTATGGCTCTGCCTCTGCCTCTGTCCTCCACAGAATTAGTTGCACTCAACAAAGCATGCAGGCTGCTAACTGGGGCTGACTGACTTATACACACTTGTGACCTGTACATTCGGGCAGGATGGCTTCCTCTCATCAGCTGGATACCGTGTCAAACCTGCCTCTTAGCCAAAAAAGTCCTCCTCAGGGTCATGCCCCCGGGCATTGAAAAGCTCCTCATTGACCACCACAGCACTCAGTGAACTAGACATTCACAACAACTAACCTTCCTTGTCCCCAGATGCCGGGCTACCATGGGCCAGAGGGCCTTTGCCCACAGAGCACCACAGCGGTACAATACTCTCAACAAAGAAACTCTTACTGCTGCTGCTCTTGGGCCTTTTAAGAGACAACTCTGATTTGATCTCATTTCAACTAGTTGTTGTGACTGCCTCACCTATCAGGGGTCCACCGCTCACTGCCCTCCACTTCAGTCTTGACAGCTACCTCTCCCCGCCTTGCCCCCCTTCTATCTGCCTCACCTGCCCACCCCCTTGCCCCCACTCTCCCTTTCTTCCCCACTGGGTATTTCCTGACTTTTATCCCTCCCTTTCCCTCCCTCCCCTTTAGAGCTCTTACCCTCACCCTCTACCCTCCGACAACGGCCTTCCTGCCTGCATACCCCCCTCACCTGCAGCACTTATTTCTAAGATTGCCCTTGGCTGGTATGTCATGCTACCTAACATTTGGCACATTTTGAATTATTGGAATTTCCTAAGCCTCAGTCTCTTGCTTCTTTTTATTGTGTAACTATGTATTATTATGTCGATCTTTGTATGTATGTATACCCCCATTCCTTTGACGTGGAACCTTTGTAAACGAGCAGTTCCTGCTCAAAGGTATTTGTAATCCTAGATTTCAATAAAATACAATAAAAAATTACCTCCTCAGAAAGGCAGTTCCATGTGTCCACCACCCTCACTGTGAAAAAATACTTCCTCACATTGTCCCTGTGCTGTCCCCCTCTGTCCCCCTCTATGTTCAAATTGTGTCCCTTTGTTCTTGCACATCTCTTTTTCTGAAAGATGCTACCCTCTTGGACTTTGTTGATTCCCTTGAGGTACTTGAAAGTTTCTATCATGTCCCCCTCTACCTCCTTTCCTCAAGGGTATACATATTAAGCTCTTTTAGTCTCTCTTCATATGGCTTCTGTTGCAGACCCTGCACCATTTTAGTTGCCCTCCTTTGGACTGTCTCTATCCTGTCTATGTCCTTGCAGAGATGGGGTCTCCAGAACTGCATGCAGTACTCCATTTGGTAGCCACCCCTGTGCCCTGTAAAGTGACTGCATCATTTACTAAATCTCTTGAACCCTCTGGCCATCACTGCTGCCATTAACCATTGCCCCTAGGCAGCTCACACACATAGCCATTCATCATGATGAATTCTCAAAGCCAGTTTGTCCTCTTCAGCATCAGACCTTCTCCAGCAGTGCTCTAACCTCTGACCCCTAGTCTGCAACTCCCTAAGCTCCCCATCAAACCATGGGGACCTAAGTGTGAGACCCTGGGTCATATGCAAATCAGTGCTATGGAATCGAAGGCCTCAGCCACCACCCTATTGTAGATTGAGACTACATTCTCCGATCCAGTCTCACATGCTGCCAACATCTCTGAGAAGTTCAGCGCTGCCAGTAGTCCTTCTGGGCCAAGCCCCTTTAAAGGGCAGTACTTAACCATCTCCACTGGGTGAGGATCACAGGAGGGGGCCCTGAGGGAGAACTTCAGAGTGTAATGATCCAACTGACCAGCTCAATCATGAGATTACTTATCTATGGCCCCAGGGATAACACCAAGTCCAAGGCCTGTTTGTGATAATGAGTCACAGAAGTAACAACTTGTACTAGGTCCAGTGACTCCATCAACTGAAGGAAATCCCTTCCAAAGTGTGAGAGTTCATCGTCGACCCAGGCATTGAAGTCACTCAGAAAAAGCCATCTGGATGACTCCAACACCCTCTCAGCAATGAAGTCCATGATTTCCTGCAGGAAATCCCTCCTGTGTCCTGGAGGCCAGTACACCAAGGTTTTTTTTTTTTTTTGCTCCCCTCCTCCTCGAAGCCCCCATCTCTTCGGGAGTCGCCTACGGCCCTTTTCAGCCCTTTTTCACCTATCTGGTAGCCAGTACAGTCCATCCCCCATGGAGCTGTGGTTATACCCCCCAGGCAGGGTACGAGGTGGGGGCCCATACACCCCGATGCGTCTATCTTTCGTCGGGATGCTGTCTCTGGGCAGGTAGGGAAATTGAGGGTCGGGGCCTGGTGCTCCGTCTACTAGGAGGCCGCAAGGTTTTTTTTCTGGTGTTCTCGCTATGTACCGTGTCCCCTGACGTCAAGGCGCTTGAGCGCCTACGTCTGGCACATCACCCCCCCCCGTTAGGCATCGGGCTTGTTGTACCTCGGGTCTCCACCCGGGGCCAGACAAGAGCCGAGCTCTGGTTCCCCCCTCCCCCTGGAGAGGACGAGCAGTCCCTGGGATGCTCAAGCCCTCTCCCCCACGGCTGGCCCTCCAGCTTCCCAGGCTCGTTCCTGAACCCGGGTCGCTGGCGTCACAAGCGGAAATCCAACTGCTGCGCCAGCGGGCTGGCCTAGTACACCAAGGTGATCCTGCACCTGGACCCCATGCACAGGCACACATTCAAACATCAAGATTTCCCCAACTGGGTTCACAGTGAAGTTCAACTCAGATCTAAAGCAGATGGCCATCTCCTTCACAAGCCTTCCTCGGGCAGTGAACCACGGAGAATCCAGCAGGGATTGCCGCCTCCAGCACAGGCCCAGCATGATCACCCAGCCAGTCTCCATAATGCGAGCCAGGTCAATAAAGTAACTCAAAATTAGATCTGCCATAATGGCAGTCTAGTTCCTCACTAACCTAGCATTGCATATCACCACTCAAAGGACAAGGGGAAGACAGGGATAGGAAAATGAGGCAGCTGACCTGCCGACTACCTGCCCACTCAGTCTGGTGGGATGCCTGGGTATGGGAACTAAGCACCTCTCACCTCTCTCTAGTTCCCATTTCGTCCAAGGGTGTCTTCTGGTTCTGACCATCCTAATAATGCCCCAACCCATTAGTACTCTCCATATCCCACTGCCAACCACATCATCTCCTCACAATCTCCACCTCCCTGCACCTACAATAGGCAACCCCTGGTGAGGGGGTGTCAAGAAAGGGACGCCAATCAAGTAGCTGGACAGAGGAGGAAATAAGCCTATGGGAATCAAATCCAGGCCTTAGACACATTACTAAAGCTACTGACGTAATTCAAAATTAAAACTCCAAAATCCCCACCCCAAGCCCAAATCAAAACCCCAATTTAAAGAAAACACAATTCCACTCACACCTCCGATCTTATTCTCTCAAATCCATTCACACACAGTCCTAATTTTTTTTTTAATTCTTTGGTAACCTGGTAAGGCCCACTAGGCACAAGTGCCTGTTTTCAGCAGGGATCTGGGAGCACTAGGGAGGTTAAGTGACTTGCTCAGAGTCACACAGTATGCAAGTGGAAGTCATGGGACTCAAAGCCAGGGCTGTTGGATGTTCCAAGCTCATTCACAGCTCGTTACTCTAACCTCTAGGCTATACTGCCAGTCCTAATACAATACAAATCCTAAACATGCTTATACTATTCAGCTTAACCTAGCCAAACACATACCATCACCAAAAATAAAATTAGAGAAGACTTTAAATCTACAATACAGTAACAGAAATTTTTAGTGTGTAATCTACATTGGGCCATTCCAGTGGCCAGGAGTCAGGCCCTGCTGGATTCATTGCAGGACTGCCAGGGACCCACTAGGTAGACCGCCATTCTCAATTTGATGCTAACCAACTCTGAGGTAGTGGGCGGAGTGCAGGTAGGGAAGCCACTGGGATCCAGTAACAATAACTTTATGTGATTCGAGCTGGCTCTTAGGACCAGAATGCCCTCATCAAAGGCTGAAGTCCTAGATTTCAGAAGTGTGGATTTCAGTTGGATGAGGAAACTGGTCCAAGACAAATGAACTGGAGCAGACAGCATGGTGGGGTGTAGAAAGATGGGGAGCAATTAAGGGGACCATTCTTGAGGCAACAAAGCCATGCATGACAACAGTAACAAAAAAGAAACTGGTACAAAAGACCATTGTAGTTAGCCTATTCCTTGCAATTGAATGGTTACTAGCCCCTCCCTCATTCTTACCTTTATAAACTTGTTCTCCTGCAGCTTCCCTGGATTGTGGAGGTCGTGAGGGCAGTCAGGAAGCCCTCCTCCGAACCGGAGTGCAGGCGCCCCCCCCGACACAGTGACACATGCAGCAAGCAGGTACGGCTCGGCAGCTCAGCAGCTCAACAAAGAAATAAGCCCCGCTGACGCTTCGTGTCAGCTACCCCACCACCACCCTTGGCAAACTCTCAGTTTTATAGGCTGAACCACATGTTGTTTAAAAACCAATCAGCTCATTTTCCCATTTGCAAGCTTTTCATTTATTTATTACAAATCAGGTTTACAACCTTTGAGTCAGAGACTCATTTCCAAAGGCACCTCGTCAGGGAGGGGCAGACATCAAGAGACAGTTATTACAGTGCAGATTAAAACAGAGGATAACATTACAAGTGCAGTAAAAGGAACATTTAACATAGATACAGTTACATTACATAATGTAGTAGTTATATATACTGGGTATCCACTAGTGGCCACTACATAGAAACATAGAATTTGACGGCAGATAAGGACCGCTTGGCCCACCTAGTCTGCCCATTTTCCTACCTAACAGATAAGCTGCAGATCCTAGTTAACCAACAACTTCCTCCTACCCCCCACTAGGACTGCCTTATGTCTGTCCCATGCATTCTTGAATTCCCCCACTGTTCTTGACTCCACGACCTCCTCAGGCAGGCTGTTCCATGCATCCACAACCCTCTCTGTGAAAAAATACTTCCTCACATTACCTCTGAGCCGTCCCCCCTCTGTCTTCAAATTGTGCCCCCTTGTTCTTGCACATCTCTTTTTGTGAAAAATGCTACCCTCTTGGACTTTGTTGATTCCCTTGAGGTACTTGAAAGTTTCTATCATGTCCCCTCTCTCCCTTCTTTCCTCAAGGGTATACATATTAAGCTCCTTTAGTCTTCCTTCGTATGTCTTCTGGTGCAGACCCTGCATCATTTTGGTTGCCCTCCTCTGGACAGCCTTCACTCTATGTCTTTGTGGAGATGGGGTCTCCAGAACTGAACACAGCATTCTAGATGGGGTCTCACCAACTGTCTGTACAGAGGGATAACAACTTCCTGTTTTCTGCTATTGATGCCTCATCCTATGCATCCCAGTATCCCCCAGCCTTCCTTACTGCCTTCTCACATTGCTTGCCCACCTTTAGGTCATCTGATATAATTACCCCCAGGTCCCTTTCCATTTTTACTGTTGTCAGTATCTCACCCCCCATTGTGTACTCTTCCCCTGGATTTTTTGTTTCCCATGTGCATTACCTTGCACTTCTTTGCATTGAATCTGAGCTGCCATACATTTGACCATTCCTCCAACCTTGCCAAGTCCCTTTTCATCCTTTCCACTCCATCTTGTATATCAACCCTGTTGCAGATCTTTGTGTCGTCTGCAAAGAGACATACTTTTCCTTCCAGTTCCTCTGCAATGTCACTTATAAAGACATTAAAAAGGACCGGTCCCAGTACTGAACCTTGCTGTACCCTGCTAGTAATCCTCCTTTCTTCACTCGTGCTCATTTACTACTACCCTTTGCATCCTGTTGTCTAGCCAATTTTTATCCAGGCTACCTTGGGACCCACTCAAGGCTGGCTAACTTGTGTATTAATCTTTGTGTGGGACTGTATCAAATGCCTTGCTAAATCTAGGTAGGCCATGTCCACAGCCCTCCCTGGTCTACTACTTTGGTCATCCAGTCAAAGAAATCTATTAGATTCATCTGACATGACCTTCCCATCGTGAATCCATGCTGCCTCGGGTCCTGTGCCCCACTGGCCTCTAGGTACTCAACAATTCTTTCTTTCAGAGTGATTCCATCATTTTCCCTACCACTGAGGTCAAACTAACTGGTCTGTAGTTTTCTGCCTCTGTCCTGCTCCCACTTTTGTGAAGAGGAATCCATCTGCCCCCTCCAGTCCTCAGGTACCACCCCATCTTCCCATGATTTGTTAAAAGAGTAGTCAGCGGTGTCACTAGTTTTACCCTTAGTTCTTTTAGAATTCTTGGGTGAATCCCATCAGGCCCCATTGCTTTGTCCACCTTCAATTTTATTAGTTCTTTCAGAACCCTTTCTTCTGTAAATGGACTGGTATCGACCTCCTTCTTCGGAGTGTTTCTCTTGTTTGGTTTAGGTACCTCCCCCTCCTTTTCCTTTGTGAATACTGAGCAGAAATATTTGTTTAGTATCCCTGCTTTTTCACTGTCACCCTCTACCCACATTTCCTCCCTCTTTATTAAACCTCAGTATCTCTCCTTTGGTCTTTCTTCACTCCCTAATGTACCTGTAAAAGGTCTTATCCCCCTTCTTAACAGAATTGGCTATCCTTTCCTCGGTTTGGGCCTTTGCTATTCTGACTGCCTTCCCAGTCTTTTTCTGCTTTAACTGATAAAGTTCTCTGTCCTGCTCCTTCTGTGTTTCCTTATATTTCCTGTATGCTGTCCTTTTCTCCTTAACCTTCCCTGCCACCTCTTTTGAGAGCCATAGTGTTTTTTTCCTTCGTTGTGTTTTATTGATTTGCTTTACACAAAGGCTTGTTGCCTCTGTGATGGCTGTTTTGATTACTCCCCATTGTTCCTCCACCCTCCTTCTTGCCTGTTTGCTAGTGCTTTTCTGAGGCACTCTCTCATTTCCCAAAGTCAGCCCTCCTAAAAGTTCCAATACTCTTGCTTTTTGTATGGCTTGATTGTATGGCTGTGTTTTATCGTGAACCCCACTGTTTGGTGGTCGCTTGTTCCCAGATGGCTACCCACTTCTAAATCTGAGATTCTTTCTCCGTCCCCATTTGAGAGTACCAGGTCTACAATTGCTCCCTCCCAAGTGGGTTCCAGTACTAGCTGTCTGAGGCATGCCCCCTGTAGGGCATCAAGAATGACCTTGCTCTTGGATGTGCCTGCAGCAAAGGTGCTCCAGTTAACATATGACATATTCAGGTCCCCCATCAACAATATCTCCCCTTTTTCTGCCATTCTAAGGAAGCCTTCTATCATTTCCTTGTCCATTCTCTCCCCCCTGAGATGGGGGTCTATATATAACCCCCATGAGGATTGTGGTGCCATTTCCTGTCTCTAGGGTGACCCAGAGTGCCTCATCTGCTCCCTGTTTACTCTTTAGTTCTGTTGCTTTGATCCCTTCCTTTACACAGAGAGCTACTCCTCCTCCTCTTTTACCCTCCCTGTCCCTCCTGTAGATTGTGTATCCTAGCATGTTGACATCCCAGTCATGGTTCTCTGTGTACCATGTTTCTGTGACTGCCACAATATCCAGGCAACCCTCTTTCATCAAGGCCACTAGTTCAGGAGCTTGTTACACAGACTATGGGCATTGGTACTCATCACCCTCCACTTTTTGATAGCCTTACCCCTTTTAGCCCCATTCCTGTCCTTATTGCCTTTGCCTTTTTTACATTTACCTCTATCCTGCTCCCTAATAACTTCTCTACCTTGGTGTTTACCTCACTAATTACCATGTTTTGTGGGGGGAGGCTGGGATTTCCCTGCTCCTTTTCAGTGCCTCCCTCCTTGGCTAGTTTAAATGCTTGTCAATGAAACATTTAAACCTCTCACCTAGGATCCTGGTCCCCCCAGACAGATGCAGACCATCGCACCAGTATAGGTCTGCATCCTCCAGATGGCTCCCAGTCCCCAATGAAGCCAAACCCTGAGCTCCACACCAGTTTTCAACCATTCATTGAATTCCCTGGTGAGAGTGCCCTAACATCACCCTTGCCATAGACAGGCAGCACCTCCAAGAAGGTTACCGTGTGCAATGCTTGTCTAAGGCCCCTTCCCAACTCTACAAACTCCTCTTGCACTGCTCTGATCCCATTCCTAGCCAGGTCATTTCTCCCTAGGTGGACAATGACATCCAACTCAGAGTTCGCGGACTTCATTGTTGACATGGCACTGGAGTTGCCTAGATGGCTAATTCTGGGTGACTTCAATGCCTGGGTTGACGATGAACTCTCGCACTTTGGAAAGAACTTCCTCCAACTTATGTCTATGTTGGGCCTGTCACAGGTAGTTACCTCTGCTACCCATATGGTGGACACTCATTGGACCTGGTGTTTCCTACTGGATTTTGGATGTTTCACATTTGGAGGTGGAACCAAATGCATGGACAGACCATCACACCATAAGATTCAGTTTTGGGGCACCCCCTAATAGGCCTGTCCCTACGGAGATGGTCCAGTATCGCCCCTTAAGGGGAGTAAATCCAGAGGGCCTAATGGTGGTACTGGACCTATCGGGTGTTTCGGATGAGAGCATGGGTCCAGGGGACATAGCTATTGCCTATAACAAGGCGGTGACCGGGGCCCTGGATCGAATTGCTCCTGTTCGTGTTCGCCCACTCACTCAGTGCCCAAAGAATCCCTGGTTTGATGAGTCTTTGGAAGGAGCTGAGGGAGTGTGGAGCTGAAGGCTAAGAGAGCATGGCGGAAATCTTGCCTGGATGCCGACAAACTTAGATTGATGGATCATTATGTTATCTATCAATCGGCAATATCCGTAAAGTCAGAATTCCTGTCCAGGGAGATTTCTGCTGCAAGAAACCGACTGGCTCAACTCTTTCGGACTGTTGACAGATTGTGCAATCCACTCTGTCTACAGTCTGGAAGAGATTTTTCACAAATAAAGTGTGATGAGCTTGCTTGATTTTTCGCTGATAAGATTGCCGGCATTAGGGCGGATCTCAGCCAAGCTCACTCTACAAGGGCTTGCAGTGATCGGCGAGGGGAAGCAAACACCTGTGTCACCTGGTCTGACTTTGGTAGGCCAGAATTCATGTACATTATGAGGATTGTCCCAGACTGTCGTCCAACCAGTTATAGTTTGGATCCGGCCTCATACACTTTTATTGGGTTGCGTGAGATATTATCTGTCCCACCATTGCTGAAATCTTCTGGAAATCTTTGGAGCAGGGATCTTTCCTGAACCCTTAGAGGAGGCGGCTGCTCGACCACTCCAAAAAACCTTCATTGAATCCGGACTGTCCAGCTAACTACAAGACCTATCTCTAACCTGCCCTTCTTGGGTAAGGTTATTGAAAAGGTGGTTGCACTGCAACTGGACGACCATCTTACAAATCATAATGTCTATGATACTCTTCAATCGGGTTTAGGAAAAGACATAGTACTGAGACTGCTCTTGTCCGGGTTCTAAATGATCTCCTGATAGCGAGGGCAAAAGGCTTGTACTATTCTGATCCTTCTTGATCTCTCTGCAGCTTTGACACTATGGACCATGGTGTGTCTGGAATACCTGCGGTTCCATTGTCAGGACTGTCTGGTATGGTTCTACAATGGTTTCAATCTTTTCTCACAGGGCGGAGACATAGGGTTATCACTGGAATTTATTCCTCTGATGCGCCTCTTTGCCTTGTGGGGTTCCATAGGGTTCCATTTTGGCACCCATGTTGTTCGCTATCTACATGCTGCCATTGGGAGATGTTATTGAGCAATATGGCTTGGGTTTTCACTGCTATGCAGATGACACCCAGCTATATTTGTCCTTTAGCCCCGGCAAGAAGATGCAGACTCTAAACTTAACAACTGTCTATCGAGATCAGTGATTGGATGAGTGCCAGCTGGCTAAGTTAAACCGGATAAGACTGAGGTGTTGGTGGTGGACCCAGGTTGGCGTAAGGTGGATTGTAGGGCTGGTCTTCCTCTGAGGCATGGATCGATGGAGCCCAGCTCTCGACCTCAGACCGGGTGCGTAACCTGGGAGTTATTATTGACGACAGTTTGACGCTGAAATTCCAGGTGTCATCTGCTGTCAAATCCTCTTTTTACCATCTGAGGAATATTGCTCGGGTGAAACACCTTGTTCCTCCAGCTGACCTCCCGACATTAGTCCATGCCTTTGTTACTTCTCGCCTTGACTACTGCAATGCCCTGTACCTAGGGCTGCCGGGGGTTGATATCCGCCGCTTGCAGCTGGTGCATAACACTGCAGCCAGGCTTTTGACAGGGACATCTATAAGGAATCATATTACACCTGTGCTGCGTGAACTGCACTGGCTGCCTGTTCAGTGGCGGATCACCTTTAAGGTCGGTTTACTGACCTATAAAGCCCTACACGAACAGGGACCGCGATATCTTCAAGATCTGCTTGTTCCCTACCGTCCCTCCCGCTCCACCGACGAGGGATTGCTAGAGGTTCCCAGGGTTCATTTAAAAACATCCGGGGCATGAGCGTTTTCTTATGCTGCCCCTACCCTGTGGAACTCTCTACCTCGTCGGATACGAAGCTGCCTGACCGTTGAAAGCTTTAAGTCAGAACTGAAAACCTATTTATTTCAAAAGACGTATGGGGAGTAGTTATTGCACTGTATTGAAATTATATTTTATTGTTGTTTGTTATGCTGTATGTATGTTTTATATGTATTTAACTGTTTTATTGTACAGCGCTTTGATTTCGAAAAGCGCTTAAAAATTAACTTTTACCTACTTACTTACTCATGCATCTCCTCCCACGATCCTGAGTATTCGTTTCCTGTCCCTCCAAGCCGTGGCACCAGGAAGGCACCTTACCTCCCTCTCCTCTTCCTCCCCCATTTCTACCCCCCTAAGGATTGAGTCCCCCACCAGGAGTTGTTTCCTTCCCCTATGGGGTCCCATGCCACCCTCCTGTGGGTCTCGTTTATGAAGGTTACCTGCATCCTCCTTGGTCTTCACTGCAGGTGCCTCCATAGAGGAACCACTATCCACTAGAAGAGTGAATGAATTGTGGAGGGGTACAGCTGGAGGGATGCAACTCTGTTCCACCACCCTCTCCCTCCCTGAGCCCACCCTGGTCAAGCTTCTCCTCTTTCTTGACAACCTCTGAGGTAGTGGCATTGGCCCTGGTGGTCCCTGGGTGGGGAAGGAGGTTTCACAAATCCTAGCCAGGTCAGCCTGGAGATGGGCAACCTCCTCTCTCAGACCAGAGAGGTCTACAATAAGGTCTTAGCATTAAAAGACCATCCTAACCCTCGTACTGCTGCCTCTCCATCATGATTCCACTGTACCTAATAACTCTCTCTATCCTCATCCCCTGGGTGTCCCTACCACCGTCTAATTACCCTACCCTGCTAGTCTGCCAGGAACCATATGTCAGGCTGCATACATACATTGTTAGCTCTACCACCATAGCTTACTCACACCATGGCTGCCTCTTCCATACACTATCAATTGGCCCCATCCACCTTCTGAACTAGACACCTAGTCCTTCTGCCATATGCTCGGAGACCAAAAGCTGCTATAGCCAAGCCAAACAATATCCCGAGAAAGCTTCAGTAGGTGGCACATCATACCAAACTCCTGGTCACTCTACTATTACTCCTTGCAGGCGATATCGAGCTTAACCCCCGACCCACCCCCACCACACCCCAAACACCTCCGCTTTCACTCCAACTCCCCACAGGCCTTAAACTATTTCACCTTAATATTTGCAGCCTCCTATGCAAAATAACCTTGCTCCAACCTCTCATCTTGCCCCTTAGCCCAGATATCCTGATTATCTCTGAAACCTGGCTGAAGCCACATAACCCTGACACTGAATTTGCTATACCCGGCTATACACTCCTCCGGCATGACCGAATGGGCAAAAAAGGGGGGTGGCATAGCTATGTACATCACCTCCACCATCCAGTTTTCCACTATTGCCTTATCCTTACCTTCAGAGTCCATTAACGCCTTAATGGTTAAACTCTCCATCCCCCACTCAAATTCCAATTTACATAGCAGGTACATACTATGCTTCTGACACCAACACACCTGCCATACTTGACCACCTGGGCTCCCTAAACTCCCTGGCAGTAAGAGATGAGATCCACATACTTGGGGATTTTAACCTGAACTGGCTCACTGAGCCTCATACTAAGTTACATGACAAGGTGACAGCCCTAATCCTAACTCAAATGATCTCTGAACCCACTCAGTTGAACCACAAATCACAGAATCACACTCTTCTAGATTGATCCCTCACCTCACACCCACACAGGATCATTGCATTGGGCCTCCTTCTGGATGCCCTTAGTGACCACCACAAAATCTACTCAGTACTCAAAATCTACAGGCCAAAAGTTCCCCCACCCAGAACCATTATGACCAGATCCTACAAATCTCTGGATCTCCTATCATTACTAAATGATTTGGGCAATACTGACTGGTCGCGCATTAGTCATTACACCTCCTTAGATGAGGCCCTGTTGTACTTTAATTTCAAGTTCACCACCATCTGGGACCGATACGCACCCCTCAGACATAGCAGAGTCTGAGGTGCTCGCCTCCCTTGGATCTCTCCTGAAATCCTAGCCCACTTCCGAATCAGAGACAAGGCCTAGAAAACCTTTAAGACCTCCAGTTCTCCAGCTGACCTCCAGCTTTACTGTGAGCTTCACAATGCTAGTACCAGAAAAATCCACCAAGCAAAAGTCAACTGTTTCAAAGGCACATTCAACTCCACCTCCCACCTCTAATCAAAATTCTGGAAAGTGGTCAAATCGCTTCTCAGCCTTCCATCTCAGCCCCCCCTTCTTCCTTGCAAGTAGGTGGACTCACCATCACTGACCCCCCAGCTGTTGCCACATTGTTTAACTCTCTCTTCACAACCAGCCATGCTACTCCCCTGTCTGTCCCACACCCTGCCCAGAACCCAACCCCCACCACCCCATCTAGTGGCACACCTGCAGCTCACTCCTTCTTCTTCCTGTGGGTTAACCCTGATGAGGTATATAATGCACTGGTTGCCCTTAGCCCAAGCAAGGGCATTTTGGAGTCCCACCGGGTTGGACTCCAAAATGCTCCACCTATCGGTCCCTGCAATAGCCCAACCCCTGGCCTCCCTTTTTAACTTATCCTTCTCCCTAGCCAAAGTCCCCTCTGAGTGGAAACATGCCATCTTAATCCCACTTCCCAAGAGTGGTGATGCCTCAAACCCTAACAACTATTGGCCCATCTCCCTCCTACCGATCCTGGCCAAACTTCAGGAGCGTCTGGTTCTCTCTCGCCTATCCTTCTTTCTGAATTCCTCCTCCTATTTTTCCCCCTACCAGTCTGGTTTTAGGAAATCCCACTCCACCACTACCTCCCTTCTCAGGATTACCAACTCCATCCTCACTGGGATGGGTGCTGGCCACATCACAGCTGCCATCTTCATTGACATGGCTAAGGCATTCAATACAGTGTCACACTCTCTCCTTCTGGCCAAACTTGCCAATGCTGGTCTTTTCAACTGGACCACATCCTGGTTCCACTCATACCTCACTGGCAAATCCCAAGACATCCGTATCAGTTCTTCCCTCTCAGAACCCCTCCCAGTCACCATAGGGGTACCACAGGGCTCTGTCCTAGGCCCTCTCCTGTTCTCGATCTTCCTGAATGACCTGCCCTCTGCCTGCCCACACACCTCCATCCACATTTATGTGGATGACACTGTGCTGTATGCATCTGGCCCCTCGTCCACAGAGGTTACAACCAGACTGCAGCAAGACTTTATCTCAGTCCAGCACCGGCTACGCTCAAATCACCTCCTCCTCAATACTAAGAAAATAGTCTCACTAACCTTTGGCATGAGGCAAAAAATTTCTAGGCTCTTCTCCCCAATCATATTCCACACCCTGGAAGGGTCCTCCGTGGAGTCCTGCACCTCATACAGATACCTCGGTGTTTGACTTGACCAGCACCTCAATTTTTCCACATACATTGGCTCCTTACTCAAGAAACTGCACCCCAGGCTTGGTGCACTTTATTGGAATCATGACAGTATCTCCCAACCTGCCAGGAAGGCCATTGTGCTGAAAATGATCCTCCCCGTTCTCGACTACAGGGACGTAGTCTACTGTTCTGGCCCTAAGTCCACCTTAGCCAGACTGGACCCCCTTTTCCACTCATTCTGTTGTTTCATCCTGGACTGTCCATACTCCACTCACCACTGTGCCCTATATCAATCTACAAACCTCACCTCTTTAGACAATCATAGACAGTCCCATTGCGCCAAGATCCCAGCCAAGTATTGGCCCCAGCAACTCCTCTTCTACCTCACCGATGTCCTAACCAACCCCTGCACCCATGCATACTCTTTCAGAAACTCGGACCCTCGGTCCCTAGCAGTCCCAGACCGGTCTACTACCGTTGGTCAGGCAGCATTCAGCTACTGCATTCGTACATTGTGGAACTCTCTCCCAACACATGTTCATCACTTCTCCTCCCTCTCACACCTTAACTCCATGCTCTGAGCTCATTTTGCTGCATTCTGCACATGTGTCTAGGTGTTTCTCAGTCACTGTGTGGAATGTCTGTGTACGTCTGCACTTAGTAATGCAATTTAACCTGTGACTAACTATTGTTCTCCCGCTCCACTTTGTCTCTCTTAGGGAACAATATTTTTAGAGGTCTACACTATGTAATTATTGTATCATGCTGTATTTAACTTGTTTATGCTGTCTTCAACTGTTATCTATGTCCCCCTCCCCCAGGACGCATCTGGAATCAAGCAGTCGACTGCTCAGTATGCCTTCCTGGTAAAACACTTAAATAAATAAATAAATAAATAAATATAAATGTAGTTCTCAGACAGGGTCAGGAATGCAGTGAGGGCTGAGAAAAAGGTCTTTACAGTTGTCCTGATGGTGCAGAAGGCTGAGGCACCCTGCAGCATCTTACCTCATGCCATGCCAGTGACCCAAGTTTGGGAAAGAGCTGGGGTTGCTGGGGGCTGGCAAGGAGGAAGGCTGGGAGGTGGAGTGAGCAGCCAACAGACAGCTCTCCTTTTCTGGGCAGGGGTGGTTCACCTTCCCGGCTCTTGTCTGCCACAAGGTGGAGGCCTGGTGGTAGTCCTGATGCTAGAGGGGGCCAGATGGATTTCTGGGTGGGTGGAAGGAGGCTGAAGTTCCAGAGTGCATGTGTGTCTGTACACACATGTATGTCTGTGCCATGCTGTGGCTCCAGGACTGTGGGAGAAAATAGGAGGAAAAATGGAAAGGGACCAGCACTCCACTGGGTAAGCAAGGGGGCTTCTGGAAGAGAGCTACTGGGGGGTGGATACCCTCCCCCCTGGCACCACTGCATGGGAAATCCTTGGGGGAATACCCCCCAACAGAGAGAGGTAGCAGACTGGGCTGGAACCTTTATAAAAAATAAATCACAAGGTACAAGGAAAAGCAGAAGAAGGAACAATGGAGAGAGCACCAACTAAGAACTAGGCAAGCTAAGAGGGTGGTCAAAGAGGCAAGAGCAGACACAGAGCTGCATATTACGGAGGGGGCCAGGGTGGGGAAAAACAGTTCTTCAAATATATTAGGGAAAAAAGAAAAAACGGAGGGGGAATTGTTAGGCTACCCAAGGTAGGTAGAGTAATTGAGGAAAATGAGCAAACATGGCCATCCTAAACAACTGTTTGCATTCTGAATTCACAAGGGAAAACAGCAGGCCCCCGTCTAACAGTGACATCAAGGTGACTGTCAAAGGGATCCTGGAGATGAGGCAGCCAGTATTTACCAGTGAAAGAGTCAAGAAAAGGCTTGTAGTCCTAAAACTTGATAATGCCCCCAGGTCAGATGGGATGAATCCAAGGGTACTGAGGGAATTGACAGTGGAATTGATTGAACCCTGGTTGGGCTATTCAATAGCTTAATTTAGACAGGAGCAGTTCTGCAAGTCTGGAGAGTAGTGGATGTAGTCCCACTCGATGGAGGGAGGACAAGAAGCAAACAGGAAATTACAGACCTGTCAGCCATACCCCTGCTGTGGGTAAGCTGATGGAGATACTGGCCAAAGAAGACCACATGGACTACCTGGAGAGCAATGGTCTCCAGGATAGTAAACAGCATGGGTCTGTGTCAGGGAGGTCTTGTCAGACAGACTTGATAGTTTTCTTTGACTGAGTAACTAGGATAGTAGATAAGGCCCACACCATGGATTTACTCTACTATTTCAGCAAGGCTTTCAACTTAGTGCCTCACATAACATTGCTGAAGAAGCTGGATTATCTGTGTGTGGCAAGGGACATAGGTAGATCAGTAGGAAATTGGTTAAATGGGAGGCAGCAGAGGGCTGTGGTAGGTGGAGCTGAATCAGAAGAGAGGGCGATCAAGAGTGGGATGCCACAGGGATTGATCCCAAATTCTGTCCTCTTCATCAGCGACATTGGAGAAGGCATACAGGGCAAATAATGTCTCTTTGTTGATGACACTAAGCTCTGTAGTAGGTAAGATACTGAAGTGGGGATTAGCAAGATGCAAAGGGATTTGGAAAGGTTAGAGAGTTGTCTAGGTTTGGCGGTGAAATTCAATGTCAAAAAGAGCAAGGTGATGCACTTAGGCAACAAGAATACCAATATAGAGTACTGGATGGTATGCACTCACAGCATGAAGGAATTACAGCCAAACTGTTTTAAATTTAATGTTAAACTTTTATTTAATACTTTAATATTTAGTGCCAGTGCCGACTAAACACACAGACAGTACCCCAGCGCTTTGCCTCTAAAATAAGCCTTTTTCAAAACAACATGGACGTTAAAACTGAGAGCAGTGCAGGACTTTAAAAAGCTTCGAGACCTATCTTGTGACAAAAAAAGTACTGTGAAATGAAAAATTGTTAAATTACAACCATTCTGGGAGGATGTCACCGAGGCAGAACTCAGCAACAGCAACAAGTAATGAAGAATCTGCCTTCAGTTTGGGGACGGCTCAGACATTACAAGACCGATGGAAGCAAGCACATGACTTTTTCTCGGGAACCAGTGGCACAGCTGAACCAGAATCCACTGATAGTGCTGGTGAAATCAATTTAAAGAAAGTCTTCCTTAATTTGGAGAATCTCCTTATTGCAGAATTGAATGTTTCTTATAACATTATCACACTAGAAACACATATTGAGAAAGGCTTAATACCAAGGGGTCTCAGAGTATTACGAGTCCCATCTTGTGGGTTGGAAAACTTTGAGTTTAAGGAGAATTGGGCTAAACTAGCCCAGGAATCTGCTATAGGACTTATAAAGCTGATTATCAAGGCAGCCATAATTAAACATGGAGAATTAATTAAAGAACTTGACACAGCTAAAGAATTAGTTGCCAAACTACAAGGAACAACATAATTTGATAACTTTGACAAATCTCTGGGTAATAAGATTGAAAAGTATAAAAAAAGAGCTTGTGGACAAAAAACACACAAAGTTAATTTGTGACCAGAATAATTATTTAGCTAGTAACATTTTCAGCTGGCCACTCTTATTGTAGAGGGAGAAGAAGGAATAAGAATAGAAATTGACAAAATAACAAGAAAAGCTCTGAGGGAGGAAGAAAGAACACAGTTCATTTTTTAGAGAGGAGAATATCAGACTCAAACCAGGAGACAGCAGAAAGAACAAAAGAAAAAAAGGAGGACAAGGAGGGGACAGAGAGGATAAGGAAGGAGCAGGCCTAATACAAAAGAGGGCACTAAGGGACAAGAAGCAGCAGCCGAACTATAGGTCCTAAACCTATCCTCTACATCAGTCTCACCACCACAAATAGCTATTTTAATGAAAGGACTTAATTTTGTTCCCTCAACTGTTTGCAACAGCTTTCAAATCCAGACTGACTTATTTAAATTTCTGAGAAAAATTAAAGTACTTTTTTTGCTAACAAGAATTATCCAGCACACAACTTTAACAAGGCACACACTAATGAGCTTGAATTGGGAGTTACTGAAGAAACAACTTCAGCCTCATAAATATTAACTGAAGGAACAGACATAGTAGAAATAACAAATGATGAAATGACTGGTTATGACATGGATACACAAAATAGACATAACATGGAGATTTTGATAGGATTATGGTATGAAAATGATAATGCCAATGATATGCAGAAATTAAATTAATTTTAAAAAAAGAAGGAAACAAAGTTTTAAAGGTATCTAGAATTTCTTCCCTAATGTATTCAATTCCTGCATGACAGCATATAAAAAAGTAGTGTTCCAAAATGTGAATGAATTGCTGAAAGCTGCAGAAATTAAAAAATTCCACTGAGACAACATTGCCATCCCTGAACACATAGCACTTCGAGAACTAGAAAAAATGGAAGAAATAGTGATAAAACCAGCAGATAAGGGTGCTGATGTTGTTATTCTGGATGTGGAACAATATGAGGCTATGGTTTATAAAATACTAGATGATGATAGAAACTACAAGAAGCAATCCCATACCACAGTACAAAAAAAGAGCTGTTTAGATTGTTACAAGAGTATGTTATAAACGGAGGCATCTCTCATCTCTAAAAGAGAATTAGAATTTATGTTAAAAGAATTTCTAGTGATACCCACCTTTTATGCACTATCTAAAGTGCATAAAAATAGGCATGACCCACCTGGGAGACTGATAATCTCCGGGATAGGGTCACTAACTGAAAAAATGGGAAATTTTGTAGATTTTTTTCTACAGAACTCGGTAGTTCATATAAAACATGAGGTTGGGAATAAGGGTGAATAGATACTTTCTGGAAAACAATTAATTTAGTAGCATAACACCAACTGAATTTATTATCAAGGCACTGGAATTCATACTTACACATAATGTCTTTGAATTCAAACACCCTCTACTTACAAACTTGTGGCACAGCGATGGGGGCAGTCATGGCCCCATCCTCAGCTAACTTGTTTTTGGAGGTATTGGGCGCTAACTACGGTACAAAATGACACAGTCAATCCATTTTTTAACTGTGCATCTGCAGAAATTGTACTAAAACAGAAGACTGAATTAGGGGACAGGTTGCTACAGAGAGGTTACACTAGGAAAGTGGTGAAAAAAAGCAATTGAGGATGTAAAAACCAAAAATCAAAAAGATGCAGTAGATTCAGAGAGAGATTCCTGAAAAACTAAGAGAGACTGGGGTCCAGTTACTTTCTCAACTGAATATAATACTAGAAGTCATGCTAGGAGTCATACTAGGAGAAGTAGATGTACAGAAGGCTAACAGCCCATTTATATACATCTCCTGCCATAGCAGGTGTCAGTCCCCTTTACCCGCATTCATTAGATATCTATCAAGTTTAGATTTAAAAGAATCATAGGAGTCAGTTTCTATGATATCCCTTGGTAGGGTGTTCCACATAGGGATAACATGTTGTGTAAAAAAATTTCTTCTTAACTGAGTTTTTGGGTAGGTAAGTCTTAGTTGATCACTGTGGCTTCTTACTGAAAAGTCTCTTTGGGTTCAAGTGAAGCCCAGTTCAGCAAATAGTGTAGGATCCCTTGTAATTTTAAACATTAAAAGAAGGTCACCTCTGTTTCTCCTCAACTCCAGAGAATAGAGATTTAAAGAATGTAATCTAGAGCCATAGTCAACCCTATGGAGCACGTGGGTCATTTTTGTAATTCTCCTCTGAACTCCCTCTACTTTCTTTACATCCTTACATAAAAAAGGACTCCACAAAGGGGAACAATAATCCAAAATTGGTCTTACATAGGCCCTATACAAAGGAATTAAACAATCCCTATTTCTAGATGTAACAGAGCGTCTAATGCAACCAATTAATCTATTAGCCTTCTTAGTTATTTCTGTGCACTGAATACTGGGTTTAAGATCCTTTGAGATCAGAACCCCCAGATCATTTTCCTTATCCACAGACTGTAACAACTTCCCAGTTAAAGTATAGTTGTAACAGGGGTTTTTATTTCCCAAGTGCACAACTACACTCTTATCTAAATTATACATTATACCATTTCTATCTGCCCAGGACTCCATTGACAGAAGATCACAACGCAGGTCAGAGTATCCGTCCTTTTTACTTACGTCCATTGCAATTTTAGTATTATCAGCAAATTTAATTGTGTATCCCTTTATATCTCTATCAAGATCAGAGACAAAAATAGAAAAAAGTGATGGGCCCAACAATGACCCCTGCGGGACCCCACTAGTCACTCTACCCCTGACAGAAGTAAAGCCTCTGATTCTGACAAGTTGTTCTCTGTTTGTCAACCATGCAGTTACCCACCTGGTTATAAAACTATTTATCCCTAGGTTTCCCATTTTTTAGTAAGAGTTGCATGAGGAACCTTATCAAAGGTTTTGCAGAGGTTAAAAAATATTACATCCACAGACTTTCTGTCCTCCAATAATTTACTGACTTTCTTGTAAAAGCAGAGATTCATGGTCAGGCAAGATCTTTGAGGCTTAAAGCCATGTTGTGTCATTGACAAAGCCTTTTAATTTAAAATTGGAAGTAAGCTTGTCCTTAATAATTGACTCCATATTTTTTCCCAGAATGCAAGTCAAGCTAATTGGTCTATAATTTGTCATATTACTATGATCTCCCTTTTTATAGATAGGGACCACTAATGCTTGTTTGCAGTCATCCGGAACCTCCCCAGTGAGCAAAGATTTATTGAAAAGAGTATAATGATTTAGCAGATTCAGTTGGGAACATAATATGGAAGGACTGGCCTATACTATTGGGTGACAGTGTAGTGGTGGTGGAGCAGTTGGAGTATCTCCCAGGGTATTATTTAGAAAAGTCCCCAGCATATGGAACAGAGTGGCACAAATCCAATACAAAAAAAGAAAAGAAGTAACTCAGTCCACATAGTTGCTGAAGAGACCTTCTGGCAACTATAGGTATGCCACATGCAATATCTGTGAATATGGGACTGTAGGGAAAGATCTGGCCTCCTTTAAAGGTAACACCCAGATAAAAATTAGGGATCTGATTACCTGCAGCACAACATTTATTTACCTATTATGGTGCACATGTGGATTGGGCTATGTGGGGAAAACTGTCTGAACATTGAAAGAACATGAGCAGGAACATATAAGATCTATAATAAACATTAGAATGGACAAATCAGTAGGGAGACATTTTGCTGAGAAGCATAACGGTAAGCCTAAAGGCCTAAACTGTATGGGAATTGAAAACATAAAATGCGGTAACAGAGATGGTGATAGAACCTTTTACTTCAAAGAGAAAGATACTGGATGTACAGATTGAATACTGCTGGGGTACTATCTGTATGTTTATTCAGCATTGGCACTAAATGTGAAAGAATTAAATAAAAGTTTAACATTAGACTTAAAACAGTCTGACCATAATTCTTTTATGCTATGAGTGCATACCATTTGGAACTATTTGATATTTTGAGGGCTAGCCACCCCTGGCCTGTACCCAGCGCCTCTATATTATGAGAGGGCAGAGACTAAACAGGTTTCTAGAGTACTGGATGGGAGGGGAAGGGTAAAGCTGTGCACTATGGCTGAAGAAAGGGACCTGGGAGTCAGCAGTGACTCCCTAAAACAATCAAGTCAGTGTAACCTGGCCTATTGCAAGGCAAACAGGATGCTTGGGTATATCAAAAGGACTATAGACAATATTGACAGTATTTTCTTTTATTAACATAATTTATCCTCCTCTGCTCTGGTTCAGGTAGGGACCTCTTCCCACCTTCTACCAAGTGCCCTGATCCCGTGTTACTGAGATCCTGCCACCTGTCCATTAGGTACCGACAGCCCACCCATGACACACCACTGTGCTGCCCTCCCCCCCGGCTTAGCACACAGAGCAGAGTGCACCTTCAGTTCCTTTGGCATTTCTTCCCCACAGACATCTGGCCACCCACAGTGGAGGTGAAGACTGGCCATATCCCCGGCAAAAGGTGTCTCAGATCAAGTGGCAGATGTGGTGCGCAGGCAGAGGCTTCAACCTCCCAGTCCTGCACCTCGTTTTTTCTTGTTTTTTTGTTCCATGCACCCTCTAGGAGCATGCAGCATGATTGTCTGCCAGCAGACCCCGATGCAGCTAACCCACAAGCTCAGTCCAAAAGTCTGCCCTTCTGAGCCACAAAGTTCCTGCACCACCACCTGTGGTCACCCAGGTGGCAGTAATGCAGTGGGATGTGACACCCTCCCTCCCAGGAGAGTGTCCTGCGGCACAGTCGATCCTCCTCCACTGGCAGACACCCCAATGGCTCAGGCTAATTTCTGAACCTGGATCACCGGCACTGTGAGTGGTAGCTCAATCACTGGGTCAGGGGTCCGGCAACAGTACTGACAATATTGACAGTAGAAGGAAGGGGGTACTACTACCGTTGTATAGATCAACATATTCATCAGTAACATTGGTGAGGGAATCCGAGGCAGGTAGTGTCTCTTTGTGGATGACACAAAGCTATGTGGGAGGGTGAATAGTGACAAGGGAATAAGAAAATGCAGGTAGAGGTCAAGGGTTTAGCAGCTGAAATTCAATGTCAAAAAGTGCAAGGCAATGCACCTAGGGAAAAAGAACCCCAAAATGGAGTACTGGATGGGAGGTGAAAGACTTAGCATTATGACTGAGGAATGGGATCTGGAAGTTACCATCAGCACTAACTTAAGCAATTGAGCCAGTGCAACAAGGCCTATATCAAAGCTAATAGGATGCTGTGATGTATTGGGAGGGGTATTGACAGTAGAAGAAGAGGTTATACCTCCCTTCTATAGATCCCTGGTGAGGCCTTACCTGGAGTGCTGCACCCAATTCTGGGGTGTTCCCCTCAGAAAGGATAAGGATAGGCTGGAGACAGTGCAGCATAAAGTAACAAAAATGATTCAGGGCCAGCAGGGAAGATCCTATGAAGAGCGCCTCAAGGCACTGAACATGTACTCACTGGAGACCAGAAAAGAGAGGAGAGATATGACTGAGACCTTCAAGTTCCTTAAAGGAATTAACAGAGTGAGCTGCAGGGAACTATTTAGCCTGGACACTAACGTGCAATCTCATGAACATGAGTGGAAAATAACAGGAGGGAGGTTCAGCAGGAACATGAGAAAGTAATACTTTATGGAAAGGATGGTGGAACCATGGAACAGTCTCTAGGCTGAGGCGGTGGGTGCAAAAACAGGGGATACAAGTAGGGCTGGGATAGAATGAAGGGTATAGTGGATGCTCGGAGCAACAGCATTAAGGAGGAGAATGGGGGGAAGGATAGAGAGGGTTAGTACCCTGGAGGAACAATAGGTTCCAGGGCTTATAGGGAACTCAGGCAGACTGGATAGACACTGGTCTTTTTCTGCTGTCATTGTCTATGTTTCTATGCTTCTCACCTAAGGAAGGATAAGGACAGGGTGGAGCCAGTGTAATGAAGGGTGACCAAGATAATTCAGGGCCAGCAGGGCAGATCTTATGAATATCATCTCAAGGCACTAAAGATGTACTCACTGGGGTGCAGGCGAGAGAGGGCAGATATTTGATTAATTTAGTCAGTCAGTCAGTTCAGTAGTTATTCACTTACTTATGTATTTATTTATTGAAAATTGGTGACTGGGAAAGGTACACTGAGCCAATGCACATTTCCATGTGTGACCCCCAGGGGAAGGGAACTAGGGAAACAAAATATACAACATATAGGTAAAACACACAGAAGTATTCATGGTAGTAAAATGCAAGATGCAGCAAAAATACAATTAATTAAACAAGCACAATACAGTAAGCAGTGAATAGACTAGTGTATTAAAACTAAAGTACTGGTACAGGAACACTAAGGCTAAGTACATGACAGTAGCAGGGCAAAATTAACTATGGCTCAGGCATAAGCAGGATGGGATAGCAAGAAGGTTGAGCTAGAATTTGAGGGAGAAAGGGGAAGGGGAATGGCAGAGGGTGGGAGGAAGATTGTTCCAGCTGGAGAAATTATGAGAGTCACAAGGGCAAAGAGAATAAGAGGTATGTCATTGAGGCACAGGTCAGGAACCATAGGAAAACCAGGAGTAGTTTTGAAATTTGCAAGTAGCGTCTTATCATTATCAGTAACAATGGAATAAAAAACTAAAATTGTGCAAGATAGCTCTTATACAGGTAGTTCAAACAAAATAAGGTCCTTCATCATAGGGTATCTCGCATTCTAAATTTCAATCTCTCTCTCTCTCTCTCTCTCTCTAACAAAAGATTGCTCCCTTTATATATAATGTATTTTCCTGGCAATGAACTTCTGCATCCTGAGCTTGTTAAGAGACATCCTGTTTCTCACAAAATGTATCAGAGTTCTTGTCAGTTTCTTTCCTGAGACGGCTTAAAAACAAAACACTGTATCCCTAGCTGGCCTCCTGCTAACAATTTTGCAAACTAGCTTGTGGAGGTCAAACTGCAGCTCAAGGTTAACCACCTGAGTTCCAAATAGCTTTTTGAAATCATTTCAACAATATAACTATATACATTTTCAAACCAGAGAACCCAGTTCCACATAAAGATCCACATATATTTTTACAACCACAGATAAGCAAGGGGGCAAGAAAAGACAGAAACAATGAGAAACTGCAAGTGAAGGCAGGGAGACAGTGGAATGGGGAGAATTATGAGACTTTCAGAGTGATCAGTTCCTAGGTCTCACAAGAAAATTTGATTGTGCAATCAGACAGACAGACAAAAAAGGATAGGACAGAACAGATCCTTGCTTTTAACTCTTTTTGCATAACAAATGTGACAGGGTCTTATTCAACCCAGTCACACATCCCCCTGTTTAAGAGGGAACCTGTTTTAAAAAACAGGTTTCCAAAACATACTATGAATTATCTTCTAATGTTACCTTATAACTTTTATAGTTCTGCACATATGCAGTATCTTTTTAAGGAATAATGCCTGACAGGGTGGGAGTTATGCTGGGATAACATCCCTCCTCAGGTGGTTGGGCCCAAGGCCACCGGCTGAGGGTGTCCAACACCTGAGAAGGAATGTTATCCCAGCATAACTCCCACCCTGGAGGGCATTATTCCCTATTATACAATGGCTCATGGCTTTACTATAATAAAATACAACTTTTAAAGAGGTTGCTGTGTTTTTTTATTTTTATTGTATTTATTCCTATGCTGCACAGGATATATTGGATTCAAATCTTATCATGAGCCAGTGATTATCATAGCATTTACACCGGTGGTAAACTGCCAGCCTGACCATTTCATTGGCTGTTCACTTATGTCCATGGTATAATTTTCCATAACAACCAGTACACAAACAATTAATTTTAAACCCATTTTTTTAACCTTTGGAATTTGTCAATTCCTGATCCATATCTTTTTTTTTTTTAAATATTTTTTATTATCTCAGATTTTCCAGGAGAAGTGCAGAATACATTTTTATACAATCTTGTATAACATTTCATGTTTATAGATTGATCATTCATATTGGTCTTGCGAGTAAATCTCATAATATCATTACTCAGTTGAGCTCATGGTATTTTCTACATTTTGTCCCTTGTGGTAGTACTCGTCCTGTCAATGGGTAGTTTACCCTCATGAAATCAGGTCTGCTCTATGGCATGAGATCCAAAGCCACCATTTAGCCCAGAAATTTATAACTTTCTGTGTTTTTAAATTGTTCTGAGCCATCATGAGTTCCATTCTGTATATTTTGTATACTATATATTCCCATTCTTTAGAAGTAGGTGGCTCACTAAGTAGCCACTTCCTCGTGACAGCTTTATTAGCTGCCAAGATTAATATGGCCAATAGGAGGCTTGCATTACCTCTTGCTAGTTCATTTGTAAAGTTTAGTATAAGGGCTAATTCTGGCGTCAGGGTCCCTATTTCTGGAAATAGTTCTCCTAATGCTTCTCCCACCCGTCTCCAAAATAATTCCAATCTAGGGCAGCTCCAACATATGTGTAAATGATTGGCTATTTGTTCTCCACACCCTCTCCAGCATGTCATACCTAGTTGTAGACTATATTTTCCCACTATTTGTGGGGTTCTGAAAAATCTTATCAAACATTTCCACCCAAATTCTCTCCAAGTTGAGGACCTTGTAATTTTATGTACTGTTGTGTATATCTCTTCCCACTTCTCTTCCTCTAAATTGGTGCCCAGTTCTTGCCATCATTGCTGGGAATGTATCTTGATCTTTTTCTGGTTGCTTGTTAGAGCTTGGTATGTTTTGGAAATTACATGTTCTGGTATTGCTATCTCTATCGTGTTAATTATTAATTTCGTAAAGGGGTGTATCTCTCTTGGGTCCCAATCTTTTCCTAGCTGGCTCCTGCAGAAATGCCTTATCTGTAGGAATCTAAAAAAATCTTGTTTTCCTAGTTGGCACTTTTCTTGTAACGTCTGGAATTGACAAAAAACTCCTTGTTCATGTAATTTGGTAGAATCTGGTTAGGCCTTGGTGGTGCCACCTAGTAAAATTATAATTCTGTCTGGTGGGTTCAAACCTAGGATCAGCCATGATTTTTTGTATTAGATTAATTTTGGGGTCATTAATTTTTTTGATTATTGATCTCCATACTTTCAATACTTGTCTGGTTTGTTTAAATCTGATCTCCTTTTGCATTGTTGATCTTGGTATAGTTTGTACAAATAAGTATTTCTCTATCCCCTCTGGTTGAATTTCTCTCTCTATTTCTTTCCAGTGTGGGTCCGCCCTATCATCAAGCCATTGTAATATGTGTGCAATTACTGCTGCCTGTGCATATTGTTCTAAATTAGGAAGGGCAAGGTCTCCCTTTGTTTTTGGCATCTGGAGGGTTTTGTATTTTATTCTCATTTTTTTGCCTTGCCATATAAAACAGGATATCATACTATTCCATTTTTTAAATTCTGTCTGTTGTGGATATATCGGGAGAGTCTGAAAGAGGTATAGGAACCTTGGAAGTATATTCATTCTAATAATTTCTATTCTCTGGTTCAATGAGAGAGGTAAGGGGTCCCACCTCAGAAAATCTTCCTTGATAGATTGTAATAATGGATCATAATTGGTAGCATATAAATCCTGTGTTTCTTTTGTTAAAATTATCCCCAAATATCTAAATGTATTGCTTTTCCACCTCAATGGATATCTTGCCTGAACTGATTCGCTTGGTTGATAATTTAAACATAATACTTCTGTTTTACTTGTGTTTAATTTGTACCCTGAGATGGACTCAATCAATCAATCAATCAATCAAAATCTTTATTTATCCAGGCAGGCACCATTGAGCAAGGCTCATTTGCAAGGTGGACCTGGTCATGAATACATCAAAGTACAGTACAGAAGCAGGTATACAAAAAGCAATAATATACAAGGAAGAAAAAGTACAGCATATACAGTGTATACAGTACAGTACAAGGTTGAAATAAATGAAAAAAAAAACAGCATTATTTTACAATTGAAGAAGTCAGCAGATGTACAATCAACCATAGACATACAAGGGTTAGAAGGAGAGATCTTTTGAGTGAGGCAGCCGGCAACTCCACATATAGGGGAAAGAGGCCGTGTTTGGGGTGGCAGGTTAGAGAGGTAAAGAAGAGGAGGGATATATTACATGATGACTTGGGAAAGATTGGCTAAACCACAGAAAGTGATGATGGCACGGTACTTGTTTATTATGATAATGATGGAGGAGAGGGAGATAATTGGGACACTACTATGGATGGGATGGGACTTTAGCAAGGCTGGAGCGGACAGGGAAGGGTGGGTGCAGCAGGAAGGGTTAATAGGGAAAGAGTGAGAGCCAGGGTAGAAACATGGAGAGCGTCAGGATGGAAAGGGGAAGTTGCTGAATTAGTGGGCTAGTGGTGAGAAAAACATTTGCAAGGTGCTCCATCTCTCCCAGCTGGGAGAATAGTTTTGGAATAGAGGTTTCTGGCTCAGTTAAGTATATCAGTAAGTCATAGGCAAAAAATGCTGTTTTATGGGTCGTATTGAGATATTTTATCCCTGCAATTCTCTCATTTTCTCTAATAGCTTGCACTAGCGGTTCTGCGTATATCGCAAATAGTGAGGGGGATGGGGGCAGCCTTGTCTAGTACCTCTATTTAGGGGGAAGCGGGTTGAAAATGATCCATTTACCTTTATCATGGCCTGTGGGGATATATATATGTTTTGTATTATATTTAAGAAGTCTACTGGAAAATTGAATTTCTCCATCGTGTATCTTAGGAATCTCCAGAAAACTCTGTCGAATGCTTTCTGGGCATCCATACTTAGCAGTATAACATAGAAACATAGAATTTGAGGGTAGATAAGGACCGCTTGTCCCACCTAGTCTACCCATTTTCCTACCTAACAGATAAGCTGCAGATCCTAGTTAACCAACAGCTTACTTCCTCCTACCCCCCACTAGGACTGCCTTATGTCTGTCCCATGTATTCTTGAATTCCCCCCACTGTTCTTGACTCCACGACCTCCTCAAGGAGGCTGTTCCATGCATCCACAACCCTCTCCGTGAAAAAATACTTCCTCACATTACTTCTGAGCCGTCCCCCCTCTATCTTCAAATTGTGCCCCCTTGTTCTTGCATATCTCTTTTTCTGAAAGATGCTACCCTCTTGGACTTTGTTGATTCCCTTGAGGTTTTTTGTCCTTTTGTATTTCTTCTAGTAGGTATACTGTTCTTTTAATATTGTCTGCTGTCTGACATTTTATAATAAAACCTGCTTGGTCTTTTTTTATAATATGGGGGAGTATGCTTTCTAATCTTTTAGCCATAATGGCTGTAAAAAAAATTGTAGTCCTGGTTTAAAACTGAAATGGGCCTATAAGATTCACAATTCATAGGGTCTTTATCTGGTTTAAGTATTGTCGATATATTAACATATTGCCAGCTGTTTGGTATAGGGGAATCATTATCTTGTATAACATTAAATAACTTAGTTAGTGCCGGGAGTAAAATATTCATAAATGTTTTATAAAATTCTGCTGTATAGCCATCTGGGCCTGGACTTTTGTTCGATTTAAAGTTTTTAAAAACATTACTTATCTCTTGGGGGGTAATTGGACGAATTAATAGCTTACTTTGTTCCTCTGTTATTTGAGGTAATTGCATTTTTGTGAAACAACTTTTTGTATTCTTCCTCTTCTGGTTCTTGTTGTTGCTGTTATAGTTTTGAATAATATGATCTAAAGCCTTCTAGTATTTCTTTTGTTTTATTAAGTATTTTGCTTTGTGTCGGATGTTTTAATTTGGAAATTGTTGTTAGTGCCTGTTGTTTTCTTAATCTATAAGGAAGCAGTTTAGTTGCTCTGCTTCCCCCTTCATAATATATTTGCTTCACATACATCAAGGCTTGTTCAATTTTCTGATTTAATATATCTTGTAATTTTGCCTTTGCCTGATTAATCTGATTAAACTGGTTAATCTTATCTTCCCTCCCCTCTGCATGATTCTGTTGTAACCTTTCTAATTCCTTTTCTAACTCTTTTTGCTTTCTGTCTCTCTTTTTCTTTTGATGATTTGCTTATGCTATAATTTCTCCCCTTAATACTGATTTTATTGTGTCCCATAGCGTTCCCTCTTGGTCTTCTTCTGTTGTATTCTTCTGTATTATTCTGGGAATCCACTGTTGTATTTTTTCTTTAAATTGTTTGTCCCTAATTAACATATTATTAAACCTCCATTGTTTCATCATTACTTCCTGTTTTGCTTCTAGTTCAATAGTAATAGTTGCATGATCTGATAGGTAAATTGAGGAAATCTTTGTCTTATATATTATGTCCAGAGATTCTGCTTCCACCAAGAAGTAATCTATACGAGAATAGGTATGGTAGACCCCTGAAAAATGTGTATATCCCCTTTCTGCCGGGTGACAATGTCTCCAGGTATCGATTAAAGCTAGGTCCTTTATTAATCTCTTGCCATGTTTCTGTCCCTTAGTCGCTTTGGGGGTATTAGGGCTTGAACTATCCTTTGCTGGGTTCATTAGAAGATTTAAGTCCCCTCTTAATATTAGTTTTCCTTGTTTAAAGGCTATTATTTTATCAAAGACTGTCTGTATACTATAGTCTCTGATCCTGGAGGTACATATATACTTCCTACTGTATATGTTTGGCTCTCCCAATATCCCTTCACCAAGGATAGCCTTCCCTCTCCATCTTGATATGATTTGAGTATTTGAAATGTCGACATTCGAGGAATAAGTATAGCTGTTCTCCTCCTGCACCCTCTTGTATGTGTACTGGCCCCATCTCCTTTCATTCCATATTTAAGTAATTTCTGGTGTTCTTTTGATAAATGTGTCTCTTGCAAAAGAATAATTTGGGGATGCATTTTTTTAAGGTAAGAAATTATTTTGGATCTCTTTATAGGGTTACTTAGCCCATTGACATTCTGGGACATCACTTTCAGGGTTTTCTTAGTCTGAGACATTGGCACTCATTAGAAATAAGATCTCTGTTAGCATTCTCTGGTATCTATTACATTGCATTGCTTCTATAGTGCTTATACTCCTGAGTATTTTTGCTTCTGGATTTCTTTTTTCTGACCAATTTCTCAACCATTTTTTCTCTCCTATGTTTCTGTACTTTCTCCTTTTTTCCATCCCCCCCACCAGATTGTCTCTTTCCCTCTGTGTATTAACTATATATATAGTGACTTCCAATGTCAGATTCTTCCCTGACAAGGACGGAATAATCCATCTGGTTTGGGCTATTTGCCTTATGCTGTAGGCCCACCCCGAGGGTTGTACATATCCCTCAGAATGTAAATAAAAATCAAATTGGGTCTTATCCTGGTTTTCTATCTGGTCTTCCAGTCCCTTAAAATAAATTACAAAATAATGAGTGCAATTTCCAACAAAAAATATAAAAGAACCAAGATATCGTATACAGGTGCTTAGCTCTGGTCGCATCATCACTCTTTCTCTCCCCCCCTTCTTGATTTCTAGGATATACTATGTGTTATTTTCATTAGTCCTTGTCCTTTATTTAGATTGGCCTGAATTCCAGTTTATGTCTTGTTCTGTGAGCCTCTTGCCATGTTATGTCCATTATCAAATTATTTTGTTTCTAATTTAGTTCTTTCTTCCTCTTAGAGTCATTTTATATAGAGTTCCCCTTAATTCTTGGCCTTTGAGCAGAGTGCGCCTTCTGGTGGGTGTTTTAGTAATCGCCCTCTCCTCCCTTTTAGGTTGGGCCTTGATTTCCTTAACCAGCCCTTCATTTGAGTTTCAGGTAGCCCCCTATCTCGACCACCTGGTTCCTGTGGAGTTATCCAGGCCCAGTCTGGATGTCCCCCCCCCGAGTTTTTCCACTGAATGACCCTCAGTTTAGCTGGTCCCATTCTCCATACTCCTCTCCCCTTAACGCGCCTCCACTAGAGCTTTATTTCTGCATTTATCTTCTCGGGTGCACCCGCTCTTATTATTTAACCTATTTCTATAGTTATTTTGAAATGCCCATCAATAAGCAGAGAAAGCAGCGATTGGCTCCCCGGTCATTCTTCTTGAACTTTTAAGCATTCTCCATTTGTTTAGTTCAGGGCTCATTAGTGCCTTCCCCGAGAGCGATCTTTCATACAGAGTCTCCTTGGTGCTCACTACTGAGAGTAACTTCTAGAGAAACCCTAACCAGCCTCCCTGGGTCTCGTCTCCACTTATGGAGACATTCGTGTACTACTCCCTGCAAGTATGTTCACCCCGACCCAGCCTGGTTTCACCCCTCCCAGTTAACCACTGCAGTCTAAGCTGAAGGCCTACCTCCTCAAGGGCTCATTTTCCACTTCCCCTTGGTTCTGCGCTCTAGCTCTTCGGCCTACGTATCACCAAGAGAAACTTATTGTTTTTATTTGCAAATTGACCCAATAGTCTCTTTATCTCATCTAGTACTACTTGCTGTGATTCTCTTCCTGGTCACTTCTCTTTGTTCAATCCCGAGTTTAATCCATGGTTTCCCTGGTAATTTACTGGGTAACTCGAATCCTCTATCTCTCAGGTCCTCCATTGCTCTCTCTACTGTATCATATGCAGTCTGTCCATTTGAATATTGGATTAAAAGTCTAGATGGATAAAGTGTTCAGAATTTCAGCTGCAGTTGCCTTAAAATTGGAAACAAAAGTACATAGCCCCTTCTTCTCTGCATTGTTACTCTCGCATAGTCATTGTCAAAATAAAGTCTCTGTTTTCCCTTGAATATTTTCCCTTTGGGCCAAGCTTTCTGGAGTATCTTCTCTTTAGTGCAGTAACTTAGAAATCAAACTATTATTGAGTGAGGACGTTGCTCTGGATCTTGAGGTTTAGGGCCAAGTTCTCTGTAGGTTCTCTCTATTTCTACAGAAAAATCTTGTTCAAGGTTTAATTCCTCTCTTAGCAAGTTTTCCATGTACCCTCTAATATCTCTGCCCTCGCTATCCACTGGAATTCCGTAAATTCTTATGTTTTGGCATCTCTGTCTATTTTCAGCATCTTATTGTCTCTCCCCCAGTGCTTTAGTAATATCAAGAAGCTGAATTATAGTTGTTTGGATATTCACAATCTCTGCGGCCTGTTCCGGGTCATTTTATTCCAGCGACTTTACTTGGTTTTGCAACTTTGATACATCAGTTCATAGAAGATCATGTTCTGATCGAAAGTCCGGAAAGTCCTTCTTGATTTCTTGTAAGTCAGTTATTATTCTATCAGGTTTGTCATTTTGGACTAAATCTCTGTTTTTTAGTTTCCTATGCTTAGATTTCTTTCCCGAAGACGTCATCAGGGCCTGTGATATTTCTGATGTCTCCGAGTCTGATTTTTAAGCTCCCGATTTCTCTTCTTCTATTGGTAATACTTCATATCTGTTCATAGTTCCCTTTTGTGTATTTGATGCCATCTGTAAAAATGTCTCCATCTACTAGGTTTTCTCATGGAATTCTGGCTTTTTAGTAGTTTTGGGGGGTGGTCTGAATGGAGCTATGATTTTAGGCTGTCATTAGGTACAGAGCTGCACCAGAAGTTCCCTGATCCATATCTTGACAGAAAATCAGCACTGACAGTCTCTTTTCCAGATTTGTGCATCACTTTCAATTTACATGGCTGTAGTGCCAGGTACCACCTTGTGATTCTGGAATTTTTATCCTTCATTTGATTAAGCCAACAGAGAGGATTGTTATCTGTTATAAGTAGAAAGTCAACTCCTAGCAAATAAAACTTAAGGGACTCCATGGCCCACTTTGCTGCAAGGCATTCCTTTTCAATAGTGGAGTACCTCTTCTCTCTGTCATGAAATTGTTTGCTGATATGTAGAATGGAATGTTCTTTCCCATCTATATTCTGACTCAAGACTACACATAGGCCTACCTCTGATGCATCTGTCTGTAACAAAAACTGTTTCTCAGAGTCTGGGCTTTTTAAAACAGGGGCTGAACTTAATGCAACTTTAATGACCTGAAAAGCCTCATCACAATCTGGGGTCCATTTCACATTATTCAGGCACCATTTCTTCATAAGTTCAGTGAGGGAGGTAGCTAACTAAGCAAAGCTGGGAACGAATTTCTGATAGTAACCAGCCAGCCCTAAAAATGACCTGACATGTTTCTCTGTATTAGGGGAAGGACTGCTAGCTACAGCTTCTGTCTTAAAAATCTCTGGCATTACTTCTCCATTTCCCAAAACATATCTCTTCCTGCATGCCCAATGCACATTTGGTAGGATTAATGGTCAGATCTGCCTTTTTGATAGATTGGATAACTGCTTGTAGGTGTTCCAGGTGGCTTTTCCAGTCTGGACTGTACACCATGACATCATCCAGGTAAGCAGCACAATAACCAGTGTGAGTAGCTAAAATTGCATCCATGTACTGCTGCAATGTAGCGAGAGTACCACGCAAATGAAGCGGTATGGTGGTGAACTGATAGAATCCAATAGGGGTAGCAAATGCAGTTTTGTGTTTGGATTCCTTAGCTAGGGGAATTTGCCAGTAACCCTTGATGAGATTGAGGGTACTGTACTTTGCACTTCCCAATCTGTCCACCAAATAACCTATCCTGGGCACAGGATAACTGTCAAATTCGCACACTTGATTATGTTTCCTAAAATCAAGGCAGATTCTTATACCACCTTGTTTTTTATCTACAGTCACTATTGGTGATGACCAATCACTTCTTGACTCTTATGATGCCCAGCTGTTTTATTTTTTGTATTTCCTTAACCACATCTGCTCTTAACCGCTCTGGTAATCTGTATGTCTTTTGTCTGATATGGCGAGCATGCCCTGTCACCATTACATGCTCCACCCCTTTTGCTTGGGCTGGCACTGTGGCAAAATTACTGTTAAATGTCTTTACCAGGTTTCAGATTTCTGCAGTTTGTTCGGTGGTTAAAGGGAACTTAAACAGGGCTTTCATAGAAACAAAAACAAAACCACCGCACAGTAGGTTAGAGGCTTACCTACATAATGATATACTCCATTTGCCTCACAAATGTGTTTTAATCCATTTTCACTACTTTTTAATGTCCCGACAAATGTAAACAAACTCTGTTTTTTATTCAAAGATCGTACTTCGGTAGGAGCCTAAAATGGCCGTGACATCCTCAATGTGATGAGGTTAGTTTAGCAAGACCTGTCCTATGCCCAGCATGCATGCAGCAAGAAATCAATCTTTTTATGTAACAATAAACACAATCTGTCATAAAAGTATCCAAAGGCATTCGTTTGAATAACAAATATGTCTGCACTGCATGGGAAACCTGCTGTCGTATCCCTGTTTTTCTTGCTGTTCATGGTATCAAGACTACAGTGTGAAAGTCTGAAAGAACAAATGCAAAATGAATAACCTGCTGTCTACATACTTTATTCAGATGGGAGCTTGCGGTGTTACATGGTAGTTCACTAGCACTGTAGACGAAATTCATTTCACCTGAAATGAAAAAAGCAAACAACTGGCATCTGTTGTTTTCAAGGACAGTCTTTTTTTTAACCATAAAGTAAACTGGAACTGAGCAGATAGATATTATACACAGTAACACAGTCAAGCGAGAGTGCTCTAGAGCAATCATACAGTCTGCACAGGGACCTCATACATAAACTGGTAATATGAGCCTAACCAAGCACTTCTCCTCTAAATGCTTTACTGTGCAATTTGTTTTTGTTTTTTTTTTTCATTTCAGGTGCGCTGTCACTCAACTGTGGGGGAGTTGAACAGTGAGGGCTAGAACCCTGTATGGACTTTAGGTCCCAGGCCTTGACAGGGTACTACAGGTAGACTGGAAGGACCATTGGTCTTTTTCTGCCATCACTGTCTATGTTTCTATGTTCTGCTGTTTAATGCCCCATCCCAGAGGTAACATGTACTCCCTGAAAAGCATGGGGGACAGAATCAAACCCTGAGGAACTCCACAACTGACAGCAGCAGACTGTGACAAGAATTACCCCCATCACATCCTACTGCATCCTATTGGATAGGAAGGATTCAAACCATTTCAAGGCTGTTCCAATGAGGCCCCCCCCCATTCCTCAAGGCATTCTATGAATATCCCATGATTCATGGTGTCAAAAGCTGATGAGAGATCAAGGAGAATGACAATTCCGCATGCTTATGATGGTCAATGTGTGGCATTACTTTTTGATGCATTTGTATTTATAGTAAATTGAATGTGTGTTCTCTATTTATTGCTTGCTTTTCAAATTCACACCATGGGCATCAGTTGTATTGTAATGTCAAATGTTTTTTTCCCTGTTTGCAGTTTCTGCCAACCCCATTTTGTGCCTCCTTTATGGCCCAGGGTGTGCCCGAAAACAGCCCCTGAAATCGGTGCACTCACCTGTTGAACATATAAACAAAATAAATAAACAATTGAAGGCTCCCCTCTGTCCCTTGCAAGGAACTGTTCATTGAACATCTTAAGGAGCACAGTCTCCATACTGAGATGAGGCCTAAGTCTTGACTGGTATGGTTCATATATACCAAATTTCTCAAGGTGAACCTCAAGCTGCATTGTTACCTCTTTCTTAATAACCTTCTTCAAAGAGGGAAGGTTCGAGACTGGCTTAAACTTCACCAGCAACTCTGGGTCTAAAGGTGGATTCTTCAGAAGGTATCTTACCATAGCTTTTTCAAGAGCTACTAGAAAGCAGTTCTCTGAAACAGAACAGCAGACAATGCCTGCAAACACTGGACCCAGTGCTTCAGGACATTCGACTAACAGATGCGTAGGACCCATGTCCGAGTCACAGAAGGTGGGGCTAACTCAGAGATCACCTCAAGCACCTCTTCCAAAGAAACTGGCCAAACTCACTCCAACCCATTGGGATGCCCCAACACCTCTCGGCTCTACCACTACTGGGTCTTGACAGGTCACCTAGGTCACCTAACAGAGCATACCTTTCCCATTCCAGGAGGAATTGACCAAATCCCTCACACCGTTCTTAAGAAAAGACCCATCTGGACTGCAAACAGGGAGGGTGAATTAACAAATTTGAAATATAGCAAGTTCTATACTTGCTTAAAGGGGAACTGTCAGCAATAAGAGCCTCACACCCAAGCGTGAGGCTGATCCCAATTAGCCCTTTGTGTGCAAAAACACTATTTTTGCCTAATGATTATTGCAGTGTAGTAGATTGTATTAGGCTAACGTCATTGACTTGTAAGCTGACATTTCCTGTAACCAGAAATGCCAGACTCTTTGCAGATGACATAGGAAGAGGACTGCAGCAGTGGGAGATTCAATAGCCTACAGTAAATGTCAGAGCTTTTTATAAGCTGTTATCTTCTGTTTGCTGGTCTGCTGTTCTCCTGAGGTAGATATAGTCACAGAGGCCTGTACTAAGCCCCGTGAACACAACAGGACCAGAAGGATCAGCAAACATCTGATTTTAGCTTACAAAATCTTTAGCATGTATACTGTGGGCCAGGGGTGTAGCCAGGCATTTCAGATTTGTACACCGACCTGTCACACTGCTACCCCCTCCCCCACTGTTGTCTATGCCTGCCCCCCACGACTCGAGTCAAAGATTCCTGGCTCCAATCAGATGATTCCCACACTAGACCTGCTGTCTGTCTATGCTGCTAGTGTGGTGCTCACTGCCCACTGATAAATGCCACTGAATGCACCACAAGTCCAAGACCACAGCAGAAATTTCTTCTCTCTCCCCCCCGCTGGTAGGCAGATTCACTCCACTTGCCACTCCACATGAAGTCTTCATTCTTTTAGCTGACTCTGAGTCTGTTCTTCCATCTGCTGCTCCTCAGTTCTCCTACTGCTTCTCTCGCTCCCAGTACAATTGAACTAATAGTATGGCATCTAACTTTGCTGGGGCATTTAAACTCACCACCCCAGACTTGCCACATCCCCTACCAGATGCCTCAGCCAATCACTATGCAGGTGGACCATGAGGACCTAATTAAGACCTTCAGCTTCAAAGTTCACAGTCCACTCTGCCCCACCTCAAAAAAAACAAAGCTGAAAGAGAAAAGAAAAACCCTGCGAAGCCAAACAAAGGAATTTAAATGCGATGGACTAGAGAGGGCAGAGCAAATTAATGCTGGCCAGCTTGTTTGCTACCCCCTGCTACTAAACTTGGTACACCATGGCTTACTCGGAGTATCAGTAGCTATGCCCTTGCTGTGGGCTATTGAATCTCCCCACTCTACAGTCCTCCTCTGAAGTCAGTTTCAGGGGATTCTGGGATTTCTGGGTACAGAAAATGGAATCTTAGTAGTCAGCAAAATAAGCCTTATACATTCAACTATACTGTAGTAAACAGTAAATAAAAAAAATGTTTTTTTACACAAAGTCCAAATATAGGCTCTTATTGCTGACACTTCCCCTTTAATTCACGAAGTACAAATCACATTTCTCAGAAGGAGTGCTATGAGGACATGGCATATATCAACAAAGAAACAGATTTCAACATATTTGGGGCCAGACATTCAAACCTTAGCCCCGGGGCAAAATTAGCACTGCACGGCATGCTAAATTAGCCCAGAACCATTAGCATGCTATATTCAAAGGAACAGCCCCGGGGCTCAACCCATTGAATATAGCGTGCAAAGGAAGTAGTGCAAACAGGGCTGGGAGTGCAGTGCAAAAATAGCCTGGGAAATAAGAGCTATGAATATAGCAACAGGGAAGACCAAAATGCAACAGCAGCTTGGTGGACACAGAGTGGAGGAAGGCAGAGCTACAGCAGCAGGCCAATGTGAGGGATAGTAATGGAATGTTGCACAACAACAGCAACAGTCAATGCAGGCCACACACAGCAGAATTGTGCTGAGCAAGTGACAAGTTAGCCTGGAGCAAACACATTAGCCAGGCGCTAGCACTTTGCCCTGGGCTAACACATTAGCCCAGGGCTAAAGTTTGCAATATTCAAAGCTCATTTGTAAATGAGCCAACTCAGGCAATCTGTGTGCAAACAGCCACATTTGCCTCTCATTATGGGCTGCTTAGCATACATTACCATGTAGTTTGCCTGGTGCTATTTCATGGAGCACACAACTCCACCTGTAGGTCAGACTGGAACTACAGGCTGGAAGCCGCAGGCTGGGATGTGCTCACAGCTCCACTTGTATGCCAGACCTGAGAACAGCCAGGTAGCTGCAGGTAATGGGTGTCGGCAGGCTCACACAGTGCATACCTCTCGCCCAGTCACAATCAAAACTGAGCATGTGAAAGCCATAACGCATAGCCCCCTGGCTACCTTTAACACTGACAACGGATGTATAAAAACATTCATAGTGCTTCCCATATCTCCCTTCCTCCCACGTACAGTATGGTAATGCAGCCAATGATGAATGGCTGCTCTGTCAAGGATACAGTACTCTTTGTGTGTCTCTCATGTTAAGCTGACATTTAAGAGTCTGATTGATGCTGGCAGGAGCAAGGGGGAAACTCGAGGTGGAAGCAACATTCTGTTGTTATGTGCTGCTTGTGTCTGACAGATGTTGCCCCATTGTGCCTTTCCCTCTCCTTGCACATGTTAACTGTGCCCTCCCCCTGCCCATTGCCCGTAGCAACAGAAACAAGCAGCACATACAGTTTACAACAGGAGATCACTTCCATCTCGGTCTTCTAGCCATGAAACACACGCAAAAGGGGCAGCCAATCATCACTTGCACGATACTGCTCTCTCTGTACCCCACTGTGCATTTCCTTCCTCTCCTTGATTGTGTTATCTGTGCCCTCCTTTTCTAATAATTAACTTAAAAAGGCACTGTCAGCTTTGCCCCTCTGTTTTTGCTAATATCTGTGCAGTGTGCCTCTTGGCACACACCTATGTCATTTGCACAGCAGAATAACCCCATAGATGTAACAATTAAGCAGAGATACCTGTTTTTTAAATATTTATCAAAATTTGTCTTTCCCTCAGTCTCTCAATAAATCTGCCGGCACCGGAAGCACAACCCCATTGGGGCCGCGCGTCAGGACTGAGCACAGTAACAAAGTGACATTTTATAACAAGCCCAGTGTAGTAACATGCTGCCTTTATAAAATCCTAAATTGTGAACTGCTCCTGGTAATTTTAGAATTAAAACCGATCCCTGTGTGGCTCGCAATATATTTCTTAAAACCAGTGCTGAAATCCCATGCATGCGCAAGGGAAGTACACTCTATGGTTGTACAGCTTCACAGCCCCCATCTTGCACAGTATTGTCTTACTATGTAATGTAGATGTGTACTTGTTTATTTGCACAAGTTTTGTACATAACATCATTGTTATGTCACTTTATACATTGATTGCTAGCATGTCAGGGCTTAGGGCATGCTGATTTCTAACATAAAAGAATTGAACCGGTTAGGTGATGACAGCTTTAGTTTGTGGACGATGCAGTACATTTTATACACGTCCACTTGCACAATAGTCACACAACTTAGGATGCTGTTCATCCCTCGTAAATTGCAGCACCCCCCACGCGGTGCCAAACACCTCACTCCTCCTAACCTGGAACTGATCCAGCGACTGGCTCAGCCCACCACACACCTCTGTGGCCAGCCGCTGACGATGCTATGAATGAGTGCATATTCATTATACTTTCATTCATAGCTCAGTCGGCAGCTGGCCATGGAGGTGTGCAGTGGGCTGAGCCAGTCACCAGCTCGGCTCCAGGATGGGGGGAGGGTTTGGGGTGGTAGGCACTGCCGGGTGGGGTGGGAGTATTCATTTACGGGGAAACAGGGCTGAGGCTAGCCACGGGAACACCAGAGTTGCTACTGATTCTCTTGATGGAGATTGGGGCTGGGGGGGCACTACACTACTGGGGTAGTGGCAATGCTATATACATCCTGTTTTGGGGATCAGGGCTGGGGGGCCCACTAGACTGCCAGGGAGTATGTTCACTTATAGTGCACACTGCATGAGGGATCAGGTTGGGGGGGCATACTAGACCACCAGGGAATTTGACAGTATAATGCCTTAACTGTGTCTGTGATTGGGGACTAGGGAGGATCATTCCAACATGTTGGCCCTGGGTTACTGCCACCAATTCATTGGCAGTAACATGTGCCACGCTGCATGTGGCACTACCGCCTGTTGCGTGGAGCTATTCTTTTCAATGTAGGACTGTGCCCCTATGCATGTTCCCGACCCTCTCTTAATTCCCTGTATACAGTATTTTTTAGTGCTGGCACTGACACATTGCACCAGAGCTAGCTGGGCATTTGAATATTGCAGTCAGGTGCGAATGCAGCGTACATCTGGTGCTACCATTTTGTACCCGGTGCAAATCTTTGAACATCTGGGCCCTGATCTGCTATATAACAATCTGCACCTTTAGCAAGAATGTTTACCCTCTCCCTGTGCTATAGCTATGCTCCTGCTCTCTGGAAGACGGCCAGGATTACCCCTGTCTTCAAAAAGGGAAGTCACAAAAACCCCTCCAGCTATAGACCTATTGCCATATTGTCTGTCCTCAGCAAAATCCTTGAGAAGCTCATAGCCACCCAAATTATAGACTTTCTTCAGAAACATGACCTCCTTATGAATGCACAACATGGTTTCCACAAGGGTCACAGCACCACCACTGCATTACTCAAATTCACATCCGATACCCTATCTGCCATGGACTCTGGTCTCCTAACAGGGGCTATTTTTATAGATATGACAAAAGCATTTGACCTAGTCAACCATCCTATCCTCCTTGACACTCTGAGATCCCTAGGTTTCTCACCAAATGCCACAGCATGGTTTGGCAGCTACCTGTCAGATTGCACCCAGCAAGTTAAATTCAACTCCACCTTGTCTGATTCAGTGACTGTAAACATAGGCATGCCACAAGGCTCTATTCTTGGGCCTCTGCTTTTCTCCATTTTCATAAACGATATTACCTCTAACCTTCCCCAGACTGCCTCCATAATATACGCAGATGATATAGTCCTTTATGCCAGCGCCAAAAACATTACAGAAGTAAATGAAAAACTTTCACTTGACTACCAAAGAATACAGCAATGGCTATTTAGCCACAAACTGCTGCTGAATGTCTCTAAGACTCAGGCCATGCTATTTGGTACTAATGCCAAGCTCAAACTCTATCAACCCACTTTCAAAGTGGTACCTTGGTCTCACACTTGACCCAACTCTTTCTTTTGATCTCCACATTCAACAAACCTGCAAGCTGACTAACATAAAACTAGGTATGGCCCATCGTTCTAGCTTCATGCTCACACCTTCAGCGAGACTTGCCATAGCCTGTGGCATATTCCTTCCATCACTCGCCTATGGAGTTGTAGTGTATGCCTCTGTGAGTAAATCTATCCTCAGGAAGTGGGATGTCACCTACAATAATATCTGTAGGTATGCGTCCTCATCACATTGATTGAAACATCATTGCTTGCTATACTCAGAGCTCGGATGACTTTCTCAGGCTGCATCTAGAGACTTTGCGTTGGGCTCGGTCATAGATAAAGTCACTCGTAACCATACGCCTAAACCCCTGGCGGATCTATTCTTCATCCAGCCATCTAAATACGGTCTTCGCTCTACTGCTAATGCCCCTGTGCATATTCTTTGGCACCACTCCACGAAAGGTGCTACGCTTTCTCCTGTTATGCCCCTTATCACTGGAATTCCCTCCCACTAGCTATAAGGATAGCACCTTCCCTTGCCTCCTTCAAGACATTGCTGCTTGCCTATCTTGCTGACTCCTGTTCAAGCTCCTGTTTCAAACCACCCTAGTCCATTATCTCTCCCATGATCCATGCACCCTCTCACCTCTGGTATGCACTTTACCCGCCTCTTTACCTCTACTTGCTCCCTTAGTTTTACCTAATTCATTTCCCCTTATTTCTCGACTTTCTGTTTATACTTCTCCATCCTTCCACCTTTACTGCACCTCTCCCTAGTCATATCCTAACTTTTCTCTATCCTCCATATATAATTATATTTTGGGGGGTATTTTGTTTTGTGTATTTATACCATTTTCTCTAACTGGGTAACTGATACATTGTTTTTATTGCACTTGCTCTATTATTCACTCCATGTTATTGCCCATGTAATTTGTATCATGTTGCTTTTGGACTACTTTGTATTACTAGTGTCCATGCTCTTACCTTATTGTATTTCAATGTTCTGTATTTATTTTTACCTATGTTGATCAAATGTTAATTTAACTGTATTGTATCTGTAAACTGCCGGGTCGTGCCTGAAAATAGTCATTGCTATGGCTAGCGCACCTCACCCGGTCAACAAAAACAAATAAATAAATAAATACAAACAACAAAAAAACACACTCCTCAACCTTCAATTACCAAATCTTCATTTATTTAATATTCAAGGCTAAAATTGCTGTTTGGGGTCTTTAGCCTTGAATATTAAATAAATGAAGATTTGGTAATTGAAGGTTGAGGTATGCGGTTTTTTGTTTTTTTGTATTTATGATACTTACTATTACATGCACCCTCCATACTGCAGTGGAGTCGTTTTTGCTACAGCAACTATATAACAATCTAGACTGTTTCATTCTTTAACTCCATCCATACCAGAAATTGTTAGTTATATGTAAGCAATAATGCCCGACAGGGTGGGCGGTATTGGGCAATCACCGACCCGACCAGGGCGAAGGCATGAGCCACACGGCTGGATGGCTTACAGTTCTGGCCAGTCCGGTATTGTTTCTACTGCCCACCCTGGAGGGCATTATTGCGCTTAGAAAATGGGCCACTGTATTATGTACAGTATGTTTTAAAAAATAATTATGTTTACATGTAAAAACTCTTATTTTGTAATAAAATAGTTCCTCCACCTGAATTGCAATGTTTTTGTTTTTTTTAAGCTAGCTGGTTGTCATGGTTACTCCCCCCCCCCACACACACACAGGGTGTGTATAATTTATTTACTCAGTTATTTGTGTGTGTGTGTGTGTCTCTCCCGGTATTTGTTTCTTTAAGTATTAACTTGGGGAAGTAGCTGTTGCTGCTCAGATCGGGAGTGTGGCAGTCATGGAGAGCGCACTCAATCCAGCGACAGTTACCTGAAGCCAATCAGGCTGATGGCTTTGTTTTCTTTCTTCATTCGTGCCCGACCCCCCACCCAGTTGCCTGAAGCCGATCGAGTTTGGCAACCCGTTTTATTTCTTCATTGTCCCCCCCAGTTGCCTGAAGCCGATCGGGCTAACAGGTTCATTTTTATTTCTTCATTTGTGCCCCTCCCCCCGTGTGGCTGCGAATGTCATCCGGAGTGGAGCATGAGAGATACAGTAATGCCAGCAATTACCTCAGACACTGTGCTGGTACATTTACTTGTTCTGTTAAATGCCAGCGTTTATAGTGCAGCGCACAGCGATTAGGTTGGGGAGCAGAGCGGGAGTGGGAAGATTGTTTTCTGTATCAGAAGAATACTCCATAGTTTGGGAGTGAAGCAAAGGTGGTAGGCGAGCGGCTGCACTGTACATTACTTCAGCCAAGTCCGGACATCACGGAGCATCTGTAGCTTTTGTAGGATGAGTGGAGCAAGGTGGTAGAAGAGAAAACTAATCTTGCTTAAAGCAGGTACATTTGTGAGCTTTTGTTGGGTGACGTTTTGCTGAAAATGGTTGACAATCAGTGATGGGACAGGGGCCAGGATGGACGTTCGGATGGGGGGGGATATGTGGAGAACAAGTGTAAGGGGTTAAAGTAATGTAGCTGAATTAAAAACAGATGCTTTACTGGCCATTACAAAAGAAGTACTTTCAGTTGCTTTTTTTTTTAATGCCAAAATATTTCCGGTCTGGGTTGTGCTGTGTGTGTTTCGTAGGGCTGACTCACTATGGATATTTTTTCTTGCTAAGCGAGGCACAAAAATGGCGGCGATTTCACTTTCAAATTAGGTGGTTTCAGCCAAATTAGGTAGCAAGGTTGGCACTAGGATACTTAAGTGGGTGAAGGGGCACTATAGAATGGCACTTTTTAATTCCTGGGCATCTATTGAAAGTTAATGTACCCCCCTGGCAAGGGTACTAGCCAATCAGATGTCAGGAAATAAAAAGCCCATTTTCTAACAAGAACTAAACTGGTTGAGACTGGTGGAACACAGACAATGTACTGTACTTACGTTCTCTCAGTGCCTGTATATGTTAGCTGTGTTCATTTACACAGATGTACTTAATATCGGATAGTGCCTATGCTCTCTAGTTCTGTTCATTTACATTTATGTGCTTACACTCACTCAGTGCCCATATTCTCTACTGTAGCTCTGTTCACTTACATTTATGTACTTACGTTCACTTAGTGCCTGTATTCTCTGCTGTAGCTGTCTTCAGTTACATTAATGTACTTACGTTCACTTAGTTCCCCTATTCTCTGCTGTAGCTGCCTTCAGTTACATTTATGTACTTGTGTTCACTTAGTGACCATATTCTCTACTGTAGCTCTATTCACTTACATTTATGTACTTACGTTCACTTAGTGCCTGTATTCTCTGCTGTAGCTGTCTTCAGTTACATTTATGTACTTATGTTCACAGTGCCTGTATTCTGTACTGTAGCTCTATTCACTTACATTTATGTACTTACGTTCACTTAGTGCCCATATTCTCTGCTGTAGCTGTCTTCAGTTACATACACTCAGTGCCCGTATTCTCGACTGTAGCTGTTCATTTGCATTTATGTACTTACCTTCACTTAGTGCCTATATTCTTGACTGTAGCTCTTTTCATTTACATTTATGTACTTACCCTCACTTAGCGCCTGTATTCCCTACTGTAGCTCTGTTCATTTACATTTATGTACTTATCTTCACTTAGTGCCTGTATTCTCAACTGTAGCTCTGCTCATTTACATTTACGTACTAACATTCACTTAGTGCCCGTATTCTGTTGTAGCTCTGTTCACTTACATTTATGTACTTACCTTCACTTAGTGCCCATATTCCCTACTGTAGCTCTGTTCACTTACATTTATGTACTTACATTCACTTAGTGCCTGTATTCTCTGCTGTAGCTGTCTTCAGTTACATTTATGTACTTGCATTCAATTAGTGCCCATATTCTCTACTGTAGCTCTATTCAGTTACATTTATGCACCTGCATTGACTTAGTGCACATATTATCCACTGTAGCTCTGTTCATTTACATTTATGTACTTGCGTTCACTTAGTGCCCATATTCTCGGCTGTAGCTGTCTTCAGTTACATTTATGTACTTGCATTCAATTAGTGCCCATATTCTCTACTGTAGCTCTATTCAGTTACATTTATGCACTTGCATTGACTTAGTGCACATATTCTCCACTGTAGCTCCGTTCACTTACATTTATGTACTTATGTTCACAGTGCCCATATTCTCTACTGTAGCTCTATTCACTTACATTTATGCACTTACGTTCACTTAGTGCCCGTATTCTCTGCTGTAGCTGTCTTCAGTTACATTTATGTACTTAACTTCACTTAGTGCCCGTATTCTCTGCTGTAGCTGTCTTCAGTTACATTTATGTACTTGCATTCACTTAGTACCCGTATTCTCTACTGTAGCTCTGTTCACTTACATTTATGCATTTACATTCACTTAGTGCTTGTATTCTCTACTGTAGCTCTGTTCACTTACATTTATGTACTTACGTTCACTTAGTGCCCGTATTCTCTGCTGTAGCTGTCTTCAGTTACATTTATGTACTTACCTTCACTTAGTGCCCGTATTCTCTATTGTAGCTCTGTTCACTTACATTTATGTACTTATGTTCCCTTAGTGCCCATATTCTCTGCTGTAGCTGTCTTCAGTTACATCTATATACTTATGCTCACTTAGTGCCCGTATTCTCTACTGTAGCTCTATTCATTTACATTTATGCACTTATGTTCACTTAGTGCTTGTATTTTTATACTGTAGCTCTATTCACTTACATTTATGTACTTATGTTCACAGTGCCCGTATTCTCTACTGTAGCCCTGTTCACTTACATTTATGTACTTACATTCACTTAGTGCCCATATTCTCTGCTGTAACTGTCATCAGTTGCATCTATATACTTGTGCTCATTTAGTGCCCGATTCTCTGCTGTAGCTGTCTTCAGTTACATCTATATTCTTATGCTCACTTAGTGCCCGTATTCTCTACTGTAGCTCTATTCATTTACATTTATGCACTTATGTTCACTTAGTGCTTGTATTTTATACTGTAGCTCTATTCACTTACATTTATGCCCTTATGTTCCTCAGTGCCCATATTCTCTACTGTAGCTGTCTTCAGTTACATTTATGAACTTATGTTCACAGTGCCCATATTCTCTATTGTAGCTCTGTTCACTTACATTTATGTACTTACATTCACTTAGTGCCCATATTCTCTGCTGTAGCTGTCTTTAGTTACATTTATGTACTTGCGTTCACTTAGTGCCCATATTCACTACTGTAGCTCTATTCAGTTACATTTATGTACTTATGTTCACTTAGTGCCCATATTCTCTGCTGTAGCTCTATTCAGTTACATTTATGCACCTGCATTGACTTAGTGCACATATTATCCACTGTAGCTCTGTTCATTTACATTTATGTACTTGCGTTCACTTAGTGCCCATATTCTCGGCTGTAGCTGTCTTCAGTTACATTTATGTACTTGCATTCAATTAGTGCCCATATTCTCTACTGTAGCTCTATTCAGTTACATTTATGCACTTGCATTGACTTAGTGCACATATTCTCCACTGTAGCTCCGTTCACTTACATTTATGTACTTATGTTCACAGTGCCCATATTCTCTACTGTAGCTCTATTCACTTACATTTATGCACTTACGTTCACTTAGTGCCCGTATTCTCTGCTGTAGCTGTCTTCAGTTACATTTATGTACTTTTACCTTCACTTAGTGCCCGTATTCTCTATTGTAGCTCTGTTCACTTACATTTATGTACTTATGTTCCCTTAGTGCCCATATTCTCTGCTGTAGCTGTCTTCAGTTACATCTATATACTTATGCTCACTTAGTGCCCGTATTCTCTACTGTAGCTCTATTCATTTACATTTATGCACTTATGTTCACTTAGTGCTTGTATTTTATACTGTAGCTCTATTCACTTACATTTATGTACTTATGTTCACAGTGCCCGTATTCTCTACTGTAGCCCTGTTCACTTACATTTATGTACTTACATTCACTTAGTGCCCATATTCTCTGCTGTAACTGTCATCAGTTGCATCTATATACTTGTGCTCATTTAGTGCCCGTATTCTCTGCTGTAGCTGTCTTCAGTTACATCTATATTCTTATGCTCACTTAGTGCCCGTATTCTCTACTGTAGCTCTATTCATTTACATTTATGCACTTATGTTCACTTAGTGCTTGTATTTTATACTGTAGCTCTATTCACTTACATTTATGCCCTTATGTTCACTCAGTGCCCATATTCTCTACTGTAGCTGTCTTCAGTTACATTTATGAACTTATGTTCACAGTGCCCATATTCTCTATTGTAGCTCTGTTCACTTACATTTATGTACTTACATTCACTTAGTGCCCATATTCTCTGCTGTAGCTGTCTTTAGTTACATTTATGTACTTGCGTTCACTTAGTGCCCATATTCACTACTGTAGCTCTATTCAGTTACATTTATGTACTTATGTTCACTTAGTGCCCATATTCTCTGCTGTAGCTGTCTTCAGTTACATTTATGTACTTATGTTCACTTAATGCAGGTATTCTCTACTGCAGCTCTGTTCACTTACATTTATGTACTAACATACACTTAGTGCCCATATTCTCGACTGTAGCTCTGTTCATTTACATTTACATACTTACCTTCACTTAGTGTCCGTATTCCCAACTTCTTGACTGTAGCTCTGTTTATTTACATTTGTGTACTTACCTTCACTTCGTGCCAGTATTCTCGACTTCTCCAGTGTAGCTCTGTTTATTTACGTTTATGTACTCACCTTCACTTAGTGCCTGTATTCTCGACTGTAGCTATGTTCATTTACATTTATGTACTTATGTTCACAGTGCCTGTATTCTCTATTGTAGCTCTGTTCAATTACACTTATGAACTAACATACACTCAGTGCCCGTATTCTCGTCTGTAGCTGTTTATTTACATTTATGTACTTACCTTAACTTAGTGCCTGTATTCTCGACTGTAGCTCTGTTCATTTACATTTATGTACTAATATTCATGTAGTGCACATATTCTCTGTTGTAGCTCTGTTCACTTACATTTATGTACTTACCTTCACTTAGTGCCCATATTCCCTACTGTAACTCTGTTGACTTACATTTTTGTACCAACGTTCACTTAGTGCCTGTATTCTGTATTGTAGCTCTGTTCATTTACATTTATGTACTTACATACACTTAATGCCCACATTCTGTACTGTAGCTCTGTTCATTTACGTATTCTCTATTGTAGCTCTGTTCACTTACATTATGTACTAACATACTTTTAGTGCCTGTATTCTCGATCACAGCTCTGTTCATTTACATTTATGTACTTACATTCACTTAGTGCCCGTATTCTTGACTTCTTGACTGTAGCTCTGTTTATTTACATACAATTATGGCCCATATTCTCTACTGTAGCACTGTTCACTTACATTTACGTACTAACATACACTTAGTGCCCGCATTCTCTACTGTAGCTGTGTTTCTTTACATTTATGTACTTACATTCACTTAGTGCCTGTATTCTTGACTGTAGCTCTGTTCATTTACATTTATGTATTTATGTTCACAGTGCCCATATTCTCTACTGTAGCTCTGTTCATTTACGTTTATGTACTTACCTTCTCTTAGTGCCTAAACATAGAAACATAGAATTTGATGGCAGATAAGGACCGCTTGGCCCACCCAGTCTGCCCATTTCCCTACCTAATGGATAAGCTGCAGATCCTAGTTAACCAGCAGCCTACTTCTTCCTACCCCCCCCCCAGAATTGCCTTATGACTGTCCCATGCATGCTGATTCCACCACTGTGTTTGACTCCACAACCTCCTCCGGAGGCCGTTCCATGCATCCACAACCCTCTCTGTGAAAAATACTTCCTTAAATTACCTCTGAGCTGCCCCCCATCTTCAATTTGTGCCCCTTGTTCTTGCACACCTCTTTTTGAAAGATGCTACCTCTTGAACTTTGTTGATTCCCTTGAGGTACTTGAAAGTTTCTATCATGTCCCCTCTCCTTCTTTCCTCGAGGCTATACATATTAAGCTCCTTAATTCTCTCTTCATATGTCTTCTGGTGCAGACCCTGCACCATTTTAGCTGCCCTCCTCTGGACAGCTTCCATCCTGTCTATGTCTTTGCAGAGATTGGGTCTCCAGAACTGCATGCAGTACTCCAGATGGGGTCTCACCAGCTGTCTGTACAGAGGGATAATAACTTCCTGTTTTCTACTGGTGATGCCTCTTCCTATGTATCCCAGTATCCCCCCAGCCCTCCTTGCTGCCCTCTCACATTGCTTGCCCACCTTTAGGTCATCTGATATGACTACCCCCAGGTCCCTTTCCATTTTTGTTGTTGTTAGTATCTCACCCCCCGTTGTGTACTCTTCCCCTGGGTTTCTGTTTCCCAGGTGCATTACCTTGCACTTCTTAGCATTGAATCTAAGCTGCTATACATTTGACCATTCCTCTAACCATGCCAAGTTCCTGTATTCTTAACTGCAGGCTCTGTTCATTAACACTTATGTACTAACATTTACTTGGTGCCTGTATTCTCTATTGTAGCTCAGTTCACTTACATTTATGTACATATGTTCACTTTAATGCCTGTATTCTCTATTATAGCTCTGTTCATTTACATTTATGCATTTACTTCCAGAAAAAAAACAAAAGGCTGCTCTGTGGACAAGCAGTGCTCACAGCATGGAGCGAAACTGATGAAATAATAAGAGCAGCACCTCCAACTGATGCTGAAAAAAGTTGTCTTGGCTAAAGGCATTCTGCTTTATTTATGCAGCACTGAGAAAAGCAGAAGTGGTAAGCAAATAACCCCAATGTTGCATGCTTCTTATATAGCACTTTTTCAGGGTACAAATGCTCCCCCTGTCAGGTACTATTTATTTAATAGTATCTTAAAGACACTGGGCAGGATTCACAAACCCCGTGAAAGTCCCACAGCTGCGACAAAGCTTCGGCACCAAAGGGTGGCCACTTGCAGAGCCACAGGGGTCCTGCTGCTGTGGGTATTCACAAAAGTGGAGCCAGATTACAACTGGCTCCATGACTTATGGCAGCTTGCGGGTAGTGTTACTAGGGGATTGCCGCAGCTGCAGAGAGTTGCTATGGCAGGTGGGAGCAGCCGTAACACCCTCCACAACTGTTGTGGCTGTGAATGGCAAGCACCATCACTGAAGATGATTTCAGTCTGCCACTGGAGTTGCGGAGTGGGACTCAGCTCCTGAACGGTTCGTGAATCCTGCCCACTATACTTATATAGGAGTGATGTGAACATACACTAGAGTGCAAAATGGAAAACAGTGATAAAGTGCAAATTAATGAATTAAAACACTGAGGCCCCCATATTTAAAGATCATGTGCAGCAGCCCTGTCTGTGGTGACAGGGGATAGAGGACAGCATGGCGCAGAAGTCTCAACTGTGGGGCATGACACGGGGGCATCAGGGTACAGCTCCCCTGACTGTGAGATGGGGTACATGTGGTGCAGCAGCCCTGCACATTTGGGGCAATGGAAGTGGGTAACAGGATGTAGCAAAAGCCCCATCTCTGGTGGCAAGGGCAGCATGGTGCAGCAGCACCAGCTGTCGAAGCAGGAAACATGGCACTCTAGGGCTTAGCACAGCACAGCAGCACTGACTGTGAAGACAGGAACAGGGGGAAACAGATGCAGGATCCCTAACTGTGAGGGTGGGGGACAGAAGGCAGCAGCTTGCAGAAACCCCAACTGTTTGGAAACGGGGTGGCAGGGTGCAGTAGCTCTGATTCTTTAGGCAGAGCATGGAGGCAGCAGAGTGCACAATCCTTGACTGTGTGGGAGAAGACAGTAGGCAGCAGGGTGCAGCAGCCTTGAATATGGAGCAGAAGGCAGGGGGCCTGTGGGGCAGGGGATTGGTGGCAATAGACTGCAGCTGCCTCAACTGTGGTGCAGAGACATGGTGCATCGGTATGCCATATAGTGTTTCTAATTATACACATACATGATGTATTTTCACACAGAAACCACCAAAGAACTGAAATTTGTGAGTTCAGATAGTACATGTGCTTGAAATGATATAGCAAAGTGCAACAGGGACCTGTTTGTCAATCTGACATAAATAATATTCTTACATGAATGTATTTATGATGGCTACATCAAAGACAAACTGTTTCTGTGAATGAACAAAATTTAGATCTATTTCATATTCATTAAACAGCCCTGTGTTATATAGTTAGAAAAAATCAGAGTTTTGATTAGAAAGAATTAAGAGCTGTGAGACATGCAAGCTGATTTCTCACAGAGAAAGATTTTCACTACTTCAATTCAGTACCGAAAGGCAAATGATCAGCTTTTTAAAGGAAGAGAATGACAGATTTTAAGCTGATCTATCTAAACACAAACCAGAGACTGGATTTGTAAGAAACCTGGAGAGCTCAGCAAACCATTAATTCTACAGAGTGCTGCTTTGATTGGGAATCTGAAACAGCAGTCTACTCCAAAATGATGTCATCGCTCTCTAAGATTGACTGAGAGGGCAGAAATAACTGCACTTTTTTCAGCCACTGTAGAACAAGTTAACAAATGCTGATTTAAAGAAAACCACAAAACCAAACTGCATTAAATTTTCAGGAAACACTAATAACACAGGGACTTGAATTTCAGCTTTTCAAGCTTTTATAAAAAATATGTAAAAACCATTGCACATGATCTTTAAATGATTAGCGTGGCGCTTATCAGCACAGCAATAACCATGACTAGTTCTGGCAGTTAGAGTGGGGGCCATATTCACAGGTCCCTGGCATGCCACACTTACACAGCAAAGTGACCAAGCAGACTATACCACCACTGTACCTATGCAAATGAGGGATCCCACATGCATAAAGGGTACAGCGGCATAGTCAACAGTTTTGGCAGTGCTAAACAGCTGCCATCACAGTGCTGTTTAATGCTGCCACAACCCTGCCCTTAACTGGACACAATGACTGCCCCTTCCGGTGCCCCTACTTTGTCTGTAAACTGCCACGTCTTGGTAGTCTAGTGGTCTCCCCACCCCCTAATTACCCATTCTGATAGTAAGCTTTATTTTCCCTGCATCTAGTGGTCACCCCAACTCCTTGATCACCCATGTTGTTATTAATCTGTCAGTGGCCTGGGATCTAGTGGTAATCTGTCAGCGCCCCAGTATCTAGTGGTAAATATCTAAATATTGCTCAAGGCTGGCTGTGCACAATTTGCCATGCTGTGCTAGTGGCTGTGAGGTGATAATGGCCTGCTCTGAATATAGGAGCTTGACTCTATAGTGCCTAAAAATGGGTCATTAAGAGCAAAAATGTACCTTATTTTGTATTATAGTTTAATTTTACCAAATACTACTTCTAGATACATTTATTAACATCTTTTGACTGTATATAAAGGCACCTAAAATTATTGTGTCTAAATTACAAGAGTGGCACTATTTGAAGCCTATCCTTCGAAACCTTCGACTAGTACATCCAGTTTAAAAATCTGAAAGGATTCCCTCCTGACCATAACCACATCGATATCACCACTGTGAGGCTCCACTACAACCTTCTCAATACCCCCAAAATCCAGATGATTTACATTAGGATTATTGGCTGTTAAGATGTGTGAGGCCAAAACATAAGGAAGATTTTTATTCACTATGGCCCTTATATGATCCCCCACCCTTTCTGTTAGCTTCCCCATTGTTTTTCCAACAAAGTAACTCCCACAGCTATAAGATGCCAGATACACATGTAACCCCCCTGCAAATGGGGGTTCCCAAAAGACTTCCAGGAGCTTGCTTGAATGCTCCAAGCCTGAATGGTGTTTGGCATTTAAGCCATTTATCAGTGAGTGTTTTTAGAGCCTCTGGTACTGTCTCTTTAAGAGCTGTCTGCTTGCAGACATAATTAGTTTGTATGGGGGGACTGTGTGCTTCTCTGATTACCACTCGAACTGCTGCCAATTTACTTCATTTTTGCAGTCACTAGGAGTGCAAAGGGAACCTATCTGAAAGATGTAACTGTTTGCCAGAAATTATTTAGAGTAATAATGAAATTACAGTTTGTCTAACCTGCTTTCTTTGCAGTCAGAACTGTGTCTGCTAGTTCCCCATTCTAGTTTTGAACTGCTGAACTGGACCAATCAGTGTGGGGTAAGCTAGCTCTAAAATGGTGCCTTGGACGAATCAGAACTTGGACTCATAATCTGAGCCAGCCACAAGAGGATTGTATGGGCAGTGACTCTGGGAGATGTAGTTTAGACTTCAGTGCCTTTTTGGACCAACAGCAGCAGTCTATTGTGAGTGACAGCCAATCCAGTCAAGAACTGGGAGGAACTCAAAGGAAGTGCCCGTTTTTTTCAGTTGGAGTGTCAGTTGAGCTTTGGCAGTGAAGAAGGAAGGAGCCCTGTGCTTTTTCAGTGTGCAGTTTTAGTCAAAAAACGTGTGTAAGGCCCAGAGTTCCGGTCTGCAGCTTGTGTAACAGCTTGTTAGGACTGAATCCGTCCTGTGAAAAGAATCAAAGGATCTCTGAAGAGTAGAAACCAGGCTCACCCTGTAGAAGACTGGAGGAATTGTTGAAAATTGCACTCTGTCTGTCAGGAACTGAATCTGCTGTGTGTTCTCCCGGTATTGTGCAGTAATTGCGATCGGATACAGATGCAGCCTGCCTGGTATAGTGCTTTTTATATGGATGTGTGAAGAGGTTTGTGTACCTCAAGTGAGCCCTGCTGACATTGAAGGACCCTATCTTATTTGGAGGTCGTGAGTACTAATTCAGGGTCGCTCCCTGTTGAATTGCCACATTAAATCCTAATGGAATTACTGTACTGCTGACTGTTTAATTCTCCTTTTCTCTGTGTGAAAGGGCCCCTACCAGCTGCCACGGTTTGGACTAGCCACTGGGCTTGGGTGCCAGAACAGTAACTGATGAGGGATGAGGCCTGTGCTGCAGAACCATAAATGAATTATTAAGTGATAAGCTAATTAACCTGATTTCCCCTGTCCTTGTTATATCCCCTAAATAAATCAGAGCTGCTTGTTTCAGCAAGTTATACTGCCTGAGGTATTTGTCTATGTTAAAGTACTGTACTGTGATTGTTGCACTGTATCTCATTTCACAGGAGGTCCCAGTGCCGGAACCAGACCTGGGGTAAGTGTATACTGTGAAGGTAATTCTGATATATTGTGTGGGCCACTAGTGGGAAGAAAGGGGGTTGCAGTGTCCCAGAGGGCTGTGACCAAGTTAGTTTAACTATTGCAAACCCTGACCTCTGGGTGGAGGCACCCGCCATTGGATCCAGGCCTCAACCTGTTAGTGGCAAATCAGGCAGGGGTAGTAGCCCTGGGATAGCGCATCTAGGGGTTACATCTTGAGGCTCACCGCTGGGATTGTGTGTCCTCTAGTGGCCATATTACGCAACCACTGTTAAGAAAAATGGGTACCCCGACAGAAGTGGCTGTGCACCGGCTGGTGGAGTGGTGTACTGGGGAGGAGATCGACCCCCAAAATGCTATGCTTATCCTGGACATCCCCCTGGGTATCAATACGGACACTGTGCAGGGAGTACTTTCCAAGGTGGAAGGTTTACAAAACCCTGTGGTGGTGGGTCGGCATGCTAATCTGCTCACCCACACTTTCCTGGCCCTAGTAGAGTTTAAGGATCCCATAGATAGCTCCAAAGTACCACAGACCATTACCCCAGAGGGAGCCCTCACTGCTTGGAGAGTGATAACTAAGGACAGTAAAGACCCGGGGGGGAATCAGCCCCCACCACTATCTGAAACTTTGAGGAGAAATTTGCTGAATGGTTGCTGGGAGAGGGAAAACTGTGGAGGACCTGAAGAAACTATTCTTGCCACCTGGGGGTGTTCCTCCCCAACACCCTCTCCTGCTCCAGTGCCCGTAATGGTGGCTGAACCAATGCAGACTCCTATTTCTGCACCTGCCATTAGTCACGACTCTTACCAAGGTTGAGGATCTTCTCTGGCACCCTCCCCACCCCCAAGGGAGGATGACTGGGGAACCTGGATAGACTATGTTGCCCCAAGTGCTAGAATGGCAATGCTCGGAAGGCGAATGCCGAAAGAGGGTTAGTGAGAGCCTCCGAGGTCCTGCCCTGGCTACCATCCGTGCTAAACGGGCCAGTAACCCTGAAGACTGCACAGGCCTATCTTGAGGCCTTGGAGAATGTGTATGGGAGCCCAGATTCTGATGAGGACCTATGGTGGAGAGTAAAAATGCACAACAGTACCAAGGGAGTTGTTGTCTGTGTATGTCTCTCGGCTGGAAAAATTGTTGCAAGAATGCCTCAGAAAGGGTAGTTTGCCAGCGATTGAACTGGACCGAACCAGACTGGACAGAATCCTAAGTCTGCCCCTTCTCAGAACTGCTGTTGCTTCAGTTACGCCTGGCAAATCGACTGGAATCCCCACCTCCTATGATGAGTTAATGAGAGAAATTCGAGGAGTTGAGAAAAGGCGACCTCGGAGGTACCTGCACCAACAGCTGTGCTACGACTCGAGTGACTGAGGGTGACCCATCAAGTGAAGTTCAGGGGCAGAGGTTGACAGTCAATGAGTGCTCTGACAAGGAAAAGATATGCCACAATGGGGCGAACTGTTGAGAGAGATCCGGAATTCAAAAACAGTCCCTTTATGAAGGCCACGCCTGCAAGTACAGGCCCTGACCTATATCCGACTGCATCTGCTATGGGGTGGGGTACCCACCATGTATCTCATGCTGATAACAGCTCCAAACTCAATTCCTTGACCATGAAGTGGAGAAACTGACGAGATGTCTCCAAATGCTTATCACGCGAGACAGAGATGGCACCAGGTTTCCAGTTAGTAATACCCCGCCCTGGCTCCCAGTGTAGCGCCTCGGCCAGCGCAAACTCCAGAAAGTATGTTTTGCTATAATTGTGGGAAAGATGGGCACATGAAAGGGAATGCCAGTCCCCAAAAGACACTGACAAAGTTGCATATAGGCTACAAGGAGAGCTTCGGAGAAGAAATCAGTGGTTAAAAGGTGCACGGATGATCCCAGTGAGGGCACCAAAATGCTAATCACGTCCTTTTGTGGCAAGGTCAGTTGCCCAGGCCCCCACTACCGCCTCTCCAGACTGGTCCAGAATAGTGGGTCCTCCATGGAGACCACTGTAAAGGTGAATGGAGTGTCTACAAGAGCTGTATTAGACAGTGGCTCCCAAGTGACAATTATGTTCCAGGATTGGTATCAGAAGCATTTGTCAGACGTACCCTTACAACCATTAGAAGGACTGCATGTATGGGGGTTAAGTGAGAAGGCCTACCCTATTCCGGTATATCCGAATTTGGCTGTCTTTCCCCACCTCCGTGGCTGGAGTGGCCAACAAGTAGAGACCCTAGCCTTAGTGTGTCCCCCCACTGGACTGTATGATGGTGTCCCTTTGTTGATTGGAACAAATGCTCATATGTTCGGAAGGCTGGCACAGTTGTGTTATGAAAAACAGGGGTCAAAGACTAGTAGAGCTTTAAGAGTTCCGGCTTTAATTAAGAAGGCCTATGAGGCACAGAGAGATGCTGAAAAAATAGAACCAGAGGAACCGGTCGGAATTGTATGGAAGAAGGATCCTGAGTCTCTGATCCTGGCGCCAAATGCCCAGTGTACCTTACAGGAGAGGTCTGTATCAGAAAGGATGTTAAGAATAAAATATTAATGTTGGATGCACCAGGCGATGGAAAATTGCCAGAGGGACTGCTGGTCAAGCCTAGTATTTTGCCCCTAGAGCCCATGCTTATGCCAGAAGGGTAATGGTCCAAGTTCATAATGTGTCTGAAAGAGACATTCGAGTAAACAGAGGTTGCATCCTGGCTAATGTGCATTGTGCAGACACTGCAGTGCTACCCAGCAGCAAGAGTTCAAGGAAGAATGACAGAGTAACGCCTGACTTGTTTGATTTGGCACTCCCGCTGCCAGCTGAATGGAAAGTGAGGATCAGTGAGAAGCTTGCCCAGAGAGACCAGGTGTTTTCTTTAAAGGAATGGGATGTGAGGATGCGTGCAAGGAGCTGAGCACAATATCCGGCTGCATGACGAAAGACCATTTCGTTGAGGTCTCGACGCCTGGCACCTGCTGACATAGATGATGTGAGACGCATCTGCAAGAGATGTTAGCTGCTTGGTGTAATACAAGAATCCAGAAGCCCTTATGCTTCCCATTGTGGTAGTGAGGAAAAGAATGGAACAGTAAGGATGTGTGTGGATTATCGCATCTAAACCGGCGGACTATCCCTGATCAGTACACAATGCCCCGCATTCAGGATGCTTTGGACTGCCTAAGCGGGAGCAAGTGGTTCTCTGTGCTGGATCTCCGCAGTGGGTACTACCAGATCCCGATGGCCCCAGAGGACCGTGAGAAGACGGCCTTATCTGTCCGCTTGGCTTCTATGAATTCATGAGGATGCCTCAAGGGATTTCAGGTGCCCCAGCCACTTTTCAACGATTGATGGAGTGCAGTGGGGACATGAACTTACTAGAGTGCCTGGTATACCTAGATGATGTTATTGTGTTTGGCAGCTCACTGGAGGAACATGAGAGCAGATTATTTAAGGTATTGGACCGACTGGAGGACTTTGGCCTTAAACTGTCCATTGATAAGTGTCAATTCTTTCAAACATCAGTAAAGTATGTGGGACACATAGTATCCACCGAGGAATAGAGACCGACCAAGTAAAGTTGAGGCCTTGACCACCTGGCCACAGCCCAAAATCTAAAAGAACTGCAAAGATTCCTGGATTCTGTGGTTATTATCGGCGCTTCATCAAGGACTATTCAAGAGTGATCCGCCTTTACTTAACCTTACTCAAGGGTATCCCCAACCCACAAAAATACCAAAAGTCAGCCCTCAAGACGGAAAGAGTGTATTTTCATCCGAGTGAAGTATTTGGGGCCGCTGGACTCCTGATTGTGAGACTGCTTTTCATGAGATCATATATCAACTTACCCATGCTCCAGTGCTGGCCTATGCCGATCCAAGAAAACCTTACGTCCTGCACACTGATGCTAGCTTGCAAGGGTTGGGGCTGTGTTGTACCAAGAGCTAAGAATGGCCTGAGACCAGTGGCCTTTGCCAGTAGAAGCCTGACCCATCCGAAAGAACTATCCTGTACATAAGTTAGAGTTCCTAGCTTTGAAGTGGGCTATTGTTGACCAATTCCATGAGTACTTGTATGGGGCTAAATACTAGTAAAACTGACAATAATCCTTTGACCTATGTGCAGACCTCAGCTAAGTTGGATGCCACTGGCCATAGGTGGCTTTCTGCATTATCTACATATGACTATGCTCTCGAATACCGAGCAGGTCTGAACCACATAGATGCTGATGCTCTCTCCTGGAGGCCTGTTCCCCAGAATGATTGGGTCCGATTGGCAGAACCTGACATTCGGGCACTCTGCGGAAGTTTGACAGGGAGGAACAAATGTCCCACGGACGCAGTGGACTGCATGGTGGATTGCTTGGGACCCTCTGAGAATTGCATACCTGCTGCTTATTGCCACTTTTCTGCAATAGACATTGGTGCACTGCCTCAGCTGGACAATGACAGTATTCGGCGGCTCAATCCTCGATCCCATGATCAAAGCAGCTTTAGAAGCCCTCTATGCAGGAAAAGATGTGTCCAAATTCGCTCCACTGATTTGAGAACTGCACTGTTATACAAAGAAGGTCCTAAGTTGAAACTGATCAATAAACTGTTATACAGAGAAACAGTAGACAGAGGGGACAAGTAGACAAACAACAACTAGTGCTGCCACTGCCTTTCGAGACTCAGTACTGAGGTCCTTGCACAACCACATGGGGCACCTTGGTATAGACAGAACACTTGACTTGGTGAGATCCAGATTCTATTGGCCTAAGATGGGGCTGATGTGGAGCAACACATTTGAACTTGTAGTCGCTTGCTTACAGAGGAAAGCTTTGCCCCAGAGGGCTGCCCCTTGTTAACATCACCACCAGTGCACCCATGGAGCTGGTCTGTATTGATTTTCTGAGTTTGGAGTCAGATCAAAGAAATATCAGTAATGTGCTGGTGGTCACTGACCATTTCACGAGATATGCCCAAGCTTTCCCACCAAAGACCAGAAAGCATCCACTGTGGCCAAAATACTTGTAGAAAACTTTTTGTTCACTATGGGGCTCCACAAAGAATCCATTCTGATCAAGGGAGAGACTTTGAGAGTCGTCTGATCAAAGAGATGCTTTCTCTGTGGGAGTCTGCGAAGTCCAGAACCACTCCTTACCACTCCCCCAGGGGACCCACAGCCTGAACGTTTCAACCGCACTTTGCTAGATATGCTAGGCACCCTGCACCCAAAGGACAAGCCTAGATGGAGCCAACAAATTAGCACCCTGGTACATGCTTATAACTGCACCAAAAGTGATGCCACTGGATTCTCCCCTTACCGCCTGATGTTTGGAAGAGAAGCTCGACTACCAGTAGATGTGTGTTTTGGGGTCTCTCCTGATGGGGTTCAAGCTGACAACTATTTACAGTATGTGCAAAAGTTAAAGGCCCAGCTAACTCATGCGTACCAACTGGCTCAAACCATGGCTGCAAAAGAAATCTGGCCAACAAAGAAAGGTATGATAAAAGGTGAAAGCACAGGAACTCCAGGAGGGAGATCGGGTATTGCTGAGAAATCTGGGACTGCATGGCAAGCACAAGATTGCTGACAGATGGCACCATCTCCCTCACATTGTAGTGGGCAAACTAGATGATCTGCCAGTGTACAAAGTAAGGCCTGAGAATAATTCAAAAGATGTAAAAACAATGCATAGAAATCATTTACTGCCCATTGGACAAATCTTAATTGAGTCTGAGCCCCTAGAAGATGCCCCCTCTGGACCAGTGACTAGAGCTGCTGCTAAGAAAGATCAAGAAAGTCTGCACCTACAGAAGCAAAGTTAAAGTGTTCCCCTCCACAAGTCCCAGTTGAGCATGACTGTCCAGTCCATATCGGAAGAAAGTGAGAGTGACTTTGAATACTATCCTTCTTACGAACTGAGTCAATTGTTTGAGGGCAATCCCTAGTCAATACTGGAGATGAAGCTGGGCCTTCTGGACTGTCTAAGCCCCAGCTTCATCCCTGGAGCCAATGCTCCCAGAAAGTGAAGTGCAAAGCATCAGATCAGATGAAATGGAATCATTGTGCATGGTTGAACTGTTTGAGCTTTCAGGGAGGAAAATGATAGATTGGGGCAGACTGGTGATACACCCGAACAAGAAGAGTATTTTGAGTGCCCTGACAGTCCACTGCCAGTGTCCAAAGCTCTCCATGCAGCCAAATGTTGTGGACTCAGAAACTGTAACTCCTGGAGCTGAAAGTGCCCCAAGTTCTAGCCTCTCTACCCCCATGGAGACTCCCGACGAGTGAGGACAATGCTGAAAATGAGGCTCAGAGTGCAGAGACTATAACAGTTCCCCCTAGAAAGACTGGTCGAGCTGTAAAGCCTGTGGTGCACCTCAGTTATGATTCACTTGGGAGGCCTGTGGACTTGCCTCTCAATGTTGTCCATAAAGGAGTGTATGTGTCCCCGAGCTCATTGCCCAAACTGAGCATCAGTGCTAACTCCAAGTTACTTGTGTTGCCCTCTAAGTATGGTGCCCTTGCCCCATCCAGCCCCAAGGTAACTGATAGGGAAGGGCCCCCTCTTCAGGTTTCATGTACAAGAGGTAATAACTTGAGTTATGGTACAATGTGTGTAATACTGTGTAAAGAGGACGTACTGCAATGTTTCAGAAATGTGTTCTTGGTAAAATGATATATTGACTGATGATTACATGTGTGAGCCTAATGCAAATGTATATGGTTGCAGTTAAAACTTATGGGGGTACTTGCTTGACGCGGACGTCAAGCTTTCCCAGGCCAGGAAGGGTGTAACCCCCCTGCAAATGGGGGTTCCCAAAAGACTTCCAGGAGCTTGCTTGAATGCTCCAAGCCTGAATGGTGTTTGGCATTTAAGCCATTTATCAGTGAGTGTTTTTAGAGCCTCTGGTACTGTCTCTTTAAGAGCTGTCTGCTTGCAGACATAATTAGATTTGTATGGGGGACTGTGTGCTTCTCTGATTACCACTCGAACTGCTGCCAATTTACTTCATTTTGCAGTCACTAGGAGTGCAAGGGAACCTATCTGAAAGATGTAACTGTTTGCCAGAAATTATTTAGAGTAATAATGAAATTACAGTTTGTCTAACCTGCTTTCTTTGCAGTCAGAACTGTGTCTGCTAGTTCCCCATTCTAGTTTTGAACTGCTGAACTGGACCAATCAGTGTGGGGTAAGCTAGCTCTAAAATGGTGCCTTGGACGAATCAGAACTTGGACTCATAATCTGAGCCAGCCACAAGAGGATTGTATGGGCAGTGACTCTGGGAGATGTAGTTTAGACTTCAGTGCCTTTTTGGACCAACAGCAGCAGTCTATTGTGAGTGACAGCCAATCCAGTCAAGAACTGGGAGGAACTCAAAGGAAGTGCCCGTTTTTTCAGTTGGAGTGTCAGTTGAGCTTTGGCAGTGAAGAAGGAAGGAGCCCTGTGCTTTTTCAGTGTGCAGTTTTAGTCAAAAAACGTGTGTAAGGCCCAGAGTTCCGGTCTGCAGCTTGTGTAACAGCTTGTTAGGACTGAATCCATCCTGTGAAAAGAATCAAAGGATCTCTGAAGAGTAGAAACCAGGCTCACCCTGTAGAAGACTGGAGGAATTGCTGAAAATTGCACTCTGTCTGTCAGGAACTGAATCTGCTGTGTGTTCTCCCGGGTATTGTGCAGTAATTGCGATCGGGATACAGATGCAGCCTGCCTGGTATAGTGCTTTCTTTTATATGGATGTGTGAAGAGGTTTGTGTACCTCAAGTGAGCCCTGCTGACATTGAAGGACCCTATCTTATTTGGAGGTCGTGAGTACTAATTCAGGGTCGCTCCTGTTGAATTGCCACATTAAATCCTAATGGAATTACTGTACTGCTGACTGTTTAATTCTCCTTTTCTCTGTGTGAAGGCCCCTACCAACTGCCACAGTTTGGACTAGCCACTAGGGCTAGGTACCCAGGGACAGTAACTGATAGGGATAGGCCTGTGCACAGAGCCACAGGTAGATTATTAGAGTGATAAGCTAATTAACCTGATTTCCTGTCCTTGTTATTATCCCCTAAATAAATCAGAGCTGCTTGTTTCAGCAAAGTTATACTGCCTGAGGTATTTGTCTATGTTAAAGTACTGTACTGTGATTGTTGCACTGTATCTCATTTCACAGGAGGTCCCAGTGCGGAACCAGACCTGGGGGTAAGTGTATACTGTGAAGGTAATTCTGATATATTGTGTGGGCCACTAGTGGGAAGAAAGGGGTTGCAGTGTCCCAGAGGGCTGTGACCAAGTTAGTTTAACTATTGCAAACCCTGACCTCTGGGTGGAGGCACCCGCCATTGGATCCAGGCCCCTCAACCTGTTAGTGGCAAATCAGGCAGGGGTAGTAGCCCCTGGGATAGCGCCATCTAGGGGTTACACACAATATTTGTTGCATCACAGTTGATAAATGTTCTAATGTACTGTAAATTGTACCACCATCTTTGGGGCTTGCAGAGGGTAACCTCATAGTATTTGCACCACACAGTGTGATGGCAACCACTTGGAGCTGGTGGTAACCAAGTCTACAAGCACTGAAAAGGTTGGAAACTATTGGTAAGATGGTTCCTTAAATTAGGGATACCTCTTAAAAAATATTTCTGGCAACTGGGATACATGCCACTCAAGTCTTTTTTCAATTTGGAGTATTCTCCTGTTGTTTCTCACATTATTTTCTATCTCTCTGGATTGTCTGCTAAAGGATATAATAAAATGAACTCTCAAATCAATATGGTCACTCAGGCCATCGGGGGTCACAGGGGAAAGAGAAGATCGAGCATCCAGAGGACTGCTGTCCTCTCCTGGGGTGGGATCCAGGGACTTCCTGCCCTTGCAGCAGCTCCTGCAGAAACCGTGGCACTACATCGGGTGAGGATGCAAATTGGGGAGGCGGCGGTGTGCATCTGCGGGGGGGGGGTGGACTTGTTCCCCTGCCATGTTGATGTCATTGCACACTCGACAGCTCGGGGGTAACCTACTAAGGAAGAAAAAACATGGCCATCAGGAGGTAGACAGCTGTCCTCAGTGGCAAGCGCACATGCTCAATGCCAGTCCCCTCCCAGTTGACTCTCTCGGGTCCTCCCCTTCCCTCACGTCCTGGCACTGGAGGGGAGAACTCTGTCCCTGATTCCTTGCCAGGTGGGGGATTAAGGCAGGCGGTAGCACTGGCTGCATGGGTCTCGCCCGAAGGGGCCCTGGTGTCAGTGACTGGAGTAAAAGAAAGTTTGAAAAAAAATATCAATATGGCCACTACATTGATTAGACACCAAAAGGTTAGACTTTCTGCCTAGGCAGCTCTAACATTGCCTGGTGTACATTGGAAACACTGAAGCCATGCTCTGAAAATCTATTATCTAAATCAGCGGCATTTCTGATAAATGCTTCATCTATGTTACAATTTCTGCAAATCCTTAGGAATTGACTAGTTGACATATTTTATGGAGTGGTGAGGATGGCATGAGCTTGCTAACAGAATGGTGTTCCTATCCATTGGTTTCCAGAATAGGTCAGTACCAATACCATTCTCTGTATTCTTGTTTATTTAAAAATCTGAGATTTTTCCAGGCGCTCCCCATCCCAATCCCGGCAACATTTTGGAAAATTACCAATAAGTCAATAATGAAATTTATAAGGAAGGGGGGGAGGCACAGGATCTCAATAAAGGTCCTCTCTCTTCCCCGAGAGAGACGGGGGCTAGCCATGCCAGACCTATGGTCATATTACTATGCAGTACAGCTTGCACTTGTTGTAATATGGATAACACGGGGAGAGGATTCTGGGTTGAGAGAGACCAAAGCCTCACAGATGGGCTTCGTACTCCTGTTTGCCCTCCCACACTCCAACTTCATGGCCAAGTTGTGGAAGGAGATCTATAACCCCTGGACCAGACTCACAGTGAAGGTTATTGCCAAGGCCAAGAACATAACGAGCACACTCAATGATGTAGGACCCTTTTACTGCGATAATAGGAGACCTCAATTTTCTCCCTGCTCAGATGGACCCAGGGTACCGCAGATGGAACCAGGGTAACCTAATAAGATACACCTCCCTGATCCAAAATAAATCCATTAAATTGTTTGGAGAACTCCAGACACAGTACAGTCTCCCATGGGTGGATTTCCACAGATATCTTCAGGTAAGGCATTATATGCTTTCACACCAGCAAGTTCCCAAAGTGGAAAGGGATATGACCCAGCTAGAGACTTTCCTGTACTGATTGGTCAAACTCAGAGATAACAGGAGTAGGGTCTCCTGGGCCTTGAGGACGGGTGGCTGGAGGGTTTCAGGGGAAGATGGGAGCTAGAGGCAAGGGTGGACATTCCAGGGGAAGGGTGTAAAAGATCATGGGAGTGAGTCTGGAGGGTCATTGCCTCACCAGCATAGAGGGAATTCAGATGGAAGTGCCTGACCAAGTTCTTTCTCACCCCCACAATTACCAGGCACTTCGCACTGAACAACTCAGCCCAGTGTTGGAGGAGATGTGGTTAAACCAGATCCCACCACCACATATTTTGGGACTGCTCAAGACTGACAGACTACTGGTGTAAAGTCCACGTGGTGCTCAACGGGATTTAGGAACCCCAGCTCCTCAAGGATTTCAGGCATTTGGTCCTGGGAATTGAAGTAAAAAAGGGGAGAGACCCTAAGTCCCAAAAAAACCCTCAGAATTGTATGCCTGGCAGCCCTGAAGGAGATTACAGTAAATTGGCTTAACACCAATCCAGCATCACAGGAGGCATAGCTTCAGAGGGTAGATAACCCAGAAAGAATGGAAAGCCTTGCCAAAAAGCTTAGACTGCAGACAGAGAAACACAGTGAAATATGGGCCAGGTGGCTTAACAACTCGAGACAGGTGTAGGGAAGAAATTGGGAGAGGAATCAGTCTGGGTGAGAATCACCAACATAGAGAGCGGGACCGCAAATAAATTCAGGGGAGAATATACCTACTGGAAGAGGGAACTGTTGAGAGGGAGAGACAGACACACATCTAGAATTATAGATATACAAAACTAAAAACAACAAACAAAAACCAAAAAATTACACAGAGACTAGTCCAGGGTTCAGTTGAACATAATTATGTTATTAATTGAAGTTCTTTATTTGTTAAAATTGTTTGTGAAGTTCATTAGGCTGTGACAGACGAGGCCATACCTGTAAAGACAAGGAGAGTCAGAGAGACGGTGGAATGTACAGAACAAAGTATAGCTAGACGTAATAGCATTGGGTCCTATTTGGTAACGGTAAAAATGTGTATCAGACTGAGGTTTTTGAAAGCTGCAGTAACAGAGAGAGTTGTTTTCTTTTTAGATTGCTGTACTTTACTCGCACATTTAAAATGCATGTCAAATGTCCAGCTGTAGAAGACTATGTATTGTACAATTGTTTACTCATTTTTTCCACAATAAAAATAAGTTAAAAAAAAAAGAAATCCGAGTTTGTTGGAGATCTGATGAGACAGAAAATGCCAAACAGTTGCTTGCTTTCAAAAACAACACAAAATCCCGTAATTCTATTCTTCATTTAGAAATCCAAAAGATTTATTGATCTGATGAGACAGAAAATTTCAGACAACAGTAGCTTGCTTCCAAAAACAACACAAAGTCCCTTAATTCATCTATCATACCCCACCACAACATCAAAATATCATCAATACAGCATGTCAGAAGTTCAGTGTTAGAAAGGAATGGGTTTACTGCTGCATTATTGACTATGTTTCCTTCCCTCAAACCTAAATACAGGCTTGCAAATTAAGGGCAAAAGTTGCCCCCATGGAAGTACCACTCCTTTATCAATCGTATTCATCTAAAAAATGTGAACATATTCTTTTCAAGTCTGCACCCTACAGATTTTGATAATGGGAAATTGCCACCAGTCCCTCCTCACGTGCAATGCTTGTATAAAGTGATTCCACGTCAAAGGTTACTAGTACTGTAAGTGTTATTCCGTGATTTGGAGATCTTACAAAACCCCAAACATATGATTCTAAACACTGGACAAATGGTTTTATAAAACTGTCTATGTACTGGGAGAGGACTCAGTTACAGAACTAATCACTGATATAATGAAACTGCCTGGTGGGGAAAACAGGATCTCATTAACCTAGGGTAATGCATCTATTATGGGGGCTAATAGGGTGACTGGTGATTAGAAAATCCCTAACGTAATGGTTAATAACATTACATTCAAATGCCCTGCTAGTTTTTGGTCAATGTCCTTAGGTTACTTAGCGTCTGTATCCTCTAGCTCTGTTAATTTACAATTCTGACCTGGTGCTCACTTAGTGCCTGTATCCTAGCCGTATTCTGTAACTCTGTTTACCTACATTTATGTACTTACATTTACTTAGTGTCTGTATTCTCTACTATAGCTCTTTTCTTTAACATTTATATAGTTATGTTTACTTATTGCCCATGTGTTCTAGCTCTGTTCTTTTACACATACATAACAGTGTATGGTGGAACACTGTTGTATATGAAGATTCATACACTGTAAAAAGTTGTTCTGCTGCAGTAGTGACATAGCTGCTAAAGCAGAATGACTTTTTGTTCTACATTAGTAGCTACATCACTATGTAAGCGTCCCCATCAGCACTGTTGATAGGGCTAGCTGTGGTTGCTGCATCGCATGAGCTGGCTAGTGGCAGAGGGCAGTGAAGCACAGGCAGCGGATGGCAAAGGCAGACTGCTTTCTAAACAAAAAGTAAGCAATTGTGTGTTTTTGGACTATACACTATATAAAATAGTATATGGGAACCCAAATACACAACATCGTTATTCTTAAACTTTGTGGTTTCCATGATGACAGAGGGACCTCTCCAGCTTCGCTCTCGAGGTTCTCATTATTATGGAAACCACTCGATATAAGAATAGCATTGCTGAGTATGGGCTATCATACACTATCCTGTATCTTATATTCACTTAGTGCCTGAATTGTCTACTGTAGTTCTGTTTGTTACATTTATGTACTTACATTAACTTAGTGCCTGTGCTTGCTAGTTCTGTTCATCTGCACTGAAGTACTTATGCTCAAAATGGTGCCTGTATCCTCTAGTCCTGTTCATTGATATTGATGCACTTGTGTTTACTTAATGTCTGGATCCTAGCTGTATACAAACATATGAAATTGCCAGCAGATAAAGGCCTTATGATGTATCGTCTGCTCGATTGTGCAGCTAGTAGTCCTTATACTGCAGTTCTCCCTCCCCTTCCCCTCCAGTGACCTTCCTCCTTACCCTCTACCATCCCCTTTTGAAGCAGCCCACTATTCTACAGGATGCTACTTCCTCTGGCAATGCATTCCACTCGGACACCACCCTCTCTGTAAAAAAGTGTCTGTTCATGTCCTTCCTGAACTTCCCCCTTCCGACTTCGAGTGTCCCTCCCCCTCTTTAATTTGAAAAGCCCCTCCATGCCTGTCTTATTTATTCTCTTCATGTACTTGAAGGTTTCAGTCGTGTTCCTCCTATCCTTCCTCTACTCCAGGGAGTACATGTTCAACTCCCTCAACCTGCTCTCATAGGGTAAGTCCCCTAGCCCCTGGACCATTTTTGTTGCCCTGTGCCGCACCCCCTCCAGTAACCTAATGTCCTTCTTCAAGTGCATCTAGCAGACCTGGGTTTGATTCCCCCAATTTCGCTTGCATACTGTGTGACTCTGAGCAAGTCACTTAACCTCACAGTGCTCACAGGTCGCTCCTGAAAACACTTACTTGTGTCTAGTGGACCTTACCCAGTTACCGAAGAAAAAAGTTAAAAAAAATCCTCTAGCTCTGTTTACTTACATTGATATACTTGCATATACTTGTATACATTTAATGTCTGTATTCTCTAGATCTATTTATTTACTTTTATGTACAGTACTTATGTTCACTTTGTGTATTAGTCATTGTGTATACATCTTCTCATCCACCCTGTTTAAGTACTTGTAAAATCAAAAATGTTGCTCCATATCTGACAAATCTGACCTGAACTATCTTATTGCAAACTGATTGTATTGTTTATTGTATTATTATCAAGACAATCTTGAAAATAAGATTTGAAATCATAATGGTCTTATCCTGTACAAACAATGACGATTTTACTCCTTCTCCTCCTCCTCCTCCTCCTCAAAGTGCCTGTATCCTCTAGCGCTGTTAATTTACATTTATGTACTTGTGTTCACTTAGTAACCATATCTTCTAGTTCTGTTCATGTACATTTATCGGGTTAGGTACAATTTCCCGACACGCATAATCTCATCTCACTGTAGCCCAGCACCAACTTCCTGACTAGCAAAATGCTGACAGGTGCGCAAAGCCATAAATTGGAATCCCGACATTTGCCATGTCAATTTGTATCGGGCTAAGTGCTGCAGGAACTACATGAAAAGCAATCACATGAACTGCCATGCAACATAATTCACTTGCAAACAAACAAACAAAAAAGTTATACTTCACGTAGCTTGCATTGCATCAAAGGAATGACAACAGTGATACAATAATCCGAAGCAGAAGCAATACATAATATATAATAATGACTTCACCATTTGGTTCGTGTTAGCCATATTTGTGTCAGCTACATTATGCATGACCTTTGCCCATTGTCTGCCTTTTACTTAAAGGGGCAACAGTAGTTCTGCTATCACTAAGAAACATTGCAACATTGAAATATGCAGCATGAATTGAGTAGAGTTGGTGAAATAATGTTGACACAGTCTTGAACGTGCCATCCATCACCCAATATGCTGCTGCTGCAAGTTTTTCTATATTCAGTTTGATAGTGAATATAATTATCTTGTCCTCCCCTTAATGATGACTCCTTAGCAAGGAAACTGTGTCCATTTACATAGAGTAAATGGTCTGGAAAGACCAACTCATCCAAAGTTTGTGGCTTGGGTGGCATTCTGTTTTCTGGCCCATTTAACTAACTGTTGTAAGGCTTGTCTAGATGGCATGCTCTGCATGACTTCCTGGGACACCTGTGATAGCTCATCTTGAATGAGCTGGGCAGATGTGTCATGCATCTCCATAGCCCTCTCTTTCAAAGATGCCAGTGATGCAGCAATGGGAAAATCTGTGGCATCCGGGGAGTGATTATACTCAGAGCTGTTCTGCAGGTGATGTTGCCCCACCTACCAAGACAGTTGAAGCTCTCCCCAAACAATTCTTCCCCTTTATTCTCTGGCAGCACCAATAAAAAAGGTCACCTCGATTTCTTTCCTTCACATACAGATAGCCATTAATACAGAGTTTGTTATTCCCTTTCTGGGACATAACTGTTGCACATACCACGGCCTCAGCCATTGCAACACACTATGATTCTTCAGCAAGCAATGACAAGCAAGGCCCGTGCTTTATGAGGGCACTTTTTATTAACTACACCTGTGAGTGCTTGCCATGATGTCACTGTACAAACAATTGGCAATTTACAGTCAGCTGTTGCACAATCCTCAATTGACAGTCAACTGTCACTGACTTAAATGAGCTCTTCTGGAGAACACGAGCAGATGGTGCACAGACATCAATTTTCTTGCAGTCACTCAAAGTGGACCCGTGTGCTATACTTTCTACGCTATCCTTCACGCGCACAGTAAGTAGATGCATAGTTGGGATTTCAACATTCAGTAATGTAAATGCCGGGCATATTGAAAGCGGGCAGCCAAAAGTCAGGATTGCAACCCAGTTGAGATTGTGAATTCGGGCAAATCAATGTCAGGAATATGATGGTTGGGAATTAGTACAGAACCCCATTTATCAACTTGTGATCACTTAATGCCTGTATCCTATAGTGCTGTTCATTTACATTTAATTACTTATGTTACTTCACTTAGTGCCCAGATCCTCTAGCTCTTTTCATTTACTGTACATTTAAGTACTGTACTTGTGTTCACTCAGTGCCCATATCCTCTTACTCTCTTCATTTAATTTATGTACTTACATTCACTCAGTGCCTATATCCTCTAGCTCTGTTCATTTATATTTAATTATTTACATTCACTTAGTACCCATATCCTCTAGAGCTTTTCATTTACATTTATTTACTTACATTCACTTACTGCCCACATCCTCTAGCATTTAATTACTTATGTTTACTTAGTGCCCATATGCTCTAGCACTGTTTATTTAATCAATAATGCATGACAGGGTGTGTGTTGTACTGGGGTAATATCACGCCTCGGGTGGTTGGGCACAAAGCCACAGGCCGAGTGCATCCAACAACCTAGAAGTAGCGTTATCCCAACATGACACACACCCTACAGTGCATTATTGCTATCACACAATGGCTCATTTGTGATGGAAAAAAGAAAAGATTAATAAAACATTGTTTAAAATAAGTTTTTCCTTTATTTTTTGTTTGTGTAGGAACATGCTCAGGAAAAAAGTCTGCAGTTTCTGTTTTGCCCACTAGATGGTGCTGCCAGTACAAACTGTGTTATGTTTCTCTCTCTCTCCTTGTTTTTTCCTGTCCCTATGCAGAGGTCTGCATCTGTGGTTGTGTTTCCTAGTGGTATTATGAATGCTGGGTCATGTCTGCCCCATAATATTTTTTTTTTACTGGTGTAACAAATTGAGCCATTTATTATGTGAGCTGAGGTGCATGGTTGCTGAGCCAACCAGAAGGACTGTGGCGGCTGAGCCAATTGGCAGACTAGTGGGACAAGAGCAATTAGAGGTATCGCTTTACCTTTCATAGGAGCAGAGTAGAGATGGGAGATGTGTGCCACTTAAAAGACAGAAAATAAATTTTATATTCGTGGCAGCTTTTTTCCCCATGAAGTGAGCAGCATCAGTGCAGTGCATGACCGGCAGTTATGGTCTCTGCAGTTCACTGTAGCCACTGGGTTTGGGGAAGAAAACGACCATGAAGATTACGTTTATTCTGTGACCTTTGTGTGCTGGGAGAGAGCAGACTGTGACTTGGTGGGAGGGAGGTTTTTAGTTTCATTTAGGAGTACAGGGGCTGGAGAAACTGAAGACAGCTTTCAAGTGGGAATTAGTGTAGCAGGCTGCTGAGTGGGGATCACCAAAGCAGGCCATGTGGAGGGATTCCGTTTGCAGTTGATGTAGTCATCTGTGTACTGGGACTAGGTCTGTGATGTTATACTAGGATAACATCACAGGTCCAGTCCCAGACTGATGAATCAGAGCCCAGGATTCTTTTCTTGCCATTGTATAATTACATTTAATTACTTATGCTCACTCTGTGCCCATATCCTTTTGCTCTGTTTACATGTATGTATTTACGTTCACTTAGAAAACAGGCTTTAAAATATGAGATATCTGATTGGCTGCCAGGGGTACATTAACCTTCAGTGAGAGCCCTGGTAAAAACAAGTACCAGCCCATGTGCCCCCTTTACCCACTCACAAATCCTTGTGCCCACCGTGCCTTCCCATTAGATGAAAGCACCCCATTCAAGTAAAAAAGCAGTGATTTTTTTCTCTCACTTAGCGAGAGATAATGCTCAACCAAAACTGGTATCATTGTGCCAGCTTTAATTAAAAACAGAACAGCCACTATGTTTTTTTCCGCTTGACTAGCGAAACAAAAGAATGAGTAAGACACACACACACACATACACACACACACACACACACACAGCAGAACTCCCAACTGCCATTCTTTTGATACTGGCAGCAGTGCTACGATCATCCACAACCGGCAGTCTCACGTATCTCCCTGTTTGCCCTGCCATTGAATTCCTCAAAAATAGCTGCAAACACAAAGCAGAAACTGTTCATGAAAAAAATCTCTTTTTTTTTCTTTTTGTTCAGCATACTCATGATTGTTCAAGGCAAGTGGCAGTCTCGTGCTTCTTCCCCATTTGCCCTGCCCTTCACCTCCACAGAAACAGCCACAAAAGAAATTACATCTCTTGCTCCATAACTCGTTCTCTCCTAGCAGATGGAATTAACATGTCTTATTTTAAAATACATTGGGTCTCCTGCTTAACTTACCAGCACTGCTGGTTAAAGGTTAAAAATGATCATAATTTACAGTGCTGTCGTCCCACACCATACTTTCACTTCTGAGGACAGGTGTGTGCCTAGCAGCTGCATCTTGCTACCAGCAAAAAAAAAATACTTTTTTCTTTCCTTTCAACATAGAAACGATGGCAACAAACTGCTGGTGTGACTATTAATTCAATCTCTTCTTCTGTGGGGGTTTAGAGAGAATGGCTCTGTGTGTGTGGTGGGGGGGGCAAATAGAAATGCAGGGATTATTTTATCCCAAAACATTTCTTCTATTTTGCATATCTGTTTTAAAATCATCTCCTCTCTTATTTTATTAATTAATTTAAATTTACACAGAAACCCATTTTCTAAGTGCAATAATACCCTCCAGGGTGGGTGGTATGGGTAATACAAGACCTTCCAGCGGTTATAAGGCTCTCTGCCTGCGGCATCGGGTCTCATTACAACCCTGGGCAGTCTGGTATTGCCCAATACCGCCCACCCTGTCTGTGTTTATTGCTTGCTTAGTGCCTGTATCCTCTAGTTCTTTTCATTTACTGTACATCTAATAACTTACGATCACTTAGTGCCCATATCCTCTAGCTCTTTTCATTTACTGTACATCTAATAACTTATGATCACTTAGTGCCTGTATCCTCTAGCTCTTTTCATTTACTGTACATCTAATAACTTACGATCACTTAGTGCCTGTATCCTCTAGCTCTTTTCATTTACTGTACATCTAATAACTTACGATCACTTAGTGCCCATATCCTCTAGCTCTTTTCACTTACTGTACGTCTAACAACTTACGATCACTTAGTGCCAGTATCCTCTAGCTCTTTTCATTTACTGTACATCTAATAACTTACGATCACTATATCCTCCAGCTCTTTTCATTTACATTTAAAGGGACATTGTCAACCACCTTAGGCCTCAAAGTGTGTCTAGTTTAAAAAAACACATGCTACGATGGCTCACATTCTGCAGAGATTGATTCTGTTTCTTTTTTTTATCTTTTTAGAAGTGAATAACAGACTGCCCACCATATTGGTGTTACCACACAAACATGTGTTTGTTTACATTCCTTGATCAACTTCCACTGCATCATTCCTGGGCTTGGGAATGCCTGTAACACAACCTAGTCACTCATAATGCTGTTGAAGGGGAGAAGGCTATTTTATCATGAGTGGCTGCACTGTTTGGGGATATTGCTAATGTTCAGAATGTATGCAGTGATAGTAGATTAAGGATTTGAAGCAACCCCCCCCAAAAAAAAAAAAAAAATTGGGTATAATTGCACCATCTCCATGCATTTCAGTTGTATTAAGAGAAGAAGCAGGCTAAAACAACAAACAGCTTTTGTGAGTCTTCGGGAAGGCATGCAATCATAAAATGAGGGTTTTCAACTAGAAATAATACGATGCAAAAAGCGATGACAAGTGTCCTTTTAAGTATTTACATTCACTCAGTGCCCATGTCCCTTAGCTCTGTTTATTTACATTTAATTACTTGTGTTCACTTAGTGCCTGTATCCCCTTGTGCTTTTCATTTACATTTATGTACTCACATTCACTCAGTGCCCATATCCTCATACACTGTTTATTTACATTTATGTACCTACGTTCACTTAGAGCCCAGAACCTCTAGCCCGGTTCATTTACCTTTATGTATTTGTGTTGCTAAGTGTCTACAGTCTCCCCTCTTTTCAGCTGCATATTTGTGTTTACTGATGTTGCTTAGTGCCTCTGTTCTCTTCTCCCTGCACTTTTTTCCTCTGTATGCTTGAACTTCCCCAACCTCCGGCTTACTGGTAGAAATAAGATTGCTATATCCAATCTCTGTTTGCCTGCCTCACTTAAATACATTTCAACAAATAAATAAATGTGTATACAGTTATCATATACTTAACCGTGTACATTTAGCAGCACTTCAAGTGGCAGAAAGTATCCCATGGATGAGGTAACTAATGCTGTGTGCGTATAGGTTGGTTCTCTGGAACTGTACCCTTTTCTGAGCTATTAATTTCTCTCTGACCTTAACTGTGATCACACTTAAAATGTTTAATGTGCCACAGTTGCTAGGATGCTGGGAACAGAATGTAATGTCTGTTACATCCATCCATGTTCAGGAGATGTTATACAGCCTTGCTTTTTCCAGCGGTAAAGGGTGACCCAGTATGACAGTTTCAGGGCAAGAGGGTAAAAGGAACGCTGAACAAGGTGGTTGCCCTCAATTTCATGGAGAATGTAGAAACCCTTCGTTTGGATTTTAATATAGTGCAGTTCAATACTGTCTGCAGCCAGCAGAAAATATAGCTTACTGGAACTACTCCATAATTTAAAACAGTTCTCCAAGTGCCAATATACTGTATATATTTTTTACAGCGATTGTCTAACATCCAGGAACACTTTTTAAAATATATTATTCAGGCACAGTTCTGCTTACACTTATGTAACTTCTGCATTTATCTATTCTCTTTCTTTATTAATGATGACATAATCCTGGAAACAGGATTTTTGTGACTCAGATTTCAGCTGCTCCCCCTGCCTTACCCTCGGCTGAAGTCCTCATCTGGTGCTTGGGAGTTCACAGTCATGTGTGAATTATGACTCTGGCTGAAGGAAAATTAGGGAGAAGGTTTTTTCATGCAAATTTTCTCAGTGATAATGAATAATGGGCAATTATGCAGAAAATTAATTAAAAGGAACTGAATTATGTTGGAATTCTACTTCAAAACGTTTTCATGGTTACTGGAAAATTGCCTTATATTTAAAGGGCCAGCATTTAAAAGTGGCTGTTTAATAGAAACATCGAAAATATCAGCAGATGAAGGCCTTTAGGCTGCTGCAGTCTGCACAAGCCTGCCTAGTTATAGGACTGTGACCCTACCAGTCCTCATTTCTTCCCCGCCCTTCCAACTGCCCCCATACACACTTTTGCCATGTGCCTGTCCCATCCCCTTTTGAACCCCCCACTCTCTCAGCGCAGATGCCCTCTTCCAGATGTTTGTTGCAGTCTGCCACTACTCTTTCCATAAAAGTTCCTGACATCCTTTTTTGACCTCCCCTCTGCCAATTTCATGGAATTTCCCCAGTGCCTGTGCTACCACTCATTGTGAACAACTCACAGCTGTTCACCTCATTTATCCCATGAGGATTCTTGAACATCTCAGTCATTTCTACCCTCTTCCTCCTGTCCTGCAGTGTGTGCATATTGAGATTCCCCCATGTGCTCCTCATAAGACCTCCCTTGATGCCCCTGTAGCATTTCAGTAGCCCTTCCTTTCCCTGTCCTTCCTCAAGTGTGGCATTCTTTGAATGCATCTGCATCCCAATTTACATCTGAAATTCTGTCCAAAATTCTACCTTAACCTCAAAAGATGCACCTATATCTGAATTTGCATTTCAGTTTCTGTCCAGCCTTGTACTAACAGCAGGAATTTTCATCAAAAAATATACATAGATACAATTTATGTCTAATTTTGGATGCAAATTTGGTTGGGTGGACAGAACGTGTAAACCATCCAGATAATCACAGACACAACAGCCTCTGAGACTCAGGTCAGAGGGATCCTAGAAGGGTCCCTTGGATAATCATGCTCCAAATCTCTATCATACTTGGGACCTCCCCCCAATAGCATTGCACTACAATTTGGGCAACCCAGATTCTGGAGTGAGCCTGGGTCTCCACTTGTCCAGTGGCCCAGAGCTAGATGTGTTGCCAAGGGCAGTGCTATCTGGCTCAGGGATGGAGGCAAGGTATTTCTGCAGCTGCAGTGGCCCCTGTGGTGGGAACAAGAATGGCTTTGGGCACATGCATCTGTTTCACCTCCACAGGGTTGCAGGGAACTCATGGTGGGCTGATGCACTGATGGTAGGAGGAAGAGGGGACTGGGGGAAACTCTGAGAAAACAGCACCATCAATAGGATTACTGTTGTCTCAGGCCCTGCACGCCCTTGGTTACATTGGTCGCTGTGCCAGAGGGGGCATGCCCTTGATGGCCCAATTATATAGGATAAACATGGGGGATATCAATCTGGTGAGTGATTGTCAGAGCTCGGAAAGTGTGGTAAGAAGGATATCTGACACTGAAAGCATAAAAACCTCAATAAAAAAATCTGTTTTACTGCCTGAATACAAATACGAACATATAAGAATAGGATGCATTTTGGGGAGCTGTTTTCATGTAGTCTAGGTTTCTACATCTAGAGGATTCCTGGAATTTCCAGGAAAATGTAACCACCAACAGGAAACTATTTCCATTGACCCCTGCTGTTTTTGCAGGAGAAATAAGAAATTGACTTCCCATGTGAAGTCCCATGAATAACAAACAAACACAAGAACATTTCTAAGGAGTAATGGGAAAAATGTCAACTTGGTCTGTCAGATCCTGGGTAGCCTATTTCAATCATCATTAAGGGCATAGCTAACTCAACCTTGGCTAATTCACTGAGATTTACTCACTTTTCTTATACATACTTCTTAAAATTTGTAGGAGTGCTGCTGATGTGTGGCCAACATCAGAATCAAACAGAACCAATGCATCCCCCCAAATGCTGCTTAAAGAGCAGGGATCTGACCTATGGGGGAGGGTCACCTTGTCCTGGTGGTCAGGCTTATCATGGTTCAGCCAAATGACGAGATCAAGAATCCTTGTTTAAAATTATGGCATGAAGACAGAAAGTGAATGAGGAAATGAAATAACTTTAAATGATTTGCAGACTCTTTCAACAGCATTTGGGTGGGGGGACACTAGCTTATTTCAATCAGCTTCAAAAAATAAAGTTGCCAGCCCACTGGAGCAGTGATAGTGCCACTGCTCACAATGCTGGCAACCCAAACTCGGGAACAAGATTGAGTCTTCAGGGGCCAGGAGGGGGAAGGAGGGTCGAGCATTTCAGAAGATGCTCTCCCCTTTCAGGAAGGAAGGGATGTAATCCCTGCTGCTATAAGGCAACTGGGTGACCAGGGGTGGTAGTGCAGCAGTGATGTACGGGGTGGGGGTCAGTGGCTGGGCTTTGCATGGCACGCTTGTGTGCATGCACTTGGGATCCTTGCATGCTGCTGTCTTGAAGAAACTGGGACAAAACAGAAAACAGATAAGCCCTGGAGCAAGTGAGATGTACCTGGTGAGCTAAGGCCCTGCCTTCCACTAGTAGACACCGTCTCCACCTAAGGTACTCAAGCCACTCCCCCCTCCTCAGGTAGGTTGTGTGTGTTCCACTTGGGCAGGCCCTGCCACGAGAGGGACGCTCATGGGGTTGAAAGGCAGAAAAGTTAGTACTAGGGATGCTGGGGAACAGGGCTGAACCCAACCTGGTAGACAGGGGCTGCACATGAGAGGCATATTAACTGTAAGTAAAAAAAAAGAGATAATAGGAGCTGCTACAGTAGTGCTACCACTTGCAATGCCAATAATCCTCATTCAGAAGTTCACTCAGGACATCAGCGAGCTGGCTGGGGGGGGACTGAACGGAGGAGGACTTAATGTCTGTAGGACTGATCTCCTCCTCTTGGGGGGGGGAGGGGCAGCACCTGGAGCTGGCCTGGCCCCTACTGAAAACTGGGGGAAAGGCAGTCCTCCTGGCCAACTTGTGGTGGTGTGTGGAAGGCATCAACACATGTTACACAGGAACACATGACGCGCGTCATGATGACACTGCATGACGCATCTCCCACGGGACAGTACAAGAAGGAAAAGCTAGGGGCAGGATGGCACCAAGCGGCCACAGACCCCACATATGACCAGCTGGGAATGCAGTTGGAACTGGATATGTTACATGGTGGAGGTGGGAAACCCCACTAGGTGGGCAAGCCCTGAGGGAAGACAGCAACAGTAAGTGCCAGTGGATGTCAGGGTGACGGGGATGGAGGGGGTTCAATAGATGGGGCCACCCAGGGAAGGAGAGAAAAAGAATAATAAAAACCAAAATGATAATAGAAGAAGGGACCACCCATTGACCCAGCAAAAGTGTGTTGCAGACTCAGGCATCTACTTCCTGGTTACCATGGCTAGGAAGACTGCTGCCATTGTCATCATGTTCCAGATCAGGGAGAGTTGAGACCACAGCCCTGCACTGTAGCTGCCCCCTCATAGTGGGCCAGAAAGCTTGCTCCCTCATGAAGGGTAGGCATCCACTGCCAATAGTACTATGGCATGTGAGGCCATTTGGGCTGCGCATTGCATTAAGACAGTGGAAGGGACTCAGAACAGAAAATCCTGCCATGTTTAAGATGGTGGCTGATACTCTCAGGTTCCATGACTGATCCCCCACTCAAATTATATGTGCTCCTTGGATGGACTGGGGAAACTCTGCCACAGGGAAGGGGTAAGCTGTGGACAAATCAGGCCATTGGCAAGTGGCTGATGCCGCATGGAAGTCAGAGGCTGGATAGTGAACCAGGGTAGGGCATAGAAAATCTAGATTGAAAAAAAGGAAATACAACTCCAGGGCACTGGGCAGCAGAGGGTGGCCTGGAATACTGGCAACCCTGGTTCACGGACCAAGTGTGAATCAGTAGGAATGAAGGCCATCAGAGAGGGCTACAGGCATCCATAAGGATGTTCTCTTCTGGGGGCTCAAAGCATTGCTTACTGAATGACACCTAAGGGAATCTTGTCTGAAGTGCTTCTGGCAGGCACCACCCTCTCAGGCAGTTGTGAGCATGCTTGATAAAGAAGGGGGGGTGGTTGAGGGCAGAGCCGACAACCCAGCTAGGAAGATGCTCTTTTGTGAGCTCCTGTTCACCATTGCAAAAATAAATGACTAAAATTATTGTTATGGATTGAGATTATGACTTTCTTCTTTTATTTATCAAGTCTACTATCAGAAGAGCAGCAGCTACCAGGAAAAGATTGGAACCAGGACAACACAGCATCTGAGGAGGGAGCAGAGGGACCTTAGACTTTATTAAATATAAACTGTGAGTATGGACTCAAACTTTTAAGCTTTAAAGTAGCATCATGTGGGGCATGAACTAAGCTGTGTGGGAGTCGCTTCTAGACATTGTTATTGAAACTGTACTATGCACTTTATTGGACTCCATCATTGCTCTAAGACTCTATAATTTTTCAAATTTTTCTCTAAGATGTGTTATTTGCTCACTGAGGTCTTATCTCTTACTTCTGTTTTAATATGGTTTTCATAGCCTAAACAATGTTGTGGTTTTACCAGTTGAAATATGCTTCTGCTTTTAGAGTTATAGGGGCACTGTGAAGTGCATCATATTGTTTTAGGTTGTGCATTATAACTAAGTTCTGAGCTGGCTGTCCACAGACTTTCAGATGATATTGAAGATTGCACCAATAAGATGGCGTTGTCGTGTGGATTTCGGTGCGCATGCTCTCACCTTGAAGTTGGGGGACACTTGATTGGTCAGGGCAGCACATGATAATTGAGTTGGTAGTGCTTTAAATGATCTTTTTTTGCATTGCCCAATGGATCTTTGGCAGTTTCACTTCTTCAACAGCATTAATGAAAGGGTACACCTTTTCTTAATAATTGTGGCTAAGTCACAGTAATCGCATATTAATCTCAGTTCTTAAGTTGATTTGATAGGAATGAAAGCTGGGGACTATAGTCGCATATGTCTCAGATGAGCTCATGAAAGGCAATGCATGCTATTAGTTTTTGCTGTTTTACCGGATAGGCTGTGTCCAGCCTGGCAATCATTTCCTGCAATTGCTTTTTGTTTGCTTTTATTTCTATAATTAGCATCAGTTGCACTATGGCTTCTTATATGTAAAATGGCTCTACGATGCCGGTTCAACAACTAAGTTGTCAGCCGCCATCACAGCAATGGATTTATGTCGACCGCAACTTGCGGTTGACATAAATCTGACTGGAGACCCTGGCTGTTTTTTCATCGGGGGGGGCTTTCTGCCTGAACCCCCATGCTGGGGGGTCTGCCCACCGTACTCCCCAATCTAAAGGATTCTAACTCCAAGTTAGAGTTGAATCAGGGAAGGGGTGCAGGACCAGGAGAGAGAGTCCCAGGGTCTCAGGACCATTTTCAGGCACAACCCGGGCCATTTAGATGGTACATCTAACATAACAATAACTAGAAAGTCCAACAGACACCATTTCTACAATCACAGTTGAGAGAGGATCATAAGTGGAGAACTTGTAGGGAAATAAAAAGTAAGAACAAGAAAAATACAGTTACAGTTCTCGGATGCTAGGGATGTTACAACTTGTTTCTAGTCAAAACATCTTGTAATAAGTGCATTAAAAATAGCAGGCCCTTCCATATTACTTGGCTGATATACCTGTCAGGTGCTTGCAGTTACTTGGAGTAGCATTTGCATAGAGATCTACCTAACATTTCCTCCAGGAAGTGCAGTTTGAAAGTAGAGGGTGAGACAGGTGTGTGCAGTCTGTTTGGAAGGGAGTTCCACAGTTTGGGTTCAGCATAAGAAAAGGCTCTCCTACCCATTTCTGTATTTCGTCTGGGACACTCCATTAACCTGCCATCAGAGGACCTTAATTCATGCATGTTACTCTTAGGTTTTAGCAGGCCTGACAGGGGGGATCCTAGCCCAGCTTGTAAAGTTTTGGAGATGAAAGTTCCAGACAGCAGTTGTCTATGGTCAGAGGGGGAGAGCCATCCCAGAGTTTGATAGAAGTGACAATGGTGAGTATGATATGGGGCTTGTACAATGAACCTGCATATGTTATTATATGCTGTGTTCATCCGTTTTAGTAGTACAGAAGGTGAGAGGGCTATAACCGGAGAACAGTATTCTAATATGGGGAGAAGATGACCCCTCCCAATAGCTAGTCTTGCCTCAGGGAACAGGAGGTGTTTGAGTCGATAACACATTCCTATTTGGTTCACCTTTTTTGGCAGACTAAGTGAGCTAAGCAGTCCTTATCTGCCATCAAAGTCTATATTTCTATGTTTCTATTGCTGCACTAATGTGGTATTCAAAAGTAAGAGATGGATCAAGCGTGACCCCCAGGTATCTGAATTCTCTTACCTGCTCAATGTTAAAGCCATCAGTGCTCAAGATATTGAGAGCATTTATATCATTGGAGTGCACTTAAAGAGCTTCTGTTTGGAGCCAAACAGCATACATTTTGTTTTTTTGTGTTTACAATGAGCATGTGCTGTGTGAACCATTGAGCCATAGTACTAAAATCTTTATTTCGATTTAGATTCAACCTGGAGAGGTCGTTTCACTTCTATAGATTATGAGGTCATCTGCGTACATTATTCTGCTACTGTTTGAGGGTTTCAAGAGTAAGGGATTCACAAAAAGGGAGCACAGTAGGGGACCTAATATGGAGCCTTGGGGAACTCCAGTTCGCACTTGTAAATGACAGGATAGGATCCTCCCTAGTCTTACCAACTGGGTCCTGCCCATAAGGTAGCTATTTACCCAATTTATCATGCTTTTGTGAAAGTTGAGGGAGGACAGGTTATTTAGTAATATCTCATGGTCCACCATGTCAAAGGCTTTTGATAAGTCCACAAATATGGCCCCGTGAGGTTACCCTTGTCAGCTTCGCTGAGAACATGGTCTATAAATTTAGTGAGTGCAGTGGTTGTACTAAAGCCTCTTCTAAAGCCATGCTGATCACTGGATAGCAGTCCATATTTCTCGATGTGCTTGGACATCTGCTGGTGTACTACTTTTTCAAGTATCTTACCCACCTCTTTGGCTGGCAGTATAGCCTAGAGGTTAGAGTAATGAGCTGTGAATGAGCTTGGTACATCCAGCAGACCAGACCTTGGTTTGATTCTCACAACCTCCACTTGCATACTGTGTGATTCTGAGCAAGTCACTTAACCACCCAATGCTCCCAGGTCACCCCTGAAAACAGGCACTTGTACCTAGTGGGCCTTACCTGGTTACCAAAGACTAAAATAAAATAAATAAAAATGTCCGACACAATCAATACTGGTCTATAGTTTTCTAGGAGATGCAGGTCTCCTGCCTTGAAAATGGGGACTATTCTAGCTTCTTTCAAGATCATTGGCACATTTGTGGTGATCAGTGATAGGTTTATTATGTGGGAGAGTGATTTTGTCACAAATGCCGAAGCTAGCCTGAGAAATTGCGGTGAGAGACCATCACTACCTGCACTACCCGAGTTGGGCAGTGCCTTCAGAAGACGATATGTCTGCAATTTACTTGTTACTTTGAAGTAAAAAGGGGGGGGGGCAATTGTACTGCCCTGTCTTCCACCATTCTTTCCCGAGGTGGGAAGCTGTGCTAAGTATGGGTCCAGATTTGAGAACTTATCATTCAGGAGGTTAATCACCGTTTCTGGGTCTGCCTGTAGTCCCTTGTCACTCATTAAGGAGATTGCACCATCTTGTTTGGCTGGCTTGAGAATTGAGTTTACTGTCACCCAGAAACTCCTGGGATTGTTTAGGTTCTGAGTTTGTTGGGACTTGAAATAAGAGGATTTTAAAGAGCTGCTGATGCCTCAAAGAAAACTTTAAAAACATAATAATTAGGTACAATTCTGCCTGCATTCCATTTATATTTGTATATTTCTCCTTATTTATTACTAAGGAAATGTGCATGAGTATATGATCTTTATCCCTTAGAGTTCCTTTAGAGTCCCTCTGCCTCTATAGCTTGTTACCTACTTCAAGTCATAATCCTCTGTTGTGACATCACAATCTGTTGCTATGGGAGTAGCTGTGATACCACAAGCAGTGCTCTATGACTTCAGGTAGGGAGAAAGCAGCAGGAATAGATAAACTCTTCAGGAGCAAAGATCCTATTTTCATACAAGATCTCAGTAATAAATAATGGGGAGGAGGAATACAGCACTAATGGGAATTATACAATGGCAAGAAAGAATGCTTGCCTCTGATTGGTCAGTCTGGGACTGGACCTGTGATGTTATCCCAGTACAACATCATGGGTCTAGTTCCAGAGCACAACCTCACTGTATTGATTCGTCCCTTCTGTCCTGTCTCATCTTCTCTTCAGAAACAAAGATATATTGCCACACTAAAAATTTACTGAAAACATTTTTTACATTTTTTTTTTTACTTTGTATAGCAATGAGCTGTTGAATAATAGCAATAATGCACTCCAGTGTGTGTGTGTGTCGTGCTGGGATAACCTAATTTATGGGGTTGTTGGACGCACTTGGCCTGCGGCCTCGTGTCCAACCACCCCAGGTATGAGGTTATCCCAGCACGACACACACCCTGTCATGCAATATTGCTTAAATATAAGCTGGACTGTCTAAATATTAGGTTTTGTTAAAGTTCTCCTGAACATGTCACCAGCTCTTTAAGGATTTAGCTTCCCTCTTGCAACTGTTCCTTAATTGCCTGTATTCTGCCCAATTTCCTGAAGTCTGTCCCATCTTGTGCTTTAACCAGGTCTTGTCCTGAACTTTCATAAGGGTGACCAACTCCCTAGTGACCCATTTTGTGTTCCTTCTTCTGACACGAGAATTGTTTTGGACCAGGGCTAAGGTAGCAATGATGAAACCCAGGGCTGAATTCACGTCATTCTGTGAGAAAAAAGTGGACCATCTTATGCCCCCTAGATCTCTATTTAGTGCCTCAACATCTACTCTGGCAAAATTCCTGAATGAGATGATCCTCAGTGGAGGTCTGATTTTCTTGCAAGACCATGTACAGAAAGTAGGAGTGTGGTCACTAATGGAATCCTATAGAACTCCTGCGTTACTGACCCTGTCCTCCCGGTTTGTCAGGATCCAGTCAAGTAATGTATGATTACCTGTTTTGGAGTTGTGGTACGTGGGACTTCTAATGATTTGTGTCAGGTTAGTTTCCTTGAGCAGTTCAGCATAGTTTTGTTGCTTGCTATCCAACCAGTTTAGATTAAGGTCCTCTGTAATGATAGTATCCCTTACTGGCGAGAGAGTAGCCACTTCAGAAACTATACTCCATAGTCTGTCTATCCCCTCCAGTGGGAGGTTATATATACAGCCTATATGTAGTTTAGGTGCTACTCCAAAAGTAATTTCCATTAGCAGCCACTCCAGGGTCCCTTGTTGGGCTGAGCTGGAGGCAATGATGGTTCCATTCAGATGGTCCTTCAGATAAATCAAAATTCTGCCTCCCCTCCTTGACCCTGGTCTATCATTTCTAAAGATAGTATAACCCTATATGTGGCAGAGCAAGTCAGGGGTTGAAGGTTTCAAACATGTTTCAATAATACCAAGGACATCTGGTTTGTGTGTCGAAACATAGGCCTCCAGCTCCTGGATCTTAGGTACGATGCTACTCACATTAATATGAGCTATACTGACGCCATGTGTAAAGGATCATTGTGAGAAGGATTGGGCTGCATTTGTGTGCTTGGGGCCTGGGTTAGCTTCCATATCCCCACACCTTAGTAGCAAAAGGCCAATGAGTAGTAGGTAGAGAGTGAGCCTGCACGAAACACCCTGCACCAAGACCCTAGGGGTAAACAACAGTATGCCTAGCAAGCATGATTGTTTACTGCTGAGGCAGGCTAATGTGGTGATAGGATGCTTTAGAAGACTAGGCTGAGCCCCCAGGGGGCACCCGCAATAGGCTGAGAGTGAGTAATTGTATGGGGAGCATTCCTTAACGAGGAGACCACAAGTCATATCACATAGCAGTAGTATTGCTGGCAGTGTTATTGCCATAAAGGCAGAGAATCATCATGCATTTCTTAATTTTAGTATCCATGGTGCCTGCACCACAGAAGTCCAGAAGCATGAGAGCTGGACTAACTATGGGATGTTGTATGATTTAAAAAAACACAATAAAAAAAGTAAAAAAAAACAAAAAAAAAGTAGGGTGGTGGGTGTGCTTAAAGCTGGGAAAATCCCCTCCAATTAGCCATAGGATTACGGAACTTACAATGGCTGCCTATTCTCGATGCACACAGGATGCACTCCCCCCACCCCGGCCATTGAATGCTGCACACATCAGTGTGATCTTTTCTCCTCTAAATAGGCTCCTTGCAGGCAAAACTAACACATGCTACTTGAGGAAGTATGCCAGGTTGTCCGAGTGCATTACAGTCAGTGTTCGGAAAGTAAGAATCCTGCGTAAGTAGGCTGATTTAGGAGGCAGCATGCTCTGGAGGTTACAGCACTGGTACAGTGATCAGGAGATCACAGGTTCAAACCCCATGTGAGTCAAATACTCACTGAGCAGGTCACTTAGGGCTAGATAGGCACAGAACAGGTGGGAGCAGCATGCCCAGCAGGTGTGCACTGGCTGCACAGGTAGTGTGGTCCACTAAAGGTGGGGGCATGTCCACCAGATATGGAGGAAAATGCAAAGGGGAGCTCATGAGCATGGCTAGGTATGTGTGTGGAGTGGCCTCTGCCTACAGAATGTCCCTTGATCCCCACCATATAAGGAGCTGGCCTGCTACCCATGGGCTACAATGTGTAAATGTCATCTGTAAATACACATGGGGCAGAGCAGCAATGAACAGACACTGGCCACACTCAGCCACTGGGGCATGGCCAGCAGCAAAAGAGCCATCCATACACAACTGGGAGTGAGGTGGGCAGCTGTGCCAGACAGACACATCCATGGATATCCAACTTCACTAAGGAGGAGGTTGTCTTATTAGCCATGGAGGTCTGGGTACACTACGCCACCCACTTTGGCTCAGGGGCACTAAAGGGGTTACCTGCCCATGAACAATGTACCTATATGGATCAGCGCGAAGGACTTTTTGTACACTGTGGGTAAAAGCCATGGACCATCAGTACTCTGAAGCACAAGTGGTGCAACATGCGGGGGACAGCAAAGCAGAAGCTGGCACAGTGGCACCAGGAATAGCTGACGATGGCGGGGCAACCCCGGGAACTATCCAGAGTAAACTGAGTTGGACAGCATTGTGGCTGACACTGTCAGGCAGCAGGCTGTAGGAGGTGAAGACAATGGGCTGGATACACTGGAAAGTGAGCACAGGCATGGGGCATGCAGGGGCATGGCCAGACATGGACCCAAACAGGTGTCAACCACCAAACCCCACAGGTGATGTACCAACAGCCCCTGTTCAGGAAAATGAGGTTGCCACAGATGAGGATGGGACAAGTAGGCACTCAGGGGAGTCACACACCGGGCCACAGACCATGAGGTCTAGGGGCACATTGACTGGTAACCTCTCATCTTCCCGCCAACAGGTCCAGAGCTCAGCAAACTGCCAGACACCCAGAACACCCAGGGGATCCAGGGCCCAGAGGAGGAGGAGGAGGATGCCGACAACATGGGGTACACTAGGAGTCCTGATGCCCAGGACCAGAGCACCCAGGGCACGGTTGCTGACCTGGATGCACAGGTACCACCCCGCAGCCCCACATGGTGCCCACACACCACACAGCATGAGCACACAGGGGACATGGTCAGTCCAGGTGATAGCACCATGCACGGCACAAGAGAGGCACTACCATGGGACATGGAATGGGGGTGCATGGGGATATCAGCGCGCCTGGATGTGGACCCCATAAAGAGACCCTCAGGAAAAAGCACCACCTGCATGCCAGCCATGTAAATAGTCCCTACACAGCATGTATGCAAGGTCTGTATTCTGGAGCATCAAGAGATCCATCAGGCAATGGCTGGGCATGAGTACTGGGAGTGCATGGTCTACATTATCGGCTGACTATGCTTGGAGGTCAGGGGCAGGTGGGAGAATCTCAGAGACCTGCAGTGATCCATCGACAGTGGTCTTTACAGACTCATAGCTTTACTTGGCCAGGACCTCGGTGACCTGACACAAGAGGTGATGGTCGACCATGGTCCATAGGTACTCCACCCACTGCCAGGCCACACAGCACGGTGCCCATGGAGTGTGATGCAACTGGGATGTCCATGCTGATGTGTCCAAGACATGGAACCATCCTCTTCCAACACAGAAGGCACAGCCTCCCCCTGGCCACCTAGGAAGAGGACAGTGCAGTCACAGGGTGGGAGGAGGCAAAGTGCCCACCTACATAAAGGCACACTACAAGAGTGATCCCACCCCCATGCAGGGACACCACAACAGGAACACACTGGACACACACCACAGGATACACAACATTGGATAGGATAGGCACATGTCTTTATTGTGGTAGAGATACATTACATGCCCGTCTGGCACATACACCACCTATGCTATGTGAAGAAGTGCCGTACTAGCTGTGCCCCATTTGCATGCCCTATATGGTACCTGGGACTATAACCAATGAAGTGTACTTGTCCATTGGGCATCTGTCCCTCCACATCTCTGGGCATGTCACCAGGAGCTAGCATGTCATCTGGGTGGCACAGGTAGGCGTTTCCTTACAGCTATGTTATGTAGAAGGCAGCACCTGATGAACACCCTGCACACCTTGCCAGGTGTGCTCTGCAGTGTGCCCCCTGTCCTGTTGAGGCACCTGAAGTGCACTTTCAGCAGGCCAAGCACCCTCTTGATGATGCCCCATGTCATCTGATGTGGCTCATTTTACCTCACCTCCAACAGTGTCTGAGGGAATGATGCAATCAGGAACATGTGCAATGGATATCCACTGTCACCTGTGTGGGAGAGAAGATCATAAGTGCATGCCACACATGTATCCCCCTGCCAGCCTGTACCATGTGCACATATCTACAAGCTACCCATGGTTGGCAGGAATGGTGCACAGCAGTGTCCACAATGACAGGTTCTCCAGTATGTGCGTGCCATGTGTAGGGCCTATATACTTGGCACAGAAATGCATAATTATACCTGCAGCATTGCACATGGCCTGCATGTTCATGTTGTGGTATGTCTTGTAGTTCCTGTATGCCTCCTCCACCTAGGAAGAGGCAATGAGCACCACATGCGTACAGTTGATTGTCCCAGTGATATTGGGCATGCCAGCCACAACATAGAATGTGGCCTGTATGTCCTACAGGGCCTGCTCTGACCTCAGAAACACAATCTGGTAACCTAGATGTGCCAGTGGGGCATCCGTCACCTGCCAGAGGCACCTGATCACAGAAGACTGGCTGATACCAGCCATGGCCCCTGTCATTCATTGGAAGGTGCCTGTTCAATGGTAGGCCAGGCCACCAATGCATGGCTACAGTGTGTCCAGGTCCACAGGTGTGGTTCCACTAGCTGGCATATCTCCCTTATGGTGTCCATGTCAAGCCAGTACCTGCCAATGTACTGGTGCTGTGTGACTGTCACAGTGTCTCCCCTTGGCCAGTAGATATGGAGGTATTCCCCCCAGTTCCTGTGGCATCGCATCTCTCCATCATGTAACTGGAGCAATACTTGTCAATTAGTATGCACGGGCACATTGCTGCACCATCCAGGCCAGACATCACTAGACCCATATTCGCACAGGCCCTTTAATACGCATGCACCTGTGATTCATCATGCAGGTACCAGCATGTCATTCCATGCCTGCACTCTTGTACAATGCCATGCACCAAGAAGACCAAGCCCAAGAAAATGCCTGCGCCCGTGCTCCCAGAGGCATTCATGCCCCATACTCTAACCCTAGAAGGGAATGGGTATAGGGTCTAAGATGGTACATATTGGAGGCTGGTGGAGCTGCTACAGGTAAGGGTTCTGTGTGCCATCACTGCATCGCACGGGGAGCCACTGTACTGTACTGTACTATTCTGATGGTATGTTGTCTGTGATGCTGAAAGCAGCTTTCTGTGTTGTTTCAGAGTTACACCACTCCAATTGGGACCCTGATGCTTCAGCAGAAACAGCCACAAAGGTCTCAGGATGAGCCGCCATGTACAACCCCCACCTGGATCATGACGCAGATGACTGGCCACCCATGGAAGACAGTGATGCGGAGGGGGGCATGTCAGCCACTACCTCCACAGGGACTAAGGGAGGACCAGCTGAACTATAGCCTGCAGCTTCTCCAGTGCATGTACATGCCAGCACCAAGGTGTTGAGGGCCAGTCGGTGCCATGCTATGCTGACTGCCACTATTGGGAAGGAACGGGCAGAGGAAGTTGCCACAGGGGTGTGAGGTAGCACCCTGTTGCAGGGACATTACTGGCATACCTAACATTAAGGCATGTGTTCTGCATATCTGATAGTGTAATGTGGACAGACCGTTGGTGAAGGGCCTCTTACAGTTATTTCTTCCATTATCTTATATACTGTACTCTGTGCCTTGCAAACAAATGCTGGTTGGTGTAACATGAACAGCTGTGTCATGTGCATTACTGGGGGCCATCTTGGTTGCAGGGGTGGGAAGGGGGGTAATGTGGGGGAAGTGTACCAAGGGGTTGTACCGGGGGTGTGCACTGAGAGGTATGTGTATGGAGGGGCACAGGGTGTGTCTCTGTGTCTACAGGGGTACTGTTATGGTGCATCCCACAGCTGAACATTATGTGGCTACTGTGCCATGTGCCTCCACACCATGTGTGGTACAGAGGTTCTCGCTCCAGAAGTCCACCTACCCACTTTGGTGGAGGTGCTGCCCTACACCCATGGTATGAGGCTTCTGGGACTGTGAATCAGCTGCAGCAGCCTGCACATGGGCATACGGCATGCCCAACCCCACTGTCACACTTCACAGTCCCGCAGTGCAGATGCCCCTGCAGATCCCTACGTTCTTAGCCTATGGACTGCTGTGAATCTACATTCCATGCAGGTCCACACAGGACATGCATATGGCCATGCGCTAAGCCACTATGCAGGCATGTAGGGGCTCTGCGCCATTTGTGGATCAAGCCCTTAACCTCTAAGTGTTCCCATCCTCCCAGCTGTGGAAATAAGTAGAAGCAAGACCTCAGTGAAAATGAGATGTTGCTTCTCAGTTGGTCTATCCTGGGTAAAAATATTGTAAAAATATGTATATATATATATATATATATTAAAATAAAATGAATACAGCACCAGAAGATAAGCCCAACTGTGGAGACAAAACAAGTATATAAGGAAAACCAAAAATAAAATTTCTTGTTTACTAATATACTAACATACTAAAATGCCAGCAGAATAGGCCTAACGGTCTTTCGTGTCTGCTCGTTTGGTCAGTCCCCAACCTGGGTGCTGACCTTGCTGTCCCCCTCGCCTTCTCTGGCTTCTCCCTTCCCAGTTCCGATATTCTTGCTGCATTGGATTTTGCTTCCAGAACCCTTCCCTGTACCTGTCCCACCCCTCTTGAACCCCTCCACTGTCTCTGCCTCCACCAGCCCCTAGGCATGCATTCATAGGCTCCACCACCCTCTCAGTGAAGTAGCACCTCCTCCTTTCTCCCTGAATCTTCCCCCTCCAGCTTCCAGCCATGCCCTCTAGTGGCCCCTTCCTCCTTCCTTGGCTTACCCGACTGTTCCTCCCCTATTTACCCTCTTCATGTACCTAAAGACCTCTATCATGTCCCCCCGGTCCCTTCTTGCTTCCAATGTGTACATATTTAGCTCTTCAAGCCTCTCCTCATAGGTCCTGTCCCCCAAGCCCCAAATCATTTTGGTTGCCCTCCTCTGGACCCTCTCCAGGAGGTTAATGTCCCGCTTTAAGTGTGGCCTCCAAAACTGCATGCAGTACTCAAGGTGTGGCCTCACCAAGCAGTTATACAGAGGGAGTATCACTTCCTCCTTCTGGAGGTGATCCCCTAGCGATGCATCCCAGCATCCTGTTGGCCTTGGCTGCTGCCCTCCTACAAGTCTCGAGTTGTTCGTCTTGACATCCACCACCACCCCAGCTCCCTCTCAGCCACGCCGAGACTTGTAGCATTTCCCCAGGGTGTACACTTGACCTGGGTTTCTGGCCCAGGTGGAGTACCTTGCATTTCCTGCATTGGAACCCTCAGCTTCCACTTTCTAGACCATCTTCCAGAGCCTCCAGGTCCCCCTCAGGGCCACCCTCCCTCCTCCCCATCCACCACCGGGCCTCGCTTCGAAGTCATCTGCAAAGAGACTCATCTCACTCCTGATTCCTGTCCTTATGTCAGATACGTAGGTGTTGAACAGAAGGGGCCCAAGGACTGATCCCTGTGGGACCCCACTAATGACCCTCCTTGGGGATGAGACTATCCCACCAACTACGACCCTCTGGGTCTGGTCCTGGAGTCAATTGCCTATCCATCTGATCATCTGGTTCCCCACCTCCATTTCTCCCAGCTTATCCAACAGGCCCACGTGAGGAACAGAGTCAAATGCCTTGCTGAAGTCCAGAAAGAGGACATCCACTGGTCTACCCAGGTCCAAGGCACTTGTCACCCAGTCATAGAACTCCACCAGGTTTGTCTGACACGATTTCCCCGGGATAAATCCATGCTGTCTATCGTCCAGGCACCCTGACTTATCCAGGTCCCCCCCTAGCCTCTCCTTGACAATGCCCTCCATCACCTTGCCCACCACCGAGGTCAGGCTGACAGGCCTGTAGTTCTCTGCCACCTCCCTTGATCCCCCCTTTTGGATAGGCACTATATGCGCCACCTTCTAGTCTTGGGGCACCTACCCTGTCCTCAGAGAGATGGTGAAAAGCTCTGCCAGGGGTTTTGCCAGGACATCTGCAAGTTCCTTCAGCACTCTGGGATGTAATTTATCCGGCCCCGGTGCTTTCTCCGTCTTAAGGGAGCTGAGGGCTTCCCTCACTCTCTCAGCTGTGATTTCCACTTCCGGTACCCCTTCTCCCTGCTTAGCCCTCCCCCCACCTGCCAGTGATGCTTCCCCTCTCCCCAGACCTGCCGATCGGTAAGGGTCCCCCCCTCCTCAGTATCTCTGTCTCCTCCCATGTATGATGCATCACCCCCATTTTCCTGGTGAAAACTGAGGTGAAGTACTCAATTAGTACCTCAGCCTGCTCCCCCGGGTCTTGTGCCCATCCCTCCCTGATTTAATCCTGATAATCTGCCCCTTCACCCTTCGTTTTTCCCCAATGTATCTAAAGAACCCCTTGTTCCCTCTCCTAATTTCCCTGGCCAGGTTCTGCTCCTTCCTTGCCTTAGCCGCCCTCACCACTCTAGTGGCCCTTCTAGCCATCAGCTCGTACTCCCCTCAATCCCTTTCACTCCTTGAACACTTGAATTGCTTATAGGCTGTTTTCTTTCCCCGCACCACCTCCTGGACCTCCCTGGTCCACCAACAGGGTTTTTGGGCCCTACCGCATTTTCGTCTTACTCTTGCACAGGTGCTGGTAGCATCCTGCACCCCTCTCCTGATGATTTCCCACCTACTATCAGCGTCCATGTCTGACCCAATCCCATCCAAATGCTCCTTAAGGATCCTTCCCATTTCCTTAAAATCCACCCCCCTGAAGTCGGTTACTTCCGTCTTTGTGCAGCCTTCTACCCCTCCTAGGTCCAGGCAGAACCAGACCGTGGCATGGTCACTCCCCGCCAATGGGTCCCTTACCTCCAGGCCCCCATCTTTAGCATTGGTTCATGGTGTAAGCCTGACTCCCAGGCAAGGCTGACAATACAAGTGTTTAGGTTAAAAAAAAACTACTGTATTCATACATTTTATAGATGGTGGTCTGGGTATCTATATCACTTATTTTTTACCATTTGTAAATGTTGTCATTCTTATTAATTTTATTTAGTTTTTGTTTACCAGGGAAGTGCACCAGACATTTAATGCCTATTTTCATGCATAACTGGGGAAGGTACAAACAGAGTCATACAGTATGTAACAGCAGATAAAGCACATCTTTGCACAAATAGTAGTAAATAAATCACATACAGACTAACACATCGGCACAGAACATATAGGCCCGGATATTCAAAGGGGTTGCACCTTGCGCAACGGAGTTGCACCAGAGCAACCCCGCATTGCGCCCCGGTGGGATACTGAGAAGGCTGCCTGGCACAGCGCAAATCCCGATGCAGCAGGGCACAATGATAATGTATGTGGCGCAGATGCGGGTGGCGTGCCCATGCATATGCAGCACATCCTGATATTCAGCCCGGGATGTGCGGCGCATATGCCAGCACACCCCTGCACTGCGCCACATAGGGGGGCTCAAAGTTAAGCCCATGCAGAGTAGGAGCAACTCCCAGCCAGCACAGGTGGGCTGCTGTATTACAGGGCACAACACAGCAGCCCAGCCGTGGGTGGCCACCCACCTGCCCAGAACACCGTCCGCAAGCACTCACAACCCTGGTAGTCTAGTGGACCCCCCCTCCCATAGCCGCGATCGCGTGGTATATGTTAATGACGCAATCCCTGGTAAGCTAGTGGCCCCCCCAGTCCCCGAGTCCCTGATGTGTATGAAACATGACCATCCCTGGTGGTCTAGTGGTCCCCCCGCTTACCCGGGTTCCCGATTCCCCAATAAATGACATTATGCCATCTCTGGTGGTTTAGTGGAACCCCCCCCCCCGCTCGTTGACGCGATCACGGTAAACTCCCATATTGCAAAGCCCTGGTGATCCAGGGGCATCACCCACTCCACCCACCCACACAGATCCCCTTGCCCCGGCCCCCCCCATCATCGGCAGGTGGCTGCATCCCACCTGCACATCGCCTGGCCGCCCACCGAATGACTGGTGCAGTATGGGCTGTAAACCGTAAGCCCATAGGTCCCCAGTGTGGACCAATGGGCTTGCAGGGCATACTTACTAGACAGTCCCAAATCTGTGAAATGGAGTCATTCACATATTTGAACTGTCTAGCACAAGCCTGCAGCCTCATATTGGTCCACAATGGAATAGACCAGCTTACAGCACATACTGTACCTGTCATTAAGCTGGCGGCTGGGCAGTGTGTGGGTGATGTAGCCACTACCAACGGGGAAGGAGCGGGGGCAAGGGATCTGTGTGGGTGGGTGGGGTGAGGTGCCACTGGACCACCAGGGCATTGCAATATGGGAGTTTACTGTGATCGCAGCAATGAGCGGGAGGGGTTTTCCACTAGACCACCAGGGATGGCATAATGTAATTTATCGGTGAATCAGGGACATGGATAGAAGGGGGGACCACTAGTCCACCAGAGATGGTCCTGTGTCATACACATCGGGGACTCGGGGACTAGGGGGGCCACTAGACTACCAGGGTTTACTTCAGTAACATATACCGCGCGATTGCGACTACAGGGTGGGGGATGTCCGGGGATCCCCACAGCACACATCATGCTGTGCAGGGTGCCAGTTGCCGGCCTGCCCTGCGCGAGACATGCAAATGGGGCCATAATGACATGCAAATGTCCCCATTTGTGCCTTGCATATCTTATGGCCTCATTTGCATGCCCCCTACCGAATATTGCGGGTGATGCGCCTAGCACAACTGCACTTGCGCTGGTGCATCCCCGTGCTCCATATCTGTGCACTGCCCATGCCATATTCAACAGTGCTGTGCCGTGGCACAGCACCATTGAATATCACCTGGACCTGTCCCCGGTGCATCACAGTTGCGCTGCGTCCAGGCTTGCGCCATTGCCTGGCGCAGTCTGAATATCCTGACCATAGGATAGTGTATGGTCACTCATACACAACAACGCTATTCTTATACGGAGTGGTTACTGTGACATCATGGACTCTCTCTGACATCATAGTAACCACGAGGTTTAAGAATACCCGATGTTTTGTATTTGGGCTACCATACACTATTTTATATAGTGTATGGTACCAAAAAACACTATTGCTTACTTTTTTAAGCCACACTCTGTTTTCCGGGGCCCACATTTCTCGGTCATCCTCCCTCCGACCAGCTCACACATGCTGCAATTCAACCACCCCCTGTCATATGGACAGCTCTGATGGGGGGGCTGCATTATGACGTACCTACTAACGAAGAACGAAAAATCGTTCTGCATTAGTAGTTACATCACGACTACAGTAGAACAACTTTTTTACAGTGTATGGAAGTCCATACACAATGATGTTCTAGCATACACTATAAAGAAATACAGTAGTTCATGAGCAGAGAAGCACCATAATAAAGAATAAATGAGTAGAGTAGTGCTTGAGGTCAAATAACACACCCATTAATATTTATTCATAGTCCAGTAGAAACCTTATATCTATGCATTAAGTGCAGGAGCAAATATCAGAGGCAAGCAAGTATGTATATAATTCAAGTTTGAACAGCTTGTGAGATGTGGAGTGATGGTGGGACACCAGAAGGGAGTTCTAAACTTTGGAAGGCAAAGGAGAAGCCTTGTTATCCCATATCAGTGGAACACTTAGGGACATATAGCAGACACTTGCTACCAGAACTAAGAAGGTAGGCCTGAGGGGGATGCTTTCAGAGGACAAGCAGGGAAGCTGGATTACACAATCTAAGGAGCTTATCAATGAAACATCCCAGGGATAGGAACATCTAGCTAACTGAAACAGCCAACATAAACAAGAGTAGAGCAAATAGTGTTGGGTAATGTGAGTTGTATGTAGAGTGAAACACCATTTATTATTACTGTATAAGTAGTGTTCCATTTGGCCATGTTGCATTGCAAGGAAGTAATGAATGCTGGGGAGGCGGTATAGTGTAGTGGTTAAGCACTGAGCTGCAAACCTGGAGAACTGGGTTTTGAATGCCACAGCCACCACTTGTACCCTATGTGACCATGAGTAAATCATTTTACTTCACAGTGCTCCCAGGACACACCTGAAAACAGTCCTCAGTTAGTGTGTCTTTCCTGGCCAAAAATTGTTAAATAAATAAAAAAAAAAATGCTAGAAAGCCACTGGTCAGAACACCTTGTGTGATTGCAAGACAGGCTTTAGAGGTGAGGTGATGTCTAATCCTAATGACAAGCTCTAATTTAGTATTGACGAATATACAGGTAGTGGAGATGGGTATAGAGAAGTCTAGGGAGGGGTTTAAGGTGACTCCAAGGTGCGGACTGGCTGGGTCACAGACCAGGGTGCAACCTGAGGAGGACAGGCCATGGTCGCCTGAGCTGCCTGGCGCCCACCTACTTGAAACCTAATTATTGTTCCTATACTGACTTTAGTTATGCTACTCACTCTAAAGTTACAAGGAAACTTGTGTGTTCAGCAGTTTCAGCAATGCTAAACAGACCCCATCACAGAACTGTGTAACACTGACGAAACCTGCTGCCATCCCCATGCACAGCTGCCCCCTATCACCAGACCTGTCAGATGAAGCAATACTCTGGTGGTCTAGTGGTCCTCCCCCAGACCATCTGCTAACGATTGCATTATTACCTGGTGGTCTAGTGGACCCCCTTGAAAGGGCATCCAAGCCAACTCCTGACATGCCCTCTCAGGACCCTCCTCCCTACACACCCCCTTGCCCTGCTCAAGACTCCTAAGCCAAACTTCAGAAATAGTGACGGCAGCTGGCACAGCATTCCTCTCACCATCTTGGTCAGCCACCATCTAACTGTCAGTGAGTGATCACGAGTACTGTAGAAACAGCTATTTCTACAGTACTCACAATCGCTCACTGAAAGTCAGGCAGCCAAGGTGGTATGCAGAAGGCTGTGCTAGTCATCGCCAGTATTACCGTTGTTTAAACTTAGGTGTCTGCAGCAACAGGGATCCTGAGTGAGCGGGTCAGGGAGGTCTGATGCCCTTTCATGAGTGGGGGTGCCAGTCCACTAGACCACAAGGAAATAATGCAACCGCTAGTGGACGGACAATCTGGGGACCACAAGACCACCAGGAATATTACATACAGCTACAGGACTGACGATCAGGAAGAGGGAACAAGAAAACCACCAGCACAGCACATAGTCACTGTATGCTACGCTGACACAGCCCTTTACTCAGACAATGCATTGCCACAGAGCCGGCTGTGCACTAATTGCCACATAGTGCTCCTGTCAGTGAAGTGCACGTGGCCTGCTGTAAATATGAGGGCCATAGTAGCTGTTGAATCTGAAACACTACCTTGTGACTGGCCGACTCCTTTCAGCTCTCATACTTTCTGAAAATGTCTGCAAGTGAGGACCAGTGGATGATCCCTGACCTAGCTGGCCCTACCACCTGCAAAAAATCTGATGAAAGTGAATACTGATTTGTCACCGCTTGCTGCAACAAGAGGCTATGGTAGAGCTTCCTGACATCAGCTAGTGGTCGCACACCATCTTAAAACTGCCACATTCAGTTTCACATTGGACACCAGCCCAGCAGGTAATAAAGTCATTAAAATATCTCAGATTAGATATTCAGCACCATAGCAATCAGTCAGCATACCAGCCACCAGCACATTGTGAAAATAAGAGGTGTTAATATGAACTATGGCCCTTAAAGTCCATCTCTTCCAGTCCACAACCTGTAAGTGCTTCCAACTCCCAAGACCCCTAGACTCCCAAATCTGACCTACTGCCCACACAACTTATTTCTTCCATTACCAAAACCCTGATGAGTATGGCTGCTTGGTCACCTCACCTCCTCCTGACATGAAAGAACCACAGTCCCCAACCCTTATGTACTACGCTGTTGATGCTCTACTAATCGGTATATTGCCACCAATGCTCTATTGTTTGCAGTTAAGTTTAACTCCAGCCATAGCACTTATCTATGTAAAATCCAGTAAAGCGAGACTGTACAGCCACTGACACTCACTATCCTACTGCCTGTAAGAATAATCCTGATGTACATGGATGCAATCAGGATGTCTCTTATTGTCTACTATGTACTGCTCAGCATAGACCTGTTTCTAAGTCTCTCATAATAGCTGATGTACAATTGTTTGTATAATCAGAGTTGCCTGTATAATCACCTGTTCTCACTTGTTTGTAAAGTACTGCTATCGCTATGCTGTGTTTTCATGAACTGTAAGCTGCTCTTGTGGAAATGCTAATGTAAATTGTTTGTTCTCGCGCAATGTAATCTCCCGGGTCGTACCTGAAAATAGGCACATTGCTCTGCTGTCCAGTGTACTTACCTGGTTACCAAAAGCCAAAAAATAAATAATGAACTATGGTTGCTGAACAGCTACAGCTTCAATAAAACTTCTTATAAACGTATCTACAAGGTTTGAAGGTTTGAAATCTCCTGTTCAGCAATGTATGTAGTCATTCAGCAAGTTTCAATTTCCAGAATCAAATTCATAAATATGAGTTCAGAAAAAAATGAGTAGGACTTTTGTTTATTTTTTTTAGTACTTACATTAGAAGGTAGATAAGATTTCTTTTTTTGTGCTATGCAAAGCCTGTGCTGGAATACTGGTGTTGCTGAGACCTGGCCAAAACCCAGGAGAGATCCTGGCCTGGCTACGCTGTAATGTTCCTATTGCTGCGTTGCTTGCTCTCCTCTCTCACTTGCCCTGCAAATTATGTCCATCTTCCACCCCACCAGGCCACTGTCACCCAACCCCTAGTGGCCACGATGGCTTGCACCAACACCTGCTGCCAAGGAGGCTCTTGGGCTAGATACGATAGCCACCCATCATCCTAATGCTGCTGCTGTCTTCCGTTCACTGCCGGCCAGGGCCCAATGCCCACTCTGCTGCCGTTCCTGAACCTGCTGCCTCAACTCTCTCAGCCTGCTGTTCACAGGAAGCCCAGGCCCCACATACCCAGTGAGCCTATTGTCCCTCGACTCTCTTAGCCTGGGCATGATGACCCACTCACCCAACTGATGTTCAACAGCCACTTCACAGCCCAGGCACTGCTCTTTACCTTGCTGCCAGACCTACCCACGTATTTGGCCAGCCTGCCAGCCTACCATGTGTTATGCTCCATGACCACTGTGCGGGAAAAGAGAATTTGTGGCTACAGCTTGAGGAGGGGTCCTGCCTCACCGCAAAAAAATGGCAGACGAAAGGAAAGTCCTCTCAGAGCCAAAATGACAAAAACACTGAAGCTAATGCTGGGCGTAATACTTCAACCTGGGATGGTCAACATCACAGCATGAATACAGCAGTCTTAAAATTCAACTGAAGCGCCATGTGTGGGTGTAGGGAATGCGCTAGGTGGAGATCCCTGAATGATGGAGGCAGTTGGCCGAAACTGTCCCTGACCCCAATACAGCCAAAAGCATCATCATCATGTACTAATACCAGCACTAATGGAGGTATATCCCATACCAAGCTCCATAAGACTAGGATAAAGAGATATTGAAAGCTACAGAGAGGGCGGATATGTGAATTCTACCCATCAATTACACATTTGGAGGAGGGGCATAGTGGTGGTCCTCTGGCCTCAGAGCCTGGCCCTCAGAATCCTCAGTAAACTTCCTCAGACACCCGGACGTATCAAGGTGCAGGGCAATAGATAGCCATGGCAGGCAATGGAAAATCAGAAAATAATAATGTTACTGGAAGAACAGTGGGGGAGGAGGGGTAAGGATTTTAGGGATAATGATTATGTTTCTGACAAGTCTTACTCACCAACTACCACAAGTGGATTCACTGGCACACTCCAGTGCGTGCAGTAGAAAGTGGAGGGAGACTACAGGATCTCAGCCCCCCAATAGCCTTTCTTCACCTTGAAAAGTTGAAGCCCCTTACAGCATCTCGGGCTATAAGCTGAATAATGTTCAAAGTTAGGTTATGGAGTTATTCCTCTATTTTCATAATTATGTTTGTTTTATTGCACGAAGATTTTCTGATGCTATTATGGTACGACTCTTGAAGATCAGAAGAGTCAGACAGACAAGGTGGAAATTACTGTGGCTAGACCCCCAGAAAATGGTAATGATTATTTGCACAAATAAAAAAAACACTAGTAGCCTAAAGTTAGTCTCATATAATATCAAGGGTATCAACTTACAAGCACTGTAGAGTGCTGGGTATTGCCTGTTGGGGGGGGGGAGGAGCTGGGGGATGCGAACGGTGGAGGATGAATGAGCGGAGCCATTGCATCGGGGTTGGTAGGCCCAGACGATGCCCTGGGATGAAATGGAACCTGGATGGTCCTCCATGCCTGATTTCCATACCCAAGAGCGCCACCATTATTGTTGGGCAGGTAGCTCGGGTGGTCCCGGGAAGCCCATCCAACTCAAGTGGTGTTATGCAATGCCAGATCTATTAAAAACAAGACTGCAATTATTGCAGATCTTGTTGAGACAGCTGATCTGGCGTGCATCACTGAGACTTGGCTGGATGAAAATGCTGGCCCCACGTTGGAGGCTGCAATTCCAGTCAGGTACTCGGTGATACACCACCCGAGACTGGACCGCGTGGGGGTTGTTGCGGTCTGTTTCAAGACCGAACTGGGCCTCACGAATGTACCAGTTGAGGAGACTGGGTCATTTGAGTGTACTGTAGTAGCAGGGATAGGTTGTAGGATCACCCTCATCTACTGTCTACCTGGGGATGAGAAGCATTTCCTTCGGGAAGTAGCAACTTCATGATCGACATGGCGTTTGAGTCGGCCCAGGCTGATGGTCCTGGTGACTTCAACGCCTTGGTCGATGATGAACTCTCACAATTTGGACAACGCTTCCTCCAGCTGATGACTTCACTGGGCCTCACACAGATTGTTACCTCTGCTACTCACAAACATGGTCAATCTCTTGACCTAGTTTTCCTCCTGTGGATCGAAGCCTTCGACTTGGGGGTGAAACCTGTCAGATGGTCCAAACATTACACCATGGGGTTCAGTTTCTGTGCCCCCCCCTTGTAGGCCTACCCCTGTGGAGATGGTCAGATACCACCCTTTACAAGATGTAAGCACTGAAGGCCTAGCGGCTATGCTTGACCTATCGGCACTTCCTGAGGCAAGTGGTAGTCCAGAGACTTTGATATTGGCCTATAATAAGGCTGTTTCTACAGCTTTGGACTCTATTGCTCCTGTCCATGTTCGTCCTTTCTCCCATCGCCCTGGGTCTCCTTGGTTTGATGGGACCTCGAGGGAGATGCGGCGATTAGGACGAAAGTTGGAGCATTGCTGGCCAAAATCCGCCCAGGAAGCTGACCACCTTAGATTGATGGAACATTATCAAGCCTATCAATCTGCCATCTCCCATAAGAAGGCATAGTTCCTGTCTGGGGAGATTGAGGCTGCCCAGAATCGACTGGCTCAGCTCTTTCGAACTGTGGACAGACTGTGCAACCCAGCATGCCTACAGATTCGAAGAGTCTTTTCACAAGTGGAGTGTGATGAGCTCACTCGATTCTTTGTGGATAAGGTGGTTTGCCTCAGGGCATGGCTCCAACCAGCACACTCTGTGGGAGATGCTACTGATCAGTGCCTGGTCACTTTCCCTCACTTTTCCTGGAGTACCTTTGACCGGCCGGAACTCATCGATGTCGTGCGGATTGTCCAGGGTATGTGCCCTACATGCTGTAGTTTAGACCTGGGTCCAACTGCCCTGATTATGGGTTGTTGTGATATCATTGGCCCGGTCTTAGCATGGATAGTCTGGTGCTCCCTTGAGTCGGGTGAGTTCCCTAACTCCCTGAAGGAGGCGATGGTGACACCTCTCCTGAAGAAAGCTTCTCTGGACCCAGGCTGCCCTGCCAACTACAGACCTATCCCTAACCTCCCCTTTGTGGGGAAGGTGATTGAGAAAGTAGTGGCTCTACAACTAGAGAACCATTTAACCATCCATGACATCTACGAACCTCTCCAGTCCAGTTTCCAAAAGAGGCATAGTACCGAGACTGCACTGGTTCGGCTGCTCAATGATCTCCTGATGGCGAGAGATTGGAAAAAACATTCCATCTTGGTTCTTCTTGATCTCTCTTCAGCCTTTGACACTGTGGACCATGGGGTTCTTCTCGAATGCCTGAGGTTCATCTCTGGCCTGTCGGGTACAGTCCTCAGGTGGTTTAAATCTTCCCTCACTGGCAGAACTCAGAGGGTGGTGTCAGGGATTTATTCCTCTGACCCAGTCTCTCTGTCATGTGGGGCCCCTCAGGATTCAATTTTGTCCCCCATGTTGTTCGCAGTGTACATGCTGCCCCTCAGAGACATTGTAAGACGGTATGGGCTGAGGTTTCGCTGCTATGCTAATGATACCCAGCTCTACCTGTCTTTTGCACCCGACCAGGATAGAGCTCTCTCGGTATTTAATAACTGCCTCACTGAAATCCAGGGTTAGATGAATTCCCGCTGGCTGAAGATGAACTTGGAAAAGACTGAGGTGATGATTGTGGACCCGGGTCACCAGATCTAGGGGTCGGGAGCGGGTTTGCCTACGGGACTTTTCCTGGGAGGCTCCCAGCTTCTTATCTCTGAATGTGTGCGAGACCTGGGGGTGATTCTTGATGATGGGCTGACACCACGATCTAAGTTGTCGGTAGTAATCAAATCCTCTTTCTATCATCTGAAGAACATCTCCAGGATCAAGCACCTAGTTCCATCCAGCGATCTTCCTACACTGGTCCATGCCTTTGTGACCTCGCACCTTGATTATTGTAATTTCCTTTATCTAGGGCTATCTGAGGTTGACATCCACTGCATGCAGCTGGTGCAGAACGCTGCAGCCCGGTTGTTGACGGGGGCTCCCCGGACTTGTCATATTTCCCCGGTGCTGCATGAACTGCACTGGCTGCTGGTCCAGTGGCGGATCGCCTTTAAAGTCGGACTTCTGACTTATAAAGCCCTACATGGACTGGGCCCAGACTACCTGAAAAAGCTTCTGGTTCCTTACTGCCCCGGGCGATCACTCCACTTGGCTGATGAGGGGTTGCTAGAGATTTCAAGGGTATCTTTAAAACCATTGGGGGCCCGTGCATTTATGTACGTGGCCCCATCCCTTTGGAATTCTCTACTCCGTCAGCTTCGGGAGTGCGTGACCGTGGAGGGATTTAAACAGGCCTTAAAAACTCACTTATGGTACCAAGCCCATCTTGTGTGATTTTATTGAAGTATACATGTTATGGTAATCTGTACTTAATCGTATTGCATTGTATTTGTTTTATTCTTTTATTGTGAAGGCACCTTGATCTTTGGAAAGGCGCGATATAAATAAAGCTATTATTATTATTATTAACTCTGTAGTTAAAGTGCCAGGATTCTAACAGAGCTCAAACATCTAAATTGTGATATTGTAAATCTCACGGTGACCCACCTGATGGACAAGGAACATAGAAACATAGAATTTGCCAGGCGATAAGGACCATTTGGCCCACCTAGTCTGCCTATTTTTCTCTGCATATAGTATCAGATCCTACTTGATCTCCAGCCCATTCACCCCTCTTCCCTTACCCAAAGCTTCGCTTATACCTATCCCATGCATTATTGAACCCCACCACTGTTTTCGCCATTACCAGCTCCACTGAAAGACTGTTCCAGGAATCCACCACTCTTTCTGTGGAGAAGTACTTCCTCACATCACTCCTGAATCTACTACCCTCCAGCCTTGTATTGTACCCCTTGTCCTTGAACACCTTTTTATCTGAAAAATATATCCCACCTCTACCTTATTCACCCCTGTGAAGTATTTAAGCAATATGCCACAACAGGGTGTTGGTGATGCTGGGATTTATCCATGGCTGGTGTGTTGTTGCGGCCTCATGACCAAAACAGACCAGGTGTGGGTAAATCCCAACATCACCAACACCCTGGAGTGGTGAATTATGATTATACAATGCCCCCCTGTATTTTTTTGTAAGAAAAAATAAAATAAAATTAACTTTTTTGTTGATTTTGCTGCTTTTTTTCAATATATCCTTATACCACAAAATATAGTTCCTTGTTGCTAGAGAGAATTTTGAGGACCCCCCTCCTCCCATTGAGATGTGTTCACAGGAATGTTACTTTTGCCAGGTATTTTTTTACGTTTAGATATGTAGTAGACAGAAGCATTGGGAAACCAATGTGTGACGGAGGAAGTGAGAGAGGCAGTACCCATTTAGTAGTGGGGAGAGTGAGCTTTTTTTTATGGAATTGGGGGCATGGAGAGGCGGGAGGGAGGTCTGACTTACCATTAACACATTTTTTGGCAAGATCCAAGAAATTGAAAAAAAGAAATGTCTTGTTCTTTGTAGCTGAAACTGTAGGGAGGCGTGAGTGAGAGGCTGAACTCCGACACACAACTGTAGGGTGGCATTTCAAAATGACAGAGGGGAAGGCATGTGTGGTTACTGTGGTTACGCTGCTTTTTTCCGGTTGGGAGGTAGTGACATGGACAGACATTGTCAGTCAGTCTTTTCTTTTCTTTTTTCTTTTTTTTTTTTTTTTTTGTGGATGGGGGGATTGTAGTGATTAGGGAGTCATGTAAAAGTGGTGGAGTCAGATAGCGTGAGTGATAGAAACCAGGAAGGAGTGGAGAGAGAGGGACTGCAGGAGAGAAGGCTACTGCCACATTGGATCTGCCGACTGGACCCATAAAGTGTAACCACTCCACAGAGACTGAGTGAAGGTGAGGTGGGTGAGGTCTGGGTGCTAACGAGGAAGGAGTAAATGCTGTTGACCCAAATCTTTCTTGGTGAAATGTTTTGTGTGTTCTGTACAGAACCCAATGTTTGAGGATTCAGAGCGGAAATGGTAGTACTGTGAACAGTGGAGTTTTGCATCTTGCTGTCTGTTGCCATCTCTGTGAGTCCTGGCTTTGTAATGCTCAGAGTGATTTCAGGGAGCATTCCTTATGTGGGTGACTGGCGGCTGGCACCTTTTTCCATTGGGAGATGCTAGGATTTACAACAGTTAGTAGGGAGATGCTAGGATTTACAACAGCTAGTAGGTGCCAGCCAGCCAATCAGAATGCTTTATTTTTCTAGCCATTATATAATTAAAGGTCTCTGTCATATCCCCCCTCTCTTCCAGGGTTTACATATTTAGGTCCTTAAGTCTCTCCTTATAGGGCTTCTGATACAGACTCTGCACCATTTTAGTTGCCCTCCTCTGGACCGCCTCCACTCTCTCTATGTCCTTCCAGAGATGTGGTCTCCAGAACTGGATACACTACTTTAGCTGGGGTCTTACTAGCATCTATACAGAGGCAATACCGCCTCCCTCTTTCTGCTGGTGATACCCCTCCATATGCATCCCGGTATCCTACTAGCCCTCCCAACTGCCTTGTCATACTGCCTGGCCGCCTTTAGGTCATCCGATATGATTACACCCAAATCTCTTTCCTGCTTGGTGGTTATCAGTAGCATTCCACCCATTTTAGCCCCAAATGCATTACTTTACACTTTTTCACATTGAAACCAAGCTGTCATACCCTTGACCACTCCTAGAATTTTCTCAGGTCTCTGCTCATCCCCCCGCCTGGAGTGTCCAACCTATTGCAGAATTTGGTGTGATCCGCAAAGAGACAGACCTTCCCTTCCAGTTCCTCTGCAATGTCACTTATAAAGACATTAAAGAGGACTGGTCCCAGCACTGATCCCTGAGGCACCCACTGGTCACTCTCCCTTCCTCAGAGTGAGCTTTGTTTACCACCACCCTCTGCTGCCTATTCTGTAACCAATTTCTTATCCAGTTTACCACCTTTGGACTCACTCCTAAGATACCAAGCCAGCTTACTAGCCTCCTGTTTGGAATGACATCCAAAGTCTTATTGAAATCTCAGCAGACTATGTCCACCGCTACACCCTGATCTAATTCCTTGGTCACCCAGTCAAAGAAATTTATCAGATTAGTTTGACATGACGCCCCCATGAATCCATAGTGCCTCAGGTCTTGTAACCCACTGGATTCAAGATATTCCACAATCCTTTCCTTCAGCAGCAACTCCATTAACTTTCCCACCACCAATGTCAGGCTGACTGGCTTATAATTGCTAGCCTCTTCCCTGCTGCCACTTTGTGAAATGGGACTACATCTGCCCTCCTCCAGTCCTCCAGGACCACTCCAGTTAAATAGGACTGTCAGAGATGCAACCAGTACCTCCCTGAGATCCCTCATCACTCTTGGATACACCCTGTCTGGCACATTGCTTTGCCACTTTCAGATTAGTGAGTCCCTTCAGGAAACTCTCCTCTGAAAACAGACTAGTGTCCACCTCCCTCCCCCCAATGCTCCTGTTACTTTTTTGTGGCCCCTCCCCTTTTTCTTCTTCTTCTTGAGCAATGAACAAGTGTTTGTTCAGGATGCCTTCCTTTTCCTGGCCCCCCTCGGCACAGTCCCCCCCCCTTCCCTTTTTAACCTTATGATCCCATGCCTGGTCTTTCTCTTTTCACTTACTTACCTTAAAATTGTCTTGTTCCAACACCTGGGCTGTTCTATCTTCAGTTTGCACCTTCACCTTCCTTACTACTGTTCCCTGCTTCCAGCATCTAAACATCTAAAATTAAGAAGGTCCTGGGTGGGAAGGGTGGTAGCAACATCACACTCCATGATTAAATGAAATGGCATGGTAATACTGTTAAAAAGGGGCTGTCATTTGAAATACACATACTGCATACAGAGGTGGGACTAGACTGCGGACTAGTCATGCTGACAGATACAACATAATGCATGGTATCAAGCTCAATCTGATAAACTTGTACGCTCCCAATAAGAGATGGATGGATCAGTCCGATAGCAATCAGAACCACCTCAGATCTTCCAACATCCAGTGGACACAGGTACATAAGAACTTATGTTGAAGGTATACTGGGTCCATTTCCCAGTGCTTTTTCAGTTTTAGGGCTTAAATTAAAAAACAAAATAAATAACTCTCCCCTCCCATCTATCAAACCCACTTACTATCCTGTGCACAAACAAACCAAAAAAACATTGATGTAAATTTTTCCCCTTTCAGCTTTCCTAACTGCCACTTGATTGCATGCAACATTACAAGTGCGCATGCTTGCAACATTGCTGTTAGAGAGAATGTGGGAGCATGCAGCCTAGTGAGAGACAGTGACTGCATCGGGTGCATGCACTGGTCTGAAAGGAGGCCTGACCCGAAATGCTTTTTTTTGTTTGTTTGTTTTTTGTTAATCGGTGCATTGGGTGGCTGCAAGATGGGTATTACTGTGTGTGTGACAGGAGGGATATCAGCACTGCACATAGGAGGGGTAGTAGGGCAGGAGAATTCATCTGGGACAGGGTGAGTTTAAGCAGATGGGATGAGTATTAGGGTTATTCATTCTTTGACTGATGAGATAGTTAATGGGTATCATCAGCAGATAGGGATAGGGCTGTTCGTATTGGTACTGTTTGGGTATCTTCAGATGGGAGGAGAGGGTATGGGTATTAATATTTGGACGGGGTATCAGCAGTAAGGAGGTGGTAGGTGTGTTTGTACTGGGACAGTGGGTGTAAGTTCATGGGAAGAGGCAGTAGGGGTATATGTGTTGGGACAGGGTTGTTATCAGCAGATGGGAGGAGAGGTAGGGGTAGTCATTCTGGGACAGGGTGGTTATCAGCAGATGGGAGGAGGGACAGTGGTATTTGTATTGGGAAAGAGTGGATATCATCAGATGGAATGGGTAGGGGTGTGTCTACTGTGGCAGTGTGAACATACTTGGACAGCCCATGTGTCACCAGATCGGTGGGGGGGATTAGAAGTGTGTTGCATACTGAGGTGGGGAAGGTATCATCAGATAGGAGTGGCTGGGAATATGCATAATTACTGGGGCAGGATGGGGGACTTGTGATGTGTTTAATCAGAGATACCCCTCTGTGCTCTCCTACTCAAAGGATAAGAGAAAAGTATGCAAGTGGATTATCTATAGCCAACAGATAAACGCATAGAATGGAGTTAGGAAAACAGACTGATACACAGGTAAGAATACATACTTTGTTTTTGATGTTTTACTGTATTTGTGACTATTTGCATCAATTTCCTGAATGTTCTGATTTGAATCAGAGACAGTCAGAATTAATCAGGACTCTCACCTGGATCTGGGCTCTGCTATTAAGGGTCAAGATCTTTTTTGGTTAGCCTATCCCTACTCCCAACTTGGAAGCTTTGTCTTGCTTTTAAGAAGTGTTTAATAAATTAGCAGGCATTACCTATTAGTCATCACACATTTATTATCAGTGCACTACTTAACTTTAAGAATAACCAGGTAACTATTTTTTCTTAAAAATCAAGCAAGGTACCTGTGCTAAGAGAATCAGCTGTGACCCTGGGAGCACTGCTTTAGTGGCATCTCAGTCATGTGCTGTCAGCGAGAGCCCTAATTAAGCTATTCCCCTCCATGATGGAGGGTAGGAGTTATACCTCATGGGAGAACCTTCCTCTGTACCATGACAAAAACTGCCCATCTTACCCAATCAATCATTCATTCAATCAATCAATCATTTTATCTTACCAGGAATAGTACCATTGAGCAAGCTAATTTTCAATGTGGTCCTGGATGACACAACAGAAGGACATTACAATACATTTACTGATACAATCAGAAAGACATTACAATACATCTACTGGTATAATCCAAGTAACAATACACATTACAACCAAAATTATCCAAAATAGCATGACGGATGATACAGTACAACTGCAATCAGTATATGAAGGTTCTACATGGCATATCTACTTGACAAGAAGAGTAAGTACATTACGATATACACTCAAATAATTTCAAAGTAACAAGTGCTATACAGGCGGTGATACACAGAACGGACATCCCAAAATAGGGACCGTTGTAAGGCAATAATGTAGTAATTAGGTAATAACAAATTATGAATAGCATATATACACTTCTCCTTCATAAAACAGTCTAGTAAGGATTTAAAGATCTGGAGACAGATAATGTTAGAAAGTTTCAGGGAGCATTGAAGAGTATTCCACAGGGCTGGGACGGCATGGGTAACTGCTGCTTCGCCATAACGGGACCATACCCTAAGTACATCTAGTAGAATATAAGAATATCTCCTCAATGAGTAGACACCTGGAGGGGCACTTAAAGAATTCTGTAATGCAAGGAGTTTATTTAGGATAGCTCTGTATGACCACAATGAGGCATTTTTTAGTTTTCTATTTTGGAGTGAGGGCCAGTCAAGTTGGGCGTAAAGAGCACAATGGTGGGTTCTGAAAGGGGTGTTAGTAATGACCCTTAGAGCTCTGTGATAACATGTGCCCAGTTTAGTAAGCGCTGATTTTGAACATTGACTATAAATGAAATCTGTTTAGTCAATAAGGGGAAGAAAAGTGGTCTGCAGCTGCCTTATTTTTGCTTCGTGGTTAAGAAGGTGCTTGATTCTAAAAAAAAGGCCTAGCCTCTATTTTAATTTCTTGGGGAGTTCCTCAGCATGTGCTTACTCCCTCAAGGTCATAAAACCAACGTGCCAGACACCACACATTGCAATTCCTCAAACCATGAGTTAAACAGCAAGGCAAAGATGAATGTACAACAACCCATCTATAAAACACTGTCCTGAACTGTGGACTCCCTTGGACAGTTGGAGCCCTGAACCACTGTGGGGAGGGGGAAAGAGGCTGTCTCATGGCGGGCACCATCTTAGGAGGCAGTCACCCCAGCATAAAATATGTAAAGAAGTTGAGGATATACCTCCGGGTGCATACAGCACCCCTGCAATAAGCATCCCACCCAGTTCATCCCCTATTTTAACCAGTTACATTGAGAAAGGAGATACAGGTGCATAATAACATCCCTGTTCAGTGTCTGACTCTAGCAGTTGTCTGTGACTTTCTGTACCAAAGTCTCTTAATTTGTTGTACCACTGTGCCCACCTCTTGTGGATCATTAATTAAATGCATTTTGCCCATACGTTTTGCCTAAGCATATGATTTTGAGGTGGGATACTCCAAGAGAACAAAGCTCTGCCCTCAGTGCATGGAACATTTTAAAAGTGAGGTCAGGGGAAAGTGAAAGTTTATTACCGTCCCCTGAGTGATTGGTCCCAATTTTTCAGCTGCGGCCAATATAAGGTCACATTCATTAATACCGGTGAGCACAACAAGCATAGTCTACGGAATACTGTCCCCCTGCTTTTTGCATGGCATACTACAGTATGCCCACCAGATCCCTTTTGTGTGGTCAAGCCAGAGGAGCTAGGGGCTGGTAAAAGAAACAGGATTATCTCCCTCTAGGAGTTCTGCCACAACCAGAATTCTAAGATTTGAAGCCTGGGTAATATTTCCCAAAGTTTCTAGTCAATATCTTAGAGATTTGTTTTCTTTGACCAGAGTTGCTTAAGTATTAATGGCATGAAGAGCAGACCCAGTGGCTTTCTGAGCAGTAGTAAGGGCCACCTGGGACTGCGTTTCAGAGGTCTGAAGTCTTGAATGTAAATCATCCACTTTTTGGTCTAGAGCAGCTACTTATTTGTCAAGTGCTTGTAAGACCCTCACAAGGAACTCTGAAACTCGAGCACAAAGATTCTCAGAATAACAAATGTAAGCCCTCCCTTTTTAAAAAAGGAGGGGCTTACTATGCTCCTCCCTCCATTTGAGTTTAGGCATTAAGGTATGGCAGCTTGGGCCTGCCCCTTTTGGGTGTGTTCTTGCAACCCCCCTCCAGTGGCTACTATAAAAGGGAGGGGGTGGTTAGAAGAAGGGAGGCCAGTGGGAAGTACTGATGCAAGTGGGTCTGGGGGCCCGAGCCCCAGCCCATAAGTGGCAGTCTGCATTCTGTGGCATTGGTTCTGCATAAGGGTGTTTGTGGGGTGGTGGTCAGGGGCAAGCAACCATGGAATGGGTCCCATGAGTGTCTTGGGAGTCAACGTCCTGGGGGAGAGAAGAACTCTGACTCACTAATGCTGGGTGCACTGAGTTAGGCATTGGGAACTGTTCAGTGGGAGTGAGATTGGCAGTGGGAATGTTACAGTAGTGTCAGTGCTGCAGCATGGCTCCAAGGGCAGTGGCAGGGCCTTTTGGAGCTGTACACAGTGTGGCACACTGTCAAGGGTGGGAGAAGGTGGCCTGCATGGGATCTTGCATTGGCAAACTCACTGTGCCCATGCCTTGGGCAGATTCTGTCTTAGGCCCATTAAAGTGCAGGAGGTTGGTGTAACTGGAAGGAGGGAACCATGTTTCACTTATGGGAAATCCCCCTGGTAAATTGGAGAGGTCTTGATCCCGGGGAACATCTTTAGGGCAGCTGATATAGAGCTGCGGTCTGGCAAAAAGGTTATTCAGGTTCAGGTTTGGCTACCGTCCCCAGGGGACCAGTGTTTTTGGCAAGTATCAGGTATAAGTTTGAGCTTTTCCAGTTCTGAAGCTATGTGTAGCCTGTCCTGCCTTATGGCTGCTATCTGTTTGGGACAAGTATGCTGTTTACATGCTATCTGAACTGCCACAAGTGTACCAGTCATTTTTTTGCTGTCCTCTAGCTCAGTGGAGCTGATCCCTCTATAATTTATTTATTAATTAATTAAATATGCATTTTTATTTTCCCACTACAGTGTCAGCTGTGATTTGTGTTCTGCTGGCTAACTACTTTTTCCCCTCCAGCGTTTTCTCAGCACCCACCCTCTGGATATCTTCAGAAGCTCTGAATCTCCTCTAGGTACCGGCTCCGGAGACTTCTCTTGCCAGTCTAGGAGTTCTGCAGGCAAGGTAAGACCATTTTATTTACTCTAATTGGTCTCCTGGATCTGTTCTTTATTTGTGCCACCTCTGCCTCACTTTTACCATCAGGACTCCTAAAGATAGGAGGTGGGGGGGTTGAAAATGTGGGGGCTCATCCGGGATGTAATTGTGACTGCCATGTGTCCAGATGGTGGTGTTTGGAGCTGCCAGCCTGCGGGCTGTGGGTGTTTGGCAGTGCATCATGGCTGATAGTCACCATTTTAGCTATGTTTGTGCCTTGTGGTCCTTCTACATTACAGCGAAGGCACCAAGCAGCAGTAGGGGTTCAGGCAGGTGATGTAAGAGAAGACTCCTGATTAGCTGGTGCAACTTAGACTAATAAGATAACATGCAGGACAAGCACCATTTTCCCTTGAGTGACTGAAGGTGGAGAGCGTCTAGACATGGCAGAGAAAGTTCCCACCAAGGAGCCCCATGCCCTCGTTCCAGCATCTTTGCTTTCCTCGCTGTGGAAGTCAGCAGGAAGGGGAGCAGCAGAGCAAAAGTGTGCACACTGTGGTTATCGAGGAGAGGGAGTGTTTTGGCTGCCATTGTTCTTGGTTTATGCCAGTAGGCCTGTGGCAGGACTGTTTGAAGGTACCCCTTATTTGTTTGCCTGGCCCTATCCATTTGGGGCATCAGCCGGTACAGCATCAATTGTATCCCAGGGGAGCCTGGACTTATATGAGAAACCAAAGCCATCTGCTCCCCTGTGGAGCCCAATGTGGGGGCCCCTGAGGTTATAGTAGAGGCCGTGTAGGAGGACACTAACAAGGGTGCTGTGGGACACAGCCATCTGCCCAGTCCCATGACACCCACCACCAATGACTATCCCCCTGGCAGAGGGAGAGGTAGGGGATGTGGAGTTATAGCTGACAGAGGGAGAGGTAGGGGATGTGAAGTTATAGCTGGCAACCCCCCAGGGCCCAAGGGGTCTTCCTTGAGTCCTTTACCTGGTGGCAGTAGCTCTTCAGGTGCCCCATGTGAGGAGTCTGTTCAGCAAGATATCTCAAAGCAGTTGGGAGTAGCAGAGCAGGAAGATGAAGTTGTGTGGGAGTGGCCTGCTGTGCTGCCCCCTGGTCAAGCTCCAAAATCACACCAATTTGCTGACCAAGAAGTGTACCGAGCTATCCCTCATCCCTATGTAAGTCCTCTGCTGACATTGCCAGACAATACCCCATGCCTCCCAGCGCTGTGCAGGGCTACCTGTGTTAGAATAGATGGACTACTGAATGATGATCCAGAGAACATGCCTTATAGAACCATAGTATGGTTGGAGCCTGGAACCGTCCAGCAGACCAGTGTCCGGGACCTGCCCTCCTGGTCACAAGTGGAGAGACGTTTGAAGCACAGGATTCATATTCAATATCCAAATGCAGAATACCCATATGTTTCGGAAAGGCTCTGGGACATCATAGAGGAGAAGCCTCCTGACTGGGTGTTTTTGGGAATGATACAGAAGCTTCAACTTCACTCAGAAGCATCCAGTCAGCCATCACAGGAGGTCATCCAGAAAGCCAGGTCTTTGTGCTTTTCATCACCTTGGGCCAGACTTGCGTTGTTCAAGCACTATGCCCTTGTACAGGATGTGGCCAGTTGCAGGATGAAGTACTACATAATTTCAATGGACTCATTTGCTGAGGAAACAACCAAGCCAGACCCTGCTTATTATTATCCCTGCGGCAGGGGGCCCACTATTTAAAGGCAGCATCCTGAAAATTGTAGCCCAGCAGGACTGTCAAGTGAGTTTGCTAAATGTTTTCCAGCTTTGAAAAGAGAAGAAATTTCCAAGAGACTTTGTGCCCAGTGGGGATCACTGGAGGACTGCTTTCAAGTTTCTGAATTCAAGACTGTTGGGACTGAACACACTGTGATTATTCAATTTTTCTAGTTAAAGTATAATGCCTTTCCCTTGTTTAGGAGGGAATTGAATGGGTGTGCTTTAAAAACCAAAATGTATAATGGTGTGCAGTTTGCCTGGTGTGGATACGTATGTTAGGGTATGGGTTATATTGGTAGGTGCAATGTGTGTGTGAGAATGTGTGAGTGTATTTGGTATGCTTAAGGGTATGGTAGTGGGTGTAAGGTGTAATGAATGAAAGGACAGAAAACTGATACTGTTCTTTAAATATTTTATAATTGGACAGTCTGGTAACTTTTGTTAAAATGCTTAACTTTCAATATTGAATCTTAAAGCCGATAGTCTCCACGCTGGGTGGGGATGGTCATAGGGTCCCTTTTTGTTTGGGCCGGCATGCCCTTGGGGAGGCCTGCCTGGTGAGGAGTGCACATACTCATCTGAGCAGGGGATGGCCGAGTAACCCATTTCCCTCCTGGGAAATGGATTTAAAGTTAGGAGAGTGTAAGCCTCCTTTTTTTTTTAAAAAAGGGACTTACTCTGCCCTCCCTCCATTGGGTTTAGGCATTAAGATACGGCAGCTTGGATCTGCCCCTTTTGGGCATGTTCTTCCCCCTTCTGGTGGCTGCTATAAAAGGAAGGGGGTGGTTAGAAGAAGGGAGACTGACAGGAAGTACTAGTGCAAGTGGGGCCTGGGGCCCAAGCCCTGGCCCGGAAGTGGCGGTCTGTATTCTGTAACATTGGTTCCATGTATGGGTGTTTATGGGGTGGTGGTCAGGGGCAAGCAACCCTGAAATGGGGCCCCGTGGGTGTCTTGAGAGTCAACGTCCTGGAGGAAAGAAGAACTGTGGCTCACCAGTACTGGGTGCACTGAGTTAGGCCTTGTGGCCTGTTCTGTTGGAGTGGGTTTGGCAGTGGGGGCATTGCAGAAGTGGCAGTGCTGTGATGTGGCTCCAAGGGCAGTGGCAGGGCCTTTGGGAGCTGTACCAGGTTTGGCATGCTGTTGTGGATGGAAGAAGGTGACCTGCATGGGATCTCGCATTGGTGGACCCTCCGTGCCTGTGTCTAGGGCAGGTTCCGTCTTAGGCCCATTTAAGTGCAGGAGATTGGTGTAACTGGAAGGAGGGAACTGTATTTCACTTGTGGGAAATTCCCCTGGTAAATTGGAGAGGCCATGGGCCCAGGGAACGTCTTTGAGGCGGCTGACATCTGGCCGTGGAATGGCAAAAAGATTATTCTGGTTCAGGTTTGGCTACTGTCCCTGGGGGGGGCCAGTGGTTTCGGCAAGTATCAGGTATAATTTTGAGCTTTTCCAGCTCTGAAGCAATGTGGAGCCTGTCCTGCCTTATGGATGATATCTGTTTGGGACAAGTATGCTGTTTACATGCTATCTGAACTGCCACAAGTGTACCAGTAATTTTCTAGTTGTTCTCCAGCTCCATGGAGCTGATCCCTCTGTAATTTATTTGTTAATTAATTATTGAAATATGCGTTTTTATTTTCCCACTACGATGTTAGCTGCGATTTTTGTTCTGCTGGCTAACTACTTTTGCCCCTCCAGCATTATCTCGTCACCCACCTTCCGGATGTCTTCAGAAGCTCTGAATCTCCTCTAGGTACCAGCTGTGGAGACGTCACTTGCCAGCCTATGAGTTCTGTGGGCAAGGTAAGACCATTTTATTTACTCTAATTGGTCTCCTGGATCTGTTCTGTATTTGTGCCACCTCTGCCATGCTTTTATGATCAGGACCCCTCGATATAGGAGGTGGATGGGGGGTACACAAAGGCCACCTACTTTGCCTCTAACCTGAAGAGAAATATCAGTTCTTCCTCAATTTTTTGGCAGGCCATCTTTTTTGTTCTCCCTTCCCCCAAGTCATCTTTTCCAGTCCTCAAACTTGATGGCTCTACTGCTCCTCTCTCCTCCCCAACTGAAGTAGCAGTTGCTTTCAACCGCTGCTTCACTTCCTGTCCCACTGCATCCTGTCTGAACTCTGATCCCTTTCCTACCCCTACTCCTTCCTCTCAAGGTTTCTTCTTCACCTCTATTACCCCTGCTGTGTCCCTGTCTGCTCTGCATTCTCTTAATCCCTCCAAGTGTTATAGTCCCAACAGACTTGACCTCAGACTCCTTTATCTCTCTGCTTAAGCAATTGCTCCCCCCACCACACACAAACACACACACACACACTCTCCTTAGCCTCTCCTTTTATCTCAGGACTGTTTTCCACTCCTGGAAACAAGCAAACATTCTTCCCTTACACAAAGGGTGACCACTCCTGTCCTGGTAACAACTGTCCAAGTTCCCTACTCCCTACTCTGGATAAACTCCAGGAGAAACTGGTGTTCTCCCAGCTCCCCTCTTAACTTGCCCCATCCTCTATTATCTCTTTTCCTTCCAGTCTTGCTTTTAGAGGGCCCATTCCACAGTATCTTCCCTCCTCCATGTCACTGATGCTATCCTGAAGGGAATGGATCAGGGGCAGGTCCCCACTGCCATATTTATTGACTTAGCTTAGGCCTTTAATACAGTGGCTCACCTCCCTCTTCCAGGCAAGTAGAGTATGATGGGACTGTCTGACCCTACAGTAGGATGAGTCCATTCTTACCTCACTGGCTGATACTGGTCGATCCAGATGAGCAATGCCTTATCCCCACCCCTCCCAGTCACCTCCAGCATACCACAAGTCTCCACTTTAGGTCCCATCCTCTTTTACCTGTTCCTTAATGGCCTCCCCTCTATCTGTGTCTCATCCAGCATTCATATATACACTGACGACATAGTTCTTTTTGCCTCGTGTGCCTTGGTCCCTGAGCTGAAAACGTTGGTACGGCGTGACTTCAATTGTGTTCAGTACTAGTTCTGATCAAACCATCTCAACCTGAATCCCAAAAAGGTGGTCCCCATGTCTTTTTGCTCCAAGCAACAACTTTTTTAGCTCATTCACTGCCATATTTAGAACTATCAGTGGTACCCCACTTCAAAGGTAACTGGCTTTAAGTTCCTTGGCATGGGATTGGATAGAAATCTGGATTTCTTCACACACATTGACAATCCACAAAACATTCCACCCAAAACTCGGCACCTTATACAGGAATTACTCCTGCCTGCCCCTCCTGGTCCATTGAGAGATCCTCCTAAAAATGATCCTTCCGATGTTTGACTATTCAGATGTTGTCTATGGTGTTGCCCCCAAGTCCACCCTGGCCAGGATAGACCCTCTCTTCCATTCCTTCTGTCACTTTGCTACCAACTGACCTTATGCAATCATCACTGCTCCATCTACCAGAACCTCTTGATCCCCTCTCTTGCATCTTTTCATCAGTGTGTCAGCTTGGCTCAGTTAGTAGCACATCTACCTCTAGGCCAGAAGGTCATGGGTTCTAGTTTCATATAGGAACATGGGCTCATACCATAAACATTGGCCCATAAGTGCAGTACTGAGGTATACTCTACTGTTGGCGTGTGCCATGCTTCAGATGAGATGATAAACCAAGGTCCCTTCTGTCCATCTCTGGTGATGTCCTGGTGGGTGTCTAGGTGTAAGTAAATGAACCTAAGGCACCTTTTGCAAGAGTTCATGGGGTTTTCTCCCCAGTGCCCTGGCCGACATCCCTTTTCCCATGAACTAGTTCTGACAATAATCCAAGACTATGTTTGGGTTTTGATGTGTAAATTGGCTTCCACTACACGTTTACAGTCATTTTTCTGCCAGTCTGTCATTGATGTAAAGTGCTTTGGGATACAATGTGTATAGAAAAGTTCTATATAAATGGTAATTCTTTGTCTTCTTCTTCTTCTTCTTCTTCTCTCTCACGTTGATGCTTTTCTGTCAAAATACTGGCTTACCTAACTTCCTTCCTATCTCACTGACCTACCTTTACCCTCGATCCCCTCTTGCTACTCACTCCACTCCTTGGAATTGCACTCCTTTAGCATTCTTTGCTGCAACACTTCTGCTGGCCAATTTGCCTTTTCTATAAGACTGACCTCCCTCTAGATCTTCCTTCCCCCTGTCATCTGTTACTCTTTCTCCTACCCTTCTCTTTTAATAACACTTCAGAGCTCACTAAATCTCAGTCTGCTCTTGCCTCTAGCCACCATGGCCTATTTTCTGCCAAAATCCCTCTTACTCAACCCTCCTTGTGTTATTAACAGAAATCTTGTTCAACTGCACTATAGTTTCCTGTGTTTTGGGTGTCAACTCCTCCATCTTAACCAACCCTATTTTATTTTCTCCTGCTACTGCCACCTTGTATTTTAACTGCACTGCTCAAGTGTATTTTAATTTGCACCACTTCAAATGTAATTTGTGGCCATACCATTGTTGTTCAGTCTTTGTGCTGTTTTATATTTTTGCGCCCAATTTTTACCCCTCTCCCAAATCACATCTGGAAATAAGCTTTGGCTCACTGTTCCTCTCCTGGCTATGAATTTCTAAATAAATAAATAAAAATAAATCCCAACACTTTGACACTGAAAATCTGTGGCTGTACAGGTGTCGTGTTGCTTGACTGAGGTAACATTACAACAGTGACTGCTTAAATGCAAGCTAGGAGACCAATCCAAATTATTTATTTTTCTTTTTCCTGTGCTTCAACTCTGTAAACATCTCCCCACATCATTGCTAGCTTCACATTACTATGGAAAATGTATGCACATAAATTCACTTTATGTTACGTGAAATAATTCAATAATGTTGGAGCCACAGCTGTAATAAAGTGGTCCCTGTGGTGAGCCTGGTGTCTGGACCTTAAGTACTGTATTCAACAAATGACTTGTATGGAGGAGTGTGAGAGCACAAATCATTGCAATATGAAACAGCTGCCAATAGGAAATCAACTGCAGTTTTGATCTATCATTATTAAAACATATATAGAAGATGTGCCAGTATTCAAACCCCTTTCCCTCATTTGTTTGCACAAAACAGCAAACGGGGCACAGGCGTAATTCCCATATTGTTGTTGCATTTTAACTTAATGTTTCTGTCACTGTTTTTTGTCCCAGGTTCCCTCACCTTTAAGTCAGAATCCCCACAGCTGCACCCTTTCTGTGGCTGGGATGGTGGCCAGAGAGGTGCTTCAGCTTGGAGGGGAAAGAGAGCAGATCCAGAGGATCACTTGGGCAGCATGAAATGGGAGGGTGCTACATGTCATTGTCCACCTGGGTACAAATGACCCACCAAGGGACAGGGACAGGGTAGTGCAAGGAAATTTCAGGGAGCTGGGAAGGGGATTCAAACAGGTGGTATGTACGGTGGCTTTACCGATGTGTTACCTATATATGACTGGGAGAGGATAAGACCCACTGCACCAGGGCTTTTGACAATTGGTTGAAGACATGGTGCATGGAAGAGGGCTTTGACTACACTAGGAACTGGGGGCCAACCTGGAGGATATCGGCTTCTATGGGAGAGATGCAGGCCGCATCTTTCCAGGAGGGGGAACCACAGCCCTTAGTGGGAGGTTTTAAATGCTACTTGGACGAGCATTTAATCTAGGTGTGGGGAGGCTGTAAAACCAAAGGAAGCAACAATTGCCCCATCCAGCTGATGAAGGAGCAGGGAGGGAGAGCTGGAGGAGAATAAGCTCCCCCAGGGCAGGGGCAAAAAAGACAGGGATGGGGACAAGGCAGAGAACAAGGGGGGGTTTAAATCATGAAAGCAAGAAGAAAGGAGTAATGGAGATAGGTAACAGAGAAGGTTATAAGGGAAGGGGGATCAGGAGAAGCTTCAGGGAACAGCACAAGCAGAAAGGGGGGGGAACAGGAAAGCAGGCAGAGAGGGAGTAAGGTATGGAAAGCCATGTGCACCAATGCAAGGAATCTGGGAGATAAAATTCTGGACTTAGAGGCCATCATAATGGAGGCTAGCCTGGATTTGGTAGCTATCACAGTCATGGTGCACTGACAGCCATAAGTGGGACATGGCCCTACCGTGCTACTCTCAGTTCAGGAGAGACAGGAAAGGGGGGAGGGGAGGGGAGGAGGGTTTGTACTACATGTGAGGGAGGGAATCAAGGCCACAGAAATACAGGAACACCCGGAACAAAAAGAAGGGTTACAGGTGCTGTGGTTCATCCCGGAGATAGGTACTGGGACTGCTATTCATACAGGGGTGGTATACAGACCTCCAGCACAGGAAGAGGAGCTGGATAAGGCACTTGGGGAAGCCATCATCATGATGATGGCAAGTAAGGGGAGATGCTGCTAGTTGGGGGCTTCAATCTGCCAGTTGTGGACTGGAGCCTTCCTACTGCAGCTTTGGCTAGAAATGGGGTCATCCTTGATTCCCTACAAGGGGCTTTTCTGAGGCAGCTAGTCAAGGAACACACTAGAGATGGGGCAGTTCTGCAGCTGCTGCCTACAAACAGGGATGGTATTACAGATTCCAAAGTGGGCAGTCCCCTAGGTACTAGTGATCACTGTACAGTGTGGTTTATAAAAACTGAGGAAAATCACTTAAGAATGAGGGTCCTAGACTTCAGGAGGGTAGATTTCAAAGAAATGGGAGACTGTCTCAGAAACTGCCTCATAAAGGGGGATTTCCAGGGAGGGACAGAGACACAGTGGGGAAAAATAAGTGAGGGCATAATTAAGGCATCCGAACTCTGTGTGAAGGAAGTGAGTAAAAATAGAAGGAAAAAGGGACCATTATGGTTCTCTAGGGAAGTGGCCAAGGTGGTGAGGGGAAAAAAGGGTGGCATTCAGGAGTTATAATGAAATGGAAAAGGAGGAAGACAGGGAGGCATATCAAGTAAAACAGAGGGAAGCAGGAAAGGCAGTGACGAAGAAAAGGTGCAGACAGAGGAAAGGCTAGCCAACGGGTAGCGAAAGGTGATAAGACTTTCTTCAGCTATATAAGTGAGAAGAGGAAAGCAAGGGGAGGGATAGTGAAGATAGGTAGAGTGGCAGGGGTAGGCTGCACATAAGGGGATCAAGAAAAAGCAGACATCCTGAACAGGTGCTTCTGCTCAGTTTTCATAGTGGGGGGATGGACCATTAGGGAACAGCAAGAAGAAAGAGGGGAGGTGGACACAAGTCCATTCTCACAGAAAAGAGTCCAGAAGGGACTTGCAACTCTGAAAATGGACAAGACTTTGAGATAAAACAGGATGCAACCCAGGAGCGTAGTTAGTTTTTTTTACAGGGGGCAAAAGTGCTAAAAGTCTTGCTGTTCATAGTAAATCCCAAATCAATAAGCTGGGGGTTGGGGGGGGCCGCCTAGGTCCCCGGAAGCTATCAGGTTTTCGATGCATTCTGGTGCATTTTGAGCATCATTTTGACACTATTTGGTTGCTTTTCTCACCTTCTTTGATTTGTCTCAAACAACCAATATTCCTGTCAAAATACATAACTTTTTATTTTATTTAAAAAATTGTCTAAACTAAAGCAATTTCTTGACCAGTACCAAGGAACAAAAATGATCTAATTTAGAAAATTCAGCCATAAAATGCTCACATTGGTAACCATATTGCGGATAGGATTTACACATACCGTTAAGATAAAATACAGTATAAGGGAATGGACCATTTCGGAGATCAGATAGGCTGCCATCATTTAATCAAAGTTGTTGTCTATCACTGTCTCACTTGTCGGAAGTAAAACTGTGGCTACTGGCTAGCTAGAGTAAAAGAGATCTCTATGCAGCAGCAACCAAAACAGTCCCAAAACCAATGCTGCATAAAACAAACCCATTTATACTGATAATGGTCCCTCTAAAACATGAACCACTGAGTGTGAACCACAGTTTGAAACTGAGGACCGCTGCTATCAGTCTGCAAGCAACCTTCTGCAAAATGGATGCAAAAAGCCCTACTTGTGTCAGCAGATCTAGCACAAGTCTTAGCATGGTCTGTGGGAAAATAAAAAAAAAAGTTGTAAATATCCAAAACTGTGCAGATAACAGTGCCCCAAACCACACCCCACTACCTACAACAGATGAGAGGATAGTACAGGCATACTAGACATGCCGCCATCAGCTTAATCTGGATTAATGTATGTCAATTCTCAGATACATCCATCTACATCACCCCTCCCCTGGGATGAGGCTAGCAATAGGCAGAATTGTCTAGTCCTCCTTTCCCGTCGAATAATGAATGATACAAACATTCAATCAATTCTGGGGAAAAAACAAGTGAAATTTACAGAAGGTGTTCTCTAGTAAATTAAAAGCAAAATAGAGTATGTTTGTGAAATGACATACTGAAGTAGAAAGCAAATGCTGAAGGTGAAGCCCAGACCACCCAGACTCCAGACCAAAACCAAAGCTAGTAGCTAAAGGCCCTTAGGGATTCATCTGGTGCTACAGTCAGACTCTGGAGGATTGGAGCCTGCGGCAGCTAAAAATAAAGTGAAGAACAGAAAGAGAACTATTGAGCTCAGAGTAGGCCTTGTCTTGATCAGAGGAGATGGTTGCAAGAACAAGCAGCAAGGGCCTGAACCAGTCACAGTGCCAACAAACAGCCAAATGGAAATGACCACGCACTATAAAAATATGAAAGAAAGCAGGCCAAACATTTTAAGTTTTTGGAGCCAAGCCAGATTACATACTATATATACACTACTAGTACTACTACTTAAATTTTACCGGGTGACATTGGCACACAAAGAAAAAATGCAGCAGCAGCCTACTAAAAATAACATGACTTTGTTTGAATTGGTACAGTAGGTCTGGAGCCAGAGGTTTCAAGAGGTACATACCTTTCTGAGTCGGACTCATGTCCCTCCATGTTTGTCCTACTGTCTACTTTCGACTCCACTCCTGTCCTTTCTTCTGGCTGGCAGAACGCAACACCCCAGTCCCCTGGAGTGGAACTTTGGCAGCAGAAATAAAAAAAAAAAGCCCAGCCCAGCAGCAACCAGCATTATAGTTACCCCATCTAGTCAGTCCCAGATGACTGAGTGAGTTTTTTTAAATTTAGTCCGACTCCTGTCCTCTCTTTCTGGTTCGTACCACCGGCCAATTCTGACACAAGTGCTGCAAGACTAATGAGGAGTGAGTGGCCACTGATTTGAGGGAGATTCTCAAGCTGAAAAAGAAAATGGAACAGACAAAATTTTTTATGGCACGTTTCAAGCTACGCTCCTTGGGTGAGACTCTAGTGTGGCCATTGCTGCAATTGGCTGAATCAGAGTGTCATCATGGTCCAAGCAGCCAATCGGAACACTTCTATCAAAAGAAACTACATGGCGCATCCAATCAGGACAATTTAAGGACCCACAACTATGTACCCCCTCCCAGACATCTTGCCCTAATTGCCTAGTCCAGAAATAGAGAGGGGGGGGGGGGAATAAAAATAATAAAATAAAATGGACAAAGAAAATGTCCCGGTTGGATTTCTCGGGGGGGGCAGCATGCCCCATCTGCCCCCCCATAATCTATGCTACTGATGCACCCAAAGGTACTAATGGAGTTCAGGAAGTTGTTAGCTGCCCCACTGAAAGCCTTATTCAGCAGCTCATTGGAAACAGGCATGGTTCTGGAGGACTGGAGGAGAGCAGACATGTTTTCACACCATTAGAACAGCAACAGGGATGAAGCTAGCAACCATAGGCTGGTAAGTCTCACATCAGTGGTGGGCACAGTAATGGAAACCCCATTAAAGGAAAGGCTGGTGGAGGCCAGCCCACCGGTGCAGTGGTTGGATTTCTGCTTGCGACACCGGTGAACCGGGTTCGGGAACGAGCCCAGGTTGCTGGAGGACCGGCTGGGGGGAGAAGGATTGAGCATCCCAGGGACAGCTCTCCTTCTCCAGGGGAAGGGCAGAGGAATGCCTGCCGGCTCCTAGCGGAGACTATGAGCATCGCAGGATGTTGGACCAACACGTTAAATGGGGGAGGGGCGGACTTTGGTGGCAGCCATGATGTCACTATGCCACCCTGCACAGAAAAGAGGAAAAATGGCTGGGTGCCCACCGGATGATGGCCTCCAGGTCCTCTGCACCACCAAACCCTCCAAGGAGCTGTTCCCCACAACCTCAGCAGCATCCTGTGGCCTATAGGTAAGTGCCAGGCAGCCCCCACTGGTGCATTCCCTCTCGGAGGGGGGAACATGCCCGGTGATGGGATACACTGGGATACTGCGGGAGGGCTGTGATATGGGGTCTGCAGGGGAGTCAGGACTCGAGTGAGGTAGTAGGGTGGTATAGCAGTGGGGGCCATAGGATGCCTGAAGGAGTGGGGGGGGCACCTGAGCAGGAGTGGGGGAAAAACAGATAACACACAAGAAAAAGGAAAGGCTGGTAGAGTATCTTGAATCTGAGGCTGCACACTTGTCTCTAAGGCCAGAGGATCGGAAGCTTGTGGGTTCTATCCCCACATCAGGAACTTGGGGTAAAATCCCAATACTAACACTGTAGAGCAGCATGGGTTAGGTAAGGTCCAAACTGAGGAAAGGATAGCCAACTCTGTTAAGAAGGGAGATAAGACCTTTTATAGGTACATTAGGGAGCGAAGAAAGACCAAAGGAGGGATACTGAGGCTTAATAAAGGGGAGGGAATGTGGGTAGAGGGTGACAATGAAAAAGCAGGGATACTGAATGAATATTTCTGCTCAGTATTCACAAAGGAAGAGGAGGGGGAGGTACCTAAACCAAACAAGAGAAACACTTGAAGACGGGGGTCATACCTAGTCCATTTACAGAAGAAAGGGTTCTGAAAGAACTAGTAAAATTGAAGGTGGACAAAGCAATGGGGCCTGATGGGATTCACCCAAGAATTCTAAAAGAACTGAGGGTAGAACTAATGACACCGTTGACTACTCTCTTTAACAAATCATGGGAGGATGGGGTGGTACCTGAGGACTGAAGGAGGGCGGATGTGATTCCTCTTCACAAAAGTGGGAGCAGGACAGAGGTAGGAAACTACAGACCAGTTAGTTTGACCTCAGTGGTAGGTAAAATGATGGAATCACTTCTGAAGGGAAGAACTGTTGAGTACCTAGAGGCCAGTGGGGCACAGGACCCAAGGAAGCATGGATTCATGATGGGAAGGTCGTGTCAGATGAATCTAATAGATTTCTTTGACTGGGTGACCAAAGTAGTAGACCAGGGAGGGGCTGTGGACATGGCTTACCTAGATTTTAGCAAGGCATTTGATACAGTCCCACACAAAAGATTAATACACAAGTTAGCCAGCCTTGGAGTGTGTCCCAAGGTGGTAGCCTGGATAAAAAATTGGCTAGACAACAGGACGCAAAGGGTAGTAGTAAATGGAGTCCACAGTGAAGAAAGGAGGGTTACTAGCGGGGTACCGCAGGGTTCAGTACTGGGACTGGTCCTTTTTAATGTCTTTATAAGTGACATTGCAGAGGAACTGGAAGGAAAAGTGTGTCTCTTTGCAGATGACACAAAGATCTGCAACAGGGTTGATACACAAGATGGAGTGGAAAGGATGAGAAGGGACTTGGCAAGGTTGGAGGAATGGTCAAATGTATGGCAGCTCAGATTCAATGCAAAAAGTGCAAGGTAATGCACCTGGGAAACAAAAACCCAGGGCAAGAGTACACAATGTGGGGTGAGATACTGACAACAGTAAGAATGGAAAGGGACCTGGCGGTAATTATATCAGATGACCTTAAGGTGGGCAAGCAATGTGAGAAGGCAGTAAGGAAGGCTGGGGGGATACTGGGATGCATAGGAAGAGGCATCAATAGTAGAAAACAGGAAGTTGTTATCACTCTGTACAGGCAGTTGGTGAGACCCCATCTGGAGTACTGTGTGCAGTTCTGGAGACCCCATCTCCGCAAAGACATAGACAGAGTGGAGGCTGTCCAGAAGAGGGCAACCAAAATGGTGCCGGGTCTGCACCAGAAGACATACAAAGAAAGACTAAAGGAGCTTAATATGTATACCCTTGAGGAAAGGAGGGAGAGAGGGGACATGATAGAAACTTTCAAGTACCTCAAGGGAATCAACAAAGTCCAAGTGGGTGGCATCTTTCAGAAAAAAGAGATGTGCAAGAACAAGGGGGCACAATTTGAAGATAGAGGGGGGACGGCTCAGAGGTAATGTGAGGAAGTATTTTTTCACAGAGAGGGTTGTGGATGCATGGAACAGCCTCCCTGAGGAGGTTGTGGGTCAAGAACAGTGGGGGAATTCAAGAATGCATGGGACAGACATAAGGCAGTCCTAGTGGGGGGTAGGAGGAAGTAAGCTGTTGGTTAATTAGGATCTGCAGCTTATCTGTTAGGTAGGAAAATGGGCAGACTAGGTGGGCCAAGCAGTCCTTATCTGCCGTCACATTCTATGTTTCTATGTTTCTATGTGATGCACTCATGTGCACTCATGAGGTGCCATCTTTCAGATGTGACGTTAAACCAAGGTCCTGTCTAACTACTCTTGTGGTTATTCAGGTTGACGTTACAGAACCTGTGTCACTTCTTGAAAAAGAGTAGGGGTAGTTTATTTAAAATAAATAAAAATAGCATCATATACAACATTGAATACAATAGTTCAGTTCAATTTAAAGTTTATTTGTTCTGCTTTCAGTCATTGCAATATTAAAAACATACAAAAACCATACAACAAATTTTATAGCGGTTTGCTTGTCTATAATTAGATAAGTGAAAAAGCAACTGACATTGTAAAAAACTTTATATAAAAATTTCAGCAAACATTTTAATTTTTTAATATATGCCCCAGGGTGCTCAGTGTGTCTAGTAAAGTTTTAGTAAGAACAAATTTGGGAGAGTGTTCTTTAGATAATTCTAAACAAGGTTTTAAAATGTAGCATACCGTGAACAGCAGTGTGAGGTGGGTGCTGTAAAGGGCAGCCAGCCCAAATTCTGAACGTTCCCAAAAGAAAACAGCACTCCTTGGCAAAGAAGACTGATGGATATCCAAGGTACATCAAAAACTAGATATTTATTGTGGTAAACAACAACACAGGCAAGCGTCTACTACACCTGCACTTCCGCAAACCGCCTTCATTAGGGTGTGTGGCTAGAGCAAGTTCATCATCACTTTTAACCCCCCCCCAAAGTATAACAAATCACAGATAAAATCAATTAATCACAAGATGTGATAAATTATACAATAATTCCTACAAAAGTGACAGAAATACAGTTTAAAATGAAAGAACACTCTACTATAGTCAGTTAGTACATAAAACAAATGTAAAGAAAAGATACTGGCAAGTTCTATGATTTATTAGTTAATCGTATTCACTGTAATCAATATATTTTAAATTCAAAAAGAAATCAACACTTCCCAAGTAGTGAGCCTGTACATTTCATTTCATTTTATTTTATTTTATTTGATAACCGGGTAAAAAAGCAACTGAGCCACATGGCCCTTTTACAGGCTTGACCTGGTGAGGGTCGAAGGTCTCTCAGAACATCAATACATGAAACCTGAACTGACAAAATTAAAAGCCAAAAATACTATACAATGCAAAAAAATTGCGTTAAAACAAAACATAAAATAAACAACAAGATAGAACCGATAAGAATGACATAAATAAAGTTATGTGCAAATACATACAGGCTTGGAATAAAGCATTTTCTTTAAAGAAATCTTAAACTCTCATGGATCTTGAGCATTTTGCAACTCAACAGGCAAATCATTCCATACTTTTATTGCATTTTGTTTAAAAGATTTTTGATATTTGGTGGTTTTACAGATCAAAACTGCAAAAATAATTGAATTCTGAGACCGCAGTGTTCTTGTAACTGTTCTCTGTGGTTCTATGTCATAATGGCGATTCCTGAAAGGCAACTGTCATTATGGCGACGGTACTAACTGGAAATCATTTTTCAGCGATGTACATCCCGATGCACAGAAACAGCGCCCGGCATTTAGATTTTAATGCTAATGTGGGGCTGTGCCCCACCCTCTACTAAATAATTCTTAACTCGGGGGTGCATGTCGGTGAGGTAAAATTTGGGGCAAAAATAAATTTTGGGCTGGGCACACAAAAATGTAGGCACGCCCGGACCTGAACCCGGATCCCTCATAGCTGTAGGCTGCCACCCACACTATGGGGTCAGCTTGATAGCCCCACACCAACCATGCTAGGCCAACCCTCACTCCCTCCCTTCCATCATGGTTGCTCTCCCCCACGCACATATATATATAGCAGTGTCCTGTCACTGTATGCGCGAGCCTCCCCCATTCTGTCGCCTTCCTCACACCCTCACCCTGTCCTTCCTGTGCAGCAAGTGGGTTGCCATTTTGGTAGGCACCCACTTGCGGATAGGCACATCACAGGATACCATTCTGAGTTTAAAGAAATTGTACAGAGGATGAAATTCTGTCCAGTGAATCACCTTGTATACAAAACAAGACATCTGTAGAATATCCCTGTTTTCCAGGAATAACCACCCCAGCCTGTTATACAGACTGCAGTGGTGTTCCCTGGATTTTGCCCTAGGGGCAAATCTACATATTGAATTGTACAAGATATTTCTCTGTTGTCTAATTCTCTCTGTGACACCTCCCCAAACTAAACTACCATAGTCCAAAATTGGTATTAAACAAGCCATAGCTATGGTCCTTCTTGCCTCATTGGTTAAATAATCCCTAACAGTATAAAGGGCTCCAATTTTTCTGTGCAGTTGTTTAGTTACACTATCAATATGGGCCTGAAAACCCATATGGTAGTCCAAAATCACCCCTAAATATCTAAACTCTGAAACAACCTCAAATTTAACATCACCATTTGTCTTTATAATAAAAGGTTCCTGTAACTTTTTTAATTTGTGAGATGAGCAAAATAACATTCCCTTAGTTTTCTTTTTGTTTAACACAAGGCAGTTACTTTTTAACCAACCTGTCAATTTATTATACTCACTGGCCCAGATATTCAAACTGTGCCCACAAAGTGCGCAACAGCAGGAGCAAGCGCAAGTCTACTGCGCCCATGCGCAAGAAGCGCGCTATTCAAAAACTGTGTAGGCGAAGATGCACCTACGGCCAACGACTGAACATCGCACCACCTGCACCATAGCACAACTAAAGATGTGAAGCTGAGCATATCTGATGAACCATAGCGCAACAAGGGATGCTCAGCGGAGCAGTCCAGATGCGCCATAGCGCAACCAGGGATGCTCCCTGCAGCAGGGCAGCAATGCAACAGCACAACCAGGGATGCAGGGGCCCACCACCCATGCCACAGATGGGAAGAGGAACACACAGAAGAACAGACATCGTCCCCCACACCTCATGCACTGCACAACCGGGGCAGAGCTGGAATAACCACTGGCCCATGGATACCAGCAACCAACCCACAGCCGGGCCATGGTACCCCAGCACACCTCTGGCAAACTGTGACCGGCACACAAGGAGGGCCGACCACCCCATACCACACCATCCCACCAATGCAGAGCACACCCTGCACCATGATCCCCGTACACCCTGCCCAGGAGTAGCACCCAACAGTGCAGGACATCCCATGCATGCCACCACCCCCCCTTTGACAATGCAACCCTGTGCACCATGGAGTCATGAATGTAAGCCCCACCATGAGCACCCTGCAGTGGGTGGCAGCATACAGCGATGCAACAGATTCATACACAGTGCCGCCCTGCACATCCTCCCCGAGGTACAGCTGAGAGACCGACCATGCATCAGCACACGAGGTACCCCACATGCGACAGGGCATGCCCCGGACCCCACCTCCAGCGGTACAGCACCCTGCACATCCTCCCAAGGACACATCCCGTCCCAGCACTGGCCACAACAGCCAGCACAGACATACACAGTGCAGCATGGAGGCATGCACCACACAGGATGTAACACAGTGCATGAACAAACACCCACCCATACCCAAGGGCACACCAACACAGGGACACAGTAGTGGGTCAACCAAGCCACTGGCATGTGGCCACAGCTGACGTGTACACACGGCCAGCACCCCTACATTGCTCAGGTGTGCCAGCCACCCTGCACAGGCACCATGAAGCTGTATGCCACCAGCATGCTGCCAGAGCACAAGTGACAGACACTGGAGCACATCCCCTGCAACAGACACAAGTGACAGCATGGAGGGGGGACAACAACAGCAGAGGCCACAGTGCCACCGGAGGCAGACATGCACCATACTGGTGATGGCAGGTAACCTGGCATTGTGCCGGGTACAGTTGTTATCCAGCATGGACAGCCACTACTGACACGCCAGCAGACTGTGCATATCACAGACATGCAAGGGTGTCAGCTGCACAGGCCATGGACTGTCTGACAGGGGTGCCCCATGGACCACTGCACACAGGCATTGAGTACACAGAGTACAACACACAAACCACAGACAGTAACTGATCCCCCTGCCCACACCATAGGTGATTCACCTCTGCGCACACACACACACACACACACACACACACACAACACACACACACACGCCCATGCGTGCACCACCCCTGACTCCATGCACACCACTGCAGCTGAGCACCTGTAGTCTGCTGCAAATCAGAGAGCACCACAGTTGTCATAACAAAATGCATATATTTAAAAGATGTAAAGAAAACTATATGCAATTATTTACAAGGGGGGAAGGGCCACATAACAGGTGGGGGTGGGTAAGGGGCAGGGGTGAACATATGGGATAGGGAAGAAGGGGTGTGAGGGTGGGTCAAGGGGGGGAAGGTGGTAGTCGAGGTATGGGGACATCAATGGCCACCCCGGTCCTCCTCCTCATAGCACTGATGTGTGCTCCTCCGTCTCCTCCTCACCCCGTGGCGGTGGATCCTCTGAAGGAGCTTCAAGGTCTCCCTCGCCACCTGGAGCAGCTTGCGTAGACTCTGCTGGATTTTCAGGAGTCGCCATCCACCTAGGACGAGGGAGCAGAGTCAATAGGTGTGACTGTCCAGCCCCCTGCAGCCCACCCATTGTACATGGCATACAGCCTTGTGCCACGCCCCTGTGATGGTGTGCGACCACCCACAGTGACCATGTCCACAAGACCTACCCACCCAGGCAGCCACAGCCATGTGGACCATTGCACACACCCACCGCCCATGTCCTGCACATCACCACCATGGCCGTACAGTGATTTGGCTATGCGGTGTGAAGGCAGTGCCACAGCCACGTGCCCAGTGCACACTTGGACCACCATTAATGCACTCCCAGACATGCAGTGCCACTGGACAGTGCTGACTGTAACAAGTTGCGTGCATGGCAGAGGTGTCAATGGATGGTGGCCATGCCCCACTGCCCACTCAGTTATACAGCATGCAATAGTAATCATGGATGTAAGGCACTCACCATCATCAGGCTGGTCCATGCGCTGCAGACCACCATCATCCCTTCTGTCCCTCTGTTCCTCCGTGCGGCGCCTCTGGTCCTGGTTCTGCCGGTGTTCTTCTGGCCCTAAGGTGCAAACATGGAGAGAGAGGAACATCAGTACAATCTGGTAGCAAAGTCCCCCCACCCCCATGTGTGTGCAGTCCCACACAGCCATACCCATCCACCCCACACCCCGATACCACCACCACGGCCAACACCGGATGGCCCCCCATGTGCTGGACACATGCAACCGTGATACCCATATGGACGATAAAAGTGTATGGATGTTGCACATACCTGGCCGTGACACCATGCCCCTTCTGGCATGTGCCCGCAGGCGGGCAAGCAGGTCTGGGTCCCTGTGCCTCAGGTCCCCTTAATGGTGGCGGCACTGTTCCACCATTTGCCCCATACCGGTGGCATCCTCCAGGGCATCGGCTACCTCCTGCCAGACCGCACTCCTGGCCCTGTCCAGGGGTGCCTCTCTATACAAAGCCCCAGCATGGAGCTCAACTATAGCCACCAGGTTGGCAAGCTCAACCTGGCTCCAAATGGCTGCACGCCTCTGCGCCATCTCTGCTGTCTGGTTGCATCAAAATGGCGCTCTTCAGTGCGGTCCTGCCATGTGCAGATGCTGTGTGGTACAGCGCTGCCATTCCCTATCGTGCTGTCACCAAATAGTGCCATAGTGGTGCATCCATGCCTGACGCATGGTGCCTAGGGGGCCAAGGACGGGCACAGGGTCAAGGATCTCTGGAGCACGGACAGCCACAGTGCGACTGGAACCCAATGCGTGTAGCGCGATTGGGTGCCTGTGTGCCACCTCCTGTAGAGGCCTACAGTGCTGTTGCCCCAGTGTGCCTACGATGCCCCAGTGCCACAGCACCATATATGTGAACAGCGCTGTAGCGCCACTGGCACAATGGTGGCAGTGCCCTGTATTGCCTCCCATGCACAGCACATCAGCAGCATGGCAGGCGCCTGCATCATCAACCCAGGCATGTGCAGATAGGTGTGTACTATGCATGTCACAGAACTGTGCCCTTGGCTCAGCACGTTCAACACAATTGCGCAAAGTGCAACAGCGTGATATTCAGCCAGCATATGCAAATCATCTAATCAGCCATTCAATAGTGCGGTCACTGCATTTGCATCCATTTAAAGATGCGCCTCACCTCATTTGCATGGGTTGCGCTATAAAAATGCGACATTGGGCTGCACTGGCTATAGTCAGTTACTGCAATCTATTGCGGTGAGTTGCATGCTGTTTGGGAGTGTGGACTGTGGTGTTTGGGACATGCATGGGACTGCATAGTCACAGGTAACACCTGTCATTCTCACAGGATGAATCATGACCGATCTTTTTGTGGAGGAAGAGGAACAGAGTCGTGGGAGGAAGAGGAGGCCAAACTTTACAAAGGCTGAGACAGATGCCTTGTTTGAGGCCTTTCTCGACCAGGAGCCGCTTCTCAGCGGACACCAGGGAACACCACAGGCCCATGCTGCTGCATGGGAGGAGGTGGTGCGTAATGTCAACCTGCATGGCAGCCACCAGTGCTCCGTGCAGGAGTGTAAAAAGAAGATGGGCACGGACAGGCGGAGAATTAAAGAGAAGGTGGCTGCCATCAGGGCAGCACAGTCTGCGACCAGTGGGGGACAGCCGGAGGTGCAACGCCTGACCCCACAGGAAGAGCGGGTTGCTGGCAGCATGCAGTGTTGCGCCATTGAGGGTGTTCCGGGTGGTGGATTCCAGACGGGTGGTAGCCCATCACTGCATGGTATGTCATGGTCTGTCTCTTGGTGGGGGAACAGGGTAGGTCACATGCAGTAATGCTACTTGTTTTCCCTTACAGCTCCTGATCATCTGCATGGGTCAGCAGTGGTGGGCTTCTCCACTGAGGCCAGTAACATGGAGATGGAGGAGGGACCATCCACCTCCACAGGAATATGGGGGTCAGGGCGACAGTGGGCCCGCCTGGATGTCTGGACTGATGTTGGTGAAGCAGGTGCGGAAGAGTCCCTGTCCATGTCCCAGCGTGCCAGCGTCCATGGACGCCAGCATACTGAGACTTGGGCTGGTGCTGGATCTGTCACCGATGACGATGGAGCTAATGTCATGGGCAGTGACATGTGTGTGCCACAGGATGGCCACACAGCAGGTGACATTGTGGACATGGCCGTGGGTGGTGCAGCTGTGGAGGCCTGCGTGTCATCACAGTCCCAGCCTGTGTCTGTCTGCACCAGTGGGGCAGCACTGGTGTGTGTCCAGGACAGTGGGACTGTTGTGGCCACTGCAGCAGCACCATTGAGCCCTGGAGAGTGGCAGCCGGAGGGACAGCATCAGCAGTCGGCCAATGGCCATGGGGGTACAGTGTCAGGGGGTGGCATCAGTGCACCACCTGTGGACATGCCCAGGCCTGGCCCTGGTGTGCAGCGCCCACCCTCAAGGGGTGATGAGCATCAGGGCTGCTAACACCCTGAGGGACAGCATGCTGATCAGGCAGATGACCTCTTAGATGAGCACACTCACATACTGCAAGCATCAGTCAATCAGCAGATGCGGCTTGTGATGGCAGTGGATGCACTGAATGTGGCACTGCACCAGGCAGAGGAGCAGTGCAGCAGAGAAACCACTCTGCTCCAGGCAGGGATGGACCGGTTGCGGGAGGATGTGACCACTGCCATTGACAGGCAGACACAGGCATTCACTGCTGTCATGGCCACAATGGGCACACAGTTATTTGCCCATGCGTCGCAGACACCACGCAGTGCAATGTCCACCCCCCGTTCCCGGCATCATGCGACACCATCCTTGTCAACACCAGGTTCAGCTGTGGGCATCCCGAGCATGCCTGGCGCAGGCACATTCAGTGTGCTGCAGACCCCTGCATGAGCATGGTCACGTTCATGCAGTGGAACCCCTGGGAGACCGTCAGTGTCACCCCATGAGGCCAGTGGTCAGCCTGTCACTGCTGGCGGGACTCAGCGGGGCTGCCCACTCATCCATGGCAGCCGTGGCACTGTGGCACATAAATGACCTGTCTCCCAGCATAGCTACTGTCTGATTCTGCCCAGTGTACATTGTGTCATTCAGCGAGCAATGCATGGGTGGGGTACCCGGCCCTGCACACACACACACATTCCATCTGTACACCCTCCCGGCTGCTGTCCGCTGTGGCGTGTGCATGATGATGCCTGCGTTGCACTGTACTCCACTGTGCAATGGTGCCCAGCATCTGACACATGCACAATGACAAGCAGTGGGCGTGGTGGTCTGTGGACTTGTGTGTGGCTAGGGGTGGCGGTCTGGGTCGGCGTGCATCCTACCCTTTGTGCATGTCTTGTGAGGTGTGTGTGTGTGTGTGTGTGTGTATGACCGTGTGCCATGTTAGACCTTGCCCATCCCTGGCGGTGTGTGCGGTTCCATGCTCGGCCACTTCTCTTGACAGCATGCACCCCTGGTGCGTGTTCATGCATGTTTGTGGGTTGTGCCTTTGCCACTGGTGGTTGCACATGGCCCCGTGACTTACCTGGGTTGGCTGAAGTGCTCCTCCATGATGGTGTCCCAGTGCAGCTGTGCCAGCCAGAGCAGTCAGGTGTCCCGTCGCCCAAGGGGGGGGCTGCCTATCACCATCATCACCAGCATCCTCATTGTCTCCATCGCTGTCCCCCTCTTCAACCTGTACAGCTATCCCATAGACGTTGGCCACGTTGTGCAGGGTGCAACAGGCCAGGAATAGCCCACAGGCCTTTGAGGGTCTGTACTGTAGGGCACCACCGGAGGTGTCCAGGCAACAGAAACGTGCCTTCAGCATCCCGAACATCCACTCGATGTCTTTGCGTGTGGTGGCATGTGCCTCATTGTAGCATTGCTGCGATGGGGTTGTGGGCAGGCGGTATGGTGTGAGCAGCCAGGGACGGAGTGGGTATCCACTGTCACCTGTGTGTAGAGGGTGAAGGTTAGTTTGGTGATCAGCGTCACCCTGCCTTGGGCCATGCAGGCCAATACCCATGTCACTTCTGACCATGCCCCTCCCAAGTTCTATGTTTGTCTGCGTGGTTTGCATACTCACCCACTAAGTGGCCAGTGGGGATGTCCCCACTCTCAAATCTGTGGAACAGTGCTGACTGGTGCCAGATGAAGGCATCATGTGCTCCCCCAGGGTGCGTGGCGCAGACATTGATTATGCACCCCCTGGCATCACACACCACCTGGCAGTTGATGCTTGCATAGCCCTTCCGATTGATATATGCGGCCCCTTCAGGGTCAGGTGGTGTGCAGATGGCCATATGGGTACAGTCTATTGCCCCTAGTACGCCAGGCATACGTGCTACCCTGTGGAACTCCTGTATGTTTGCTATGTGCTCCGTCGGTGTGCTGGGGAAATGGATGTACTCCACAGCATGTGGCAGCAGTGCACTGAGGAATTGGGTGAGGTGGCGTGACGCGGCCGACTGGGTTATGCCTGTGGTGTCCCCTGTTGGTCTCTGGAAGGTACCCGTGGTGAGCAAGCATATGAAAGCTGTCATTTTAGTCTCCACTGACAGAGCATGGCTCCGTCGTGTGGGTGCCTGCATCACATCACTGCACAGCTCACAGAGCTGCCTCAGAATTGCCTGATTCAGGCGGTACCGGCCCACGATCTCGGTATCGCTGTACAACTCGAAGCTGGTGCGGGCTTGGTACTGCCTGTTGGTGGCATACTGCCGATGGGCCCTTCCATGGCCGTGCCCCCCTGCTGCCTGCCTTCTCACCCCCCTCATTACTGCCTCCATCTGGATGGTGGCACTGGCCATGTCCCTGGCTTGTGTTCCCCCCCTCGGCAGCTGTTTCTGTGTTCCCCCCCGCTGTCCTGGCTACTACTTTCCCTGCACCGGGAGCACCTTCCTGTGGTGGCCTCAGTGCTGTGTGGCACTTCCCCCTTCAGCACTGGCTGCGGCTGTGGCTCCCCACACTTTCCCTGTGCCTGTGGGTTCAGGGTGCCCTTTCCCTGTCCTGCCCTGTGTGTCCCTCCTGCCCTGTTTGTCTGCCTATCAGTCAGCCACATGCACCTTCCCTGTTGCATTCTTGTGCCTCTCCCTTGTTCCTTTTTATTTTGGCTCATTTCCACTATTGCGCAACTTCCGCTTGCTCCCCTATTGCGCATGGCGTATGTTGTTGAATATCGCACTGCACCATTTATGCGTGGTTCCTCCCCCTTCAGTTGTGCATGCATTCATTATCATTATGCTGTTGCTCAGCATGAATATCGCAAAATGGCACATTTTTGGACTTGCCCTGGAGCAACCCTATTGCACATGGCGCAACCCTTTTGAATATCTGGGCCACTATCTAGATTTTGCTGGACCATATTGATGTTGTTATTAGAGACGTACAGCACTGCATCGTCAGTGTATAAAACAATAGATGAATCTGTACAAATGGATGGCAACTCATTTATATAAACTAAGAACAATAATGGTCCTAAAAACTGAACCCTGGGGCACACCATACTCCACACTTCTTAAATCAGACACTGTTTCGTAAGCACGGGCTTGCCGAGCTCTCTCAGTTAAATAACTGTGGAACTAGCGCACCACTGGGTCTCCAAAACAAAAGTCTCTGAGTTTAACCTCCATTAAGGAGTCATCCATGAGACTGAAGGCCTTGATCAGGTCCACGAACACCCCTCCAGCATAGTTTCCCTCTTCCATTTTAACTTTCAGTTCATTTGTGATCCTGACCAATGCTGCCGTCGTGCCACACCCCTCTCAAAATCCATACTGCGCTGATGTCAAGAGGCCATATTTATTCAGATGTTCCAATATCTGTTTATGCAACAATCTTTCTGGTGTCTTGCCAACCAAAGATAGTAGTGAAATAGGTTGATAATTGACTGGCAAATTTGCTTGACCCCCTTTAAAAATGGGTGAGACTATAGCATTCTTCCACATATTTGGAACCATACTTGTGTTTAAAGATATATTGAATATAATCTGCAAAGGGTATGCAATTTCCCTGGCAGCATATTTCAGTATTTTAGGGTCTATCATACCAGGCCCTTGTCCCTTAGATTTGTTAATTCTAATTAATTCAGAATAAGCCTCCTCCCAAGATATTTCCTTAAAATAGAATTTAGGTACGGGCATTACATGACTAATAAGTTCACACTTACTAGGTCCACCAAAATCCTTGAAATATTCAAGCAAGCTATTAAACCTATCATTAGGATAATCAGCCATGTCTTTGTTATCAGTCCACTCCTGATCATTTTTCAACAGGCCCGTTATATTTCTATTTGACCTAGGGGTAATCAAGTTATTTATGTTCTGCCAGAATGTTCTTTTATCGTGAAAGTTGATAACTTGTTCCTTTTTATAGAACTCTAGTTTGGCCCTTTTGATTCCTTTTTACACTCATTTCTCAATTGTCTTAAATTATTCCAGTCTCTATCAAGTCGTTTTTTCAGAATGTCAGGCAAGCATTATCTCTATCCCTCATAAGGTTAAGTAGTCTCTTATTAATCCATTTGTTACAAGCCACCCTTAATCTCTTTTTAGTTATTGGATCCCTTTTATTAATAACTGCCACCAGTTCCATCCGGAATAATTAAACTACCTTGTTTACATCCCAGTATTTAACAGCTGATGTCAATTTATCAGAGACAAATCCAGTTTTATCTCGGACAGTGAGACCTCATTTAAAGCCCTATTTTCCACTATCCTAAATCTACACTTAGGTATTTTGTTACTCCAGATATAATAAATGGAAAGATGATCACCAATTGTATCTGTAAAAATGCCGGAGAAGCTATCATTTAGTACATTATTTACTAAGACCTAGTCAATTAAAGAAAACTGCTTTGTATTAGGACTAAATCAGGTTCCCTCAATTAGTATTTATTCCAAATTAACTTTTAGTAATGATTTCCTGTATTTAGTCACCTCATGCCCAAATCAATTGAAATTTAAATCACCCATAATTACCAGCTCTTCATTTTTAAAGGTTTCAACCAGGTCTGTAAGATCTTCCAGGCCTTGTAATTTAGATTTTGGAGGATTATAAACACACCCTACTATTAGTTTCTCAGTTTTCCCTAAAATCAGTTCAATAAATAATCACAATAGTAATAATAATAATAATAAATAATAACATTCACAACCAGATGCTAAAGGTGTAGTATGTATTTCCTTAACATCAAGATGCTCCTTGTAATAAATAACAAGGCCTCCACTCTTTTTCCCAGGTGATCCTTACGTAACTGATTATATCCAGCTATCAACAACAGGCCATCATCAATTTGGGGTTTCAGCCAATGCTCCATGATTAACATCACATCAGGATCATGAGCAGAAATCCATACTTCCAGTTCATGTTTTTGCGGTAACAGGCTACGCATGCTTAAGAGTGCCAGTCTTAATCCAGGTGTAGTAAACCGTTTATCACATATTCCATCTTATGAAGGACCTAGGTTAATGTCTACATCATCTGATTCACAAAGTTTTTTGTTTTTTTTTAATCAGGCATGCTGGGTTTGTATAGATATCAAACCAATACAGGTGAGCACCCAGACATCTAGTTTCTCCTTTGGTTAGAAGTCCGAGGGCCACCAGTCTCACATCTCCTATATGTTTAACATGCAACAAATCCACTTTTAAGCTATTGTTATAATTCTATTTCTCTTCACCCAGTCAAGTTCCTGTATGAAACAATCTATCGTACAGAAAGCTGCTGCATATAAAACAAAACAAACAATACCTTTGTTCAGCATTGTTGTACAAATTAATAACCTACCCCTTAAAGTGTAAATAAGGTGATAGAAAAATGAATATATCATATAACAGCAAATTAACTTTAAGATAAATTGGATAATTAAAAACAGGTGTTCCAAAGTAGATTGTGGAAAATTGTTTTTAGATACAGTAAGTGCAAAACCTTGTAATACTTTAGACTAGTTAGTCTTTATAATACTCACCCAGAGGTTTATAGCATACCATCATTATACCAAAATAAACTCCATGATGAGTATAATAAAGTTAAACTTTAAAGTTCATTTAGTATTCTTGGCAATCAAAAACCTTAAACATGCAAACAATAAACTGTGTAAACACTTTAGTTTATATCTTTAAATTACTTAATACTCAGTTTTGAGCCAACGTTTACAGACACTGACCTCTAAAAGAAACAATAGCCCTTCAGTTACACTTAATCCTAAATTTATAAATATGTCTATTCTGTGACAGAGTGGCACTCATACCGTAAACATCACAAGCCTTTTATGTGTGTCTGCCCCTCCTCCTCCTCTGCTGACGCTGCAGCAGCTGGTCTCCTCCCCCTAATGTAGATTTCCCTCAGAGGAAAAAAGTTTACAGGCAACCGGGGCACACGTTATTAGCAGACAGGTAGGGACAAAAAGCAGAGGGTGAGCACTGGCACAGTTTGCAAAAGTGCTGGCTTGCAGAGTTCCAGTGTAGGCAGTGTGAGACAGTGTGAGGTAGTATAGCGCAGTGGTTTAAGGCTCTGAACTGCAAATCTGGAGACCTGGGTTTGAATCCCACAGCCCCAACTTGTATACTGTGTGACCCAGAGCAAGTCACTTAACTTCCCTGTGCTCCCAGGTTGCACCTGTAAACAAGCTTTCAGCCGAATGTGCTACTCCTGGTTAAACAATTGAGAAAAAAAAACAGCAACATGCATTACAGAAGTGGCATATAGAGGACACAGGAAGAAACACCACTGTCTGTGATCGCCCAGGCATTGCCAGCCTCCCTTAATTTCTTGGGGATCCACATTTTGCAGTTAACAACAGATGTACAGAAGGAGCCTGTGACAAGAGAGAAAAAATAAAGGATTAGATTGTACAATATTAGTGAATGAGTCTTGATTAAAAATAAATTCAAGCTTTTTTTCTAGGATAAGCACATTGCAAAATTATTAAAATTCATTACTACCTTTTTGAACTCATTGAAATCCATTTTACTTTGTCAAATAATGGATCCAACATTTCAAATCGACTACAAGGATTTAACAAGTGAGAGGCAGAAGGCTAGAGAAAAATTACAAGTGGCAGAAGAGCTGTCTGCTTCAGGAACTGCTGGTAATATTAGGGCAGTATTTCTGCAATTTGAAAGGCTCCTACATAAAGACTTGGATTTAACATATGATATAACCCTTGAACAATATTTGGAAAATAATCAGGCTTTAGGGACTGAGGGTCGCCATCATTCTATTCAGTGGCTTGGAGAGCTTTGAACACAAGGACGAATGGCTTGCAGCTGATGTGAATGCTCCAAAACATTTGTGGAGTTGATCATTAAGGAGGATGTAAGTAAGCATCAGAAATTGTCAATGAATTTGGTTAATGTTAAGGCTGAAGTCCTCAAATTTCAAGATACTGCTAACTTTAAAGAATGAGATACACAACTACAAGCTATGCTAGCAAAGTATAAGAATGAATTACTTGCCAGAAAACAAGAAGAAATTATCTAGAGACCAAGGGGATTGTGACAATAATTGTATAACTGAATGGAGCAGAAAGTGTAGTAGAAGTCGAGGGAGGAGCAGATCACATGAGGTTCCAATCATTTGTTAGAAATCAACTTAATCGGAACTGATCCTCAAAGAAAAACAAGGAGGGTCAGGAGAGGCAAGAACAGAAAACAGCACACAAACAACAAGTGTCCTGAGGGAAAAGAACCCGAAGAAGAAGAGTTTCAAGTAATCAACCTCTCGAATACTGAACGTACCTCAGTACAGATTGGGATATTAAAGAAAAGATTATCATTTATTCCAACACCACAGCTGAATAAATTTCAAGTGCATGTTGATCTATTTAAATGTTTTCAAAAGATTAAGTTGAAATATTTTTTCAGTCGGAACCTACTGGATTTGCAACATACAATGGGTTTCAGTGAGAGCACTAGGAGCCCCCCCCACCCCGCACGAGAGGACATAGATCTGTTGCTGAATGACATCGAGACAAGTGAGCCAACTGCAGTCAATTTGGAGACAATGCATGAAAGACAGATCAACCTGTTGGATGAAATTAGCTCTGCAGACCTAGCGGAACTTTAAGGTGCGCAAAATACAGAGTATGATGGGAGATGTGACAGCCACATTTCTGCCAAAAGAAAGATATTGTTTAAACCAACATCTACCTTTTGCTCAAATGTCTTTCACCCTGCAATCTCTACATATGAGAAGATTGTTACAAAGCAGATTGAAGAGACTCTAAAGACTACTTGAATATATACAGGTGATAATTTAATAGTTGCAGAAAAACTGGCTGTTAATGAATTGTGTAACAGTAGGCTGGTAATAAAATCTTCTGACAAAGGAGGTAATGTGGTTGTTATGGACAGGATACATCATGTTAATATTGTCATGTCATTATTAAATAATGAACACAACTACAGAAAACTCCCAGGGAACCCTTTACATGTTTATCAAAAAGAGCTACACTGGCTTTTGTAAGATGCTGTTGCACAAGGGATTATAACAGAGAAAGAGTTTGAATTAATTTGGGAAGAATACTCGGTGATACCATGCATGTATATCTTATCCAAAATTCATCAACAATAAAACTGACCCCCCCCCCCACGAGACCAGTCATATCAGGGGTCAACTCCATGTCTCAGAATTTAGTTAAATTCATTAATTATTGTTTGCAGAAATCTGTGCATGAGTTACCATCACACATAAAGGATACTTCAGATATTCTTTTTCCATAGAGATTTTTATGGTGTTTTTGTCATTTTCTCCCTGATCCTGGCCCCCCACTTTGGACATGCACATGTGGAGGCATGCGCATGTCACATCACAAGATGCCCTCCCTTTGTGTCACCCCTACCACCTACGCTAACCATTGGACCTCAACCTGGTGGCAGCAGGACTATGGGGGGGTTGGCGACCACCCCTAGGAGAGGAGAGCTGCCTTCTGGCACACTCAATCCTGCCCTGACCCTCCCCCCCATGCTGGCAACCTGATGATCCAAGTCCATTCCAAAACCTGGGTCACCGGCATAGCACGAGGTAAGGCATCCAGTGCCTCAGCCCTCAGCACCACCGGGCCGGCTACTTCAGATAGTCTAGAGAAATTTAGGGATTTGGAGTGGGGGGAATAACACTACATAGCTGACTATCAATGTGGAAACACTTTATACATCAGTGGAGCATGACCAGGAATTAAAGCATGCAAGCATTTTCTTGAAAGGCATCCAATAAGGATGAAATACCAACTGATTTTATTTTTGAATCTCTCAAATGCATTCTGACCCACAATTCATTTAAGTTTAATGGCTCCCACTACCTTCAGGTCTGTGAGACTGTGATGGAGGCCTTCATGGACCCCTCTTATGCTAATTTATTTCTTGGGCTGTGGGAAGAGGCGTATATTTTTTCTGACTTTAACCCCTTCGGGTCCAGTATTGGAAGATGGTACCGTTATTTTGTTGACATCATCTGCATCTGGATGGGGACAACCATGAAATTGAGCAGTTTATGTCCTGGATCAATAATAATGAATTAAACTTACATTTCACCAACACCTTGAGCCCTGACAGTACTGATTCTCTAGATATAACATTCTGCAAACCCATTGATGGGAAACCATGTATTGAATCCAAATGTTATAGAAAAAAGCACAGCCAAAACTCAGTCCTATTGGCCAGAAGTGCCCACACCCAGAAACTAAAAAACTCAGTTCCTAACAGCCAATTTCAAAGGCTCAGGAGGAATTGCTCACAAGACGAAACATTTTTGATACAGGCAGAGGAATTACAAAACAGTTTTCTGGAGAGGGGGTACTCTTTGGAACTTCTAAACAAATCAATTGATAGGGCCTTTGCTCAGGACAGGATTGCCCTACTAGTGAGAGACATTACAAGGGGCATAATGTAAAGAAGGAACCTGTTAGCTTTGTCATGGAATTTAATGGTTGGTGGGGGAGGGTGGATAATATCATCCACAAAAATTGGCATATATTACTGAGTGATCCCCACCTAGCAGATACTCTTGGACCCAAACGGAGAGTCAGTTTTAGTAGGGAAGCTAACTTATGGGATAAGTTCATTCATAGTAGACTGCCCTCTGACCCCAAACAAACTATACAATAGAACTGGTTTCCAAGGTGACCAGAGGGGATGCACAAATGTAAAAAATGTAACATCTGCTGACCAAGTCTGTAAAAAGACAGATAAAAAAGGACAAGGCATGTAAAATACAAAAAAAAATCTATCAGATGCCACAAAAAGCAAATATAAACTAGAACAAAGAAAGTTAAAGACTATGATAAAAAAGGAAAACTTTCATTTGGAATGTAAATTGTTACATTCAAGAGATAATAATAAAGCTTTTTATGCTTATATAAATCACCACAAAAATAGGAATAAAACAATTGCCCCTTTATTATGCAATGGTACAGTAATATCAAATGACATTGAAATAGCACACCAGTTTAATATATATTTTTGTTCTGTGTTCAATGATAAATTTTCGAATGGGGTAAATTTGCATATTACTATAAACCCTAAGCAACGCTTCACTGCGGCTGAAGTACTGTCCATATTAAATAATATCAAAACAAACACATCACCCGGTCCAGATAATATACATCCAAGGATCCTATGGAACTTGTCAGATTTTCTGGCTTATCCACTTATGGCTTTATTCAGTAGATCACTTGATTCTGGGGTGGTTCCTACTGACTGGAGAGGTGCAATAATGTTGGCAATCCACAAGAAAGGGAATAAAAATGATGTTGCAAACTATTGGCCTATTGCTGTTAGTCTCACATCCATATGTGGTAAATTATTGAAAACATGACTGAAGCAGATACTGGAGGATGACATAAAAACAATGGGTCTAGAGGATCATTCACAGCATGAGTTTAGGAGAGGTCTGTCATGTACAACTAACCTTATCACCTTTTATAATTCAATCAGCTCAAGTATCGACAATGGGAAACCAGTTGATGTGATCTTGTTGAACCTCAGAAAGGCATTTGACATTGTGCCTCATGACTTATTAATCATAAAACTAAGAAATTTGGGTTTAGCTTGGACAATGTGAGGTGTATAAAAGACTGGCTTAAAGATCATAAACAACAGGTCAGAATTAATGGACATTCGTCAGATGAGGAAATCATCAGTAGTGGTGTACCTCAGGGATCAGTGTTAGGACTGGTGCTCTTTGGGCTCTATAAAGGTGATATGAACTGAAATGTAAATAACTTACTAACCAAGTTTGCAGATGATATCAATCTTGGAGCAGAGGTAGACACCCATGATAAATGTAAGTCTCTGACCCAGGATTTAAAATCAATACAGGACTGGGTTACACTGAACAAAATAAGTTTAAACCCCCAAAAATGTACAGTATTGCACTTAGGGAAAAATAATCCAAAACTTCTATATTGTTTAGATGGTGTGCAACTATATTCAGTGAAGAAGGAGAGGGACCTAGGGATCATAGTTAATAATGAACTATCATCTTTTGATCATTGTACTCAAGTGTTAAAGACCACTAACAGATTAATAAGTTCTATCCAGTGAGCATTTGTTTCTAGGAATACACAGTGCATAATGCAATTGTACAAAACCTACATAATACCACATCTAGATTTTGGATCCCCATTCCGGAACTCCTATTGAAAGAGGGACATAGTCTTAGTTGAGAGGACTCGGAGGAGAGCAACTAAACTAATGTGTGGGATGGAATCCTTCAGTTATGAGGAAAGGCTGGCTTCTCTGGGCCTCTTTAGTTTGGAGGAGAGAAGAAGGCATGGGGACCTCCTATTATTATTTAATATATTAAATAGTCCTGCACTTGTGACTCAATGTGGCCTAGAATTTAATAATGGATCTGTTTAGTTAAGGTTTCATAACAAACAATTATCAATCCCCAGAGTGAACACAAATAAGATAAAAAATTATTTTTGATCAGCTCATTTGTGAAACAAGCTACCGAATGATCTAGTATATAAAACCTCATTCAGTAGTTTTAAACAAGAGCTTGATGAGTACATTCTGATCTCAAGAATCAAATAACACACCCACAATTGGGAGACAATCTTATGGGCCCAAAACCTTCTTTGTCTTACCAAACCAAGCAACCAAGTAACCAAGTTTTGTGTACCTGAAAAAAGTTTTACACATCGAAATGACCTGGCTGTAAAGATCGAAATCAAAGATTGTGCCATATGTAACACCCACTTTATTTTTGTGGTGCTCCTGTAATACTTTATACATAGGGTGCACAGTCAGGAACAGTTCACCCATGTCACGGCAACAAGGAAAAGAGTGACTGTCCTTAGGGCACCAGCACAATGCCAACAGCAAACATCGCGTCTGGCCATTGTGCCACCCGACCTCCATCATGCCAAATGCCACAGGGCACGTCCGGGCTTTTTGCAAAGGGATGTGTCCCCCCGCACCCCCACTGACTTTGCCCCACACACACACCTTGTACTTTATTATGATCATCTCCATGTCAGAGGTGTATGGGGCAAGGGGCACAACACCCCTACAGTGCGATCCCTACTCAGCACTGTGAAATCCAGTTCACCAGCATGACAGGAGAACTGGTTGCGGTGCCCTAATGACGATACCCTAATGAAGTTATCAGTCTAATGATATACCATCAGGAACTCAAAAACTCGTATCCAGGAGCACATTAGATCTATCATAAATCAATGATTAGGCAAACCAGTTGGTTTACATTTCTTTGAATCATCATAATTCAGATCCCCATTGCCTTAAATTTATGGGCATCGGTCCTGTTCCAGTTCTCATATTTGGAAGTAACGGAACTAACATGCTGCTACAAAAAGAGAGTCAATGGATTTTGAAACTCCACAGCATGAAACCCACTGGGCCGAATGACAAGTGGGACCTAAAACCATTTTTTAAATAAAAAATAAGTCTAGTAGCAGTATTTCCTTTTCTGCTCTAGTTCTTAGTGCTTTGCAAAAATATTGTAATTCCAACTGAGTTTACTTTGAATTTCAGATCCATCATTTGACAAAGTAAAATGGATTTCAATGAGTTCAAAAAGGTAGTAATGAGTTTTAATAATTTTGCAATATGCTTATCCTAGAAAAAAGCTTGAATTTATTTTTAATCAAGAATCATTCACTAATATTGTACAATCTAATCCTTTGTTTTTTCTCTCTTGTCACAGGCTCCTTCAGCACCTCTGTTGTTCACTGCAAAATATGGATCCTCGTGAAATTAAGGAAAGCTGGTAATGCCTGTGTGATCACAGACAGCAGAGTTTCTTCCTGTGTCCTCTATATGTACTCTTCTATATGTTCTGGCTCACTACTTGAAGTGTTGATTTATTTTTGAATTTAATATATATTGATTACAGTGAATGTGATTAACTAATAAATCACAGAGCTTGCCAATGCCTTTTCTTTACATTTATTTTATGTACTAACTGATTATAGTAGTGTGTTCTTTCATCTTAAACTGTGTTCCTGTCACTCTTGTATGAATTATTGTATTTATCACATCTTGTGATTAATTGATTTCACCTGTGATTTGTTATGCCTTGGGGAGTTTAAAAGTGACGATGAACTTGCTCTAGCCACACACCCTGATAAAGGCAGCTTGCCGAAGCGCTGGGGTAGTAGAAGCTTGCCTGTGTTGCTGTTTATCACAATAAATATCTATTTTTTGATGTACCTTGGATATCCAGTGGTCTTCTTTGCCAAAGAGTGCTGTTTTCTTCTGTAAACAAGGTTTTGGAATTAAGCAATAATGCATGACAGGGTGTGGGTTGTGCTGCAATAACCTCATACCTGGGGTGGTTGGGCACAAGGCCGGAGGCCAAGTGCATCAAACATACCAGACGTGAGGTTATCCCAGCACAACCCACACTCTGGCATGCATTATTGCTATTATACAACGGCTCTTATTTATAAATAATGTGGAAACCAAAATGAGCACATGTAGATGGCTATTAGGCAGAGAACAAGTGATGAAACATCCCTTTTATGTGTAGGGACATCTATTTTATAGTATCAGTTGTTCAGTTTTTTTTTTTTTGAGGAAACACACCCCATGTGGAAGCAGTGCATCATGGGCATGCAAATAATCAATTGTTTGGTATCACTGTAGTGTGTTATGCAATACCAGACAATTAGGTATTTGCATACCCATGATGCAGTGCATTCATATGTGGTGTGTTTCCTCATAAAAAATAAAACTATAAAACTGATACTATAAAAGAGATGTTTCCACACTAAAAAGGAGATGTTCTGACACTTGTTCTTTGCCTAAATATGAAATGTTTTAGCCATGACAAAAATGTTGTCCCCCCCATATAAATAAATATGAAACTAAGCTTCTGTTCTTTGATTTCAAGGTATTAAACTCTCTTGGTAAGAGAGATTGTGGCTGGTTATTCAGTCTGCTGTGCAATCAGGTGTATGTTTGGACTTGATGCCATGAGGTTGTGCTCAGATAACCTCACTGCAACAAGCACACACTGACCAATCAGAGTCAGGACATTTTCTTGCCATTGTATAATGTGCTGTAAATAGGACACCAAAGGGTTCATCATGTCTGGATACCTACATACCCTAAGTGATGTAATGTAGCCTGCAATTCCAGTATTTGAAATTGAAACCAGTAGTCCATGTAGGACTCGAAAAAGAACTCACAGCGTTTTTCACCCCAGGCAGAAAAGGTTATGATCCCAGACTAATATTCAAAGAAATGTGATTCTTTGTACAACAGTGGATTTATGAAATCCATTTGATAAGAGCAAACAATCTGATAACAATCCATCCTTTAGAGTTCTTTTTATCAACCTTAGAACATCTTAAAGAATCTTCTCCCAAGAGGCTATATAAATATAGCTTCCTTTGATTATTAGAGAAAAGGCAGGTGAGAACTACATGTTCCAGATCATATATATCTCCTGATTCACAGTTACAGAATGGAGATCATATATTTTTTCTCTCCTGTTTCTAATGCAGTTGTCTACTTTTGTATAATTCTAATCTAAATCTAGCAATCGAGTTACGGGATTCTTTGTCAATAATTGTGCCAAGATATCTTTCTCTGTTAAACATTTTTTTTTGCTAGGCTCTGCATCTACCAGTCATTTGTCCATCCATGCCTCACCACTCACCCCCCCCCGACCACAAGACTCACCCAACTCCTGTACAACCCAGCTTACCCCCAGGGGTTGGGCTGGCAAGGGTGACCCCACTTCCCCCTGGTGGAGACTAGTGGGTAGCAGGAGAGTGGAAGCCTGGGCAGTGGTGCGAGGTCCACTATGTGGGGTGGATGTCATCCTGAGGATGCAGAACCTCCAATTTTTCCATGTTTTTTCTCCCTGGGAAGCATGTCATGCAATGACGTTAGGGCAGCATGCCAAGCATCTGACATGCCTTGCTACAGATACAGTCCTGGTTGCTGTACCCCCTAACTGCTGCATGGGGTCTAACAAGCACCGGTGACTTCCCACCCTTCCCCAGAGGAAGAGAGCACTACATAGGATGCTCGATCCTCTGCTGGCTGGCTCTCCAACCACCTGAGCCCATTTCTGAACCCAGGTGATCAGCATCACAAGCAGTAGCGCTACTGCTGTGCTGGCTAAAAGTTTGTTTAATAACGTCATATGTAGTGTGGATTTTGGAGCTATATTTTCCTTCCATATACCTTTGTGGTGAAATGTCCTTGAATCTCTGCTTAATATCAAGAACCAATTGCTTTCTTGGAACCCTGTGTATATCTGTTAATATATGCCCTTAGCCTAATGGGAACAGTTTATTTTTAATGAAGTCAATATATTGCATTTTAAACTCCTAAAGGGAGTGATCTATGTGTTCCTTCCAGCAAAGTCTAAGAAGTCTATTTTCACCTAAAATTTGGAGGTCCATAATAAATATTATGATCTTGCTAGATACTCTAAAGAATTTTGGCCAAGCTCACATCTTAAGATGTGAGCTGGGGCACAATTAGGCAAGGTCAAAATAAGCTGATAGAATTCACGTAGTGTACTCTCCAAGGGTGCTAGTCCACCTAAGTCCCATACCTCGACTGTGTAAATTATAGCTGTATTTATTTTAGCATTGGCCACCGATAGACATCCATTAACAGAATGACCTCCGAAAATCCTGATAAATCTTTTGGTTCCAGCTATATCTGAGAATCATTTCTGTTTAACATTGTTTATTTGAAGTTTCCATGTAAACATATTTGCAAAGCGTACACCCAAGTAATCATAATTATCTACTGTTGCTAGGGTTTCCCTTTGACATACAAATTATATTTGTTTAACCTTGGTTCTCCAAAGATAACTATTTGTTTTTTTATGTTAATTTCCAGATGTTTTTCAGCACATAACAATGAAAAGGTATCACATTTCCTCTGCAATCCAAGTAAAGGGGCTGAGATTAAAATGTAATCAGTGTATGCTAACAGTGGAATTGAATTGTTTTTCATTTTTGGAGAATGAAAAGCAGGATTGTTAAGATTTTCTATAACAGTATTAATATACAAATCAAACCACAGGGGTGCAATTATGCAACCCTGTCTAATCCCTAGGTTAGTTGTTATTGTATTAGTAAGGCTTCTTGAGGTGGAATATTGAATCCTACATCACATGCCTTCATGTAGTCAAATTAATAAGTCCAAGAGGAACTTATCCATTCCATTTTCAGATTAAGCCAACCATAAGGTTTTACAGTTTATATGATCAAAAGCAATATGAAGGTCAGTAAAACAGCAAAATAGCTTGCCTTTCTTTATAGACACATATTCATTAAATGTAATAGGACAAAACAATGCTGCACTGTGGATCTTTCTCGCCTAAACCCATTCTGTGATTCATCTAGTATGTTATTACTTTCGGCCCATATTTCTAATCTTTGCAATAGTATTGTAACAAGTATTTTTTGAGTGGTATCTATTAAACTTATTGGTCTGTAAATTTGAGGGTTTGACAGTGGTCTCTTCTTATGAATAGGCAAGATAATTATTCCAGCCCGTGAGTCTGGAAAAGTTGAATTCTGAATTATATAATTATAAACTATTTGTAAAACAGGTAACCACCAGCCACTAAAGTGTTTAATAATATCAGCAGTAATTCTGTCTGGCCCAAGTGCCTTATGTAGTTTAGTTGAAATAATAGCATCAAAAATGTCTGTATTAGTCAAATAAACCAGCATGGGTTTGTAATATGATTTGATGTTTGCTCTCAGTTTGGTCCTTATTGAGGGTTAACATCCCTCCTGTTCTTGATAGTAATCTTTAGCGAAGTATTCCTCCCACAATCGAGGCTGTATAAAAGCTTCAAAAGAATTGGTATAAAGATTGCTCCCCTTGGTGACCAATAACCAAAACTCCTTATTGTTTTTATTTGCAACTGCCTTGTGTAATTGGGCTCATAGTGATTTTTGGTATTTTTTAATTTTTCTTTTAGTATTATAGTAGGTTATAATTTTTCCTTGTTTGATTCGAAATTTGATAATTCCTCTTTGTTGTAATAATCTTTACCTGTCTTATTAATTTAGAAAAGACATTCTTCTTCTGCCTAAATCTCCTGTTAAATCATCCTTTAGTTATACATTTATTAGAAAGTTTATTACTGTATAACTAGGGAACCAAGCTCCTCAGAATACTATACCATATTTCCATTATTCCCTCTGGGTTATTGGAGGACAAGATTGCTTCTTGAAAGTACTTAATTGTGATTGTCATAATGCATGCTCTCAATTTTGTAAGTCATCTGAGGTCCCGTTTTATTCTTTTGCTATTTGCTATATCCACAGTTTGGTAAATAGATGATGAAATATCACTAAAAGGAAAAGTGTGAGTTAGTATTACAAATAAAGGGGAATTAATCAATTCTGATCTATCCAAGACTTTAAGATCAATTATTGTATCTAATCTAATGAGGTCTGCTATGAATATGTCTATCAAGGATGAGCCATTTGCAGAGGTGAAAGTATAAAACCATTCAGAATCGCTCATAGTCCTACAATTAATTATAATATTCAACTGTGTTCCAATAAAAAAAGAAGATAATTTACCCACTACATTTAGGTTTCTGTCACTGGACACCTTATTGTTAACTAACTTTGAATTATTTCTATAAATTTTCTGCTCATATTCAGGTGTAAGCTGCAGGTCTATAGGGCATCTAGCATTCAGATCCCCTGCAAGAAGAATATCAAATTCTTGATAATATTCCAATATGTACTGCATAGAGAATAGTGCATGGGAAACCATGCGCAACCAGCCTATTGTACCACCGAGGGGTTTTGATTACCTCAGACCCCGAGAGCAAAGCTCTGATAGTCCTTGCAATCAGAACCCAGTGGCACAATAGGCTTGTTGTGCATAAGGGTGCCTATGCATTATTTTTATAGTGTATGGTCCCCATTGCCAAAGTTTTTGTTTTAAATTTTTGAAATGAAAAAAAAATGTATTCGTTGCTCAGTCGTGTTCTGGGAGTTGGGGCTGGTTGCTATGTTTACATATGTGGTTGCTAGGGAGCAGACATCCCTATGTTTATTGCATAGCCTTCTATTGGTTGTCAATGGGATGTGGGAGGGATTTTCAAGAAAAAAACATGGCGGCGTATGTCTCGGTTAGCGAGAGGATGTGGGCTCAGAGGAAACAATTACTTGTAAGTTATTTAAATATCTGGTTCTAATTTTGATGAAGCTGAGGTTATCTGGTTGATCCTGCATTTTTTTTCGCTTATGTGCCTGTTCATGTTCGCGTCACTGGTTCAGGGGATCTTGCCACCAATGCTGCTGTTGCTGCTGCTAGGAGGGATCGCAGCCAGTTTACGGTTCTGATAGAACTTCTAGAGCTTTTCCAAACATTGTTGTACCACAGTGTACTACAATCACATTCCATGACCTTTTGAACTGTGGTACAACAACATTTGGAAAAGCTCTGATTTCTATACAGAACAACACCTGACTATACACTATATGCCAGTACTAAACTGAGACTATAATTCAGTAAAGTTGTTCCTAGAATTTTTTGGAAGTAAACATTTACAGAAATAGAGTGGCATAAGCCTCCTGTAACTTTCACTGCTAAGATAGTATCAGAATTGAGTTAAATTTTTTCTATTACAAGGTTCTTCTGCAACTTTATCGAATACAATAAAGAAATCAAAAAGTGGAAAAAAATAGTATTAACAAATCATACTCCTAGTAGAAACAAGGGGGAAAAGGAAGTCAAAAATCACATGAAAAATAATATCCATTACACTATTAAAGTGAAAAAGACAAAAATAAATAATTTCTCATTTCACTTTTACCCTTCAAAGCATAGGACCATGGGCATGACATTGGGTAACTTTACAACCTGGAGGGCTTATATCCACCACTATATCAGTGCATGCTCATGTTTCAAAAGCAAGAAACTGGGGGGGCGTGGCTTAACTCCTAATGTGATGGCTGCCTGATTCGAGCACTTTACCGACCCTGGGTTTCATTCTTGATATTTACACCACTTAACTTACCTTACTTAAGAGTGTAGCAGAGATATTAATTCTGGGACCATCTGGGACCAAACCGAACCACTTTTAATCTCCAACTTTCCACTATAAAAGTTACTGGAGCTGTCTGTGTCTCCCGCTTCTCATCATGGCGCTCAACAGAGGTCCAGATGCTTCCACGGGCCTCAACACACAGCAGATCAGTGATATGTTCGTGGCCTTGATGCAACACATGGTTTAGGTCACCCTGGCCTCAAACAAAGCCACTATGGCTATACAGCAAATAGATGCCAGGGTCTGTAAGACTGAGTCGTAAGTAAACCGTAACACAGATACCATCAAATCGTTAGCTTCCACAGTCCATGAGCAAGAAAAAAACACTCACATGCTCCAAAATAAAATTGATGACATGGAAAACAGGAGCTGGCGCAACAACCTGCAGCTCCTAGGTTTACCCAAAGGTGCAGAATGGGGGAACCCTTTGGACTTCTTGTACGATGTCCTGCCTGAAGTCCTGTGCCACAAGCTGCTTCATGGCCTGGTGATTGAGCCAGCCCACAGGACACTAAATCCTCTGCCTAAACCTGGGGATAGGTCTAGACCTCTCATGGACCGAATTCTGAACTTTGCAGATATGTAGTTAATCACCTCCAGGGCCTGGGAGCTTGGTGCCCTATTTTGGCAAGGCCACAAAATCCTGATTTTTCTGGATTATTCTCAAGAACTGGCAGCCAAGCAGAAGGAATACACAGAAGCCTGCCACCTGATGCATTCTCTGAGTATTCGGTTCTCGCTCCAATACCCCTCCACAATGTGGCAGGAAGTGAATGGTGTCCCCATCTCCTTCTCGACCCCAGAAGTTCTCATGGACTATCTCAGATGCAATTGGCCTCCCCACACTAGAGCTAATCCTCCGATCCACCAAAACAACAACTCTGGCCACACTGTGGCAAAAAATCTGTTTACTGATGCACCAAATGTAGGAGGAGAGCCCGAGCACTTCTACATCTTCAAAGGCGTGGCTCCGGGCCTTCTAGCCAGATCCTGTAAGCAGCAGCAATCAGGCAGGCATGCTAGACAGATCCACCCACAAGCTCACGAGGCAGAGCATGGATGATGACAGGAAGAATCAACGGTGACCCCCGATATCAGCATCAGCAGGTTCGCAACTCCGAATCGCTATGCAGCACTGGGCCCCATAGACCCAACAGAATCCATGGAGTTTCCTGATTACCCAGAGGAGGAGATGGTGCTGGAGGCCTCCGCTACTGAAGCAGAACTACAACAATGGACAATAGAGGAGCCTCCTAGCACAACCTCTCCTCCGTCATACTGCTCACCGCTTCCCATGGATCTTGGCCTAGACAAGCAGGCACCCCATTCTCCAGTCCAAACAAAAGAACCCCAGGTGATGACATTGCAGGACCAGACATAGATAAGTGTCCTTTTATCTATTTTTCTTGAGGTCAGGGCATGGGTATGAGCTTTGGGAAAGGTACCCAGACGGTCATGTTTTATAATTTAAGGGCAGCTAGTGGCTAATACCTAGGTAGATTATAGATCTCATCCTCTTCTGCCCATTCTGGGAGTCTTGGCTTAATATTTTTGCCCTGTCAACCAGAAAATTGCTTCTGGACACTTTACAGTTTACAGTTTCTATGCACAAATGTTGTCTGGTTTTATATAGTGTTTTTGCTACACTTGTTGGGTTTACCTAAAACCCCTCCTGTGAGGGGGCGTGTCGACTGATACAGGTAAATGGATGAGTACTCTGATACGGGGGAGCCTGTATACCATGGCAGTACTCTGTCCATCCCTGGAAGAAGGCACACTGTACTAACTTATACATTTCCTATACAGAATAGATAGTATCTACCTTACTGATGTCCCCCTTCTCCCCCTCCTCCCACCTATACTTTTGTGGGGGGCTTGATGCGGGCACAGGGACACTGTACAGTGGTGGGGCATTTCTGCCAGGCATGGAAGATGGGCTCCTACCACAGACTCCACAGTGCACTCATTGCTATGACACTGCTAATCCCCAGGTTCCCTTGGCCTGAGGGACATCCATTTTGTGATATATATACCCAATTTTGCTTCATTTCCTGGGGCGGTGGGGCTCAGATAGTCTGGTCCGCACATACTCCTACACTTCCAACACTTTTGCAGGTTCGGGATCCCTGGCCTCCAGCAGGTCCCTTATCTGAATCAACCCCCAATGGAAAGGTGGGTTAGGCCTGAAAGGATCTTGTATCCTTGGCCTGCCAAACCGACCTTTACCATTGCGCAGCCATGCACATGACTTGTTTTTTTTTATTATGCTTTTTGCCCCTTGTTCTGAGGCTATCAGCCACCTTCCTGTACTCACCTTACCCTCTGATTGCCACCGTCCTCCACTGTCACTGATACTCCCTGGCTTCCCCCCAGGGTGGGGCCATGGCACTGCTGTCTGCCTGTCTACGATGAGGAAAGGTGCTGGCTACCCACCATTGCCTCCCTGGCTTCCCCCCAGTGAGGGGTTCAGGGCTTGCAGTGGTCCATGGCACCATAATTAAGTCAGTGGCATGGAGGAGTGGTGGAGAGCCATACAGGCCAGGTGCAGAGGCAGCACCATGGGTCAGGCTTGAGAATTTTTGTGTGCTTTGCATGGGGGGCAGGAACATGCAATGACATCCAGTGTCCGGCCCGCCCCCCCACTCACTCTTTCAATGCCAGTTGCTGTGGTACCCCAGACCTCCGCTAGGGGTCCGTCATGCACCAGACATTCACCCTTCCCCCCCCGGAGGAGGAGAGCAGTCCCTGGGATGCTTGATCCTTCTCCCCCCAGCCAGCCCTTCAACAACCCGGTTCCATTCTCGAATCTGGGTCACCGGCGTTGCAAGTGGAAATCCAACCCCTGTGCCAATGTGCCAGCCCCATGCGCACTACTTATAAATAGTTTTCACTGTGTTACTGTTTTCTTGTTAACACTGTTTCTACATTGTGATTTGTTGCTTGTTTACTGGTTAATATGTAAATATCTATCTGCCATTACCCGATGTTATGCCATGCCACTGCCTGGGGTTGTATACATTCAACAGAGGTGCACAGTACTTGCCCTGGATCCCTCGGTTGAGCCCTCGCTCTTGCCAGCTGTTCATACCTTCTCCTTCAACATTTTGCATTGCACTCTTGACTATGGATGATATCTCAGTTGTCACCTGGAATGTCAGGGGTCTTGACACTCTGATAAAATGGAAAAAGGTACTATCACAGCTGAAGACAGTGAAGGTCCAGGTTGCCTTCTTGCAAGAAACAAAACTAACCAGGCTGGATCATGCTCACCTGGTGAGAGATTGGGTGGGGAAGGAACCCCACGCCAGTGCCCCTACAAGGAAAAGAGGAATAGCTATCCTGTTACACAAATCCCTACCCTGGTCCATTTTGAAGAGTAAATCAGACCCCCAGGCAGGTGGGTATTGGCCCTGCTTGATACCCCTAATGGGCATGTCCTCTTGGTAAATATATATATACCCCGAATGAGGATGAACCCACCTTTTTTCTGGACCTAACGACCAGAACAGAAGCCATGAGTGAGCCAAATACATGCATTATAGCCGGGGGGGGGGGATTTCAGTTTCATGCTGGTTCCAGTACTGGATAGAAGCGATCAGAGCAAAGAAACACATACTAGAGGGGTGTAGACTACACTGAGGCTGAGCTCTGAATTCTAGCTGGTTGACGTTTGGTGCCTCACCCACCCCAGAGAAAAGCTACTATACTTTCCACTCTGGGGTCCATGGCACCTTTAGCAGACTGGATTTCTGGCTGATTTCTCAATCCCTCACCTAATCGGTCCTTGACTCCACAATTCTCCCCACTGTTATCTCAGACTATGCCCTGGTCCCGTTGCTAATATCCTGGGGTGCTCCTTCACCCCGCTCTCCCACATGGAGACTCGACCCTCTTCTTATGAGTGACCAAAAATTAATAGATTGGGCTGAGTCTGAAACTAGACTGTTCCTAAAAGAGAACCCTATTTCTGACACCTCTGCTCAAAACACCTCGGAAACATATAAAGCCACCAAGAGGGGGAAGATCATGGGATTTGCTGCACATAGGAGGAAGGACAGAAAGCAGGAGTTGACTAGGCTGGAAGGGGAGCTTGCCACTGCTGAGCAAGCCCTTAAGGCCATGTCCCACCCCACCCCCCACTCTGCCTGCTGCTGACAGGTCGTCACACTTCGTATGAGAATAACATACTAAAAATGCCAGCAGATTAGGCCTCATGGTCTAATGAGTCTGCCCGGGAGTCACTACCCTGAACAGGTACCATCACCATCCTCCTGGCCAATCCCATGAACCCCCTCCCCCCTCCAAAGTTACCCTCCCAGACAAGCATTCCTCGACTTTACCCCCCCACCTGTATCTGTCCCAGCCTCTCTTGAAGCCCTCCACTGTAGATACCTCCACCAGCTCCACTGGCAGAGCACTCCATGGTTCCACCACTCTCTCTGTGAAGTGCCACCTCATCCTTCCCCCCCGAGTCTCCCACCTTTCAGCCTCCAACCATGTCCCCTGGTGGCCCCTCCCACCTTCCTCTGAAAGACCCCATTTAGGCTTACCTCATTCATCCCTTTTAGATACTTGAAGACCTCAATTATATCCCCCCGTCCCTCCTTTCCTCTCCTCTAGCGAGAATAAGTTGAGCTTCTCAAGTCGCTCCTCATATGTCCTATCCCCCAGACCCCGGATCATCCTGGTTGCCCTCCTCTGAACCCACTCGAGGAGTCAGATGTCTTTCTTTAGGTGCGGGTTCCAAAACTGCAAGCAGTATTTGAGGTGTGGCCGAACCAGGCAATTGTACAGCGGCAGAATCAAATCCCTGCTCCTAGAGATAATCCCCCTTGTGATGCAGCCCAGCATTCTTTTTGCCTTGGCCGCAGTCCGCCTACATTGCTCAGAGTTATTCATTTTGGCATTCACCTGCACACCCAGGTCCCTTTCCCCACTCAGATCCTGCAGTATGTCCCCACCTAGCATGTACACTTGACCTGGGTTCCTACACCCCAGGTGAAGCACCTTGCATTTCCTGGTGTTAAATTTTAACTTCCAGGTGCGTGACCATCTCTCAGGAGTATCCAGGTCCCCCTGCAGGGCTAGCCTACCCGCTTCCCTATCCACCACTGCCCCCAAGCTTAGAGTCATCCGTAAAAGAGGCTCATTATGCTCCTGCTACCCTCCGTGATATCAGAGATGTAAGCGTTAAGCAGGAGCAGGCCCAAAACTGAATCTTGAGGGACCCCACTTATGACCCCCTTGGGAGACGAGACGACTCCACCACCACCCGCTGAATACATCCAGATAGCCAATTCCCAATCCACCTGACCATCAGGTCCCCCACCGCCATCCTATCCAGCTCATCCAGCAGAGACCTGTGTGAGGGACCGAGTCAAATGCCTTGCTGAAGTCCAGAAAGAGAATATCCACTGGCCTACCCTGGTTGAGCACCATTGTCACCCTGTCATAGAACTCCACAAGATTCATCTGACACAATCTGCTTGGAATGAAGCCATGCTGGCAATCATACAGGTAGCCCTGTTCCTCCAAGAACACCCCCAGCCTTTCCTTTAGGATGGCTTCCATCAACTTGCCCACCACTGACATCAGGATAACAGGCCTGTAGTTCTCCAGCTCTTCCCTCGAGCCTCCTTTATGGATCAGCACAATGTGTGCCTCCCTCCAATCCTTGGGCACCCTTCCCGTCTGCAGAGAGAGAGAGAGACTGAAAAGGGCTGCCAGGGGTGCAGCCAGGACATCAGCCAATTCCCACAGTATCCTGGGGTGGATTCCATCAGGACCTGGAGCTTTATCCTTCTTTAGGGACCTGAGGAGTTCCCACACCCTGCCAACAGGGATTTCAATGTCTGTGCCTCCTGCCTCCTCTGCAGATCCAGTGTGCCCCCTTGCAGATGGAGTGGTTTTCTCAGTGCCCTGAGCAACAACAGGCTCACCAACATTCAAGGCCCCTACCCCCTCAACCCCCTGCATCTGTCTGCTCTGTGGCTCCCTGGCATCCTCCCTAGTGAAGATTGATGCAAAGTACTCATTCAGTACTTCCGCTTGTTCACCTGCTTCCTCCGCCCACCCACTCCCCATCCTCAACCTACTGAACTGCCCCTTCCCTCTTTTTCTCTCCCCAATGTACCTAAAGAACCCTTTTCCCCCAATCCCCTGCGCCAGCCTCTGCTCCACCCTAGTCTTGGCCCCTCTCACCACCCTGGTAACCCTTCTGGCCATTAGAAGATACTCATCCTTGTCTGAGATCCCCTACGAATGCTTGTACCTATTATAAGCAGCCCTCTTTTCCCTTACCACCTCCTGAACCTCCCTGGTACACCAGCATGGCTTTCTAGGCCTACCACCCTTATGTCTCACCCTCACACAGAACCTGGTAGCCTTCTGCAACCCCCTTTTGATGATCTCCCAACTGCTCTCCGCGTCCATGCCAGGTTTTATCCCCTCCAGGTGACCCTTGAGAATTTTACCCATGTTTTTAAAATCTGCCCCCTGAAATCAACTATCACCGTTCTTATGCGATCCCTCCCCCCATGTCCAATACAAACCAGACCGTGGCATGGTCACTACCAGCCAGAGGGTCCCCCACTTCAAGCCCCCTTACTAGGTCAGAGTCAGCCAAGACCACATCCAGGATATGGCCCTCTCTCGTTGGGTCAACAACCTACTCAATTAGGAATGCATCCTGGAAGGCATCCAGCAGGCCCTGCTCCCTGGCCAATGGGGATGTCATAGTTCCCCAATCTGTCGCTGGCATGTTAAGGTCGCCCAAAATCACCACCCCAACCCTTCCTGTCCACAGTGTTCCCTAATATTAACCAGCAGGCTATCCTCCAGATCATCAGTCAGCATGGGGGGCCTGTAGATCACCCCCATTTTGACGTTCTTGCCCCCGAGAGTTTGCATGGTTACCCATAAGGCCTCCCCATTACCCTCTGCTTCTTCCACCCTGCTTATCTCTATGTTGTTCCTAATGAACAGTGCTACTTCCCCCACCACCTACCACCCTGTCCTTTCTGAGCACAGTATACCTACTCAGGTTTAAGTCCCAGTCATGTCTGGGGGTGGCCCAAGTCTCAGTGACAGCAGCCACATCCACATCCCCTTCCACCAACATGGCCTGGAGCTCAGGCATCTTGCTTCCCAAGCTCCTGGCATTTATCAGGACCACCCTCCACCCCTTACCCCTACCTCCCATCCTGTCCCCCGAGGAGATTACTCACTGCCACCCACTTGCCACCCCTAGTTCACAGTCTGCACACCATGTGGGGGAGAAGATTGAGTCTTCCTTGATGTGCATGCTAGGATCAGTCGCACAGCCCACCCACCCCTTCACAAGTTTAAACCCCATCTAGCCTGAATATATTCGGTCATTTTTAGCTTAAGTACCTCCTTCCCCACCAGGTTGAGATGAAACCTGTCCCTAGCATACAGCCCTTGTCCTCCCAAGTTCCCCCCATCCCCACCACCCCATACCCCGAGCTTCATCCCACTCCCTGAGCCACTCATTAACCTCTCTAATTTTTGTTTGCTTTCCACACTGGCTTTTGGCACCAGCAGGATTTCTGGAGAAGGAGACGGAACAGCCGTTTGCGTGACAGACGCTGGCAAGCTCACAGAACCTAGTCTGGATTTCCAGTACAGTATTTTGCTCAATGTCATTTGTGCCCAAGTGCACTAGGATGTCAGGGAAACCTCCACAACCCTGCGCCAGTTCATAAACCAGAAACTTTGCCTTGTGCACAGTCAGGCCAGAAATACTCTTGACCCTAACAGGACTGGGCTTTCCCCTCACCCTGCCCCTCCCACTGAAGAGCTCTAATCATGGAGTCCCCCAGCAGGAGCACCCTAACTCCCCCTGTGTCCTTAGGCTCACCTCCTTTGCAGTCCACCACCCCAATCCCTACCTCTTCCCCGGTCCTGCTCTTTAACTTGGTGACAGTCGGCTCCCTATTTGAGATTCACTAGCAACCCTGTTCCTCTCATCCCAACGTATATCCCCAACTGCCTCCATCTCCCCTAGTGCTGCCTCAGCCCCGCTCACTACCCTAGCTGAGCCATTAGCTCCCATTGCCCCCGACCCATCAGCACCAGGCACCCCTCCCCCTTCCATGCCACTTCCAATTTCCCCTCCCCCTCTCGCAGCGACCGCTATCCTACCCTCCCCCACACTGCCTGCATGCTGGTCCCCAGGCCTACCTCCTCCCTCCTGGCAGAATCCACCACCTCCTTGCAGAAAGGTCCCGAACTCAGCACCCCCCACCTACCAGCCACCAATCCATCTGAATCCCTGAGACCCCACACCTTCACTTGCCTACAATAAGTCCCCCCTCCAATACTATGTAACTCCTGCCCCTCTGAAATCCCTCTGCCAATTTACACCTCACCCTTGCCAGACCCTGACTGCCAGCTCCTCCTAATCCATGTTGGTTCTTCTGCAAAACCCCTCTGTTACCCCCATTCCCCATCCAGTTTCCAGTGCCACCCCCCACTCCCTTTTTACTTCTACTGTGTTGGCCACAACTCCAGCCCCCAGAGCAGGTTTATACCCTTAATCCCCTGGTCACCCATCTTACCCATCCTACCCCCATATCAACAACAACTGGACCGTTATACCCCCAGTTCTGTGCTGATTTGAATAAAAGCCCCTTGCTCCTCCTGTTCCATTGGCAACTACTTCTGCCTGTCTCTCCCCTCCCTCTTTCCACCACAGCTCTAGTCATCTCCTCCTCATCAGGTATTGTACTCAGTGGTTCAAATGTATTATAGCTCTCAAACAAACCCCCCTTATCCCGCCCCATTGCTACCCCTCCCCAGCCCATTTCCCTTTTGCAGCACCTGTCCATTTCTCCTTAATTAACTGCCTGTGCTTTCAGTAGTTGCCACCCCTTGGGCCTCTCCAGCAAAACCTCCCTGCAACCTAAGGCCTCCCCCTGTATCCCCTCCATTCCTGCCTGCTGAAATGGATCCTTACAGTCCTCCTCCAGTCTGCCCCTTCCTAGCCCACCCCTCATCTCCACCAGCTGCCATCTAATCCTGTCAACCTCCTGCCTAATTTGCGGCAGCTGACAGCACACTGGGCAACCACCCAGTCTCCATGCCCAGTCAAGGATCATGGCTGCCCCACACCCCGTGCACCCCACCACCCTACTAAAGATGCCAGCTCATGTAACTTGGGGCCCCCACCAAGGTTCTGCCCCAAACGTGAGCCGCCGTCCCCCCATACTAAGATCCCTGTCCATGAGGCTAAGCCCCCCAGCCCCAACATACAGAAGTATACAAATATAGGAATATACAGAAGCAGGAGCAGCCCCGGCCCTTACATACAGGCAAAACAATACAGACAGGAGTTTTCATAAACAATCCACTACACACCAAGCAAAAGTGATAGTTAAAAGCGAGATTTTCCAAAGTCCAAGGCTGCAAGTCCAAGCTACAAGACCTGAACTACAAGTCCAGCCCCACTGCCATCTGCTGGCTCCTCCCCATCTGACTATTTAATAGAGGTCAGGGCCAGGGTTGGTGGGTGGGAAACGGCTCCTCCCAATGATGAAAGTGGTTGGGCTCCTGCCTTCTTATAGCCCAACTGCGAGTTCAAACTTTGGTGCTCTGCGCTGTGATTGGGCGCTCTCCGCTCCACAATCCCAAAGTCCAAGTCCTCCACCACAACAGTGACCCAATGCCGATGCACGAGCCGAGATCCGCTCGCTCTATCTGGGTGCCCTCCCACCACTGATGCAGCCAAGAATCCCCCTGGTGGCCGCGCCTGCAGGCCCCCGATCTCCTCTCGCCACTGATGTGGTCAAAGTAAAAACAGCCCCTTCCAATGATGAAAGTGGCTGTGTTTCTGCCTTCTTATAGCCCAAATGCGAGTTCAAACTTTGGCACCCATGCACTGTGATTGGGCGCTCTCTGCTCCTCGCCCCCAAAATCCAAGTCCTCCACTGCAACAGCGACCCACCGCTGATGCGGCTGAGCTGAGATCCACTCGCTCTGTCTGGGCACCCACCCACTGCTAATGCAGCCAAGAATCCCACCGGTGGCCACCCTGCAGGATCCCAAGCTCCTCTTGCTGCCGATGTGGTCAAAGTAAAAACAGTTCCTCCCGATAAATGAGCTCCTGTTCCAGAAGGCCAATTTGGCTCTGCTCTGAGTACATCATGCATACTGGGGGGGGGGACAAAAATGGGAAAATACTGGCATACCAACTCCAGAAGCAACAAGCGAATAGGTACATCACTGGGCTTAAGGACCCCTTATCCGGGAAGGTAAGAACCAAACCGCAGGAGGTGAATGACACTATGTCAGCATTTTACTCACAGTTGTACACCTCATCCCGGGCTGAATCCATATCTAACACTCGTAAGTTCCTGGACTCCATATCCTTGCCCATGCTATCACCTGCCCAATGTGCAGTCCTTGAGGTCCCTCTAACCACCGAAGAGATCTCTGCCAATCTGTTATCTCTTAAAAAAGGGAAGGCCCCTGGGGGGATGGCTTTTCTGTGGATTTTCTTCAGGCTGTGGCACCTGTGATTGCCCCGTTACTCCGCCAGGTGCTCACTGAGTCAGAGGACAAGGGCATACTACCTCTCACTCTCCAGGAGGCAATAATAACTGTTCTCCCCAAGAAAGGGAAGGATCCCACTGAGGCAGCCAGCTACCGTCCCATATCATTGATAAACTCTAGTAGTAAAGTGTATGCAAGAGCTCTGGCCAATAGTTGAAACCCCCTTTTACCTTCCCTGCCTCACCCATTCCAAGTCAGATTTATACAAGGGAGATATAGTACTGACCACGTACGGATGCTTCTCAATCTCATTCATCTAGCTAAACAGGTGGACACCCTGGCAGCCACTCCGGCAATTGATTTTGAGAAGGCATTCGATTCTGTTGAATGGATCTGCCTCCACGCTGTCCTTGAATGTTTTGGATTTGGACCCCATTTTCAGGCAGTCATCACTGCTCTCTATACCTCCCCTCAAGCATGGGTGTTAACCAACTCTGTACTATCTGATCCCGTTCAACTCCACAGGGGAACTAGACAGGGGTGCCCCCTTTCTCCCCTACTATTTGTACTGGCTGTCGAACCCCTGGCATCCTCAATACGGCAGGACCCACACATCAGAGGGACACAGCTGGGGAAGTCTCAGTACTCTACCCTGATGTACGCAGACAATCTGCTGGTCCCATTAGAGGATGCACAGTCATCAATTCCTCCTTTATTGGCCCTTCTAAAACAATTTACACACATCCCAGGCCTCAAAATTAACCAAAATAAATCTGAAATACTCCCCCTCAACCTGAAATGTCGCCCTCAAAGTATTCCCCAACTTGGTCTTAAGTAGTCACAAGACACCATCACTTATTTAGGTATCAAGAGTAGGAGCCAATACTGACAAATGATGGATAACAATCTTGCCTCCCTGATGTTTGAATGTAAGGGAGAACTGGAGCCATGGAACCGGCTACACCTTACCATGGCCGGCAAGATTGCTGCCTTCAAAATGTCAATGGCACCCACATTTTTTCATTTAATATCACACATTCCTTTATATCTGCCCCCACAATGGTACCAGAAGCTAGATGAGATGATTGGCTCTTTCCTATGTGGTGTCACCTGGCCCCGATACAGCCAGAATGTGCTCAGGGTGCTCTGGACTCAAGGAGGGGTGGGTCTTACCTTGGATGGAGGGATATAAGTTAGCTTGTCAATAGTCTCAAATTCTGAAATGGTTTCAACGCCACTCTCACTGTTCCCCCCAGTGACTAGAAATAGAACAAATATTGGGAGACACTCCTATGCTGGCCTCCCTATTATGGACCGACATACCCCACACACTTCAAACTCATCCTACCCTAGGAATATCCATCTATTATTAGAAGATATTACACAAAAAATTGGGGACCCCACCTCGACCCCTCACCCCTCTGTGGCATAACTCCTTTATTAAAATAGGGGGCAGCCCTGTATTATGGCCAAAATGGAGGGACAGGGACATCCTTTTTCTCAGGGACTTGTTGACTCCCAATACTAGAGTAGTGGACTCCTTCCAAAACCTACAACTTCAGTGGTCCCTACCTACATCTGACTTCTGAAGGTACTTACAGCTAAGGGATGCAGTTAAATCCCTCCTTCTCCCCGACATATGCCCAGTCAGAGCCCCCTCTAAACTTAGTAGCTGGCTCTGCCTACCAAAAGGGACAACAGGGGCCATATACGTTTCACTGAGGGACTCCCTGCCTAACCCAGCAGCCTCATCAAAGAGCAAATGGAAAAAGGCCTTAAACATACAGATCTCAGACACCCAGTGGGCTCAGTGTTGGACAACTGGACACACTGCACACAGGGATGCCCGGAGCAGACTAATACATAATAAAATACTTTATGGTATAGGACTCTGGTAGTGCTAAAGAAGGCTAAGGTACTGACACAAGATAACTTCTGGCATTGTCAGCAGCCTGGAGGTGACTTATTACATGTTCTCTGGCACTGCCCCCTAATATTCCCTATATGGCTAAGAGTATCACAAGAAGCCAGCATGATTCTTCAGCACTGTATGCCACCCTTAGCCCCTCTACTACTGCTCGGCATGAAATCAGAGGCTCCATTTCTTACCTCTCACAAGTTCAGATGGCTCATGTTGCTCTGTATGCAGGTGAAACGTAGAATTCTTGGAAAATGGAGAAGCCCCACTACATCCACCATCACAGAAATTTTCTCAGCTCTTGCAGCACTGCATGAACTGGATAGGCATTCCCATGCAGCACTAGAACAGACAGGGGAAGTTTCAGCAATGCTGGGCACCATATATGGCATACCTGGCTCCAAGGACCAGCACTGGCTGAGATTAATTTGCCATAACTACTGGATTATACCTCAACAGCAACTTAGTATATGGATATTGACCTCTCTCTTTGTAGTAGATATGTAAGCAACAGTTACCTCTGCTCTTTATAGACTGTCTTGTATATAGTTTGATTTATGATGCTTTATTAGCTGGATAACTCTTAGCTTTCTATATCTTTTACGAGGACAAGATTTCTGTTTAGTGAGCTGAGTTTACTCTGTGGGGACCTTTCTTGTTTTTCAGACCTGGCACCAAGACTGACCACTGGAAGGTACATCTTTCTGAACACCTTAAGCCTTGACTTCGATTCAGCAGCGGTACCTCTTACTTGGTCGTGGTAGACCACTACAGAAGACTAGGTAGGTGCCTTATCCCAGAGCAGTCTGGGAAGTTCATATTTATCTATCTTGCTTTGAATGTTCTCACATACTGTGTTACATCCGGTGGTCCCACTGCACGACATCCTGACTATGTGGCAATGCCAGCCTGCACAACTATATGCAATTGTGTGTCTTTTTTTCCTTTGTATTTTGTGTTATGTTTTTGGAAAACCAATAAAACATTTAACTGAAAAATGGCAAGAAACTGACACTGTTTCCACAAAACCTTCATTTTCCCTTTGGCATTTAGTGTCTCATCTAGCTGATATACTTTCCTGAGAGAGGTAAGACTGCTATACAGTATTTCAGTATAAGAAAAGCATTTCTGTTGCAGAGCCCATGCACACCTGGCCTGCTATAAGCAGTACTTTAGGATGTCACAAATGACTTGTAAAGCACTACCACAACATTTCAGCCAGGACCCTGAAAATAAATTTAATACCAAAACTTCATAAGAGATTGTCTGGAAGAGGGGCTGCTGCCATGCACTAGCTAACATCACCCAAAAAGTTGCTGCACTGGGGCATTCTAAAAATGGTGGTCCTGGGTTGCCAACATCGCCAAACACATTGGCCTAGGACAGACTTTGTTACTCGCTTGTTTGTGTTTGTGCAAGTTCCCAAAACACAATCTCCCTTGGTTACTTAGCCAGAGTACATCCCACACAAAGGTGGGAACTGGGGTTCATCAGTTGGCTCAGTACAGCACTTGTCTTATCCGTGGGACAGGAAGGGAAGCTCAAGTCTACCTGGAGGACAGTGTCTATGACCTATTGATACAGCTGTCTTCTACTCAAAGTCAATATTTGGCAATAAGAAATATTCCAGTTCCTTAATTTTTGAAAGGACAGGTGTATGTAGCTGGGTATGTGGGTTTTGACTAAAAACACCCAAACTCTCCCTGTCAACCAGGATGGAAGGTAAAGCTTATCCAAGCCAAAAGGGCCACTGACCAGACTTTCTCCCCCAGTTTCAAAGCTAAGCCAATATTAGTCCATATAAATCTAGTATAATAAAAAACCAAAGGGTTGACAATATTTAGCCCACCCTATGCCACCAGCTTATACATGGGTTCCTGCCTCACCAGGTTAAGGCAGTTACCCAACAAGGCCTGAAAAAACACACTGTATAATTTTGATTCTAACCTTAAAAGGGCAGAAAGATACAGCTTAAATAGATACAGGTTAGGATTATCAGCATACTAATTAACAAAACATGTTTCATTTTGGAAATTCTTTTACTTTTCCAGAAATGTATTTTTGTTTCAACCACCTTCAGGCAGTGTTCCCCATTTTTCATGCCCAAGTCCTTTTTACCAAATGCCACCCCTAGCAACCGGAGGTCAGAGTCAGAAATCGGGACTGAGGCACTGTGAGTAGGGGTTTGCTTTCCACAGGTTTCAGAACAGTACCTATACTTTTATGATAATTCACACTGGAACCAGAGACAACAGCAAAATTGTCCAAATTATTTTTAACAGCCAGCCTCAAGGCTATATCATTAAAACACAAAACAATATCATCTGCATATGCAAGGGTTTTAAGTGGAGGAGACTTGGCACATAGATATTCCCACTATCCTGTCATCAGCAGATAACATTCTAAGCAATGGGTCTAGACTAAAAATATATAAAACTGGGCTTAGAGGACACTTTTGCTGTACACCTTTCCTTACGGGAACTTGTGACCCTTACCACCCATTCACATTTGGATTAATCACTGCTTTTTCATAAAATACCCATATCCACTGTATAAAGACATCTGGAATACCATAGACGTGCAGTACAGAAAACAGGTACTCATGATTTACTTTGTCAAAGGCCTTTCCTTGATCAAGGTTGACAACAAAGCTGTGTAGTAACTCTGAGTCCCCTCTTTCAAAACTCTCTCACAGTATTAACAGATTATCATGGATTCAACGTCCCAGTACAGAGCATGCCTGATATGGGCTAACAAGATGTTCTGTGATTCCAGACAGTTTAATAATATCTTAGCCAGTATTTTAAAATCCACATTCAGGAGACTTAAAGGTCTCCAATTATTTAGGTTACTTCTATCATCCTTCTTGTTGATGTAGACTAATAAAGCGTTTGCCGTAGAATCAGGTAGAAATTTTTGCTACAAAATACAGTTGTGAAGTTCAGACAGCATAGGTGCCTACGTTTCACAGAAGGTTTGTAAAATTCTCGGGCCAGACCATCTTTCCCGAGAGTTGAATTATTTCTCAAAGAAGCAGTCCCTTTAGTGACTTTTTCCAGTGTCACTGGTTTAGTCAAGAAATGCTTATCTGCTATTGTAAGAGTGGGGATATTTAGGGCTAAAAAAGGAAGGGTTTGAAATACACAGCTGAAGGGGAGGCAATAACTGATTGATTAATAACATTTTATTTTTATACAGGAACAAACATTAGGGAAAAGTAACCCTATTTTCAACAAGAATGCTCTGTACAGTAACACTCAATACAATACAAAATTAATGTAAAACTTTACAATATTACACAGTTAATCAGTTCATGGTACTCAAGTGTAACACTTACCTAATGTTTTAAAAGATTTCCTCAAAGCTATTTGAAATTTATGTAAAGAATGTTTTGCCCTTACTTCCATAGATATTACATTCCGGGACTTGGCTGTAGATATTTTTAATGCAATATCACCAAACCTGTTATAAACCCTCGGCCAAGAGAGTTTTATTGTACTTTCCCTTAAAGCATGCTTTTTCACTTGCCATGTCTCAGTTGATACCAAGTGGTGCAATGCATGTATGCTTTTAGAATTCAATAATTTGTAACACCAAGTTAATCCGTTAAATTTTCTTTTTTCTTCTGGGGCTAACCCGTTCAATGCCAAATAAACTTTACAATGATGAGTACCATATTTACTAGAACTGGCAAATCTTTCCAATTTATTATAGGTTTAGTCAGTTTTTTTTCAAAACTGGTTTAGGTACATTTCTATAAACCAATCCCCTGTACTCTAATACTGGTATTAAGAGTTGCTGGGTCAATTTTATTTTAACATCTCTCATGAGACATACAGAAATTCTTCTTAATGCCCCCAATTTCTGATTTGTTTTCTTTGCTGCTGTGTTTATGTGATCTACATATGACAACTTGCAATCTATCAGGACTCCTAAATATTTGTAACTTGTAACATTAACAATTTCCTGCCCATTTCCGTATCTAATATTTAATTTTGTGTCCAACTCATCTTTCATCCCAGTTGTAAAATGAATACATTGTGTTTGTTTTAAGATTCATTAATAAACTTGACTCATCAAACCACAGTTCCATTCTGGACAAATCCTCCTGCAATTTTTCTTCTAGTGACATGCGGCTGTCAGAGGTCACTACAAAAATGGTGTCGTCCGCGTACAGACGGACCTCACTATTTTTCAGAACCTTGTGTAATTTATTAACATAGACTTTAAAAAGCAGGGAGCCCAAAATGAAGCCCTCTGGTCCTCCCCTTTTACCTTACCTAACGGAGATGTTTTTGTTCCCAGGGACACATACTGTTTTCTGTCTGCTAAATAAGTTTTAAACTACTGTAATGTTTCAATATGGACTCCTATTTCATGCAGTCTATACAATCACATCCCATGGTCCACTAGGTCAACGGCCTTACTGAGGTCGACAAACATGGCCCCAGTACTCATTTCTTGGTTCATAGATGTTGCAACCAAGTTATTAAAGTCCACCAGGGCCATGTCAGTGGAGCTCCCCACCCTGAAGCCATACTGGCAGCTTGTCAATAAGTCATACTGTTCCAAATATTGGCAAAACTGCCTGTGAGTGAATTTTTCCATGAGCTTTGACAGTATGGGGAGCAGGGCTATAGGTCTATAGTTTGTAGCTATTGGGGGTCTCCTCCTCTAAAGATTGGTACCGTTTTACCTATTTCCCATACCTCAGGGTATGTAGAGGTACACAAACTCCTATCCAATAGGTATGTTATTATTGGTGCTAGTATATCTTCCCCCAGCATTAGAAATATCTTGGCGCCAGGCACCCTTCTTGTGTATGGGGGCTTGTTCCCATGACAGTTGACACTGTACTGCAAAATCCAAAATCTTGGTTCCAGCCAGCAAAGCCCTCCCCACCAGTCACAAACTGAGTTACTGTTTTAACCAAGTCAGCAGAGGAAGTAACCATCTGTCCCACTGAAGTTTGTAAGACCCAAAAACCTTTATGTCCTACCCTCTGTTGACAGACTCAGTAAGAAACGAAAGTCTGCTTCATATCCTGTGTGCCAAATCGCATCTCTTGATGGAGAGATTGGGTCCTATCATATTGTACCTTCATATGGCTTTTTCTATCTTGAGATTTGCATACTATAATCCTGTTTCCTTTCCTCTGTTAAAGATATTAATTTCTGTAACTTTCTACATAGAGCTAGGTATTTTATATAGTCTTGGGTTGCCAGAGTACCAGAACATTTTTGAGAAAAAAAAATCTTGTTCTGTGTCTTCCCTCCCGTGCATTATGCTATTGTGGAAACACATGACTGATAATCTAGCCTGCCATAGGGAGCGCCATTTTTCTTGTAAAGCCAGATTGGAAAGAGAGGTACTTCTTGTGTGCAGGGTCTTGTTCCGATGACAGCTGACACTGTACTGCAGTATGATCAGAGAATTCCATGGCATAGGTACAAGGAACAGTAACAGCAATATTCCAAGACACAAAAATAAAGTCAATATGTGTGGAATGTGGGCTTCAAAAATAAGTACCCCCCCAGTTTATATAGGTGCCTACATACACCCACAAGATCGGCAGTAGCAGCAACCTATTTTAAAGTGGTGGAGTCATAGAACATGTTATTTATTTGTAGACCCCTATCACTACCAGCCAAACCACAATTGAAATCCCACCCCCGACCGCCATATAATACGATGGGACATGTGTGCATGGTTGTATGTCCCACAAGGTCTTCCTGAGTGTATATCCACTAAGCCAAAAATACTTTAAAGCCAGAATCAGTGAACAAGATACCCACTGCATCACATAAGCCAGTACCAGAAGACCAAAAAGACACACCCCTGTGCCATTGATTTGTGGCCTGTAAGATTTCAAAAGTGTGTTTTAGCCATGTATCTTGAAATAGAATTATTTGACTTGTACAGGCTTGCAAAGCAACACACAATAGGTGAACAGCCTCTTTTTAAAACTCTTTATGCTGTGCACATTCATTGTGGTGACATCCAACCCAGAAAGCATGAATAGCACACAGAAAAGAAGGAAAACAGCACTACCCCCATCCCCCATCCCAAAATTATGTTTCCTGAGCTCTCATCTTCCATTTCTTCCATTCTGAAGCAGAGGGCTCAGGGAGCGATTCCTTCTGACCAAAAGAGAAGTCCCTCTGAGAGGACGTAATAGAGGATGCTTTAGAATCCTCATATTCTCCTTCTTTGTCCCCTGACTGTTTTCTTGAGGCCAATGTTTCATACTTGTTTCTCATAGGCACAGGAGCCAGGGATGCCCCTTTTTTTCCTTTTTAACATTTTAGGATCCTTATCCTTAGGATTCCTATTATGTGGTTTACTCTTTAGCCCTGGTTTTACTATATTGTACCCCACCACCGGAGGTGGGGGGAGGGGGGACCATCATAACTGGAGAGGACTGTGTATTAGCTTCAGTAGTGGTTGTATCTGCAACCTACATGGGGGACCTCCGGGGGGGAGGGAATGGTTTGGTCCTCCATGTATAGTGCGGTTATTCAAATTAATACATCCTAATGCATAGACTCTTTTGTCTGGTTATTCCCCCATATCCGTAAATATTGTTGTTTAGGCTGCCTTTCTCTCTACCATTGGATGAATCCTTATATCTGGTATGATGTCTGACAAATGGATGTCTTTTGTTACTGTATTTTGTTAAAATGCAATAAATAAAAAATACACCCAAAAAAAGTAACAAAGGTGGGGGTTCCCATAGGGGCCATCTCACTACTATGTATAGTACTAGAAACATGATCTACTGCAGATATTACAGAAACAGAAGGCAGTCGGTGGGGGGAGGCTCCTGGGCAGCAGGCAGACTGGCCTGATCAGTCTAGATGTCACTTTGCTTCTGTGGAGCAAAATGCTTTTCAAAGGCTTGCACCACCCCCTTCTGTTGGGCCTGTGTCACCAGCTTCTCCTGCGGCAACTCATCCCCCCCCCAATTATGAGTGGCCCATGGACACCTCTACCTCCACACAAATTGCATCTGAAGGTGTTGTTACAGGACTAAGAGGTATGCCCATAATCCAGACAGTGACTACACCTTGCACTGTCACATGCATTACTAAGGTGGCTATGAGACCCACACTTGTGGCAAGATTTAGGTTGACCAATATAAGACAAAGAACCTCAATCCTGACCTAAAAATAAACTGCTAGGTAAGTGGATAATGTCCTCATTAGTAAGAAACAATTTAAACCTTATTTTCCAACCGTTGTTCACATGCTCTCTGAGTCTATAATCGGGATTTGCGTATCCAACATCTCACATCTCTGATTCAACCAAAATAAAATGTCCAAGATGTTAATGCCTTTATTTTGGAAGAGTATAATCACAGTTTGGATTGCAGTCCTAGTCAAAGTTATGGTGGTAAAGAGGGTCCACGAAGGTGTATCCTTAAGTTTGGTATATTGGGCCAAAAACCTGTCCAGCCCTATCACATTCCTGAAACTAACATCATAGTTAGAGTCCCCTGTGTGAGTAAGGGCATACATCTCAGATGCAAAGAATTTTAAGAGTTCTTTAACAATGTTCCTGCAACATACACCCTGTCTGTTGGCATCCCCAAGCCCCCTGTATACCAGCCTCACCACATTCTTCCAAGGAGCCAGTTTGCCCTCGCCAGTGAAAAAGTATGTGAGTCTGAAAGACAGTCTAGGAGGATCATAGTCAGGAGAATGTGGGAGTCCTTCAGAATCATGAGCTTTGGGGACTGCAGGCCCAACGACAGAGGACTAAGCCCTCTCCTTCAGCCTGCCAGACCAGACAGCCCAGCTTGTGGAGAACCAGGAAGAGAGACTTCAGGTACATCCACAGAATGTTTCCCATCCAATACATTCCCTGTCAAAGTGTGCTGAACATTACTTACAGCCTCCTGGAGTTCAGTATCAGAAGCCTACTACTCAGTAAGGGCACAGAGTCTGATAGACTTTGTACACCTTCACTGTCTCTTGGAGTGGGGTGTTGCTCCTCTGAGGACTGTGAGGCTATGACTTGCTGTTCACTGTTCCTCAATTGCTGAGCAAAGCCCTCCCCACCAACCCAGGTCTCACCTTCATTCTCCACAGTGGAGTGTGCAGCTGACATTGTTGCAACTGGTACAGCAGAGGAGCAGACAGCAGTTGTACTTTCCGAAGACACAACCAGAGATGGCTCCATCGCTGACTCTATCAGGGGTGCAGGACGGGAACAAGCAGGCATCAGTTTCACACTAGCAATTGCCAGGACTGGCTCTGGTAAATCAGACTACACAACATCGGAAGTTTGCATGGATCATTCCCAGCTACCGAAAAGGCCTTGCAGCACTGCTGCACATGTGGGTCTGCTGAACTGTTTGGCCCGGGTTTTAAAACCCCTACGGTAGTAGTGAGAACCTGTGGCTCTGACATCAGACCCTCACTCTCCTGACACCCACTTTGCATGACAGGCTGTTGCAGTGGGAACTCTTATTGATATCACTGCAGAATTGGGTCTGCCATGTGAGGGACCTATTTGCCCAACTCTGCCTGTATCCAGCCAGTGTCTGCCAGTGCTCTTTCAGGAGACCATGGCACTTTATTCTTCTGGTGCTTTTTGGACAACTTACTGGGAGCTGTACATCTCTGGTAACCTAGCCTTTTCTTGCCAGGAAATGCTTCTTCCGAAACAGGTGTCTCTGACAGGGCCACATCTGTCAGTGTCACCACTGACACATCGACGGCTCATGTAATCTGCATACTGAGGAGGTGGTCTCTCACCTGCTATACCTGGCCTCCTCCTCAGCCATCATTTCTATCAGTTTCTTCTTCTTCTCCTCCACAGCAGCATGCAACTTCAAATCCTCCTGAAATAAAGTCTCATCCATCAGGTCAGTCTCCATTTCTATTCACAATATCTGTTTCACACATCATGTGCTCAAGGCCACCTTCCATGCCACATCACCATCCTCTCCACCACCACCAGGGTCAGCCATCTTGGCTGGCTTGCCAAAGCAGACAACAGCTACCCCTACCAAGAATTTCCCCTGGTGTCTTGGCCAGATTTTCCACATTCACTAAAAAGTACCACCAAAAGCTTAATCTGGTTCAACTTCAGTTGGACGAAAGGCAGCATGGATTCACAAGGGGGGGGGGGGGTCGCATATGCCAGACGGATCTGATTCATTTCTTGGACTGGGTGACCAGGGAAATAGATCAAGGGAGGGCAATGGATGTGGTCTATTTGGACTTTAACATGACTTTCAACACTGTGCTGAACAGGAAACGGATAAAGAAATTGAGCAGCCTATGGTGGGATTCAAAGTGGCAAATTGGACAATGAACTGTTTAATGGATAGGCAGCAGAGGGTGGTGGTTAATGGCACTCACTCTAATGAGGGGAGAGTGACCAGCAGGGTGCTGCAGGGCTCAGTACTGGGACCAGTCCTCTTCAATGTCTTCATAAGTGACATTGCAGAAGAACTGGGAGGGAAGGCATGCCTTTTTGCAGATGAGACCAAAATCTGTAACAGAGTGAACACTCAGGAGGAAATGGAGAGATTGCACAGGGACTTTGGGAAACTCTAGAAGTGGTCAAGAGCATGGCAGTTGGAGTTCAATGCCAAAAAGTGCAAAATCATGCACATAGGGCTTAGGAACCCAAGAGCTGAGTATAGGATGGGGAGGGAAGGTACTGATAGTCACTAAGCAGGAATGTGACCTTGGAGTTATCATGTCTGATGACTTCAAAGTGGCAGGGCAGTGTGACAAAGTAGTGGGTAAGGCCAAAGGGATGCTGGGATGCACTGGGAAAGGTATCTCCAGCAGGAGGAGGGAGGTGGTGTTGTTACTGTATCGCTCGCTCCTGAAACACCCCCCCACAGAATACATCCAGTTCTGGAGGCCACACCTCAGAAAGGACATTGACGTGGTGGAGGCAATCCAGAGGGGGGCAACTAAAATAATGCAGGGGTTGCATCAAAAGCCCTACAAGGAGAGACTCAGGGATCTCAACATGTACACCCTTGAAGGGAAGAGCATGAGAAGGGACATGATAGAGACCTACAAGTACCTCACAGGGGTAAGCAGGATACAGGAGGGGAATCTCTTTCAAATGAGAAAAAGCAACAGGACCAGAGGGCATCGGATGAAACTGGGGTGGGGAGTTAAGAGGTATGTGAGGAAGTACTACTTCACTGAAAGAGTGGTTGACACCTGGAACAGACTGCTAGTATAATTTGTGGTGGTGAAAACAGTAGGGAACTTCAAGCATGCATGTTATAGATGTAACCCCTCACCCCTGCCTTTTTAGCAAAATGACAGGTGGCATGCTGTTGAAGCTGACAGCAGTACCTGGTGGGGACTGGGTTCGGGGAGGATGAGGTTACTCGGCACAGGGGGACCTAGGTTTGGCTACTCTGAACAGGGGCACCCAAGTAAATCCGAACACAGGAAGCAATAACTGTAATGTCCAGAACCAGGGATGGGATTCTTCAGTGTGGCTTTTATTCACATACAAGCTGACCAAACAAAGCATAGACGGACCCCCATGGGGCTACATTTCCTGGTAATGCAGATTAAAGACAACAGAACACTTTATCACTATTTCCAGCCCTCAGGCTCTAAACCCACCAGGCACACAGCCCAGACTTGCACGCAGCTTTGGGTACACAGCCCGACTTGTACACACTTGGGTTTTCCCCACTGGCCTGTCTCCCCCAACGGCCACTTGATCCATGGTCCATTGGAAGAATGAACCAATTATCCTATTCGTGGTCCATTGGACGAATGAACCAATTATCCTGTCGTGGCTCCCCACACCACACTAGAGTCTGCGACTCTTAGAGAGAATTTTCCTTACAACCCCACATCTGGGTACTTCCCCCATCACTGGCCAAGTGCCTGAGGCAAAGTAGAAAACCACAGAAGAAATCCGTAGAGGTGGACCTGGTCACTAAAGATGGGGGGCCACCCACCTCCAGCTCCCACAGCCTATACCCGGCCATTTCTCTGGAAAACTGAACAATTCCTTTACTGAACTTTTAAATGTAGATTAAGGGTAGACATCTGTCACATCACCTCTACATATTATTTGCACCCCAACAAACTCTGGAACTTGAAACTACTTTTACTTGCTTGGCCCATTTCTCTAGGCTTCCCAATAATTAGTAGTTCAATCCCTACATTGTCACACAAGTCCCAGGGTGAAAAAACATAGGCCCTTTTAGCCAGAGCAGACACTCACCCTTTCGTTGCAGGTGCCCCACAGGCGACTCACAAATCTTCATTTCTCCCAAATAAATACTGGAAACAAACAGGCAGCTTTTCCTCCACAAGCAGAAACTAGGGGGTTGCCCCAGGAATCTGCAGGGAATCCTCCTCATCCCCCCCACGGAGGGAGGGGGCACTGAGACTTGAAACAGCGGTCTCCACCACTTCAGTAATCTTCCTGTGTCTCTCTTTAAGATGGAGACACACACCCTATTACTGAAAAGTAGCCCTCTGTCAGGGCTGAGGCTCCTAGAGCCTTCACTGAGCTGCTTTACAAGCAAGCTCCCAACTTCCAACTTCACTCACTGAAGACAAACTGCAGACTCTCACTTTTAAAATTCCCAACATTCTATCTTACTCCCTTTGCTGCAGATTCCAATGTGGCTCATGCAGCTGCGAAAGTTCTATTGGTGATGTCATCCCACAGTCTCAGCTGAGACTGAGAACAGAGTGAGACAGTGTGAAACCCCTTTAACTGGAGTTTCACAAGCTGCCTTCCCTGCCTACCACTAGATCTTACTGGGATTCTAGTAACCCCGGATAACAAGGGGGTTACATAGACATAGCAGAATATTGGTTAGTAGGAGGGGAGGAGGGAGGGTCGCCAGAGAGTAATTAGGGCCTACGGAGACAGACTAGGCAGGGACCATCTGGGAAGATTGTGTGAGCCAAGCGGTCCTTTTCTGTTGACAAATTCTATGTTTCTAGATGTCTGTCTTCACAGGCAACACCAGTTCCACTCCTTGATTAGCCAGCAAGCTGTGTGTGCAAATGCAGGATGGGCACGGCTGCCTTCCAGGGAGCAGTGCTTCACATCTATTGCCTGCATGAGCCCCCCAACCTCTCCTAGAGTGGGATGGTGGGGCAGACACATAAACCCTGGTCTCCCAGGTAAAAGTAAGATGCAGTGTTGCCATGCCACTGGACTGGTCCCATGATTCACATACAGGGACATCCGGAACACAAAAAGCAGCACACAGGATAATAGCAGGTGCACATGTATTTAACAGGGCATGTACTGCCAGTCAAGTGTAGCCTTGCAGGAAGCAGAAGTGAAATGTTGGAGCTGTCTACTTGTACTTACCTAGCATTATTTGCTCTGTTGAATACAGTTGCACCCACAGTTATCCTGCATGCTGCTTTTTGTGTTCAGCATTCGCTGAAGCAGCTTGCTTTCTCATGGAGCAACATCAGGAGGGATTTGTTCATGTTGCTGCTTTGTTTGTGTGTGTGTTTGTGATGTTGGGACATGTCTGTGTCTGAGTCAACATGTCTGGGCATTATGCATTGGTCTTGCCAGACCCTGCAACACTTTTATTTTCCCTTATTTATTTATGCTCCTTACCATGATGTCTGGTGGTGCCTCCATTTACAGACACCATTACATCCAACGTTACCAGCCACAGTGCCCCAACTTGCTACTACTCTGTTCACATAGGTTCTAACCTTGGTGGCAGAGCCCTGGGGGTGGGGCCCTGCCAGCACCATGGGAGGTATTGTAACCATCTAAAACACCCAAACAAGCATGGAGTCATGGCTCCACATGAATCAGTGGCACAAACCCCAGAGCATGTGTTAAAAAATAGAAACACAGTCCTACCTTAATCATAGAAGCCTTTTTTTATTTCATTACACAAAAAGGCTTACAAAGTGCAACTGATGACAAAAAAATAGAGAGGCAGCAAACAGTGAAAAACTAAATAAAATCAGCTGACACATGTGTGCATCAGAGTGGCAATACAACCAGCAGAGGACAGAGCAGCGTGTTGTGCACAGCATGAGCACACATGCACAGCTGATGTTTCGGGCAATGCCTTCTTCAGAGCTGGTAGACCCTCCCACAAGTAGCTAGGTACACAGGTCAAATCTGCATATTCATAAGCCGATGACAGGCCATGCCAACATTCCTTAAAGTGACAACACAAAAAGTGCTGTACCCGTGTCAAACCAAGTGCAAACTAGCTGAGAAAACCTGTGAAGATAAAAACAGTTAAAAATTAATCACAACGATTCAGATGCAAGAACATGATAGAAAGGGAATGGGAAAAATTAAGGATGGGAGGCTAAAAAGAGGGAAGGTACACAAATTCAGAAAAGATCCAAGACAGCAAGGTCACTTAAGGAATGTTGTTAATGCTAACTTGGGCATTTGCCAAGGCTGCATATTAGCATAACTGTTATTTCATTTACATATGTAAATGGTGTCATAATTCACCTACATTATACAGATTTTCATTCACTAAAAGTTAAAAATAAATCAATTAGTTCACTGGCTTATGCCGAAAAGATATTGTTTTAATATCAGTATCCCTGCTTCATTTACACTGAAAGGCAAACACGTTTGTCGAAATATGTGCATTCAAATGGCATGTGCCCATTCCTGTTTACTTCACACATGAAGAAATCATGAAAGGTATTGCTAACACTAAATTAGGTAATGCTCCACATCCTGACAAAGTATCAGCTAATACATTTAAATACTTTCAATACTGGTGGGTGCCCCTTTTGCACCATTTGTTTAACTACATAATTCAATATATAAAGGATAATGTATGGTCTTTGGTTAATAACCAGACTGTAAACACTTCGAGAGGTTGCCATGACATCACTGTAAACCTCAAGAGCACAGCTCGAGAGGTTTTCAGATGTCATGGCAACCGCGAGAAGTGTTTTCAGCACAGTTGTTAACCAAAGACCGTACATTATATTTTATAGTATATGGTGGGCTACCAAGATTGTGTAATCACAGATTGAATTACTTTACTTTACTACTTTATGGAACGTTGATTGTTGTGAGTATTTTGTTTTGTTATACCATTGATATGACATACTCAAGAAGGGTTAACAACAGAGTGATGTCATAACAATGGCATAACAATGGTGGAATCTGCTTGATTTCAGTTAATAATAAGGGCTCCCCCATACATTATAAAGTTATACCTGCTACATGAAGAGGAAATGTAATATATTTGATACACAAAAAAGGTGCTCTTAATGAACCGCAAGTGTACCGACCAATAAGTCTTATTGACAGTGTGCAAAAATTATTTTTCTCATATAACACTAGAAAGGCTATGAACATGGGTGGAAAGTAATCACACAATTGGCGAAGCACAAAACGATTTTAGAAAATCATGCTCAGCTATGCAACACTGTATGGTACTATCACATCTAATGGAGTTTTATGCTTCTTTTATTGGTATTGATAGCTTCTTATTAGATATAATCATTTTGCTCTACAAAAGCACATGATCAAAGGTATAATATAATGAACAAGATCACTTAAGGAATGTTATTAATACTAACTTAGCCCTAACACTCACCACATTCCATAAGTAAATGATCTGAGATGGGTACAATATAGGAGAATGGGGTGAACGTTAGGGCTGACAACTCCAAGGCACCCCCCTGATGCCTGTTAGTGCATGGAGGGTTGGAGTGGGGTGTTAGGGTTAGAAACATAGAAACATATAATTTGATGGCAGATAAGGACCACTTGGCCCACCTAGTCTGCCCATTTTCCTACCTAACAGATAAGCTGCAGATCCTAGTTAACCAACAGCTTACTTCCTCCTACCTCACCCCCACTAGGGCTGCTTTATGTCTGTCCCATGCATTCTTGAATTCCCTCACTGTTCTTGACTCCACAACCTATTCAGGGAGGCTGTTCCATGCATACACAACCCTCTCCATGAAAAAATACTTCCTCACATTACCTCTGAGCCCTCCCCCTCTATCTTCAAATTGTGTCCCCTTGTTCTTGCACATCTCTTTTTCTGAAAGATGCTACCCTCTTGGACTTTGTTGATTCCCTTGAGGTACTTGAAAGTTTCTATCATGTCCCCTCTCTCCCTTCTTTCCTCAAGGGTATACATATTAAGCTCCTTTTGTCTTTCCTCATATGTCTTCTGGTGCAGACCCTGCACCATTTTGGTTGCCCTCCTCTGGACAGCCTCCACTCTGTCTATGTCTTTGCGGAGATGTGGTCTCCAGAACTGCACACAGTACTCCAGATGGAGTCTCACCAACTGCCTGTACAGAGGGACAACAACTTCCTGTTTTCTACTATTGATGCCTCTCCCTATGCATCCCAGTATCCCCCAGCCTTCTTTACTGCCTTCTCACATTGCTTGCCCACCTTTAGGTAATCTGATATAATTACCCCAGGTCCCTTTCCATTTTACTGTTGTCAGTATCTCACCCTCCATTGTGTACTCTTCCCTGGTTTTTGTTTCCAGGTGCATTACCTTGCACTTTTGCATAGAATCTGAGCTGCCATACATTTGACCATTCCTCCAACTTTGCCAAGTCCCTTCTCATCCTTTCCACTCCATCTTGTGTATCAACCCTGTTGAAGATCTTTGTGTCATCTGCAAAGAGACATATTTTTCCTTCCAGTTCCTCTGCAATGTCACTTATAAAGACATTAAAAAGAACTGGTCCCAGTACTGAACCCTGCGGTACCCCACTAGTAACCCTCCATTCTTCACTGTGGACTCCATTTACTACTACCCTTTGTGTTCTGTTGTCTAGCCAATTTTTTATCCAGGCTACCACCTTGGGACCCACTCCAAGGCTGGCTGACTTGTGTATTAATCTTTTGTGTGGGACTGTATCAAATGCCTTGCTAAAATCTAGGTAGGCCATGTACACAGCCCCTCCCTGGTCTACTACTTTGGTCACCCAGTCAAAGAAATCTATTAGATTCATCTGACACAACCTTCCCATAGTGAATCCATGCTGCCTTGAGTCCTGTGGCCCACTGTCCTCTAGGTACTCAACAATTCTTTCATTCAGAAGTGATTCCATCATTTTCCCTACCACTGAGGTCAAACTAACTGGTCTGTAGTTTCCTGCCTCTGTCCTGCTCCCACATTTGTGAAGAGAAATCCTCCAGTCCTCAGGTACCACTCCATCTTACCATAATTTGTTAAAGAGAGTAGTCAGCGGTGTCACTAGTTCTACCCTTAGTTCTTTTAGAATTCTTGGGTGAATCCCATCAGGCCCCATTGCTTTGTCCACCTTCAATTTTATTAGTTCTTTCAGAACCCTTTCTTCTGCAAATGGACTGGTATCGACCCCCGTCTTCAGAGAGTTTCTCTTGTTTGGTTTAGGTACCTCCCCCTCCTCTTCCTTTGTGAATACTGAGCAGAAATATTCATTCAGTATCCCTGCTTTTTCACTGTCACCCTCTACCTACATTCCCTTCCCTTTATTAAGCCTCAGTATCCCTCCTTTGGTCTTTCTTTTCCCTAATGTACCTATAAAAGGTATTATCCCCCTTCTTAACAGAGTTGGCTATCCTTTCCTCAGTTTGGGCCTTTGCTATTCTGACTGCCTTCCCAGCCTCTTTCTGCTTTAACTGATAAAGTTCTCTGTCCTGCTCCTTCTGTTTCCTTATATTTCCTGAATGCTATTCTTTTCTCCTTAACCTTCCCTGCCACCTCTTTTAAGAACCATAGCGTTTTTTTCCTTCATTGTGTTTTGTTGATTTGCTTTGCACAAAGGCTTGTTGCCTCTATGATGGCTGTTTTGATTACTCCCCATTGTTCCTCCACCCCTCCTTCTTGCCTGTTTGCTAGTGCTTTTCTGAGGCACTCTCTCATTTTGCTAAAGTCAGCCCTCCTAAAGTCCAATACTCTTGCTTTTGTATGGCTTGATTGTATGGCTGTGTTTATTGTGAACCACATTGTTTGGTAGTCACTTGTTCCCAGATGGCTACCCATTTCTAAATCTGAGATTCTTTCTCTGTCTCCATTTCAGAGTACCAGGTCTAAGATTGCTCCCTCCCGAGAGGGTTCCAATACTAACTGTCTGAGGCATGACCCTTGTAGGGCATCAAGAATGACCCTGCTCTTGGATGTGCCTGCAGCAAAGGTGCTCCAGTTAACATCTGGCATATTCAGATCCCCCATCAACAATATCTCCCCTTTTTCTGCCATTCTAAGGATGCCTTTTGTCATTTCCTTGTCCATTCCCTCCCCCTGAGATGGGGTCTGTATACAACCCCATGCAGATTGTGGTGCCATTTCTGTCTCCAGGGTGACCCAGAGTACCTCATCTGCCCCGTTTACTCTTTAGTTCTGTTGCTTTGATCCTTCCTTTACATAGAGAGCTACTCCTCCTCCTATTTTACCCTCCCTGTCCCTCCCTGTAGATTGTGTATCCTGGTATGTTGACATCTCAGTCATGGTTCTCTGCGTACCATGTTTCTGTGACTGCCACAATATCCAGGCAATCCTCTTCCATCAAGGCCACTAGTTCTGGGGGCTTGTTACACAGACTATGGGCATTGGTACTCATCACCCTCCACTCTTTGATGGCCTTACCCCTTCTAGCCCCATTTCTGTCCTTACTGTCTTGCCTTTTTTTACATTTACCTCTGTTCTGCTCCCTAATGACTTCTCTACCTTGGTGTTTACCTCACTAATTACCATGTTTTGTGGGGGAAGGCTGGGATTTCCCTGCTCCTTTTCAGTGCCTCCCCCCTTGGCTAGTTTAAATGCTTGCCAATGAAGCATTTAAACCTCTCACCTAGGATCCTGGTTCGCCCCCCCGGACAGATGCAGACCATCATGCCAGAATAGGTCTGCATCCCTCCAGGTGGCTCCCCAGTCCCCAATGAAGCCAAAACCCTGAGCTCCACACCAGTTTTTCAACCATTCATTGAATTCCCTGGTGAGGAGTACCCTAGCATCACCCTTGCCCTAGGCAGGCAGCACCTCTGAGAAAGTTACCGTATGTGCTACTTGTCTAAGGCCCCTCCCCAACTCTACAAACTCCTCTTGCACTGCTGTGATCCCATTCCTAGCCAGGTCATTTGTCCTTAGGTGGACAATGACATCCAGCTCCCTCCCTTGTGCAGCTGCTCCCATGATCCTGAGGATTCACTTATTGTCCCTCCAAGCTGTGGCACCAGGCAGGCACCTTACCTCCGTCTCCCCTTAATCCCCCATTTCTACCCCCCAATGACTGAGTCCTCCACTAGGAGTTGTTTCCTTCCCTTGTGGGGTCCCATGCCACCCTCCTCTGGGTCTCCTTTGTGAAGGTTCCCAGCATCCTCCTTGGTCTCTGCTGCAGGTACCTCCATAGAAGAACCACAATTCACAAGAAGAGCATATGAATTGTGGAGAGGTACAGCTCGAGGGATGCAACTCTGTTCCACCATACTCTCCCTCCCTGAGCCCATCCTGGTCCAGACTCTCCTCTTTCTTGGCAACCTCTGAGGTAGTGGCATTGGCCCTGGTGGTCCCTGGGTGGGGGGGAAGTTTCACAAATCCTAGCCAGGTCAGCCTGGAGATGGGCAACCTCCTCCCTCAGACCAGAGAGGTGCCTGCAAATAGGATGGCATCGCAGCCTCCAGAATGTCTCTCGGAACACTGCCACCCCACAGCCATTGCACTGCACCACTCCTAACATGTCTTATTTTGTGTCCCCTCTCCTGTTTCTCTGTATGCTTACTCTCTCCTCTCCTTATAACTCTCACACTTCCTGTTCTGGGACAGCAGCTTCCTATATTCTTCAGTAGCCTCCTTCTTCCTTGCTCAGTGTCAGACCACCAGCAGCTAGGGGGGCAGAGTGAGCTACTTCTTTCCTTTAGGATTGACAAAACCAATGTTTTTGTATGATCCTTCCCTTCCTACTGACAAACAGGAAGTTCCTGTTGTCCATCAAATCCAGTGGCTATAAAAGTAGAACTGCCTTAGGGTGGGTGGGTAGAGTGGAGGGGAAGGATGGAGGGCAAGTAGTAAGAAAAAAGGCTAGTAATAGGAAGTTGTAACTTGAGTCACCTGCTTTTATATTGTCTAAGCCACACCCCAATAAAGCTATCTCTCCTCCTACTGATTTAGCAAAGTAAGTTGATACAGCACCCTTCCCAGCACAGAACACACACTGACTTTCTTTCTTTTCCTTTTTAAACCCTAAATAAGACCCCTTCTAATTCTAATAAAGTATCTGTCTGCTTAATCTCAACAGACACTGAGTCCTGCTGAGATAGAAGTGTTAAATTAGTAAGAAAATGGTAGCTTCTTTTAGTTAGGTACTTTCTGCTCTACAAGCAAGGCTAGCAACAGGAAGTTGTAATTTGAGTCACCTGCTTTTATATTGTCTAAGCCACACCCCAAATTAAACTCTGTCTCCTTCTACTGATTTAGCAAAGTAAGTTGATACAGCACCCTTCCCAGCACAGAACACACACTGACTTTCTTTCTTTTCTTTTTTTAACCCTAAATAAGGCCCCTTCTACTTCTAATAAAGCATCTGTCTGCGTAATCTCAACAGACATTGAGTTCTGCTGAAACAGAAGCGTTAAATTACTAACAAAATGGCAGCTTCTTTTAGTTAGCTGATTTCTGCTCTACAAGCAAAGCTTGCAACAGGAAGTTTTAATTTGAGTCACCTGCTTTTATATTGTCTAAGCCACACCGCCAATTAAGCTCTCTCTCTCCTCCTACTGATTTAGCAAAGTAGATTGATACAGTACCCTTCCCAGCACAGAACACACACTGACTTTCTTTCTTTTCTTTTTTTAACCCTAAATAAAACCCTTTCTACTTCTAATAAAGAATATGTCTGCTTAATCTCAACAGACACTGAGTCCTGCTGAGGTAGAAGTGTTAAATTAGTAAGAAAATGGTAGCTTCTTTTAGTTAGGTACTTTCTGCTCTACAAGCAAGGCTAGCAACAGGAAGTTGTAATTTGAGTCACCTGCTTTTATATTGTCTAAGCCACACCCCAAATTAAACTCTGTCTCCTTCTACTGATTTAGCAAAGTAAGTTGATACAGTACCCTTCCCAGCACAGAACACACACTGACTTTCTTTCTTTTCTTTTTCTAAACCTAAATAAGAGCCCTTCTACTTCTAATAAAGTATATGTCTGCTTAATCTTAACAGACACTGAGTCCTGCTGAGATAGAAGTGTTAACCTACAACGTAGGTTGGCGGCCACGCTGGGCTAGCCACGGAGAGCTACTAAGAATCACTAAGTGTTTTAAGAATGATTCGTTAAACTGTGTTTTTATTAATCTTTTACTAATTTGTTGTTGAATTATTTAGTTTTTGTTTGTTGATTGCGTTATCGCACTGTCGTGTTGCCGCTTGATGTCGATACATTTGGATGTGGATATGCGGACTTGCGGAACCTATTGTTTTATCTGAAGATCTCCGAGAACTTTTGTGCAGGGAAGGAGTTGCTGTCGGATCTTCGATTTGTTGGGATTCGTGACAGGATGATGCTCGCTGACTAGCGGGCTTGCTTACAGCTGTTTCGGCAGACATTGACCGAGTGGTGGTTTGTCTGGTCCTGTGGGGTGGCGGTGATGGCCCCCATTCTGGTTCTTCGACCGGGCAGGAGTTGCCGCGTTATCCCTAGGGAGCTGGGGGAGACCTGGGCTTCTCCTAAGCCACCTTGGGGTTCAGCCCTTGGGCTGACTGTTAGGGCGTCTGTAGCCGCTGGTCGTCGACTGGCTGGGGGTGTCCTCGCACTCTGTCTGTGACTGTTCTCTGGGCATTCATCTGCCTGAAGTTTGATCTAAATGTGGTATGAGAATCAGCTACCAGCGGATTGATTGGGAACTGCTTTTCTATTTGGCTATATCTGGATCCCTACTGTGTGACTGTTTGCTGGAGAACTTATCCTGTCTCTGCCCTGTTGGATTCGACCTTGTTTCATCTTTATGTGGAGTTGCTGAAGAACTGGCTTCCCTGTCCCTGCTCTGTTCTTGGATTTAGGGGTGGTGAGAGTGTATATCTACTTACAGTTTGTTCGTTATGGACGATCCCAATCCATGTGAGAGGAGGTATTGGGGGAGTGTATAACATTTTACCATTTTATTATCGTTGGATTGTAGCACATGAGAGGTGCTTCACTGAACATAATACAACATAATATTTTAATATTTTGACACTTTGTTGGACTGAAGTACGTGAGAGGTGCTTCATTGAACTTCAAAGTACAATTTTGAGTACCCAGTGGCATGTGTTAGCATCGACAGTGTGGTCTGGTTTACTGATTTTGTTTTAATATATTTATCATTTGGGATATTTTTGGGTTGGGATTAATTTGTGATTGGGAGGGTTTTATTTTATATTGTTATTTAAATTAGATTGTTTGTTTTATTCTTTCTCCTCTGTGAGAGAGAGGGAGAGTGTTTTTATTTTTTTTTTTTGGTTTATTTGTTTGTTTTTATTTAATGGCGGTTGGACATTATTCCCCCACGAGGCTCAGGGAATTACGTCCCTTTGAGTGCCCATTATTGTCATCTGACACCTATTTTAGTTGCCGTGCATTGGGTATCCTTAGGAGACATAGACGAAGGTGGAGAACTGGGCCTGGTGGGGGACAGGAGGGGGGAGGGCGGATTGGGGTTCTAGGGTCCAGAAGACACCCTGGGGTGAAATGGGGTCAGGATAGAGGTTCTTCCTGTCTTGTCCCCATACCCAAGGGCTCCGTTGAAATCGGACAGGCGCCGAGGTCTTCCCCGACAACTCATCCTGCCTTGGCGGTGTTATGCAATGCCAGATCAATTAAGAACAAGACAGCTATTATTTCTGATCTTGTTAGTTCATCTGATCTGACTTGCATCACCGAGACCTGGCTTGATGAAAATCCCGTCCCTATATTGGCCTCGTAACTCCAGCCGGGTTCTCGTGATACACCGCCTGCTAGTTGGAATCGAGGCGGGTGTGGCTATTATGTTTAAATCTGAGCTGGGCTTGTGATGTTATTGGGAAGCACCAGCCCTTTGAATATATCTTGGGTGAGGGTGCAGGTTGTGATTCTCTCGCCTACCGTCCACCAGGGACGGTGGAGAATTCCGCAGGAGATTGCAGACTTCATCGTCGACCTGGTATTGAGGTTTCCCAGACTGATACTTGGGCCACTTCAATGCCTGGGTCAATGATGAATTCTCTCAGTTTGGCAAAATCTCCTCCAGCTGATGAACACGCTGGGCCTGACATAGGTTGTTACCGCCTTACCCATATAGGTGGTCATTCATTGGATCTGGTGTTTCTCTTGGGTATGGAGATCACTGATCTGGGGGTGGAACCAGTCAGTTGGTCTGACCATTACACCATAAGGTTCAGCTTTAGGGCCCTCCAATAAGTCTGCCCCTACGGAGATGGTTCAGTTCCGCCTTTAAGGGTGTTAATCCCAATGACCTGATGGCGTGCTGGATCCATCGAGTTTATGTGAATGCATGAGTCCAGATGATCTTGTATTTGGCCTATAATAAGGCTGTGGGAGATGCTCTGGACAAAATTGCTCCCAGCTGTGTTCGCCCACTCTTCTCGCCTGCAAGTCCGGTGGTTTGACGGCCCTTGAAGGAGTTAAAGCGAGTAGGCCGAAGGCTGGAGAGACTCTGGCAGAAGTCAGGTCTTGATGCCGACAGGCTTAGACTGATGGCTCATTGTGACAGCTATCAGTCAGAAATCAATCGTATGAAGGCAGAATTCCTGTCCAGAGAGATTTCTGCCGCACATAATCGACTGGCTCAGCTTTTCCGGACTGTGGCCAGACTGTGCAATCCAGTCTGTCTTCAGCCCAGACAAGCATTTTCTCAGTTAAGATGTGAGGAGTTTGCTCGGTTCTTTGCGGATAAGGTTGCTGGCATTAGGTCTGGTATCGGTCCGATCCCTCCTATGGGGGACTGCGGTGGTCGATTGGAAGTGGCTTGCCCCCAGTCTGTCTGGTTAGATTTTCACCGGCCTGAATTTGGGGACATTGTGAAGATCATCCAAAAATGCGACCAACTAGTTGTAGTTTGATCCGGTCCCACACCACTTTTAGTAAGTTGTGTAGAAGTTATCTACCCAATCCTTGCAGACATTGTCTGGATGTCCTTGGAGAGGGGTCTTTTCCTGAACCCTTTAAGGAGGCGTGTAGTTTGACCACTCCTTAAAAATCCTCCTTGACCCAGATTGTCTTGTTAACTACCGCTCATCTCTAACCTGCCATTTGTTGGTAAGGTTATTGAAAAGGCAGTTCGTTACAATTGGATGATCACCTTATATCTCACAATGTCTCGATACTCTCAGTCTGGTTTCAGAAAAGACATAGTACAAAGACTGCCCTTGTCCGGTATTGAGCGCACTCCTGATGGCCAGAGATTGAAAGGCATGTACCATTCTGGTCCTTCTCGATCTGTCTGCTGCATTTGACACTGTAGACCATGGAGTGCTATTGGATCACCTGCGGGTCTTTTGCAGACTGTCTGGTACAGTCCTAAAATGGTTTAGTTCTTACCTCACGGGCAGGTTTCAGAGAGTTGTCACCGGAATTTATTCCTCTGACACTCACTTCCTGCCTAGTGGGGTACCACAGGGCTCCATTTAAGCTCCCATGTTGTTTGCAGTGTACATGCTGCCATTAGGAGAAATCATCAGGCGATACAGTTTGGGTTTTCACTGCTATGCAGATGATACTCAGCTGTATCTGTCCTTTCTCCCCAGTCAAGGTGATGCACTCTCTGTACTTAATAGTTGCCTCGATGAGATCAGACTGTGGATGAGTTCAAGCTGGCTGAGACTCAATCCGGATAAGACTGAGGTGCTGGTTGTGGATCCAGGTCGTCCGGGATGGGTGGTGTTGGGCAACCATCAGGTTTATTACTTGGATGCATCACTCCCTACCTCTAAACAGGGTGCGAAACCTCATGCTATTTTTGATGATGGTTTAACCCTGAAATCTCAGGTGTCAGCTGTCGTCAAATCCTCTTTCTACCATCTGAGGAATATCGCCGGGTGAAACATCTGATCTCCCCGAATGACCTTCCAACATTGGTCCACGCCTTTGTCATACACCTCGCCTTGACTACTGCAACTCCCTCTACCTAGGGCTACCAGGAGTTGATATCCACCGCCTCAGCTGGTGCAGAACGCGCAGCCAGGCTTTGACTGGGACTTCTAGAACCAGTCATATTACGCCTGTGCTCCACGAACTGCACTGGCTGCTGGTTTGGTGGCGGATCACCTTCAAGGTTGGTTTACTAACCTTTAAAGCCCTACATGACCAGGGACCCGGCTACCTGAAAGATCTTCAGATTCCCTATTGTCCTCTCCGCCCTCTCCATTCCGCCAACGAGGGATTGCTGGAGATTCCCAGGGTTCGATTGAAGTCATCAGGATCTCGTGCTTTTGCTTTTTCAGCACCGATCCTGTGGAATTCCTCTACCTCGTTGGTTGAGAGAATGTCCAACCATTGAACATTTTAAAGTTGCTTTAAAAACATATCTTTTTGGATTAGCGTATCTCTGCTAGTTGTGGCTGTCTTTTAAATGTTGTGATTTTATTATTTTAAAATTTGTACAGCGCCTTGATTTTGAAAGGCGCTTTATAAATAAAATTGAATTGAATTGAATTGAATTAAATCAGCAAGAAAATGGTACCTTCTGTTAGTTAGTTGGTTTCTGCTCTACAAGCAAGGCTAGCAACAGGAAGTTGTAATTTGTGTCACCTGCTTTTATATTGTCTAAGCCACACCGCCAATTAAGCTCTCTCTCCCCCTACTGATTTAGAAAAGTAAGTTGATACAGCACCCTTCCCAGCACAGAACACACACTGACTTTCTTTCTTTTCTTTTTTTCACCCTAAATAAGGCCCCTTCTACTTCTAATAAAGCATATGTCTGCTTAATCTCAACAGACATTGAGTTCTGCTGAAACAGAAGCGTTAAATTACTAACAAAATGGCAGCTTCTTTTAGTTAGCTGATTTCTGCTCTACAAGCAAAGCTTGCAACAGGAAGTTGTAATTTGAGTCACCTGCTTTTATATTGTCTAAGCCACACCGCCAATTAAGCTCTCTCTCTCCTCCTACTGATTTAGCAAAGTAGATTGATACAGTACCCTTCCCAGCACAGAACACACACTGACTTTCTTTCTTTTCTTTTTTTAACCCTAAATAAAACCCTTTCTACTTCTAATAAAGAATATGTCTGCTTAATCTCAAAAGACACAGAGTCCTGCTGAGATAGAAGTGTTAAATTAGTAAGAAAATGGTAGCTTATTTTAGTAAGCTGCTTTCTGCTCTACAAGAAAGGCTAGAAACAGGAAGTTGTAATTTGAGTCACCTGCTTTTATATTGTCTAAGCCTCACCCCCAATTAAGCTCTCTCTCTCCACCTACTGATTTAGCAAAGTAAGTTGATACAGTACCCTTTCCAGCACAGAACACACACTGACTTTCTTTTCTTTATTTTTAACCCTAAATAAGACCCCTTCTAATTCAAATAAAGTATATGTCTGCTTAATCTCAACAGACACTGAGTCCTGCTGACATAGAAGTGTTAATTGCTAAGAAAATGGTAGCTTCTTTTAGTTAGCTGCTTTCTGCTCTACAAGAAAGGCTAGCAACAGGAACTTGTAATTTGAGTCACCTGCTTTTATATTGTCTAAGCCACACCCCAATTAAATTCTCTCACTCCTCCAACTGATTTAGCAAAGTAAGTTGATACAGTACCATTCCCAGCACAGAACAGGCACAGACTATCTTTCTTTTCTTTTTTTAACCCTAATAAGACAACTTCTACTTCTAATAAAGTATCTGTCTGCTTAATCTCAACAGACACTGAGTTCTGCTGAGAAAAACGTGTTAAATTAGTAAGAATATGGTAGCTTGTTTTACTTAGCTGCTTTCTGCTCTACAAGCAAGGCTAGCAACAGGAAGTTGTAATTTGAGTCACCTGCTTCTATCTCGTCTAAGCAACTCCCCCATTTAAGCTCTCTCTCCTCCTACTGATTTAGCAAAGTAAGTTGATACAGTACCCTTCCCAGCACAAAACACACACTTTCTTTCTTTTCTTTTTGAACAAAAAATAAGACCCTTTATAATTCTAATAAAATATATCTCTGCTTAATCTCAACAGACATTCAGCCCTGCTGAGACAGAAGTGTTAAATTAGTAGGAAAATGGTAGCTTCTTTTAGTTAGCTGATTTCTGCTCTACAAGTAAAGCTTGCAACAGGAAGTTGTAATTTGAGTCACCTGCTTTTATATTGTCTAAGCCACACCGCCAATTAAGCTCTTCCTCCTCCAACTGATTTAGCAAAGTAGGTTGATACAGTACCCCTGCCAGCACAGAACACACGCACTGCCTTTCTTTCTTTTCCTTTTTAACCCTAAATAAGACCCTTTCTACTTCTAATAAAGTATCTGTCTGCTTAATCTCAACAGACACTGAGTCCTGCTGAGATAGAAGTGTTAAATTGGTAAGAAAATAGTAGCTTCTTTTAGTTAGCTGCGTTCTGCTCTACAAAAAAGACTAGCAACAGGAATTTGTAATTAGAGTCACCTGCTTTTATATTGTCTAAGACTCACCCCCAATTAAGCACTCTCTCCTCCTACTGATTCAGCAAAGTAAGTTGAAACGGTACCCTTCCCAGCACAGAACACACACTGACTTTCTTTCTTTTCTTTATTTTTGACCCTAAGTAAGACCCCTTCTAATTCAAATAAAGTACTGTATATGTCTGCTTAATCTCAACAGGCACTGAGTCCTGCTGAGATAGAAGTGTTAAATTGCTAAGAAAATGGAAGCTTCTTTTACTTAGCAGCTTTCTGCTCTACAAGCAAGGCTAGCAACAGGAAGTTGTAATTTGAGTCACCTGCTTTTATATTGTCTAAGACAAACCCCCAATTAAGGTCTCTCCTCCTACTGATTTAGCAAAGCTAGTTGATACATTACCCTTCCCAGCACAGAACACACACTGACTTTCTTTCTTTTCTTTATTTTAACCCTAAATAAAACCCATTCTACTTCTAATAAAGTATCTGTCTGCTTAATCTCAACAGAGACTGAGTCCTGCTGAGATAAAAGTGTTAAATTAGTAAGAAAATGGTAGCTTCTTTTAGTTTGTTGCTTTCTGCTCTACAAGCAAGGCTAGCAACAGAAATTTGTAATTTGAGTCACCTGCTTTTATAATGACTAAGCCACTCCCCAATTAAGCTCTCTCTCCTCCTACTGATTTAGCAAAGTAAGTTGATACAGTACCCTTCCAAGCACAGAACACACACTGACTTTCTTTCTTTTCCTTTTTAACCCTAAATAAGACCCTTTTTAATTTTAATAAAGTATATGTCTGCTTAATCTCAACAGACACTGAGTCCTGCTGAGATAGAAATGTTAAATTGCTAAGAAAATGGAAGCTTCTTTTAGTTAGATGCTTTCTGCGCTAAAAGCAAACCTTGCAGCAGGAAGTTGTAATTTGAGTCACCTACCTTTATATTGTCTAAGCCACATCGCCAATTACGCTCTCTCTCATCCTACTGATTTAGCAAAGAAGGTTGATAAAGTACCCTTCCCAGCACAGAACACACACTGACTTTCTTTCTTTTCTTTTTTTAACCCTAAATAAAACCCTTTCTTCTTCTAATAAGGAATACGTCTGCTTAATCTCAACAGACACTGAGTCCTGCTGAGACAGAAGTGTTAAATTAGTAAGAAAATGGTAGCTTCTTTTAGTTAGCTGCTTTCTGCTCTACAATCAAGGCTAGCAACAGGAAGTTGTAATTTGAGTCACCTGCTTTTATATAGTCTAAGCCAAACCCCCAATAAAGCTCTCTCTCCTCCTACTGATTTAGCAAAGTAAGTTGATACAGTACCCTTCCCAGCACAGAACACACACTGACTTTCTTTCTTTCTTTCCTTTGTTTGTAACCCTTAATAAGACCCCTTCTAATTCTAATAAAGTATATGTCTGCTTAATCTCAACAGACACTGAATCCTACTGAGATAGAAGTGTTAAATTAGTAAGAAAATTGTAGCTTCTTTTAGTTAGCTGCTTTCTGCTCTGCAAGCAAGGCTAGCAACAGGAAGTTGTAATTTGAGTCACCTGCTTTTATATTGTCTATGCCAAACCCCCAATTAAGCTCTCTCTCCTCCTACTGATTTAGCAAAGTTAGTTGATACAGTACCCTTCCCAGCACAGAACAAACACTGACTTTCTTTCTTTTCTTTTTTTACCCTAATAGGACCCCTTCTACTTCTAATAAAGTATCTGTCTGGTTAATCTCAACAGACACTGAGTCCTGCTGAGATAAAAGTGTTAAATTACTAAGAAAATTGTAGCTTCTTTCAGTTAGTTGCTTTCTGCTCTACAAGCAAGTCTAGCAACAGGAATTTGTATTTTGCATCACCTGCTTTTATATTGTCTAAGCCACTCCCTCAATTAAGCTCTCTCTCTCCTCCTAGTGATTTAGCAAGGTAAGTTGATACAGTACTCTTCCCAGCACAGAATACATACTGACTTTCTTTCTTTTCTTTATTTTTAACCCTAAATAAGACCCATTCTACTTCCAATAAAGTATCTGCCTGCTTAATCTCAACAGACACTGTGTCCTGCTGAGATAAAAGTGTTAAATTAGTAAGAAAATGGTAGCTTCTTTTAGTTAGTTGCTTTCTGCTCAACAAGCAAGGCTAGCAAAAGGAATTTGTAATTTGAGTCACCTGCTTTTATATTGTCTAAGCCACACCCCCAATTAAGCTCTCTCTGCTCCTACTGATTTAGCAAAGTAAGTTGATACAGTACCCATCCCAGCACAGAACACGCACTGACTTTCTTTCTTTTCTTTTTTAACCCTAAATAAGACATTTCTAATTCTAATAAGGTATGTCTGCTTAATCTCAACAGGCACTGAGTCCTGCTGAGATTGATGTGTTAAATTGCTAAGAAAATGGTAGCTTCTTTTAGTTAGCTGTTTTCTGCTCTACAAGCAAAGCTTGCAACAGGAAGTTGTAATCTGAGTCACCTGCTTTTATATTGTCTACGCCAAACCCCCAATTAAGCTCTCTCTCCTCGTACTGATTTAGCAAAGTAAGTTGATACAGTACCCTTCCTAGCACAGAACACACACTGACTTTCTTTTCTTTTCTAACCCTATATAAAACCCTTTCTACCTCTAATAAAGTATCTGTCTGCTTAATCTCAACAAACACTGAGTCCTGCTGAGATAGAAGTGTTAAATTGGTAAGAAAATGGTAGCTTCTTTTAGATAGCTGCTTTCTGCTCTACAAGAAAGGCTAGCAACAGAAAGTTGTAATTTGAGTCACCTGCTTTTATATTGTCTAAGCCTCACACCCAATTAAGCTCTCTCTCCTCCAACTGATTTAGCAAAGTAAGTTGATACAGTACCCTTCCCAGCACAGAACACACAATGACTTTCTTTGTTTTCTTTTTCACCCTAAATAAGACACTTTCTACTTCTAATAAAGTATCTGTCTGCTTAATCTCAACTGACACTGAGTCCTGCTGAGATAGAAGTGTTAAATTGGTAAGAAAATGGTAGCTCCTTTTAGTTAGCTGCTTTCTTCTCTACAAGAAAGGCTAGCAACAGGAAGTTGTAATTTGAGTCATCTGCTTTTATGTTGTCTAAGCCTCACCCCCAATTAAGCACTCTCTCTCCTCTTACTGACTGAGCAGAGCAAGTTGATACAGAACCCTTCCCAGCAAAGAACAAACACTGACTTTCTTTCTTTTCTTTTTTAACCCTAATAGAACCCCTTCTACTTCTTATAAAGTATCTGTCTGCTTAATCTCAACAGACACTGAGTCCTGCTGAGCTAAAAGTGTTAAATTAGTAAGAAAATTGTAGCTTCTTTTAGTTAGTTGCTTTCTGCTCTACAAGCAAGGATAGCAACAGGAATTTGTAATTTGCATCACCTGCTTTTATATTGTCTAATCCACTCCTTCAATTAAGCTCTCTCTCCTCCTAGTGATTTAGCAAAGTAAGTTGATACAGTACCCTTCCCAGCACAGAACACACAAACTGACTTTCTTTCTTTTCTTTATTTTTAACTGTAAATAAGACCCATTCTACTTCTAATAAAGTATCCATCTGCTTAATCTCAACAGACACTGAGTCCTGCTGAGATAAAAGTGTTAGATTAGTAAGAAAATGGTAGCTTCTTTTAGTTAGTTGCTTTCTGCTCAACAAGCAAGGCTAGCAACAGGAATTTGTAATTTGAGTCACCTCCTTTTATATTGTCTAAGCCACACCACCAATTAAGCTCTCTCTGCTTCTACTGATTTAGCAAAGTAAGTTGATACAGTACCCATCCCAGCACAGAACACGGACTGACTTTCTTTCTTTTCTTTTTTAACCCTAAATAAGACATTTGAAATTCTAATAAGGTATGTCTGCTTAATCTAAACAGGCACTGAGTCCTTCTGAGATTGATGTGTTAAATTGCTAAGAAAATGGTAGCTTCTTTTAGTTAGCTGTTTTCTGCTCTACAAGCAAAGCTTGCAGCTGGAAGTTGTAATCTGAGTCACCTGCTTTATATTGTCTACACCACACCCCCAATTAAGCTCTCTCTCCTCCTACTGATTTAGCAAAGTAAGTTGATACAGTACCCTTCCTAGCACAGAACACACACTGACTTTCTTTCTTTTCTTTTTTAACCCTATATAAAACCCTTTCTACCTCTAATAAAGTATCTGTCTGCTTAATCTCAACAGACACTGAGTCCTGCTGAGATAGAAGTGTTAAATTGGTAAGAAAATGGTAGCTTCTTTTAGTTAGCTGCTTTCTGCTCTACAAGAAAGGCTAGCAACAGGAAGTTGTAATTTGAGTCACCTGCTTTTATATTGTCTAAGCCTCACCCCCAATTAAGCTCTCTCTCTCCTCCTACTGATTTAGCAAAGTAAGTTGATACAGTACCCTTCCCAGCACAGAACACACACTGACTTTCTTTCTTTCCTTTGTTTGTTACCCTAAATAAGACCCCCTTCTAATTCTAATAAAGTGTCTCTCTGTTTAATCGCAACAGACACTGAGTCCCGATGAGATAGAAGTGTTAAATTAGTAAGAAAATGGTAACTTCTTTTAGTTAGCTGCTTTCTGCTCTACAAGCAAGGCTAGCAACAGGAAGTTGTAATTTGAGTCACCTGCTTTTATATTGTCTAAGCCTCACCCCCAATTAAGCTCTCTCTCTCCTCCTACTGATTTAGCAAAGTAAGTTGATACAGTACCCTTCCCAGCACAGAACACACACTGACTTTCTTTCTTTCCTTTATTTGTAACCCTAAATAAGACCCCTTCTAATTTTAATAAAGTATATGCCTGCTTAATCTCAACAGACACTGGGTCCTGCTGAGATAGAAGTGTTAAATTAGTAAGGAAATGGTAGCTTCTTTTAGTTAGCTGCTTTCAGCTCCACAAGCAAGGCTAGCAACAGGAAGTTGTAATTTGAGTCACCTGCATTTATATTGTCAGAACCACACACGCAATTAAGCTCTCTCGTCCTACTGATTTAGCAAAGGAAGTTGATACAGTACCTTTCCAGCACAGAACACACACTTTCTTTCTTTTCTTTTGAACCCTAAATAAGACCCTTTCTAATTCTAATTAAGAATCTCTGCTTAATCTCAACTGACACCAACTTCTGAGATAGAAGTGTTAAATTGGTAAGAAAATGGTAGCTTCTTTTAGTTAGCTGCTTTCTGCTCTACAAGAAAGGCTTGCAACAGGAAGCTGTAATTTGAGTCACCTGCTTTTATATTGTCTATGCCACACCCCAATTAAGCTCTCTCTCCTCCTGATTTAGCAAAGTAAGTTGATACAGTACCCTTCCCAGCAGAGAACACACTCTGACTTTCTTTCTTTTCGTTATTTGTAACCCTAAATAAGACCCTTTTAATTCTATTAAAGTATATGTTGTTTAATCTCAACAGACACTGAGTCCTGCTGAGACAGAAGTGTTAAATTAGTAAGAAAATGGTAGCTTCTTTTAGTTAGCTGCTTTCTCCTCTACAATCAAGGCTAGCAACAGGAAGTTGTAATTTGAGTCACCTGCTTTTATATAGTCTAAGCCAAACCCCCAATTAAGCTCTCTCTCCTCCTACTGATTTAGCAAAGTAAGTTGATACAGTACTCTTCCCAGCACAGAACACACACTGACTTTCTTTCTTTCCTTTATTTGTAACCCTAAATAAGACCCCTTCTAATTCTAATAAAGTATATGTCTGCTTAATCTCAACAGACACTGAGTCCTACTGAGATAGAAGTGTTAAATTAGTAAGAAAATTGTAGCTTCTTTTAGTTAGCTGCTTTCTGCTCTGCAAGCAAGGCTAGCAACAGGAAGTTGTAATTTGAGTCACCTGCTTTTATATTGTCTATGCCAAACCCCAATTAAGCTCTCTCTCTCCTCCTACTGATTTAGCAAAGTAAGTTGATACAGTACCCTTCCCAGCACAGAACAAACACTGACTTTCTTTCTTTTCTTTTTTTACCCTAATAGGACCCCTTCTACTTCTAATAAAGTATCTGTCTGGTTAATCTCAACAGACACTGAGTCCTGCTGAGATAAAAGTGTTAAATTTGTAAGAAAATTGTAGCTTCTTTCAGTTAGTTGCTTTCTGCTGTACAAGCAAGTCTAGCAATAGGAATTTGTAATTTGCATCACCTGCTTTTATATTGTCTAAGCCACCCTCAATTAAGCCTCTCTCTCCTCCTAGTGATTTAGCAGTATGTTGATACAGTACCCTTCCCAGCACAGAACACTCTGACTTTCTTTCTTTCCTTTATTTGTAACTCTAAATAAGACCCTTCTAATTCTAATAAGGTATATGTCTTAATCTCAACAGACACTGAGTCCTGCTGAGATAGAAGTGTTAAATTAAAAGAAAATGGTAGCTTCTTTAGTTAGTTGCCTTCTGCTCAACAAGCAAGGCTAGCAACAGGAATTTGTAATTTGAGTCACCTGCTTTTATATTGTCTAGCTCACCCCCAATTAAGCTCTCTCTGCTCCTACTGATTTAGCAAAGTAAGTTGATACAGTACCCATCCCAGCACAGAACACACACTGACTTTCTTTTTTTTTCTTTTTTATCCCTAAATAAGACATTTCTAATTCTAATAAAGTATATGTCTGCTTAATCTCAACAGGCTCTGAGTCCTGCTTAGATAGAAGTGTTAAATTGGTAAGAAAATGGTAGCTTCTTTTAGTTAGTTGCTTTCTGCTCTACAAGAAAGGCAAGCAACAGGAAGTTATAATTTGAGTCATCTGCTTTGTATTGTCTAAGCCTAGCCCCCAATTAAGCTCTCTCTCTCCTCTACTGATTGTAGTAAGGTGATACAGTACCCTTCCCAGCACAGAACACACACTGACTTTCTTTCTTTACTTTTTTAACCCTAAATAAGACCCTTTCTACTTCTAATAAAGTATCTGTCTGCTTAATCTCAACAGACACTGAGTCCTGCTGAGATAGAAGTGTTAAATTGGTAAGAAAATGGTAGCTTCTTTTAGTTAGCTGCTTTCTGCTCTACAAGAAAGGCTAGCAACAGGAAGTTGTAATTTGAGTCACCTGCTTTTGTATTGTCTAAGCCTCACCTCCATTTAAGCTCTCTCTCTCTCCTCCTACTGATTTAGCAAATTAAGTTGGTACAGTACCCTTCCCAGCACAGAACACATACACTGACTTTCTTTCTTTTCTTTGTTTGTAACCCTAAATAAGACCCCTTCTAATTCTAATAAAGTATATGTCTGCTTAATCTCAACAGACACCGAGTCCTGCTGAGATAGAAGTGTTAAATTAGTAAGAAAATGGTAACTTCTTTTAGTTAGCTGCTTTCTGCTCTACAAGCAAGGCTAGCAACAGGAAGTTGTAATTTGAGTCACCTGCTTTTATATTGTCTAAACCACACCCCAATTCGCCTCTCTCTCCTCCTACTGATTTAGCAAAGTAAGTTGATACAGTACCCTTCCAACACAGAACACACACTGACTTTCTTTCTTTTCTTTATTTTTAACCCTAAATAATTCCCATTTTACTTCTAATAAAGTATCTGTCTGCTTATTCTCAACAGACACTGAGTCCTGCTGAGATAAAAGTGTTAAATTAGTAATAAAATGGTGGCTTCTTTTAGTTAGTTGCTTCCTGCTCAACAAGCAAGGCTAGCAACAGGAAATTGTAATTTGCGTCACCTGCTTTTATATTGTCTAAGCCACTCCCCCAATTAAGCTCACTCTGCTCCTACTGATTTAGCAAAGTAAGTTGATACAGTACCCTTCCCAGCACAGAACACACACAGACTTTCTTCCTTTTCTTTTTTAACCCTAAATAAGACATTTCTAATTCTAATAAAGTATATGTCTGCTTAATCTCAACAGGCTCTGAGTCCTGCTTAGATAGATGTGTTAAATTGGTAAGAAAATGGTAGCTTCTTTTAGTTAGTTGCTTTCTGCTCTACAAGATAGGCTAGCAACAGGAAGTTGTAATTTGAGTCATCTGCTTTTGTATTGTCTAAGCCTAGCCCCAATTAAGCTCTCTCTCTCCTCCTACTGATTTAGCAAAAGTGTTGTTACAGTACCCTTCCCAGCACAGAACACACACTATCTTTCTTTTCTTTTTAACCCTAAATAAGACCCTTTCTACTTCTATTAAAGTATCTGTCTGCTTAATCTCAACAGACACTGAGTCCTGCTGAGATGGAAGTGTTAAATTGGTAAGAAAATGATAGCTTCTTTTAGTTAGCTGCTTTCTGCTGTACAAGAAAGGTTAGCAACAGGAAGTTGTAATTTGAGTCACCTGCTTTTATATTGTCTAAGCCTCACCCCCAATTAAGCACTGTCTCTCCTCCTACTGATTTAGCAAAGGAAGTTGATACAGTACCCTTCCCAGCACAGAACACACACTGACTTTCTTTCTTTTCTTTTTAACCCTAAATAAGACCCTTTCTATTTCTAATAAAGTATCTGTCTGCTTAATCTCAACAGACACTGAGTCCTGCTGAGATAGAAGTGTTAAATTGGTAAGAAAATGGTAGCTTTTTAGTTAGCTGCTTTCTGCTCTACAAGAAAGGCTAGCAACAGGAAGTTGTAATTTGAGTCACCTGCTTTTTGTATTGTCTAAGCCTCACCTCCAATTAAGCTCTCTCTCTCCTCCTTCTGATTTAGCAAAGTAAGTTAATACAGTACCCTTCCCAGCACAGAACACACTCTGACTTTCTTTCTTTTCTTTGTTTGTAACCCTAAATAGTACCCCTTCTAATTCTAATAAAGTATGTGTCTGCTTAATCTCATCAGACACTGAGTCCTGCTGAGTTAGAAGTGTTAAATTAGTAAAAAATGGTAACTTCTTTTAGTTAGCTGCTTTCTGCTCTACAAGCAAGGCTAGCAACAGGAAGTTGTAATTTGAGTCACCTGATTTTATATTGTCTAAACCACACCCCCAATTAAGCTCTCTCTCCTCCTACTGATTTAGCAAAGTAAGTTGATACAGTACCCTTCCCAGCACAGAACACACACTGACTTTCTTTCTTTTCTTTATTTTTAGCCCTAAATAATTCCCATTTTACTTCTAATAAAGTATCTGTCTGCTTAATCTCAACAGACACTGAGTCCTGCTGAGATAAAAGTGTTACATTAGTAAGAAAATGGTGGCTTCTTTTAGTTAGTTGCTTTTTGCACAACAAGCAAGGCTAGCAATAGGAAATTGTAATTTGCGTCACCTGCTTTTATATTTTCTAAGCCACTCCCCCAATTAAGCTCTCTCTCTCCTCCTACTGATTTAGCAAAGTAAGTCGATACAGTACCCTTCCCAGCAGAGAACACACACTGACTTTCTTTCTTTTCTTTTTTTAACCCTAATAGGACCCCTTCTACTTCTAATAAAGTATCTGTCTGCTTAATCTCAACAGACACTGGGTCCTGCTGAGATAAAAGTGTTAAATTAGTAAGAAAATTGTAGCTTCTTTTAGTTAGTTGCTTTCTGCTCTACAAGCAAGGCTAGCAACAGGAAGTTGTAATTTGAGTCACCTGCTTTTATATTGTCTAAGCCTCACCCCCAATTAAGCTCTCTCTCTCCTCCTACTGATTTAGCAAAGTAAGTTGATACAGTACCCTTCCCAGCACAGAACACACACTGACTTTCTTTCTTTCCTTTATTTGTAACCCTAAATAAGACCCCTTCTAATTTTAATAAAGTATATGTCTGCTTAATCTCAACAGACACTGGGTCCTGCTGAGATAGAAGTGTTAAATTAGTAAGGAAATGGTAGCTTCTTTTAGTTAGCTGCTTTCAGCTCCACAAGCAAGGCTAGCAACAGGAAGTTGTAATTTGAGTCACCTGCATTTATATTGTCAGAACCACACACGCAATTAAGCTCTCTCGTCCTACTGATTTAGCAAAGGAAGTTGATACAGTACCCTTCCCAGCACAGAACACACACTTTCTTTCTTTTCTTTTTGAACCCTAAATAAGACCCTTTCTAATTCTAATTAAGAATCTCTCTGCTTAATCTCAACTGACACCAACTTCTGCTGAGATAGAAGTGTTAAATTGGTAAGAAAATGGTAGCTTCTTTTAGTTAGCTGCTTTCTGCTCTACAAGAAAGGCTTGCAACAGGAAGCTGTAATTTGAGTCACCTGCTTTTATATTGTCTACGCCACACCCCAATTAAGCTCTCTCTCCTCCTGATTTAGCAAAGTAAGTTGATACAGTACCCTTCCCAGCAGAGAACACACTCTGACTTTCTTTCTTTTCGTTATTTGTAACCCTAAATAAGACCCCTTTTAATTCTATTAAAGTATATGTCTGCTTAATCTCAACAGACACTGAGTCCTGCTGAGACAGAAGTGTTAAATTAGTAAGAAAATGGTAGCTTCTTTTAGTTAGCTGCTTTCTCCTCTACAATCAAGGCTAGCAACAGGAAGTTGTAATTTGAGTCACCTGCTTTTATATAGTCTAAGCCAAACCCCCAATTAAGCTCTCTCTCCTCCTACTGATTTAGCAAAGTAAGTTGATACAGTACTCTTCCCAGCACAGAACACACACTGACTTTCTTTCTTTCCTTTATTTGTAACCCTAAATAAGACCCCTTCTAATTCTAATAAAGTATATGTCTGCTTAATCTCAACAGACACTGAGTCCTACTGAGATAGAAGTGTTAAATTAGTAAGAAAATTGTAGCTTCTTTTAGTTAGCTGCTTTCTGCTCTGCAAGCAAGGCTAGCAACAGGAAGTTGTAATTTGAGTCACCTGCTTTTATATTGTCTATGCCAAACCCCAATTAAGCTCTCTCTCCTTCCTACTGATTTAGCAAAGTAAGTTGATACAGTACCCTTCCCAGCACAGAACAAACACTGACTTTCTTTCTTTTCTTTTTTTACCCTAATAGGACCCCTTCTACTTCTAATAAAGTATCTGTCTGGTTAATCTCAACAGACACTGAGTCCTGCTGAGATAAAAGTGTTAAATTTGTAAGAAAATTGTAGCTTCTTTCAGTTAGTTGCTTTCTGCTGTACAAGCAAGTCTAGCAATAGGAATTTGTAATTTGCATCACCTGCTTTTATATTGTCTAAGCCACTCCCTCAATTAAGCTCTCTCTCTCCTCCTAGTGATTTAGCAAAGTATGTTGATACAGTACCCTTCCCAGCACAGAACACACTCTGACTTTCTTTCTTTCCTTTATTTGTAACTCTAAATAAGACCCCTTCTAATTCTAATAAGGTATATGTCTGCTTAATCTCAACAGACACTGAGTCCTGCTGAGATAGAAGTGTTAAATTAAAAAGAAAATGGTAGCTTCTTTTAGTTAGTTGCCTTCTGCTCAACAAGCAAGGCTAGCAACAGGAATTTGTAATTTGAGTCATCTGCTTTTATATTGTCTAAGCCACACCCCCAATTAAGCTCTCTCTGCTCCTACTGATTTAGCAAAGTAAGTTGATACAGTACCCATCCCAGCACAGAACACACACTGACTTTCTTTTTTTTCTTTTTATCCCTAAATAAGACATTTCTAATTCTAATAAAGTATATGTCTGCTTAATCTCAACAGGCTCTGAGTCCTGCTTAGATAGAAGTGTTAAATTGGTAAGAAAATGGTAGCTTCTTTTAGTTAGTTGCTTTCTGCTCTACAAGAAAGGCAAGCAACAGGAAGTTATAATTTGAGTCATCTGCTTTTGTATTGTCTAAGCCTAGCCCCCAATTAAGCTCTCTCTCTCCTCCTACTGATTTAGCAAAGTAAGTTGATACAGTACCCTTCCCAGCACAGAACACACACTGACTTTCTTTCTTTTCTTTTTTAACCCTAAATAAGACCCTTTCTACTTCTAATAAAGTATCTGTCTGCTTAATCTCAACAGACACTGAGTCCTGCTGAGATAGAAGTGTTAAATTGGTAAGAAAATGGTAGCTTCTTTTAGTTAGCTGCTTTCTGCTCTACAAGAAAGGCTAGCAACAGGAAGTTGTAATTTGAGTCACCTGCTTTTGTATTGTCTAAGCCTCACCTCCATTTAAGCTCTCTCTCTCTCCTCCTACTGATTTAGCAAATTAAGTTGGTACAGTACCCTTCCCAGCACAGAACACATACACTGACTTTCTTTCTTTTCTTTGTTTGTAACCCTAAATAAGACCCCTTCTAATTCTAATAAAGTATATGTCTGCTTAATCTCAACAGACACCGAGTCCTGCTGAGATAGAAGTGTTAAATTAGTAAGAAAATGGTAACTTCTTTTAGTTAGCTGCTTTCTGCTCTACAAGCAAGGCTAGCAACAGGAAGTTGTAATTTGAGTCACCTGCTTTTATATTGTCTAAACCACACCCCCAATTACGCTCTCTCTCCTCCTACTGATTTAGCAAAGTAAGTTGATACAGTACCCTTCCCAGCACAGAACACACACTGACTTTCTTTCTTTTCTTTATTTTTAACCCTAAATAATTCCCATTTTACTTCTAATAAAGTATCTGTCTGCTTATTCTCAACAGACACTGAGTCCTGCTGAGATAAAAGTGTTAAATTAGTAATAAAATGGTGGCTTCTTTTAGTTAGTTGCTTCCTGCTCAACAAGCAAGGCTAGCAACAGGAAATTGTAATTTGCGTCACCTGCTTTTATATTGTCTAAGCCACTCCCCCAATTAAGCTCACTCTGCTCCTACTGATTTAGCAAAGTAAGTTGATACAGTACCCTTCCCAGCACAGAACACACACAGACTTTCTTCCTTTTCTTTTTTAACCCTAAATAAGACATTTCTAATTCTAATAAAGTATATGTCTGCTTAATCTCAACAGGCTCTGAGTCCTGCTTAGATAGATGTGTTAAATTGGTAAGAAAATGGTAGCTTCTTTTAGTTAGTTGCTTTCTGCTCTACAAGATAGGCTAGCAACAGGAAGTTGTAATTTGAGTCATCTGCTTTTGTATTGTCTAAGCCTAGCCCCCAATTAAGCTCTCTCTCTCCTCCTACTGATTTAGCAAAGTAAGTTGTTACAGTACCCTTCCCAGCACAGAACACACACTATCTTTCTTTTCTTTTTAACCCTAAATAAGACCCTTTCTACTTCTATTAAAGTATCTATCTGCTTAATCTCAACAGACACCGAGTCCTGCTGAGATGGAAGTGTTAAATTGGTAAGAAAATGATAGCTTCTTTTAGTTAGCTGCTTTCTGCTGTACAAGAAAGGTTAGCAACAGGAAGTTGTAATTTGAGTCACCTGCTTTTATATTGTCTAAGCCTCACCCCCAATTAAGCACTGTCTCTCCTCCTACTGATTTAGCAAAGGAAGTTGATACAGTACCCTTCCCAGCACAGAACACACACTGACTTTCTTTCTTTTCTTTTTAACCCTAAATAAGACCCTTTCTATTTCTAATAAAGTATCTGTCTGCTTAATCTCAACAGACACTGAGTCCTGCTGAGATAGAAGTGTTAAATTGGTAAGAAAATGGTAGCTTCTTTTAGTTAGCTGCTTTCTGCTCTACAAGAAAGGCTAGCAACAGGAAGTTGTAATTTGAGTCACCTGCTTTTGTATTGTCTAAGCCTCACCTCCAATTAAGCTCTCTCTCTCCTCCTTCTGATTTAGCAAAGTAAGTTAATACAGTACCCTTCCCAGCACAGAACACACTCTGACTTTCTTTCTTTTCTTTGTTTGTAACCCTAAATAGTACCCCTTCTAATTCTAATAAAGTATGTGTCTGCTTAATCTCATCAGACACTGAGTCCTGCTGAGTTAGAAGTGTTAAATTAGTAAGAAAATGGTAACTTCTTTTAGTTAGCTGCTTTCTGCTCTACAAGCAAGGCTAGCAACAGGAAGTTGTAATTTGAGTCACCTGATTTTATATTGTCTAAACCACACCCCCAATTAAGCTCTCTCTCCTCCTACTGATTTAGCAAAGTAAGTTGATACAGTACCCTTCCCAGCACAGAACACACACTGACTTTCTTTCTTTTCTTTATTTTTAGCCCTAAATAATTCCCATTTTACTTCTAATAAAGTATCTGTCTGCTTAATCTCAACAGACACTGAGTCCTGCTGAGATAAAAGTGTTACATTAGTAAGAAAATGGTGGCTTCTTTTAGTTAGTTGCTTTTTGCTCAACAAGCAAGGCTAGCAATAGGAAATTGTAATTTGCGTCACCTGCTTTTATATTTTCTAAGCCACTCCCCCAATTAAGCTCTCTCTCTCCTCCTACTGATTTAGCAAAGTAAGTCGATACAGTACCCTTCCCAGCAGAGAACACACACTGACTTTCTTTCTTTTCTTTTTTTAACCCTAATAGGACCCCTTCTACTTCTAATAAAGTATCTGTCTGCTTAATCTCAACAGACACTGGGTCCTGCTGAGATAAAAGTGTTAAATTAGTAAGAAAATTGTAGCTTCTTTTAGTTAGTTGCTTTCTGCTCTACAAGCAAGGCTAGCAACAGGATTTTGTAATTTGTGTCACCTGCTTTTATATTGTCTAAGCCAAACCCCCAATTAAGCTCTCTCTTCCTACTTATTTAGCAAAGTTAGTTCATACATTACCCTTCCCAGCACAGAACACACTCTGACTTTCTTTCTTTTTTTATTTTTAACCCTAAATAAGACCCATTCTACTTCTAATAAAGTATCTGTCTGCTTAATCTTAACAGACACTGAGTCCTGCTGAGATAGAAGTGTTAAATTAGTAAGAAAATGGTAACTTCTTTTAGTTAGCTGCTTTCTGCTCTACAGGAAAGGCTAGCAACAGGAAGTTGTAATTTGAGTCATCTGCTTTCATATTGTCTAAACCACACCCCCAGTTAAGCTCTCTCTCCTCCTACTGATTTAGCAAAGTAAGTTGATACAGTACCCTGCCTAGCACAGAACACACACTGACTTTCTTTCTTTTCTTTATATTTAACCCTTAATAATTCCCATTCTACTTCTAATAAAGTATCTTGCTGCTTAATCTCAACAGGCACTGAGTCCTGCTGAGAGAAAAGTGTTAAATTAGTAAGAAAACGGTAGCTTGTTTTAGTTAGTTGCTTTCTGCTCTACAAGCAAGGCTAGCAACAGGAATTTTTAATTTGAGTCACCTGCGTTTGTATTGTCTAAGTCACTCACCCAATTAAGCTCACTCTCCTCCTGCTGATTTAGCAAAGTAAGTTGATACAGTATCCTTCCCAGCACAGAACACACACTGACTGTCTTTCTTTTCTTTTTTAACCCTAAATAAGACCCCTTCTCCTTCTAATAAAGTATCTGTCTGCTTAATCTCAACAGACACTGAGTCCTGCTGAGATAGAAGTGTTTAATTAGTAAGAAAATGGTGTCTTCTTTTAGTTAGCTGCTTTATGCTCTACAAGCAAGACTAGCTACAGTTGAGTTGGAAACCCTAATGCCATATTTCCAAACTTTTGTTGCTGTAACTCTAACTGATGCATTAATGAAGTTTTTTTGCAATGAATTTCTTTACTTTTTGAGAAAGTATAATTGTAGCATTATTTGCTTATGCCATCCATCCATAAACGTAGAGAGCCTATAACTGTATCCTTATTTCCCTGTGGTAGAACAGGACCCATCCATGCATAATTGTTCAGATAGAGAAGTGATATCCTTATTTGCCTATGGAAGCACAGACCCTTTGTGCCCTGCACTCCCATCCCAAACACTTTGTACCCTGAAAATTGCAGCCCAAAAGTCCAAACCATTTCCTTGCTGTGAAGTAACAAAGAACTTGCTATATAAAAATTACTTTTTCACAAGTTGCAAAAAACAATGCTTTCCCATGCTTCCTTTTTTGTAAATTGCAGGAAAAAAAATCCTTTTATGCAAATCATGAAAGAGGATCCTGTTTTCCAAATATTGTTTCACAATTTGTGGTAAAAAAAAAATCCTTTTTTGAAAATTGCAGAAAAGGATCCTTTTTTGTGGTAAATGTTTTCTGCGACTTGCGAAAGAGGGATTTCTGTGGCTAAAATAACACATTTCTGGCAAACTAATCAAAAACCTAAGCCCAGAATCCAACTCTACAGGCTCCAATTAGATAAACACAACTGTTGATGTGTACTAAAGCACTCTTGTATTTTTGTAATTTAACTTTGTTTCCCTCACTAACAGAAAGGAAGATGGCGGCACAAAAAAAGATTCCCCATTTGAGGCAAAGGATTCCATGTTTGCAGCAAAGGATTCCGCATTTGTGATAAAGAATCATTTTTTGAGGTGAACAGCTAACTTCTTCCTTAGGAAATAATGGGAAACTTTAAAATGTAATAATTTTTGAATGGATTTATATTTTTTCACCAATCCTTCAAACAGCACCACTGTAACCCAAGACCTATATACCCTAAATATTTCAGACCAAAATTCCACACAATTTATGCGTGACACAGTGACAATGAAAAATGGTAATTTACAAATTGTTGACACTTCATATCTCCACACCCACACATCTGACTGGAGCAAAACTTGCCACATCAAGAGATCTTTGGTCCATGATGGTGCATGCCAAATATCTTGCAGATCACTTGAACGGTTGCAAAGTTATTAAAGTGCAAAATGTTTATTTTAACATAGAAGTGAAGGTTTAACCCTAACTATAGGGGCATGGCCGCGACCATATAATACATACAGCAGTGCCAGCCAGGATGCAACACAGTAATGATGCAGTATATCACAAAATGCTACAGGATACTGCATGGAACAGTGTAATTCAATGACAATTAAGCTCTTTTGTCATGCAGTATTTTATGACATGTCACTTAGTTACTGCCTTGCATGGTAACTGGCTCCACTGTACATGGGAACCCAATTCTCACCATCTCCACTTATGATTATCTTGGTGTATGACTTGCAAATAATTTAAAATGTAATTGACATTAAATAAAACATAAACTGATCCAAATAAAAGCAGTGGAAGAAAAAGGTACATGAATAAATATGGAGGGCACTCAGTCACAGGTTCACTCACTGTGTGAAATGCAAAAATGAAATCTGCATTTCTATATGCTTGTGAGATATGGGGCGTGGGTGACAGCTCCTCCCTTGAAATTTTATAATAAATAAGTTATTTAGCTATGTTCTTAACGTTCCCAATTGTGTACCAGCCAGGCTGCATTCCACAGCTAGAGTCGGGTCAGTAGTCCCTTTCAACAGTACTTAAAGATTAATTACTTTTATACTGGATTAAAAACAATGCTTGATAGCTGGCTGCCCAGGATTTGCATGGAGGAGCAAATTGAGTACTCCACTAGGTATTTGTTTTCCCATAGTTGGAATTTATTTAAAAGAACAATATACTTTATGGGTTTAGCCTATGTAATGAGAGGTACTCGTAGACTTCATAAAGATAATTTACTATTTGTGATAAGATAGCATACTAGGGATAATGCAGTACAAAATGATCTGGCACAACTCTCAGAAACTAAAATATATTTAACTAATTAAGCACTTAAAAAATGTGATAGGAAATTCTATTTTGCAGCAATAAAGGCAAGTTGATTACGATCCTTGGTTCAGATTAGAACTGTTCAAAAGCAATAATGTATCTTATAAACAAAGAAGGGAAAAGTGTACCTCTCCACTATGCAAATGTCAGACAGGGTCAATAGACAACCTGGAGCATGTTTTTCTCCAATATTTGAGTTATAAGGAAAAAGGAGATTACCGGCTGAAGGACTTGTTGACTAGTGTGTATATTCCACCTGATACAATTATTGTAGAGTTATTTATTACACACCAACAAGTTATTTCAGACAAGGTGTTGGGCTTTTTGTCTGCAACTTGTTTATGGTAAACTTACAATCAATCATGTAGACTTTGTTTTCCAAAAATAACGTCCTTGTAATTAACATATGATCTTGTATTGCTATGGTGAAAACTATTATCTCTTGGATTTTTAAGCCTGGTTTATATTTGATATTCTATGCAATTAGTCATCAGTATTTTATAGCACCTCGTATATCGTATGTGCATCTGCTATATTACAGATTATCCTTTTTAGTTTAAGCCCCCTCTTGGAATTTACAAGTAACAAAAGGGTTAGCTCCAAGTGTCATCTGAGACAGCCTGCAGGCAGGCAGCCTGGTTGGGCATGGGACATATAAATTGGGTGGACTGGCATGAGAAGGAAGATCCAGTCTACAAGAGAGACCATGGTTCAGGGCTGGAGTGGGGCAATTGCACCCTGGCCCCCACTCTCTGCAGTGTGGCAGCATTGGGTAGTGAGTGTGTGGAGCATTCTGGGAGGGTGAAAGGCCGAAGCAGAAAAGTTTGCTGGAGGAAGCTCATCCACGCACCAGAGAGAGAGAGAGAGAGAGAGAGAGAGAAGAGGTGGCAGGACAGTGGTGAGAACCTGCCCTGTCCCTCCCCTGTGACTGTAAGATGGCACCAGAGAGAGAGCCAATTGTGGAGCAGGTGGGAATTGGTAGCTAGCTCTGGGAGCCTAGGCATGTCTCTGTGAGCATCTCCTTGTATGGGTAGTCCCTGCCGTGTGTCTGGTGTGCCCTTCATATCCATAATTGTGGTGCCCCGAAGCTGGAGAGGGAGTCAGTCCTGGAGTGTCAGCCAAGGAATGTTGCAGCAGGTGCGGTCTGTGGGGGCTCAAGCCCCAGTAGTGCCAGTCCCAATCCGTGACTGAAAAATAGCCGGGGTTCACTCTGGCAGGCTGGCACAGATGGGACCTGTCTAGGCTAGCATCTAAGTTGTGCAGGAGGGAAGAAGGGGAGAAGTGAAATTGCTAAAAGTTGAACCAATAACGTATTTGGCCTCTGAGTATGTTGCTGCCATCAGAATAATGGAAGCCTGATTTGACTCTGAAAGAGAAGCTAGTGAAAGATCTCCACAATCAAGAGTGTACCACTGCGTGAGGTACTTGTGTGCCTTGGAATTAATTTCTGCCTCATGTTACCCCGCACTCCATGGAGGGGCTTTGTGATAAGCCCCATTGAATTAAATCAAGTTTATGAACTTGTATTCCTTGTGTGGACAATGGATTAATTTATTGAACTGCTCATTTGGGACTACCCCTTTTGCTGGGGGTAGTGTCTGCTGTGTGGTTGCCCCCTTCCCTCGGACATTCCATCATGCCCCTAGACATCAGAAAGGGGGCTACATTTGCAATGTGGGGTTGTAAGTAAAGAGGCTGAACCCCACTGCAACAGGATTTCATAGTCAAAATTCTTGACTATTTTTGAATACTTATGACTATCATTTAAACTGTATCCTATTACTGAGCCTTTTTAAGTTTATGTGACTCCTGGATCAAATAAAACTATGATGTTTAAAGTGCCCTTCTAAGGAACCTGTTTTTGAATTACTGAGACTATTGTGTAACACCTTGCTGATAAACGCAATGGGCAGGATTTTCAAAGCATGGTGCCGGGCTTGCAACAAGCCCTGCGCCATTGCACTTCAGTTCTGCTGCTGCGCAAAACCAATTCACCACAATTGCACCTGATTTTGCAATTCTGGGTGCAGTTTTGACAGTTTCCTCTATTTATGACACCTTGCAACACATATCTGGTGCATGCTCCATAAAAAATGCCCTAGGAATCGCTACAAGCTAGACCACAAAAAGTTGGTCTAGTTTGCGGCAATTGCTACACGGGATAGAAAATCCTGATTGCCTGTGGAGGAATGCCACAAGCTCCATGCACTGTATAATGGGTGCACCTGGGGCTTGGGGCATTCAGAAGGGTTCAAAAATCCTGCCCCATGCCACCTGGCTGGGACAATATTAATAATATTCCTACTGTTCTCTCTAGACAACTTAAAAATAAGGACAGTACTATTGTGAATGATGGAATATGTATTGATCGATAATTTGATAAATCTCAAAGTTAGCTAGGATTCTTGACAAAGTGTTTGACCGAATGTTTTTAGCTATGCTGCTTACTATATTTTGTGTTCTATTTATATTTTTAATTTAAAAATAAGAAGGATTAGCACTTTTTACTGTATGTGTGTCAAAATAATTTCATAATGTTATTGCATCGTATATTTTGCAATGTCATAAAGGCCAAAAGCCGAATGAATAAACAAAGAACTGAACTATATAAGGTGTTCTCCAAGTGTTGCCATCCTTATGGATCTTAAGATCATAAAGTTTGATTTCCTGTTGGCTACTAACACGTGTAAATTTCCTTTTTTTTTACTTTATTCATTTTTATTACATTTTAAATACAGTAACAATCACACATTTCATGCACATTTTTATAATACAAAGTACAATAGCACTTAAGAATGCTAATCCAAACATATTTGGTCAGAGACCACAGCTGGGCAACAGAAACGAAGGGGAGGGAGTAAACGCAAGCCCATTCACAGAAGGGAAAGTCCTGGAGGAGCTCACAAAACTAGAGGTGGACAAGGCAATGGGCCCAGATGGCATACACCTGAGGATGTTGAGGGAGCTGCAAAGGGAGATAGCAGCACCTTGGCAGCCATGTTCACTGAGTCACTCTACACAGGAGTGGTTCCAGAGGACTGGAGGAGGGCACATGGAGTCCCTCTTCACAAAAGTGGTAGTAGAGCTGGCCCAGTGGCGCAGAGGGTTGAGGTGCTGGATGCCTTACCTCATGCCATGCTGGTGACCCAGGTTCGGGAACGACCTTGGGTTGTCGGGGTGCTGGCATGGAGGGAGAGAGGAGCAGGACTGAGTGGAGCTGGCAGACTGTTCTTCTCTCCTGGGGGTGGGCTGTTACACTCCTGTAGTTCTGTTCCAACTGGGTGGAGGTCTGGTGGGATAGCATAGGTGGAGGGGATGGCAAGGACAGGAGGGTGAAAGGGGCTGAGTTGGCACCACATTGTGAGTGAGTGGCTTCACACACATGTACAGCCATGTGCCAGTGCCTCAGGTGGGGGAGCTATCTACAGAGAAAAACCCCATAAAAACCTATATTACAAAAAAAAAAAGTTGTAGAAGAGAGGAGGCAGGGAACTATAGACCGGTTAGCCTCACCTCAGTAGTAGGGAAGATTATGGAGGCACTGCTTAAAGAGAGAATAGTGGTATACTTAGAATCCATAGATGCCCAGGATCCAAGACAGCGTGGATTCACAGCAGGAAGGTCATTTCAGATGAATCTGATAGATTGTTTTGACTGGGTGATGAAGGGAATAAATCGGCAGGGGGGATGGACGTCATTTACTTTGATTTCAGCTAGGCCTTCAACACTGTCCCACATAAGAGGTTGATTAACAAGATGGGTACCCTGGGCATTGGGAAAAAGGTGGTAAACTGGTCTAGGACCTGGCTAACCGGCAGAGGGTGATGGTAAATGGGTCCAGTCCAAGGAAAGGGGAGTGATCAGCGGGGTACCTCAGGGATCAGTGCTGGGAACAGTCTTGTTTAATGTCTTCATTAGCGACATTGTAGAAGGGCTGGAGGGAAAGGTCTGCCTATTTGCAGAAGACAACAAGATCTGCAACAGGGTGGATACACCTGACAGGGTGCAGACAATGAGGAGAGACGTGGGGAAGTTTGAAAAATGGTTGGAGGTGTAGCAACTGAGGTTCAATTCAAATAAGTGCAAAATAATGCACCTGGGAAGAGGGAACCCTTGGGTGAGCTACAGGATGGGGGTAGAGTTGTTCACTATCCCCAAGGAAGAAAGAGACCTAGGGGTTATAACTTCGGATGACCTAAAGGTGTCCAAGCAGAGTACAAAGGTAATGGGGAAGGCCAGTGGCATGCTGGGATGCATAGGCTGAGGCATCACAAGCAGAAGGCGGGAGGTGGTGATGCCATTGTACAAAACACTGATAAGACCTCACCTGGAGTATTGTGTGTGGTTCTGGAGGCCAAACCTTTACAAGGACATTGACTGGGTGGAGGTGGTCCAAAGAAGGGCAACAAAGATGGTACAGGGCTTGCATCAGAAGACATATGAGGAGAGACTGAAGGCTCATCATGTACTTGCTAGAGAAGAGGAGGGCTCGTGGGGGGGAGACATGATAGAAACATTGAAATACCTTAAGGACATAAACAAGGTGTGTGGGGGGGTGACATCTTTCATTATAGGAAGAGTACAAGAACAAGGGGGCATGATATGAAATTAGAGCAGGGCAAATTGAGTGGAAGTGAGAGGATGTTTTTCTTCATGGAGAGGGTGGTAGATACATGGAATAGCCTGCCACAGAAGGTGGTGGGAGCAATAACAAAACAACAGTGGAGGGATTTAAACATGCCTGGGACAGGCATAAGGGAACCTTAGTGGTGGGTAGGGGAGGTGAAAAGTCAATGACCAGGTAGGGTCAGAGGCCAATACAAGTGTAGGTAGGGCAGACTGAATAGGCCTGGCGGTCCTTATCTGCTGACAGTTTCTATGTTTCTATGGCACAATTTAAAAACATATTACTAGATCATAATAATTTTGTAATGTAAACTTGAATGCACAGTTATACTTAATATTGACAAGGTGATATGCATTAATTGTTCACAGATAAGCAACATTTTACTTATCACCATTTAAGAAGCTATTCCAAGATTGTTCAAAAAGATCAAACTTCCCCTGAGCCATATGGCTTAATATTTCCCTTTCTGGCAATTTTCCTATGTAACATAGTCATTCATGTAATTTTGTTACTATAGTCTCCCTCCATTTTGACAGAATAAGCCTTTACAATGAGCGCGATGGAAAATTCAGTCAGATAAAAGCTGTATCCTGCCTGCTGATGTACCCAATACATAGATAAAAAATGTATCTTTTGAATCGAGTACATCACACCTATTATCTCCACTATCCGGTATGTCACAATGATGCCATGCGGATGCCTACTCATGCTACAGTGGACCCATGGCTTCAGACCCAATGGTAAAATAATAAAAAACAGATGCGGGGAATTTTGAATCCATTGCTCATCGTATAATGCAGACATGGCATGGGTTAGGGTGCCATACGCTTTTTAATCTTCACTCAAGGTCTGTGCCCTCTTGCTCCCTCATGCATGGTGTAGCCACGAGTGAGGGATCAAGAGGTCACAGACCTCTCGTGAAGATAAAAAGCGTATGACACGCTAACCCATGCCATACGCCCTATTTAAACCCAATGTTGCTGATAGAACTCTGTTTTGTCTATACTCTGGCAATGAATGAATACTAATACAATCCCCCAGTTTGCTAAAGTGGGATCAGTTGGTATCTCACACATCAGTTTAACTTTGCAAAAGGAAATCATCTCTTTACACATAGGCCTAATATATGGGCAATACCATAGTATGTATCACAGGTTAGCGTTTTGTTTTTTATACCACCAGCATTTATCATCCTGAGTGTTTCCCATTTTTAAGCAATTTTGGCAGTGTGTAGTAGACATTATGTAGTATTTTAAATTGAATAAGACAGCCTCTGATTTTCTTACTTGCTTGACATACATTAGTCCATAGCTTATCCTATTTATCAGGTGGTAATTCTGAGCCAAGTTCTTCCTCTCATTTGATTCTGTTTCATCAGTTAAATTAGACATAGTGGAGATCAATACTTTACATAGCCTACCTCCTCTACCTTAACAGTTAGCTAGTTCAATTAATTTGTTCCAATCTGACATATGGGGTCTATAAGAGTTTGAATTGAGGAGGGGTTGAATAGCATCTCTGAGTTGAAATATTTCCATTGGTCTAGGTGCCTGATATTAAACGTGTGCTCTGAGATCTGAAAAAGTATAAATATTACCATTCTGACTGTCTAGTATCAGCTATCCCCTTCTTTGCCCATTCAAATCTTTTAAGTCTCTTACCCTCATAAGAGGGTTATCCCATAAGAGGGTAATTTCCAAGGGGGTATTTGTTTTTAATATGTTTTCTGATGAATTTAATGTTTGTTATCTGAAAACATATAGAGGGATGCTGTCTGATTTTACTTGAAATTGGTATGTACATATAGTCTCATAATTCTCTGGGCTTGATGTAGTCAATTTTGTACATAATCCATATTGGTACATTTTCTATATTAGATGATTGCAATAGAAGTGCTTTCTTTCTTTCTTTCTTTCTTTCTTTCTTTCTTTCTTTCTTTCTCTCTCTCTCTCTCTCTCTCTCTCTCTCTCTCTTTCTTTCTTTCTTTCTTTCTTTTCAAAGCATCCCTCCAAGGTTCAGAACACCTGTAGAAACATAGGGACATAGACTTTGACAACAGATAAGGACCGCTTGGCCCACCTGGTCTGCCCATTTCACTACCTATTGGATAAGCTGAAGATCCCAGTTAACCAACAGCCTACTCCTTCCTACCCCCCCCCACCAGAACTGCTTTATGTCTGCCCCATGCATTATTGAATTCCCCATTGTTTTTGACCCCACAACCTCCTCAGGAAAGCTGAGCCATGCGTCCACCACCATGTCTGTGAAAAAATACTTCCTCACATTGCCCCTGAGCCATCCCCCCTCTATCTTCAAATTGTGTCCCTTGTTCTTGCACATCTCTTTTTTTGAAAGATGCTACCCTCTTGGACTTTGTTAATTCCTTTGAGGTACTTGAAAGTTTCTATCATGTCCCCCCCCCTTTCCTCAAGGATATACATATTAAGCTACTGTTGCAGGGTATACTTTCAGCTGCATTATTACATTATTACAGGGTGTGCCTATGAGTTTGTTACTGTTTTGTACTTACAGATTACTGCTGTAATCTTCTCTGATTCAAATTGGTTTTTGCAAGGTATATCTTCTGTTACTGCTTTATTTTTCTCTGTAGCAAAGTGTTTTTTGCAAGGTATATCTTCTGTGAAATTGTTACAGGTGGTACTTAAAGGTTTTACAGTTTTATCTGTCATTAGACTAAGCTTTCAGGACTACTGCATTTGTTGTTGGTTGATTGTTTCTGCTCTTACCTCATTTCTTTCATCCGTGGTTCTTCTTTTTGTCAGGGGAAGGGCCCAACCACCCACCCACCTCCATCCCCAACAACCCCATGCTAGACTCCATTTATAGAGTAGCACAGTCATGACATTTCCTGTAACAAAGCATGAAGGGGAGGATCAGAGGGGTATCCACACAGTGACCTCACTTACAGGGGCACAAATAATTTAACCTGTTATAAAAAGTTTTACAAAAACAAACAAACAAACAAAAAAATTTAAAAAAAAAATCAATCTTTTGCCTTCATTTTCCTTCTAATTACTCGGACCAGGTTATAAACTCAGCAACTCAACTGGAATGGATATTATTAACTGCAGGCACTGTGAGACACTTTTTAAAAGGGCAGTTATACAGGATTTAGGACACTGTCCTACATGCTGGACCATCGGAGATCTTACGGCTCAAATCCAGGCAGTAAGGGCAGAAATCTCATGCATCAAATCACATATTCAGGTGGAAATATATTACAAGAACCGCCCACCATTTCCCCAACATCCAATTGAAGCACCTCGATCGCAGATGGTAGTTGGTCCGGGAAGTTGACAGGTGGTTATGAGTGGCAAATTGGGTGCTCCATCATTCAATGCTCATCAACGTACCACCTCCACAAACAATATAAAAACTACAAACAGATATCTGCCTCTGTCTCCAAAATCAAACAAAGGGGCAGAGGACACTGCAGAGCAGGACACTGTAGCACATGAGCTAGTGCTACAGAACTCACCCAAATCAGGGACCAAAACAAAAAGGAATTCCAGAACACTTCTGATCATAAGAAACTCCATGATTCGGGGAGTTGATACCTACCTCTGGCCGGGGGTGATGGTCAGATATCTCCCAGTTACGTCAGCGTGGAGTGACACTGACTGCATTGCCAAAATCGTGCAGGCAGCAGGAAACAACATTAACATCCTGGTACACATAGGGACTAACTATCTCACCAGCTGGTCAGTTGTGGAGACCAAGGAACACCTGACCAGGCTGGGAGACAAACTGCTATCCATTTCATCAGGCATCTCCTTCTCTGAGATCCTGCCTGTCTGGGAGAGGGGGCAGATGGACAGAAGGTCAGAGAAGGGGAGATAGGAGAGCTAAACATGTGGCTCAAGGGCTGGTGCCAGGTAATTGACAACAGTTTTGGGAGCAAAAGTTCTTTAAATTCAATGGACTGCATCTGACTAAGGAAGGAGTTAGTGCGTTGGGGCAGAAGTTTGATGTTTTTGCAGAATATTTAAACTAGCGAATGGGGAGAGGGTGCAGCATCCGATACATCGAACAGGAAGAATACCCCTCCCCCCTCAGCTAGTGATCAAACAGGAGTTCAGCATGTTTGCAGTTCATTTGCATCACCAGGTAAGGAAAAAGGTCTGTCTCCCCATACGACACACAGGGGAAATGCCGGACTTTGTCCAACAAACAATGCACCAAAATCTGGCCAATGGAAAATCATGTACACAAATGCCTGCAGTCTGGGAAACAAGATCTCAGACCTGCAGGCAACAATGACTGAGGCTAAACTGGACATAGTAGCCATTAGTGAGACATGGTTCACTAGTAACAGCACTTGGGAGAGTGCAGTATCTGGCAATGTACTGTTCAGAAAAGACTGAGATGCAAAAAAAGGAGGGGGGGGGGACCTTTATGTCAATGAAAATATCAATGCTACAGAAATTCAGAATACACATAAGGGGCCAGAAGAACTGTGGGTCACCCTGGAAACAGGAAATAGGACAGCCATATGAACTGAGGGTTGTCTACAGGCCTCCAGACCAGGGGTAGGACATAGACACATTTCTGTTAGAAGATATACAAAACATGACAACTAAAAGGGAGGTTCTGATAATGGGAGACTTCAATGCCAGATACAGATTGGTCAATACCAGCAGGAACATCCACCAGAACTAGACACATAGCGGATTCCCTGCAGGGGAGGGCCTCAAACAACTGGTATAACAACCCACAAGAGACAGGGCTATCCTAGATCTAGTACTGACTAACGGGGAAAGGATCACAGATCTCCAGGTAGAAGGTCACCTCCGGGCCAGTGACCATCACATGGTATGGTTCAATTTGGCCACTAGAACTAAATCATCCCATTCCAAGGCAAAAATATGGGACTTCAGAGGAGCTGACTTTGATAAGATGTCCAACTGAGTTAAGCTAGCCCTGGCAAGAAGAAATACAGGTAAGGGGGTACAGGCAAAGTGGGCAAGCATTAAGGATGCAATACTTGAAGCAACATCCCATTTTGTTATGGAGAAAAATGAGCAAAAGAAGGAGGAAACCACTTTGGTTCTCAAAAACAGTAGCAAAAAAGATCAGAGCCAAAAGGTTGGCCTTCAGGAATTATAAGGGAGTGCAGTGGGACGAAGATAGGGAGGCATACGAAACTTCCCTAAGGGAAGCAGGGAAGGCAGTAAGGCAGGCAAAGGTCCAACCCAAGGAAACACTAACACGAACAGTAAAAGAAGGGGACAAGACTTTCTATAGATACATTAGTGAAAGGAAAAGTCCAGACGGGGGTACTGCTAAGATCAAAAGGGATAAGGAGGAGTGTGTGGAGGAGGACCAAAGGAAAGCATCTATCCTAAATAGATACTTCTGCTCAGTATTTACTGAGAAGTTAGGGCAGGGTCCACAACTCAGCACCATGGACACAGGGGGAGGGAGGTGTGCACAAGTCCCTTCACAAAAGAAAGGGTTCTACAAGAGCTCGCTAAGCTCAGGGTGGACAAGGCAATGGGACCTGATGGCATACATCCCAGGGTACTAAGAGAGCTAAGGATGGAACTAGCAGAACCATTTTCAGAACTGTTTAGTGAGTCTCTGAGCACAGGAGAGGTCACAGAAGACTGGAGAAGGGCTCATGTGATCCCGCTCTACAAGAGTGGTAGCAGGAAGGAGGCAGGGAACTACAAACCAGTCAGTCTTACCTCAGTAGTGGGCAAGATTATGGAGGCACTCCTTAATGAAAGGATAGTGCAACACCTGTAATCCATAGGAGCACAGGATCCAAGACAGCATGAGTTTACAACAGGCAGGTCCTGTCAAACAAATCTCATATATTTCTCTTTGGCTGGTTAACCAGAGTGGTGAACCAAGTGGGTGCAGTTGATGTCACCTACCTAGACTTCAGCAAAGCTTTTGATACTGTTCCACATAGAAGATTGATTAATAAGCTGGGTAGGCTTGGGGTGGGTCAGAGGCTGGTCAACTGGGTGGCAAACTGGTTGGCTGGCAGAAAACAGAGAGTGGTGGTAAACGGTAAACAGAAGGGATGCAAGTCACAAGTGGGGTACCGCAGGGATCAGTCCCTAGGGCCAGTCCTCTTCAATATCTTCATCGGTGACATTGCAGATGGACTGGAGGGTAAGGTTTGTCTGTTTTCAGATGACATCAAAATCTGCAACAGAGTAGATGATCCAGATGGGGTAGGCAGAATGAGAAGAGATCTGGATAAACTAGCAAAATGGTCGGAAGAGTGGCAACTGGGGTTTAACGCAAAGAAGTGCAAGATCATGCACATAGGGAAGAGAAACCCTGAAGCCACCTATAGGTTGGGAGGGGAGCTGCTGGCAATCACAAGGATAGAAAGAGACTTGGGCATCATCATCATGGATGACCTGAAATCATGCAAGCAGACCACTAAAGCAGTAGGCAAGGCTAGAGGGATGTTGGGGTGTATTATTAGGGGTATCACAAATCGTAAGAGGGAGAGAATAATCCTTCTTTACAAGACACTGGTTAGGCCCCATCTGGAGTACTGCGTGCAGTACTGGAGGTCGCACCTGCACAAGGACATTAACAAAATGGAGGCAGTCCAGAGAAGGGCAACCAAAATGGTGCAGGGACTGCATCAGAAAACATATGAGGACAGTTTAACGGAGCACAGTATGCATACCCTAGAGCAAAGGAGGGAGAGAGTTGATATGATCGAAACATTCAAACATCTAAAGGGCATTAACAAGGTGAAAGAGTCTAACATGTTTCAATATAAGAAAAAAAGCAGGACAAGAGGACACAGCATGAGATTAGAGGGAGGCCGATTAAGGGGTAATGTGAAGAAGTTCTTTTTCACAGAAAGAGTGGTGGATGCATGGAACGGCCTACCTCAGGAAGTGGTGGATATAAATATAGTGCAGGACTTCAGACAGGAATGGGATAGGCATAAGGGAGCAATACAGTTGAATATGAATAAATAGGCCATTGACAGAGTAAAGGCCTATGGCACATTCATAAAGTAGACTAAAATGGGCAGACTGGATGGGCCTTGTGGTCCTTATCTGCCATCAACTTCTCTGTTTCTATGTTCCTTTAGTCTTTCTTAGTATGGCTTCTGTTGCAGACCCTGCACCATTTTAGTTGCCCTCCTCTGGACTGCTCCATCCTGTCTATGTCCGTGCGGAAATGGGGTCTCCAGAACTGCACGCAATACTCCAGATGGGGTCTCACCAACTGTCTGTACAGAGGGATAATAACTTCCTGTTTTCTACTGGTGATGCCTCTCCCTATACATCCCAGTATCCCCCCAGCCATCCTTACTGCCTTCTCACATTGCTTGCTTACCTTTAGGTAATCTGATATGACTACCCCCAGGTCCCTTCCTATTTTGTTGTTGTTAATACCTCCCTCCCCACTGTGTACTCTTCCCCTGGGTTTTTGTTTCCCAGGTGCATTACTTTGCACTTCTTTGCATTGACTCTAAGCTGCCATGCTTTTGACCATTCCACCAACCTTGTCAAGTCCTTTCTCATCCTTCCCACCCCTCCCCCTTGTGTATCAACCCTGTTGCAGATCTTTCTGTTGTCTGCAAAGCGGCATACTTTTCCTTCCAGTCCCTCTGCAATGTCACTTATAAAGACCTTAAAAAGGACCAGACCCAGTACTGAACCCTACGGTACCCAAGTAGAAACCCCCCTTTCTTCAGAGTGGACTCGGTTTACTATTACCCTATGTGTCCTGTTGTCCAGCCAATTTTTTATCCAGGCTTCCATCCTGGGACCCACTCCCAGGCTGGCTAATTTGTTTATTAATCTTTTGTGTGGGACTGTGTCAAATGCCTTGCTAAGCTCTAGGTAGGCAATGTCTACAGCCCCTCCCTGGTCTACTACTTTGGTCACCCAGTCAAAGAAATCTATTAGATTCATCTGACATGACCTTCCCGCTGTGAATCCAAGCTGTCTTGGGACCTGTGCACAGCTGGCCTCTAGGAACTCAACAATTCTTTCTTTCAGAGTGATTCAATAATTTTCCCTACCACTGAGGTCAAGCTAAAAGGTCTGTAGTTTCCTGCCTTTGCTTTGCTCCCACTTTTGTGAAGGGGAATCATATATCCAGTCCTTAGGTACCACACCATCCTCCCATGATTTGTTAAAAAGGGTAGTCAGTGATGTCACTAGTTCTCCCCTTAGTTCTTTTAGAATTCTGGGGTGAATCCCATCAGGCCCCATTGCTTTGTCCACCTTCGGTTTTAGGAGTACTTTCAGAACCCTTTCTTCTGTGAAGAGCAGAACCAAACCACACAAAAACACGTATCCTGGATTTTAGGGGGGCAGACTTTGGGAAAATGGGGAGATACTTGAAAGAGGCATTAAGGGGAATGGGACAGGAATCAGGGGTTGAGGAACAGTGGGCAGTATTTAAAATGGGGATTACAAGAACAGCAGAATTATGCATTAAGCAGGTTAGCAAGAGGAAAAGGAAGAGGAGATCATTATGGTTTTCCAAAGAGGTAGCAAAGAAAGTGAAAGCCAAAAGATTGCATTCAGGCAATACAAAAGACACAGGCAGAAGGGGATAGGGAGAAGTACCAGGAGAAGCAAAGGAGGCAGGGAGGTCAGTAAGGGAAGCCAAAGCTCAGACAGAAGAACACATTGCAAAATCAGTGGGTAGGGGGGACAAAATCTTTTACAGGTACATAAGTGAAAAAAGAAAGACAAAGGGAGAGATAGTGAGACTGAAGGGGGAGGATGGGGGCTGCGTGGAGGATGACAACAGTAAAGCTTACATATTGAACAGGTATTTCTGCTCAGTCTTTACTGAGGAAGAGGAGGATAATGGGTCTGAAGGGAATACAAGGGGTGAGAATGGTGCAGAAATGGACACAAGTCCCTTTAACGAGAAAGGGTCCTGAAGGAACTGGAAGTAATAAGAGTTGATAAAGCAATGGGGCCAGATGGGGTGCACCCCAGGGTCCTTAAAGAACTAAGAGAGATGGTGGCTGAACCTCTGGCTATCCTGTTTAGCCGATCACTGGAAACAGGGGAGGTACCCAAAGACTGGACAGCAGATGTAGTCCCCTTATACAAAAGTGGGAACAAAGAAGAAGCAGGGAACTACAGACCAGTCAGCCTCACCTCGGTAGTGGGGAAGATCATGGAAGCACTACTGAAGGAGAGATTGGTGGAACATCTGGTTGTCAATGGACTACAGGACCCAAGGCAGCATGGTTTCACCAGGGGAGGTCATGTCAGACCAACCTCGTTGAATTTTTTGACTGGGTGACTAGGGAGGTAGATCAGGGGAGGGCAGTGGACATGGCCTATCTGGACTTCAGCAAGGCCTTGACACTGTGCCACATAGAAGACTATTACGCAAACTGGGGAATATGGTGTGGGCAGGACAGTAGTGTGGTGGGTAGGTAACTGGCTGGGTGGCAGGACATAGAGTGGTGGTAAATGGCTGTCACTCCACAGAGGGAAGAGTGACCAGTGGGGTACCACAGGGATCAGTGCTGGGACCAGTCCTATTCAACATCTTCATCAGTGACATTGCGTAGGACCTAGAAGGCAGAATTTCACTGTTCGCTGATGACACAAAGCTCTGTAACAGAGTAGACACACCAGAGGGTGTAGACAGAATGAGAAGGGACCTGCAGAAACTTGAAGAATGGTCAGGGGTTTGGCAGTTGAAATTCAATGCAAGGAAGTGCAAGATAATGCATATGGGACACAAAACCCTGGCACAATATATCAGTTGGGGTGAGGATATAGCATGCACCAAGCAGGAAAGGATCTTGGGGTTATCATCTCTGATGACCTCAAGGTAGGGAAACAGTGTGACAAGGCAGCAGGTAAAGCCAATAGGATGCTGGGTTGTATAGGCAGGGGCATCACCAGCAGGAAAAGGGAGGTCATAATTCCACTATACAAGACACTAGTGAGTCCCCACCTGGAGTACAGTGTACAGTTCTGGAGACCATACCTACGTAAGGACAGAGACAGAGTAGAGAAGGTTCAGAGGAGGGCAACAAAGATGGTGCATGGATTGCATCACAAGTCCTATGAAGACAGGTTGAAGGAACTGAACATGTACTACCTGGAGGAGAGGAGGGAGAGAGGGGATATGATAGAGACATACAAGTATCTTACAGGGAGGAACAGGGTGCAGGAATACACTATTTTTAAGCAAAAAGATGTTCCAGGACTAGAGGCATGGGATGAAGTTGGAGGAGGACAATTCAGAGGAAGCATGAGGAAGAATTTTTTCACAGAACGGGTGGTGGACAAGTGGAACACCCTGCCAGAGGAAGTGGTGGGGCTGTGAAACAATCACGGGATTTAAGAATGCATGGGATAGACATAAAGGAATTCTGGAGGTCAGGGGTAAGGGGCAACAGACTTCTAAGAAAACATAAACTGAACTTACAAGCTCAAATAGGCAGACTGGGTGGGCCATAGGCCCTATCTACCAACACTGTCTATGTATCTATGTATGTATCTATGTATTGACCCCCTATCCAGAGTGCTTCTACTGATTGAATTAGGCACCTCCCCCTCCTCTTCTTTCGTGAATACTGAGCAGAAGTACTTGTTCAGCATCCCTGCTTTTTCACTGTCCCTCTCTGCCCGCCCACCCACTCTCCCCTTTATTGAGCCTCACTATCCCTCCCTCCCTTGGTCTTTCTTTGCTCCCTAATGTACCTACAAAAGGTGTTATCCCGCTTCTTAACAGAGTTGCCTATCTTTTCCTCGGTTTGGGCCTTTGCTATTCTGACTGCCGTACCCGCTTTCTTCTGCTTTAACTGGTACAGTTCTCTGTCCTGCTCCTTTTGTGTTTCCTTACACTTCCTGAATGCTATCTTTTTCTCCCTAACCTTCCCCGCCACCTCTTTTGAGAACCATAGTGTTTTTTTTCTTTTGTTTTGATTTATTTGTGTCACACAGAGGTTTGTTGCCTCTGTGATGGCAGTTTTGATGTTTCCCCATTGTTCCTCCACCCTTCCTTCTTGCCTGTTTGCTAATGCTTTTCTGAGGCACTCTCCCATTTTGACAAAGTCATCCCTCCTAAAGTCCAGTACCCTCACTTTTGTGTGGCTTGACTCTGCGGCTGTGTTTATCATGTACCACACTGTTTGGTGGTCACTTGTTCCCAGATGGCTACCCACTTCTAGATCCAAGATCCTCCCTCCCTCTGTCCCCATTTGAGAGTACGAGGTCTAAGATTGCTCCCTCCTGAGTGGGTTCCAATACTAGCTGTCTGAGGAATTCCCCCTCTAGGGCATCTAGAATGACCCTGCTCATGGATGTGGCTGCAGCAAAGGTGCTCTGGTTAACATCTGTCATATTCAGGTCTCCCATCAACAATATCTCCCCTTTTTCTGCAATCCTAAGGATGCCTTCTATCATTTCCTAGTCCATTTCCTCCCCCTGAGACGGGGGTCTGTACACAACCCCTGTGTGGATTGTGGTGCAATTTCCGGTCTCCAGGATGACCCACAGTGCCTTCTCTCCTCCCTGTTTACCCTTTAGTTCCATTGTTTTGATCCCTTCCCTTATGTAGAGAGCTACTCCTCCTCCTCTTCTATCCTCCCTGTCCCTCCTGTAGATTGTGTACCCTGGTATGTTGACATCCCAGTCATGGTTCTCTGTGTACCATGTTACTGTGACTGCCACAGTATCCAGGCATCCCACTTCCATCAAGGCCACCAGTTCAGGGAGCTTGTTACCTAGACTATGGGCATTGGCATTCATCACCCTCCATTTTTTGATGGCCTTACCCCTTTTAGTCCCATCCCTGTCCTTACTGCCTTTGCATTTTTCTCCATTTACCCCTGCCCTTCTTCCTATCGACTTCTCTATTTTGGTGTTTACCGCAGTAACTACCCTGATTTTTTTGGTGAGGGGGGGCTAGGATTTCCCTGCTTCTTTTCAGTGCCTCCCCCCTTGGCTAGTTTAAATGGTTGCCAATGAAGCATTTAAACCTATCACCTAGGATCCTGGTTCCCCTTCTGGACAGACGCAGACCATCGCACCAGTATAGGCCTGTATCCTTCCAGGTGAACCCCCAGTCCCTAATTAAGCCAAAACCCTGAGCTCTGCACCAGTTTTTCAACTATTGATTGAATCCCATTGTGCAGAGCACCCTAGCCTTACCCATGCCATAGACAGGCAGCACCTCCGAGAAGTTTACCGTGCATGCTACTTGTCTAAGGTCCCTCCCCAACTCCACAAACTCCTCCTGCACTGCTCTGATCCCTTTCCCAGCCAGGTCATTTGCCCCTAGGTGGACAATGACATCCAGCTCCCTCCCCTGTGCACCTGCTCCCGCAATCCTGAGGATTCGCTCCCTGTCCTTCCAAGTCATGGCGCCAGGCAGGCACCTTACCTCCCTCTCCCCCCCAGTTCTACCCTCTTAACAATGGAGTCCCCCACCAGGAGTTGTTTCCTTCCCCTGTGAGGTCCCATGCCACCCTCTTGTGGGTCTCCTTTGTGGAAGTTCCCAGCATCCTCCTTGGTCTCCACTGCAGGTGCCTCCATAAAGGAACCACACTCGGCCAGAATGGTGTAAGAACTGTGGAGAGGTACAACTGGAGGGGTGCACCTCTGTTCCACCACCCTCACCCTCTCTGAGCCCACTGTGGTCCAACCACTCCTCTGTCTTGGCAACCTCTGAGGCAGAGGTCCCTGGGTGGGAGAGGAGGTCCCCCGAATCCCGGCCAACTCAGCCTGGAGATGAGCAACCTTCTCCCTCAGCCCAGAGAGGTGCCTGCAAATGGGACAATACCACATCCTTCAGAACATCTCCCGGAAGACTGCTGCTCCACAGCCACTGCACTGCATCATTCCCATCATGTCTTATTTGTGACCCCTCAACTGTTGTTTTGTATGCTTACTCTTTCCTCTCTATTAATTTTTTTTTCTCCCTACTTTACTATTGCCTCCGTGCCCTTAAAGCTCCTGCTCTTCCTGTTCTGGGACAGGAAGTTCCTGTATTCCTCAGTAGTCTCCTTCTTACTTGCTCAGAGTCAGACCTCCAGCAGCTAGGGATGATGGAGAGCTACTATTTTTCTTTTAGGATGGCGAGTCTTTTCTGCCTCTGTGATCACTTCCTTCCTGCTCCCAAACAGGAAGTTCCTGTTTTCAGTCAAATCCTGTGCCTATAAAAGTGGAACTGGCTAAAGGTTGGGGGGTGGAGGGAGGGAGGGCGGCGGACTATATAGTCCCAGTAGAGTAGTAAAGTTCTAGCAGGACCTCCTTCCTCTTGCTGTTCTCCACCAAAAGCCATCTAGGGCCGTTTTAAATCCAAACACCTGGCTTTCTGCTGCCTAAGCCACTCCCCCTAATTCACAGTTCCCTTCTTCACATAGCTAACTGCACAGATAACAGTTCCCTTCACCCAACTCAGACAAACACACTAACTCTTGTTTTTTTTTTTTTGTTTGTTTATTTATGCATTATTATTTATTTATTCTTTGTTAACTGGCTAAGGCCCACTAGGAACAAATGCCTGTTTTCAGGTGCGACCCAGGAGCTGTGGGCTGGTTAAGTGACTTGCTCAGAGTCACACAGTATGCAAATGGAAGCTGTGGGAATCAAGCCCAGGTCTGCAGGTACCAAGCTCATTCACTGCTCATTACTCTAACCTCTATGCTATACTGCCAGCTCAAATTGAAGGTCCCAGTAGTAGAGTTCTAATTCTTAAGTCCCAATAGAGTAGTAAAGTTCTAACAGCACCTCCTTCCTCTTGCTGTTCTCTGCCAGTACAATACATGTACTAAGTATATCTGTCATAAATAACATAAAACCCTAATACATCCTCTTATCAATCACTAAAAACATTGACAAACACTAACACAGATTTGCTGAGCAGCTAAATCTAGTCAAAATCTCTCACAAGTAGGTAACTTTTCAGTTTTTCTTAAATGATGTTACAGATCTGGCAATGTGAATATCCTCAGGCAGCAAATGCCATAGTGTAGGGGATGAATTCAGCTTAAAATTAAAAGCTGTGTGATACATGTAGAAATCAAGCAATCCAACCCCCCTTTCTTCTTTTTTTTTAAATTTTAACTAATATTTTTAAAACTTATTCTTGGAATTTTACCATCCAACAGATAGTCTGTACTTTTCTTGTTAATTTTGATCAACTAGGTTCTGTCTATCTTTCCACATAGGTTACTTAAGGTATATAGAACCATAGGGCATAATATTAGTTTAGTTGAATTAACTTTATGAACATACAAACATGTGAATTTGCCAGCAGAAACAAACCACCGGGTCTATCTAAGTCTGCTTGAGTATGCAGCTAGCACCCCTAGTTTGCAACTGCCCCAACCCCCCTTCCCTTTGTCATCCCACTGCCACCCCCACCCTCAATCTCTCCTGTTCCCTGTCCCACGTCCTTTTAAAGCTGTTCTCAGATTTACATGATACCATCCATTCTGGTAGTGCATTCCATTTTGCTACCACCCTCTCCATGAAATAGTGTCTCCTCATTTCCCTCCTAAATCTCCCCCTCCCCTCCCCTCTATTCTTAGCCCATGCCCCCTGGTGTCTCTCCCCCTCCTTAGCTTAAAGACCCCATCTGCCCCATACTTATTGATTCCTCTCAGATATTTGAATGTCTCTATCATGTCCCCCCTGTCCCTTCTATCCTCCAGGGTATACATATTCAGGTCTCCCAGCCTGCTCTCATAGTCTCTCCCCTCCATTCCATGTATCATCTTTGTTACCCTCCTCTGCACCCCCTCCAGTAGCCTGATATCATGCTTTAGGTATGGCCTCCAAAACTGCACACAATACTTCAAGTGTGGCCTTACCAGCGACCTGTAGAGGGACAAGATCACCTCTCTTCACCTGGATGAAAACCCCCTCACTATGCACCCCAGCATTTTGTTCACTTTTGCAGCCACTCTCCTGTACTGGGCAGTGTTGTTCATGGTCCCTGTTACCATTATTCCTAGGTCCTTCTCCTCCTCAGTGATCCCCAGCTTAACCCCCTTCCCCAACCAGTATTCTCTCCTTGGGTTCTTTGCCTCGAAGTGCATAACCTTACACTTCTTTGCATTGAACCGCAGCTGCCACCTCTCTGACCACTCCTCTAGCTTGCTTAGGTCCCCCTGCAGCTGCTTCCATCCCTCCCTTCCATCCACCACTGCTCCAATTTTGGTGTTATCTGCAAACAGACTTACCTTGCTCACTACCCTGTGCACAATGTCTTATATGAAGAGCCCAAATAATAATGGTCCAAGCACAGAGCCCTGTGGCATGCTACTCATCACTGGCTTCAGAGCTGAGAACTCTCCTCCCACCACCACCCACTGCAGCCTCCCACTCTGCCAGATTGTAATCTAGTTCATCATTTTTGCCCCTACCCCTACACCAGTTAACTTCCCCCCAAGCCACACATGAGGTGGTGAATCGAAGGCCTTGCTGAAGTCCAAGTAAAGAACAACTACCACATGACCCTTATCCAGCTCCCCTGTCACCCAGTCATAATATTATATCAGGCTGTTTTGATGAGACTTCCCCAAAATGAACCCATGCTGCCTCACATACTGGAGGCCATTGTCCTTCAGGTACGACACCAGTCTTTTCTTTAGTATCATTTCCATGAGTTTGCACACTATTGAGGTTAGACTTACTGGACGATAATTGCCCAGTTCATCCCTTGGTCTGCTCTTGTATAATAGCACTATGTGTGCCATCCTCCAGTCCAGTGACGCACCTCCTGACTCCAGTGAGGTGCTGTACAGATCCACCAGCAGCTCCACCAACACCTCCGCCATCTCCCTCAGCACCCTGGGGTAGATACCATCCAGCCCAGGTGCCTTGTCTACCTCAGTCCCTCTAGGAATCTACCTCCATCAGTTCTTCCATTTATCACCTCTCCCCTGTCCCCACCCTCCCAGCCCATGGTGGTAGTGGTCCCCTTTTCTTCTGTGAACACTGAGCAAAGTATTCATTCAGTGCTTCTGCCTGTTCCTCCCCCTTTTCCATCCACTCCCCACCCTTTTTTATCCTCACTATTGTTTCCTTGCACTTCCTTTTCTCCCTAATGTATCTGAAAAAGTCTTTCTCCCCCCACCTCGTTAATTCCCTACACTAATCTCAGCTCCCTCTGCGTCTTGGCTTCTCTCACTTTTCTGGTCACCTTCCTGGACCATCTTGCATACTCCTTCCTGTCCCCTTCCTTCCCCGTCCTTCTATACCTCTAATGCACCTCTCATTTTGTCCTCGCAACCTCCACTACCTTGCTGTTCAACCAGCATGATTTCCTTGCTCTGCTCCTTTTACTCTGTGTCTTGGTGCAGGCTTCCATTGACTCTGTAATTCCCCATTTAATAATATCCCATTTCTGCTCCATGTCCATCTCCTGCCTTATGCCCTCCAGTTTCCCTTTCAGTACTTCCCACATCCTCCCAAAGTCTGCCCCCCTTGAGTTTACCACCTGGGTTACTGATTTCTCTGGCTCCTTGCACATCGTGATCTTAAACCACACCATTTGGTGATCGCTGTCAGCTAGTGGGTCCTCCACCCTTATTTTCCTTACTGCCTCCTCATTCAACAACACCAGATCTAAAGTGTTCTTTAGTCTAGTAGGTACACTGACCAACTGCATCAGGAGACCCTCCTGTATTGAATCCAGGAGCACTTGCTCCCTAGCACTGGAGGTGACCGGAATGCTCCAGTCAACCCTCAGCAAGTTGAAATCCTGCACAATGACCACCTTCCCTTTTCTACATAACTTTCTGATTTGTCCCACCAATTCCCTGTCAAACTCCTCAGACTGGGACGGTGGCCTGTATACCACCCCAAACCTCAGTTTCCTACCCCCTTGAGTCTTTGACCCATAATGACAGATTTAAGGGTTTCCATTTGTCTAGATCTGTACAAATTTTCTACAATATTGTGACTCTATTGTATTTTACCACATTTTTTTAACTTTCTTTATACTCTGGACACCCAAGGAACTCCGAGCTCCCTGAGGTGGGACCGCCTTATGCCCTGGCACACTATCTGTAATCAAATGCGCTGGGCCTGGAGTCGGGGGGGAGCCCTGGATGATGAGCCCAATGGCAGAAGTGTGGCTGAGGCATAAGAAGTGCCTTCACCTATCTCCGAGGCCAGGGATTTTTTTCCTTCTTTTACCCCCAGGAGCACAGCCATGCAATGATGTCAGCACGGCTGCCATGGATGTCTGCCTCGCTCCTCCCACACATTGTTGCTCCTGCACTTAGTAATACCCCTGATCTCCACTGGGGGTCTCTACTGCATCGGAGAGCCCTGGTTCCCTCCCCATCGAGAGGAAAGCAGTCCTCTGGATGCTCGATCCTCTCCTTTCCCTGCTCACCCCTGGTGCCCGTGTTCGTTCCCGAACCTGGGTCGCTGGCATGGCACGAGGTGTGGCATCCAGTGCCTCAACCCTCAGCACCACTGGGCTGGCTTGTATTTTACTACATTTGACAAGCCAGAAGAAATGTTGGTACCTAGATAGGTTAAAGTCTTATTAAACCATTTTAGAGTATCAGTTATGGCACCCATAGATTTTTTTTTAGTGCCCAGTATATTAAGGGTTATTATTTCAGTTTTTCTCCAGTTAATTCTCAGCACAGAAAGACTAGAAATATTATTTATAGGGGATCTAATAGTTAGAAGCAAGTCATCAGCAAATGGTAATACTTTGCTGCTCTGTTTACTAGTTTCACTCCCTCAGTCATTGTACCTTTATTAATCTTTGTCATCACTGGCTCAATAGCTAGCACAATAAGACTAGAGAAAGAGGTTTAGATTTTAGATTATCATTTTAGATTTTAGATGATCTATTAGGTAAGCCCTGTGTTGTTTCTCTTTCTAACAATAATTTGTTAGAACAGCACATTTGTTAGACTTGATGCTGATGCTCTATAATATAGTGTAGAAACCCATTACAGAAATTGTCAAATCCAAATTTATCAAGTACTGTACTTGTTGAAGATAGGGCCATTCTACAGAATGAAATGCTTTCTCACTGTCCAGTGACAATAAGTACCGACTGTCAGAGTTGGCTGCCACTCGCATATCAGAAAAAAGTATTTTCAAATTATTGCTGCCTTGTCTTTCCTGAATGAATCCAGCCTGATCTTTGCCTATCAATTTGGGTAGAATATTTTTAATGTAGTTGTTTAGCACTTTATTATGATTTTACAGTCACTGTTTAGTATTGATATAGGCCTAGATTTTTGACTTCTCTCAGATCTCCATCTTATGTTTGGTAACAGGCTCATTAATGCTTTTTTTAGCTTGGGAGGTAGCTGAGCTTTTGTGTGGGATTCCTTTAGTATTGCTAACAGGTGTGAAGTAACAATGGAATATAGAACTTTATAAATTTAATTGGGCAATCTATCTAGCCCAGGAGTTCTTCTAGAGGGTAGGCTTGCTATAGTTGCTTCAATTTCTGAAGTTGTTAAGAGCTTATCCAACTCTATCACCATTTTTACATCATCCCTAGGCAGTTCTAGTTTTTTTTTAAATGCATCCAATTATGAATATAACACTTGACTCCTTCTGGGATAGGAGCAAACCAGGTTCTGAGGACTACAAAAAGAGACCTAGGGAAATGTTACAAAGAATATGCAGGCAAAATAATTTAATGGATGTCTGGTGATTATTCAATTTTCTGGTTGCCCCTGAAAAAGGGACTAGGCTCAATGGGCTTACTGGGCCAACAAATCTAAACAACCAAACAAACAGTGAGGGACTGGGGGTAAACATATTGGGTAACTTAAAGGTGGCTAGGCAGTGCAACAAGGCAGTAGGGAGAGTCAGTGTGATGCTGGGGTGCATGGGAGGGGAATCACCAGCAGAAAGAGGGAGGTGGTTTTGTCTCTGTATAGATTGCTGATAAGACCCCACCTAGAGTACTGTGTCTGGTTCTGAAGACCACATCTTGGGAAGGACATAGCATGGAAACAGTCCAGAGCAGGGCAACTAAAATGGTGCAGGGACTGCAGTAAACCCTATGAGGAGAGACTAAAGGGCATCAATATGTGCACCCTAGAACAGAGGAGGGAGGGGGGATATGATAGAAACCTTTAAGTACCCAGCAGGGGTAAATAAGATACAGGAGGGAAATATTTTTCAGAAGAAATTGTGCTTCAGAATAAGGGGACATGCTATGAAACTGGGGGGGTAAGATTCAGGAGAGATGTGAGGAAATACTTCTTCACAGGAAGAGTGGTGAAGTCCTGGAAGAGCTTTCCAGTGGAGGTGGTGGGGATGAAAACAATGGTGGGATTCAAGAATACATGGGATAAGCACAAGGGAATCATAGTGGAAAGGAAGGTGAGGGAGAGAGAAAGAGCTGTAGATTGGGCACAGTCTCCAGTAATGGTGTAGGTAGGGAGAAATGAGCAGACTGGATGGGCCAAGCAGTCCTTATCTGATGTCAAATTCTGTGTTTCTATAATACTTTCTATACTGCAGTCCATTCTATCTATAGTAGATTAGACCTTTTATTAATGAGTCATGGGGTATGCAAAGATATATCAGAATCCAAAATTCCCTTGGATGTAGTCTCTAATCACTCATTGGTATCCGCTTTGATAGAAATTGGTCCTAAGAGACATGGTCTATGAAAATGGAAGCTAAATACCTCATTATTAAAAGACGTTGCATTTGTTTAATGGCTGCTCTCAGAATCTGCCACTTACTTAAGAAATAATGACATTAGTGACTTGAGTAAAGAATGAGCTGGAAGGCATTCGATTGCTACATTAGAGGTAGAATAGTTTGGTACTTGGCAAAACAAAACAAAAGGAGGAGAGGAACTGAAGTTGCCTAAAGACAGACTAGAACCTCTACTTAAAGAACACAAGCAACAAAAATTACAAAACCAGGAGCTTCTATATAGTATTTTGAAATTAAAATAAAAAATAAATCATTCAGAATATAAGTGGGTAGAATGTGCTCTAAGTAAAACCAGGCAAAGGTATTGGAAGTCAGGTGAAAAACCCATTGAACTATTAGCAAACAGGCTATGGGAAAGTGCCGTCAAAATATTTAATTTCTTCCTGGAAGAATGCCATGGATCAACTTGAGACGACCAAAGGAAAAAATTGATAAAGCATTTGAATTATTTTATAAACCACTATATTCAAGCAAAATCAGATTTGGTCTTCATAATTTGTAAATTTCAAATCAGAGTTGGTTTGCTTAATGTACTGTACAAATTCCTTTAAGTCATTTTGGCTACCTGACCAAATCAGCAGTATATTGTTGATATATAGATGCCTTAATACTGCAAATGTTTGAAAAGGGTTATCTACAGACTCCAGCACAGGGTGTCGAAATAGACAGGGTAATAGTAGAAAACATCCTTGAAATGGCTGAGAAAGGGGAAGTGGTGGTAGGTGACCTAAATATGCCAGATGTTAACTGGAACACCTATGCTGCAGCCACATCCAGGAGCAAAGACATTCTGGATGCCCTGCAGGGGGCATGCCTCAGACAGCTGGCGGTGTAACCCTGCCATGAGGAGGCAATATTGGACCTTGTGCTCACAAATGGGGACAAAATAATGGATCTATCAGTATGTAGCCATCTAGTGTCCAGCAATCACCATGCAGTATGGTTCAAAGTAAACACAGTAGAAGACACAAGCCACACAAAAGCAAAGGTCTTAGACTTCAAGAGGGCAGACTTTGCAAAAGTGGGAGACTGTCTTAAGAAAGCACTGGGAAAGGGGTTGGGGGTAAAGGAACAGTGGGAGAACCTCAAGAAAGCCATAACAGAGGCAACACTCCTTTGTGTGAAGCAAGTTAACAAAGCAAAAAGAATGAGAAAAACATTAATGGTTCTCTAAAGAAGTGGCAGGGAAGGTTAGAGAGAAAAAAAAACGGCATTCAGAAAGTATGAAGAAATGCAGAGGGAGGAAGACAGGGAACTGTATCAGACAAGGCAGAGGGAGGGAGGCAGGGAAAGCAATCAGAAGCACAAAGACACAAACAGAGGAAAAGATAGCCCAGACAGTAAAAGAGGGGGAGAAAACCTTATTCCAGTACATCAGGGAAAGAAAAAAGACAAAGGGAGGGATAGTGAGACTAAGCAAACGGGGGAGGGGAGTGGGTAGAGGGGGACCTAGAAAAAATTGAGATCCTGCATGAATACTTCTGCTCAGTATTCACAAAGGAAGAGGAGGGGGAGGGACCAAAATTAGTCAGTAGAAACACACAGGGAGGAGGGGTGGACACCAGTCCATTCACAGAAGAGAGAGTGTTAAAAGAACTCCTGAAACTGAAAGTGCACAAGGCAATGGGGCCAGACAGGCTACATCCCAGAATACTAAAAGAACTCAGAGAGGTGCTAGTGGCAACACTGACAGCTCTATTCAACAAATTGCTGGAGAAGGGAGTGGTACTAGGGGACTGGAGAAGGGCCAACATGATACCCCTTCATAAAAGTGGGAGCAAGGTAGAATCTGGAAACTATAGATCGGTCAGTTTAACCTTAGTGGTAGGGAAGATGATGGGACTGATGTTAAAGGAAAGTGTTGTAGAATATCTAGAGGCCAGCAGGGCACAAGACCCAAAGCAACATGGTTTCACAACAGGAAGATCTTGTCAAACTAAGCTGATAGATTTATTTTACTGGGTAACAAGGGTAGTAGATTTTTGAGGGGCGGTGAACATGGCCTACCTAGACTTTAGCAAGGCATTTGACACAGTCCTGCACAAGAGGTTAGTAAACAAGTTGGGCAATCTGGGAATGGGTCCCAAGGTGGTAAACTGGGTCAGAAATTGGATAGCAATAGGACACAGAGGATGGTGGTTAAGGGAGTTAAATCTTAAGAGATGGGGATAACCAGCCAGGTGCCACAAGGTTCAGTCTTAGGTCCAGTCCTCATTAATGTCTTTATAAGCGACATTGTGGAGGGACTAGAAGGAAAGATATGTCTATTTGCAGATGGCACTAAGATCTGCAATAGGGTTGACACTCCGGCGGGGGTGTGTGGAGAAAATGAAAAAGGACTTGGACAAGTTGGAGGAGTGGTCAAGAGTACAACAGCTCAGGTTCAATGCAAAGAAGTGCAAAATCATGCACTTGGGGAACAAAAACTCAGGGGAGGAATACACAATGGGGGGTGGAGATACTAGCAACAACCAAACTGGAAAGGGACCTGGGAGTAGTCATAATGGATGGCCTAAAGGTAGCCAAACAATGTGAGAATGCCGTAAGGAAAGCTGGTGGGATGCTAGGGTGCATAGGAAGAGGTATCACCAATAGGAAACAGGAGGTGGTGATACCTCTGTACAGACAGTTGGTGAAACCTCATCTAGAGGACTATGTACAGTTCCGGAGACCTCATCTCTGAAAAGACACAGGCAAGGTAGAGGCAGTCCAGAGGAGGACAATGAAAATGGTACAGGAACTACACCAGAAACCATATGAGGAGAGACTGAGGGAACTCAATATGTATACCCTGGAGGAAAGGAGGGAGGGGGGATATGATAGAGACTTTCAAGTACCTCAAAGGGATTAACAAAGTTCAGGAGGGCAGCATCTTTCAGAACAGAAGATGTGCAAGAACAAGGGGTCACAATATGAGGCTAGAGGGGGGAAGACTCGGGACAATGTGAGGAAGTACTTTTTCACAGAAGCGGTGGTGGATGCACGGAACAGTCCCCCTGAGGAGGTCATGGGACAAAACCAATAGATGAATTCAAGAATGCATGGAGAGACAGAAGGCAACCCTAGTGGTAGGAAGGAGAAGGTAAGCTACAGATCAAATAGGATCTGGAGTTTGTCCAATAGGTAGGAAAATGGGCAGACTGGGTGGGCCAAGCGGTCCTTATCTTCCATCAAATTCTATGTTTCTATGAAATTGTTCATTATTGTAAATATGATCCTCTTTTCACTTGCCAACATAGAGGCTGGCAAGGGCTGGTGTGAAAATAGCTAGGGAAACCAGCAAGAACATAAAAAATTAAAATGCCAAGGCATAACTAAAAATTGCTGAGGGGAAAGTAGGGGAACAAGGCATTTGTCTGATATATTGAATATAGCAGAAGCAAAACACTGAGGATGGAATAATGAGGCTGAGGAAGAGCAATGGATGGGAGGAAGGAGACAAATGTATGGGTGAGATAATGAACCAATATATTTGTTCAGTAGTCAATAAGAAAAAGGAAAGTCTACTACTGGACTGTGGAGTTAGGCCAGAATTCTGGTGGGGCAGACTCTAACACCCACATCACAGAGGAAAGGGTGCTGGACAGGCTAAGAGCACTCAGAGTAGACAAATCAGTAGAACAGACGGGATGCACCACACTGTACCTTTACTAAGGTAAACAACCCAGGTGCTTCCAGCATCACTAGCTGGCATTTTTAACTGCTTGCTGAACACTGGAGTGGTCCCCATGGACTGGAGGATGGCTGATGTTGTGCCTCTGCACCAAAGCGGCAGTAAGGACAATCCAGGTAACTATAGACCTGTCTGCATGACGTCTATAGTGGAGAAATTACGGGAGGCTATACTGTGAGAAAGATTGGTAGACTTTCTTGAGGTAAACAGTCTACATGACAGTAGGTAACACAGGTACACACAGAGGAGGTCATGCCAGACAAACCTGATCAAGTTCATCAATTGCGTTAATAGGTGTGCCAACAAAGGACACGCAGTGGATATACTGTACCTAGAATTTAGTAAGTTCCCCACAAGAGACAAGTCAAGAAACTGAGGGATCCAGAAGTGGAGGAAAGGAAAATAACATGGGTGGAAAACTGGCTAAAGAGGTGGACATGCAGGGCGGTGGTGATTGCTGAGCACTCTAAGGTTAAGGAGGTAAATAGCAGGTTACCACAGGCACAACCCTGGGGCCATTGCTCTTTAACATATTCATTTCAGACACAGGGGAGGTGTTCTGGGAAAAACCTGCCTCTTCACAGATGACCTTAAGATCTGCAAGAAGGGGGACAGCAAGGATGGGATCAGAGAAATAAGGGAGGACCTGAAAGCACTTGAAAAGTGGTCCAGGATAAGGTAGCTGAGATTTAATGCCAAGAGATGCAAGGCAACACATAGTGGGGAAAAAGAACCTGAAAATGCAATGCCTGATGGGGGAGTTCGGATACAGAGTACAACTGAGGAAATAATATTGCAAAGCCTGAAATCAACAATACAGTGCAACAGGGCAGCAGGGAAGACAAACAGGATGCAAGGGTGAATAGGAAGGAGGATCAGCAGTAGAAGCAAGGAGGTGATCCTTCCCCCTGTATAAGTCTCTGGTTTCCCCCTCACCTGGAGTACTTTGTATGGTTCTGGAGCCCACACCTATGGATGGTCTCTGAAAAGGTGGAGGCTATACAGAAAAGGATGACCAAGATGATCCAGGGGCTGGGGAGAAAGGATATGATGAAAAATTGAGTTGCCTTAATATGTACACCCTGGAGACAAGGAAAGAGAAGAGGGACATGTCTGAAACATAAAAATATCTCCATGGGATGGACAGGGTGAAATGCAATGAAATTTTCAACCTATATACAAACGCAAACACAAGGGGGACCCCACTAAAACTGACTGGGGGAAAGGTTCAGAAGGGATGTCCACAAATACTTTTTTACAGAAAGAGTGGTGGACAAGTGAAACAGACTGCTGGAGGAGGTGTTTTTTTGCCAAAGCAGTGGGTGATTCACACATGGGTGAGACAGGCACAATGGCATGATAATGACAGGAGGAGGTGGAAATGATGAGAGGATAAGGGAGGAAGATAGTGCTTATTGTCATCATATGAGTATTAGGTAGGGTTGGGCAGACTGAATGGGCCAGTGAACCTTTCCTGCTGTAATGTTCTCTGTTTCTGTGTCCATGTTTACAGTATGTATCTGGAAAGTTACCAGCTCACTAATTACCAGTTTCCTAACTATAAGTGCCAAATCAACTTGAGGGGGTAACTCTGGAGCTAAAAATGTCTTGACTTTGACGCTTGGTAATCTAACTGAGAAGGTCTTTATAAATCACATTTTTGGACCCTTCTTATTAGTGGTAAACTATATAATAATGACTTGCTCCACAGAGGTGAGAGGGATTAGTGAAAAGGCAACGGTGCATAAATGGTGCAAGCTACTGTATACATCTTCAGATTCACAACAGTGATGGGATGAGCCTACATGTGTGTAAGGTAGTATTGGGCAGCACGGAGTAAGAAGAGACTGTATCCATGGAATGTACAACATGCCCATGAAATATTCCTGAACCCCCATCATATAAGGAGGTGGAACTCCTTTTGCAGACCCAACACAAAAAACCTCACACTGGAGGGGGCCAGTAATGTACCCCTACGAGGTGATTAAGAACCAATGGGTACAGCACCAGTTGATAGACCTGCAGAACCAGAGCAGGGTAGATAGTGTGACCACAGTCACCTGCTGCTTCAATGAGATGAGAACCCAGAATTGTGGTTAAGGAGATGACAATCATTGCCAGTGAGGTCCATTTCCATTGTCAGACCCTGTATGAGTGCGAGGTATTGAGGGGAATACCATCTCTTAAACAGATTTGCACTTGGGTCTCACAAATAAAATCTTTTGAGCAACATTGTTTGCCATAGTCTGACTGATCAGCATGTCGCTTCTTTGTATTTCTTGTTTCTCATAAACAGATGATATTGGAGGGCATCCAGGCTGCCATGAATGCAGCATTTACCCCTCCCACCATCAGTGCGATCAAACACAAATGGTGCGACCACCATGACATTGTAAAAAAAATGTGGTTTGTTGTCACGAGGCCAAGCAGGCCACCAGTGTGTGTGTGTGTGTGTGTGTGTGTGTGTGTGTGTGTGTGTGTGTGTGTGTGTGTGTGTGTGTGTGCGTGAAACAGTGATATGAATAATCAGAGCTGAACACTGCAGATGCAATGGTGGCAGACGTTCAGCCAGCAGTCCACTGATGAGAAGGCTTGTGGACTTGGCACACTGGAAGTTGTATATCATACTGTATCATAATGTACAGTGTGCAACAGCTGGTCACATAGTAATGGCTGACCTCTTCCTACAGATATCAAACCCCTTCCCTCTATAGGCACAGCATGATGACATGGATTACAGTCAGTCCTCACCACAGCTGGGTACACAGCCATGACCAAGTGGAGTACCCCATCTGGCCACCCAGTGAGTAATCTCATAAGCAGTGCACCCAGCTGTGCAACAGTAAACATTAGCATACAGGCAATGCAGTAATACATGTGTTAAATGTACAGGTCCAGGTGATGGGAGACAACACACTTGCAGAGACACTCATCCCATAGCACCTACCAGCCAACCACTTCCAATAAAGACAGTGGAACTGGGACCATGACCAACACACCAAGGACACAAACACTGCTGTCGGATGACAACAGCTTATGGTACACCAGAGGACTGAAGATACTGTCCTCACACTCACCACTGGTGCATCAATCTCTCTCTCTCACACACACACACACACACACACACACACACACATTCAGAATTCCCCAGCTTCTTCCACCTCACTACCGATAGCACACCAAGCTCCTAGTACATCCATCCAGTAACAAATTGATGCACTTGAGAACACAGGAGTCACAGATATTCAGTCATTATATTTATTTTTACTTAATTTTTTTATTTAAGTTTCAGAATTACAGTACCTTTGAGCCAGAGACTCATTTACGATGGTTCCACATCAAGAGTGTACAGGGACAAACAAAATAATACAACATACAATAATTCATAAAATGTCAAACAACAATTCAAGTCAGGTGATACAGAGAGTACAGAGTCACATTTTCACGTCATTATAGAGTTAACATTAACGGAGTTTCTGAGCATGTTATAGATTCAATTACAACAATGGCACCTACAGATAAGTTGCAGGAGCATTAAAAGCAGTTGGGTAGATAGGGGGTGCTGTCAGTAAGGTGACACTGTCAACAGAGTCAAGCTCTGAATGCATGTGCATCAGAAGCAGACCAGGTAGGAAGTAGCTAGGGCGGTGGCCAGAGCTAGCAACAAGTATGCCAACAGAGAGAGCGAGAGGGAGAGAAAGAGAGAGAGAGAGAGAGAGAGAGAGCACCTAGGCAGACAATAATGTCTTTGTCGCATAAATCAGCCTAGGGTAAGGGGGCAGAAAACTGAGTGGTGTTGGGGTAGGGGAAATTAGGAGGAGTAGAAGAGGGCGGGTGGGGAGGTAGGAAAAGAAATTGGTGGAGAAAAAGGGGAGTAGCAGGGGGAAGTGTGGAGAGGTGGGTGAAGAGAGGAAAGGATGGAGGCAGGGCGAAAGTGGTGTTTGTGAGCAATTAGGCAAACTGACTCTATAAAGTACTATGAGCAATCACAGCTTTCTAAGTGCAAGGAAGTGCTGCCTGAGTTTGAGTTTTGAAAGGGCCTAACTTGTGTTCAGACAGAATATGGATGGGTAGGCCATTTAGCCAGGTAGGTGCCCTGAACATGAATGCCCATTGCCCTTGACCTTTCTGGCAAAAAGGGACTTGATAGGAAACCCAAGCGGTGCTCCTTGTGCTCTGAGGGTTTGATGCACGTATGAGGAGTTTTTGTATAGAGGGAAGGGAGAGCCCGAGAGTAAATTTTTTTTGCCATCAGGCAGGATTGGTACGCGATCCTGCTCTTGAGGTTCAGCCAATTGGTATGATCATACAGATCGCAGGTGTGGGTATGCCTGTCTGCACCAGTAACCAGTCGACAAGCTTTATTAAGAGCTATTTTGATTCTACTAAGGGTAGTGTCGGTTGCAGACCCATAGATAACTAGCCCATAATCTATTATTGAAAGGACAGAACTTGTTACTGCCAGACGGATGGCATCATGGGTCAGGCAGTACCTGTGTCTGTAAAGGAGTCCAGTTCTGGAGTTAACTGCCTTACAGACCGGGTTTATGTGTTCATGGTAGGAGAGGGAGCTGTCAAGGGTTATGCCCAGATATTTAAAGTTATTGACCTGTACAAGTGGTATACTGTGACTATTGAGGATGCACAATTGAGGTAAATTGTGTTTGTTATGGGGATTGGTGAATATCATAACCTTGTTTTTTTTTGTAGCTGAGAACAAGTTTATGAAGCCCAAACCAGGATTATGCTTCAGTGAAACTACACTGGAGGATGGTTTCAAGAGGGAGAGGATCAGGATGACTTGCAAAAATAACTGCATAATCTGCATAAAGGAGGAGGAGATTGCTGTACAGACTTGGGGAGGGCATTGAGGAAAAGGCTGAAAAGAGGTGGTCAGAGAAATGAGCCTTGAGGGACTCCAGAAAGTACGGGACTGCTATCTGAGAGTGTGTCATGGATTTTTATTCGCTGAGACCTGCCTCCCAGATAACTGGAGAACCAGGATGTGGTTTCATACGAAAGGACAATGACAGAGGGTGCGATCTGTAGGAGGGCATGGTTGACAGTATCGAAGGCCTTAGTTAAATCTATATAAATTGAATCTGTGAGGTGGCCATGATCTAAAGCTTTCTGTGTAAAGTTGGAGAGCTCACGAAGGGCAGAGGAAGTGCTGTGCCCCTTCCTAAAGCCATGCTGCTGATGGCATTGCAGAGTGTATTTGGACAAGGACTCGGTTAGTTGGTCTGCTACAATCTTCTCCAGAACTTTAGAAAGGGGAAGGAGGGAGGATGGATATTGGGCAGTAATTACCATGGAAGGCCCTGTATATGGGTATATAAATACTCTATTACTTTTCCATGGTGAGCTTTGTACAGAAATAAATGACTAGGAGTACATTAGGACAGATAAGCTCCAGCAATTTAACCCGTAGGTTTTGGTCGGGGGGGTGTGACTAACTGCAAAGTACAACATGATGTTAAAATAGTGTCAGCAATTAAATAAGTGACATAAAAAACATGCAAATGTGCCAGATCTAACAAGTTTCAATCTGATGCAGAACAACAGTAATTTCCCCTAACCTTCAGCCATTTCGTGAATGACATTGGACCCTCATCAAAAACTGCATTGATTAAAAAATGTACTTCATTGCAGAAAGGGCATAAATAATACAATTGTAACCGACCATCCAGCAGTGTCTAGGGGTCCTCATGGTATAAGTACTGGAGGGAGGAATAAGCCAGGAAAACACCAGAGATTCTACATAATAATGTAAGATGCTTGGCATACCTTGACACTTGAATTCATATCGCTATGGAGAGCTGGATCTTTCCGAGTGGCTTGATGAAAGAAAAGCTGGATACACCAAGCAGGTAAGGCACTGGAACTGTAGCTGGGGGGCAAACTAGTTAACATACAGGCAGCACAGATAAACAGGAGCACCAAATTTTAAAAGAATAAAAAGATTTAATTAATTTAATAAATAAAACATAAAATTCAGTTCCTGGGGGCTGAAAGCACAAATGGAAGTTATGCACAAGGATGTAGAACGCAATTCAGCAGCACTGAGCTGCGGCGTAATCTTAGGCCTAAGCAGGCTGATAAGTGAGCTCCACTTAGATGGATATGAGCCCAGAGGCTCAGAAATCAGGGATGCAAACACACCAAGGCCTACCGCACACCAAGGCTCTCCAAGCATGCATCCCGGCCTGGCCAATCTGCTGTGCATCTTACAGGCCCTCGGACCCAACTAGCAGGGAGTTCTCTTAAACAACCGTCTCCCTCAAACTCCACACATCCTGCAGCATTGGGCTTTACACCTAGGCCCACCCCATTCCCAGACCAAACTCACAACTGGGAAAGGTGGGCCTGGCTTCTATCACTCCCAGCAGGCCACCAAAGACCGAAGGCAGCATGCCACATAGGTATGACCTACCCAGTGCTGCCACCACTGGATAGGCCACACCACTGCTCTTCCACCACTGTGGCACTTCCACTGCCTCACACCTCCTACGTGGCTAGGCCCTGACCCACCCTGGCACCATAGAGCACAAGGCGGGTCCAAGACAATTCCTCTAGACCGCAGCTCCACTCTCTCAAGGGGTTCCCTTCCCAATGGCCGCTCCCCTGCACACCTCCCCAGCCACCTGAGTGCCAAACCAGTGCTGCTGAGATACACTGCAACTCCCAGGCAGGGGTTCGAACCCCAGCCCCCACTTACGTTCGCAGTCCCCCCAGACTCCCCAAGCTCTCTAATCCTCCCAATTTATACCCTACAGGGGCAGGATCACCACACCCATCGGGTGGGCACCACCCAGGGCCTACCTTTCCTAGCACCACCTACAGGGGGTGAGCAGGGTAACTTTTAGTAAGCCCCCGAACTGGGGGGATTACACTACCCCCCTTTAAATCCATTCCCTTCTGGGGGAGTGGGGCACTTGGCCACCTACAGGAGGGGCACCAGAGTGGATATGCGCACTCTCTATCTGGCTTCCACCTGCCTATGGGACCACCACAAAAGACCCCAGGGGACCCTCTAAATGGGAAACCCAGAAAGGCTAAGCAGAGCCCACTTAATCCTGTAACCTTTCCCCCAACTCCCCCCACAAACAACAGAATTATTAAATGACAGGCTTGCCAGGACATTCTTTAAACAGCCACCAGTATGACGCTACCATAGTTACTGTAACTAATTTAGCATCCATACCGACAGCTACTGCCCACTCACTTACACACATGCAAACCACCAACATAGCCCACTACCCAATCATAACCTTAGTCACCCAATGCTCCTACAGTAGTAAACAACTATAAAACTGATGTTTCCATCCACCCCACACATAAACCTCCAGTTTTTACAGGAGGGACAAGCTGGCAATCAACTCCAACATTTTTTTTTTCACAGAAGTAAATCCAGAAAGTCCCAAGCCAAGAGGGCACAATCTCTTCAGGCAATACTTCTGGGCACCCTTTCTTGCTCAACTAGCAATTGTTAGGCAAAAGCACCACAGGAACAGTCAATTTAACTGGCCAAATCATTAATAGTCCTGGCAGCACAAACAAAGTTCATACTGGCACTCCTGCTTAGATGACAGGACCACTGCCATGGGTATAATAGAAGGCGAGATCAGGCTTTGTAGTTTCATTGGAAAATGAGTCCACAGCTATGATGTAGTACTTCACATGATTACCAGCCATGTCTTGCACCGATACATAATGCTTGAATAGGGTTAACCCGTCCCAGGCCGCAGCATGGCAAAGGGACCTGGCCTTCTAGATCGCCTCCTCCGAGGGGGCTCCTTACTCATTGTTCTGTAGCTGAAGTTTCTGCATCATACCTCCGAATGCACAATCACCTCTTTTCTACTCCACTATGTCTCAGAGGTGTTCTGAGAGATAAGGGTAGTTGGCTTGTGGATACTAAAGGTGGATTCTTCGCCGCATCCAGCGATCTGCCTGGGGTCATTCTGGCACCTCCCTCATGCTGGTATGGTGAGCCTGGCCAGGCTCCAACCAAATTCCAGTCCTGTAGCGAACATTCAGGGGGTCAGAATTTAACAGTCCATTCATCTTTACCCTAAGCGCTTTACTCTGTGCTGGTAGGTGGGGGATGTTGCTTGGTAAGGTCAGGACCATTCAGTTGTAGAGCTGAAGGAGCACAAGGCAGGTCCAAGACAATTCCTCCAGGCGACGGCTCCACTCCCAAGGGGTTCCCATCCCAATGGTCACTTCTCTGCACACCTCCCAAGCTACCTGAGCGCCGAACCAGCACCGTTAAGATAGGCCGCTACTCCCAAGCCATGTTGGCAGTCCCGCTGGCCTCCCCAAGCTCTCTAATGCTCCCAATATATACTCTACAGAGGCAGGATCACCACACCCATGCGGCAGGCACCACCCAGGGTCTACCTTTCCTAGCACTACCTACAGGGGGTGAGAAGAGTAACTTTTAGTAAGCCCGTGAACTAATGTAGGGCGGCTTAAACAATAAATATCCAAACCGAGACTTTAGAGTAGAAATCCAACCAACAGTAGATGGAAACTAACAATGCATTTACTATAGCAGCCAGGTTACAAGGAAAAGTATCCCTTAAACACTAGTTTTGAAACTGGAACGTCCCAATGTCATCTTTAATGCAATCCACATGTAAATGGCCAAAACTGCTGTGCACAAAATTATGCATTTAAATGCAGTGCCTCTGTAAATATTTATAATGTAATATGATAAATCATATAAGAATTACTCTGTATGAAAAAACAATAATACAATACGATCAACATTTTTGCTCCAAGTCCTACAACATGTTCACAATGGATATGATCATAAATATAAATGTTCCCCTTAAAAACTGAAATACCGTAAACCAAACCAAGTACAGAGTGAATAATACAAGTCAAAAATAAAATACAGGAAGAGAATAAGAGGGCAAAGAAGAAGAAAATGAAAAAAAGGGATGGGAGGAATTATCACATGTTCAAGTAGCATGAAGCTGAAGTCCATTAGTTGAGATCCATGGGCTTCTTCAAAATAGATTGAAAGAGCACTTTTTCTAGTTTTATTCAAAACATGTTTACATTGCTCTTGGATTCTCTCCCTAGCCTTACACACAGTATGGCCAACATAGCATACGAACATACGAAAAGAGACAGCAGAAGAAGATCACCTGATCTATTGCGTCTGCTTGTAATGATGCAGGGTATGGTCTTACACTTAACGCCACTGACCCTGCCCCCCAAAAAAACCTCTCCCTCTTCCCCACTTTCCTTGGTCCCAAGGATTCCCTTTGTGTTTGTCCCAGCCCCTTTTGAATGCTCCCACTGTCTTTGCTGATACCACTTCCTCTGGCAGCTCATTCCAGGTGGTCACCACCCTCTCTGTATTGAAATGTTTCCTTACATCCCTTCTGAATCCCCCCTGCCCCCTTCAATTTTACGCTGTGCCCCCTAGTGGTGTTGTTTTCACTCATTTTAAAAAGACCCTGCTTTTGCACTCTGTTAATTCCCTTCATGCACTTGAAGGTCTCTATCATATCCTTCTCTGCCTCCTCTCCTCTCCTCCAGGGAGTACAGCCCCAGAGCTCCCAGCCTCCCCTCATAGAACCTATCCTGTAACCACTCTATCATCTTGGTTGCTCTCCTCTGGACCCCTTCCAGCATGCTGATGTCCTTCTTAAGGTATGGTTGCCAGTACCTCACCCCATATTCTAAATGTGGTCTCACCAATGACCTGTACAGTGTTAAAAATACCTCACTCCACCTGCTTCTGAATCCCCTTGCAATACACCCCAGCATCCTGTTAGCCTTCACCACTGCCTTCTTACACTGGTAGTGTGTTTAGGGTCACGCGTTATCACCACTCCTAGATCCTTTTCCTCTTTGGAAGCATTTACCTCAGCCTCTCCTATGTAGTGCTCTGCCCAAGAGTTCTTGGCCCTTACATGCATCACTTTGCACTTTTTGGCATTGAAACCAAGTTGCCAGATTCCTGACCATCTTTCTAGTCTGGCAAGGTCCTCCCTTGTTCTGTATCCCCTCCTTGATGTCCACCCTCCGACAGAGTTTGGTGTCATCCACAAACAGGTATATTTTACCTTTAATGCTTTCCCTGATGTCTCTTATGAAGACATTGAGCAACTCTGGCCCCAACACTGATCCCTGCTGGAGCCCGCTGGTGCCTTCCCCGGTACTGGAGAACTCACTCCCAACAACTACACTCTGGATTCTGCCCCTCAATCAATCTTCAGTTCATCTTACCACATTCTCCCCCACCCCTTGGTCCCTCAGTTTCAGTATCAACCTTTTGTGTGGCACTGAATCAAAGGCCCTACTACAGTCCAAGTATATGATGTCCACCGCCTGGCCTTTGTCCACTGCCCTTGTTATCCAATTGAAAAACTCAGTCAGGTTCATTTGACATGATCTGTCTGCCACAAAACCATGCTGTCTATCATCCTGCAGACCATTCTTCTCCATGTACTTCACCAGCCCCTCCTTTAGTATGTTCTCCATGAGTTTACATGCTATCTGTGTCAGGCTGACTGGCCGATAGTTAGCTGGGTCATCCTTATTTCTGCTCTTGTGGAGTGTCACCACATGTGCCATTCTCCACTCCTGCAGCACCACACCCAACTCCAGAGATCTATTGAAGAGAACAGCCATCAGCCCCACCAGATCGTCTGCCAACTCTTTCAGCACCCTGTGGTGTATTCTTTCTGGTCTGGGGGATTTGTCCATCCTCAGAGCCATCAGCCCCTCTCTCGCTCTTTCAATCCCAATTACACTTACTGCTTCACCCCAGTCCCTTCCTCCTTCTCCCTATATGTGGCACTGTTCCATCTTTTTTCCTTTGTAAAGACGGAGCAGAAGTATTCATTTAATACCTCTGCCTTGCTCCCATCTTCCTTTACCCAGTCACCCCCTTTCTTCAGCCTAACAATGCCATCCTTCTTTTCCTTCCTTTCACTTATGTCATGAAAAAAGGCCTTTTCTCCATTCTTTATTCCCTCGGCTATTTAGAGCTCTTTCTGTGCCTTTTCCTGCTGTACCCCACTTCTTACCACCTTAGCCAGCCTCTGGTATTCTTCCTCATCCTCTTCTTTTGTTGATCTTTTGAATTTTCTATAGGCTGCCCTCTTTTTCCCTTACCACTCTGGACACCTTCTCATTGAACCAGCTTGGTGGTCTGGCTTTTGATTTCTGCCCCCTCAATTATGATACAGCTGCTCATGGCCATCTGAATGGCACCCTAATGATGGCCAAAAACTGGTCCACCCCCATGCCCTCTTCCGTGCTCTCCAGGTTTTCCCTTAACACCACTCTCGTCTTTTTAAAATTTGCTCTCTTGAATGCCAATGCTCTGGTATTGGTGGGGGTGTCATCCTTGCTCATGTCCAAACTAAACCACATTGTACTGTGTTCACTTCCACCCAGTGGCTCCCTAACTTCTATCTCCTATACGTGCTCCCCATTGCTGAGCACTAGGTCCAGGATTGCCCCCTTCCTGGTAGCATCAGTCACACACTGAGTCACGAAGCCATCCTGGATTGCATTTGGGATTATCTGACTTCTGGAGCAGGATGTGCTGGGAGTAGCCCAGTCCACTTTAGGCAGGTTAAAATCTCCTCCCACTACCATCTCCCCCTTTCCTGCTGCGTTTCTTTACTGGGAACACAGCTCCTTGTCCTTTTCCTCAATCTGGTTGGGCACTCTGTACACCACCCCCATCCTGATCTTTCTTCCTCTGCCAGTTTGTAACTGGAGTCACAATGTTTCTATGTTCCCCTTTTCATTTTCCACTTCCCTCATGCAAATTATTCCCTCCCTGATGTATGCTGCCACCCCCATCCATTGCCTACCTCTCTGTCCCTTCTGTATAGCATCGTCTACTGTACATGAGCACCAAATTAAGTAGACTACAAACATGCATGTCAAAAACTGTTAAATGTTCACAGTTATGTTTCCCTGTACACATTTTTTTCCCTGATCTAGCATAATTGGAAGGTTTCACCCGTGGTTCATTAGGTGGCTGACAGACTCCACCCCCTGCTCTACATAAGCCACTCAATCACACACCTCCTCTGCCTAGTGTTTTTACGGCTGCAGTAGGTGGAGTCTGTAGATGTTTTGCATGTATGAAAGGATTGATGTCATGTTTTCTGTCCGTGGAACTGACTGAAGGTCTAAATAGTCTCCTCTGCCTTACCCTTCTCCAAGAAATGTTTTCTGCCCTCAAATAAATATGCTTTCATGTTAGTCAATGGTTGCAGGGTACTATTTTCTTTCTTAAATGGGCAATATAAGAACTGGAACCTAAGTAGTGGGAGGCAGCATTATGGTTTTTTTGGGAGTAAGATCCACCCCCACATCCACCCGAGAAGCTCCTAAAGGTCCACTCCCACCTTTTTTTTTATTCATGTGGGAGGAGCATGAGGTGTATCTATCATTCAGGAACAAGACACACTAGTTTGGGTCCTGGAAGAAGCAACAGAACAAGTCTGTGGAGTGATCAAGTTGTGGAGCCCCTGCATTTTATTAAGGACTAGGAGAACAGAAGCTACTTAATGCATTCAAATTTACTTAAAACCATTGGAACAAATGATTATCAGAGCCACCTGGGGTCTCAGAAGGAAAGAGTTATTAAGGAGTGAAACTACAGCTCCCAGGGAAAACAATAGACACAGCATTCTGATTCAAGCTGAAAGAGCCACAGGTTTTTCTTAGATATTTATATACCAAAAACATAAAGTTCAGCTTTTGGGATTAACAATATTTGTTTACCATATTCTATATATATATATATATATATAGAGAGAGAGAGAGAGAGAGAGAGAGAGAGTGAGTTTGTATCTAGTTTGTCTTTTAGTAGTTTCAAAGCTTTGAAAGCATTGGTGTTAGTAATGCATTTAGAAATACATTTTTTAATTGTCTTTACAGTTAAACATGCAGTTTCATGTGAGGGTAGATTTTTTTGGAGAGGGGATTCAAATTATTTTAATCATGGGCCCAGTACTTGGTAAACATAAACCTTTGATGATAAAGTGTATTTGTTCTTTTAAGTCTGAGAAGTATGTATTATACATGTGTGTTTTTTTCCTATTTTCTTTTCACTGATAAAATAAACTGAGCCAGGAAAAAAGTAAGACTGAACAGATCAGAGCTGACATTAAAAAATGTGATGTTCCTAAGGTCTGCTACATGCACTATGCTTTCATTTTCATGGAAGGGGCATGAGGTGGATCTATCATGTTGGAACAACTATCAGAGCTGTCATCCCCCCTGGACATGCCATTTATCACTCATTTAAAATAACACAAATGTAGTTTCACATTTTTAATATGAGGGAAGCAAGAAGATGAACCAGCATGGTTAACAAATACATTGATTAACACCTGTGAATGAGTGGGGAGGGGGAGTTTTTTCTAACATTTCTGGTGGTTTTACACTCCCTGGAACCTGCTATTCATGTTTTTTTATTGCATCTTGTCCCAGGCAATCTTCCCAGAGTGCAGTTTGCTTTATTGTTTAATAGCTCGGGGTGAAGGCCAGTGTCTTGTTACATTGTCTTTTGTTTCAAATTAACCACAGACATCATGGCAGCCAAAGGAGACACACTTTGAGTCTTAGGGTATGTACAGCATAATTAAGTTTTCATATGCATAATCTTTCCATTCATGTTATTGCTAGACGTACTGTAGCTATCTTGGCTTGAGGAAGGGTTAACATGGTCAGGACCCCTTAGCAATTGAGATGTATATGCAGCAAGTAAGTCAAGATGTGCTAACTTATCCTACAGCTGTTAAGTGTCAGTCTGCATTTTCTTCTTGAAATGTTTACTTTTGCATTTATGTTTATTTTAAAATATTTAATATTCTGACCATGTGGTTATGCCATGGACCATAACTGATCTCCAACCTTAACCCCTTCCCCGTATTCCAACTGAAATAGAAGATAGTGCTTGTAGACAAATCTAATCATTTTGCCACCATATTCTGGTGTGTTCTGGTGTGTGTGTGTGTGTGTGTGTGTGTGTGTGTGTGTTTGCGTGTGCTTTTGATTCAATTGCTTGTGTCTTGCATGGGAAACAGTGCTTGTAGACAATCTAGTCATTTCGCAGCTGTGTTCTGCTCTGTGTGTGTGTGTACATGTGTTCCTCTGAGGCTCTTTTTACAACCTAGGAAAGGTACTTCCCCAGACATAGCAGCAGTACATTGCATAGCAGATAGAAAATAGCAATAGGCAGGTCATGCAACAGATGTGCTGAGCAGTTACTGAAGCAAGAAATGTACAGTTGTCATTTTTTACGTCCTGTTTAAAATGTATTTTTGCACCTGTGGTGCCAAATGGCACAGTCGCTGTGCAAAATCTCCTTTCGGCTAATGAACTAATAGTGTCACTATTCATGCAGTGGGGTCAGAAAAAGCCCATGCTGAAAACTTGGCGTGAAAATACCAAGAAACGCTCTGGGCATTAGGGTTTCTGACTATAACACCCTGCACTATAGGGACTGACAGGCATCAGGGGTGTGACTTGAGATTGTCAGCAGTAATGCTCATGCCATTCCACCTTCATCCCCACCCTGCAGCCAGTGACAGGTATCGAGGTGTACCTTTGACTCTTCAGCCCCAAAGTTCACTCCATTCTCTTATACTGTACCCATTTCAGCATATTTCCTTTTGGAATAGGGTGAGTGTAAAGTCTGAAAACCCCCAATGCACACCTCAACTCTTGTCTGTGTCTGCAGGGTAGGATGAGGTGAAATGGCGTGAGCGTTATGGGCAATGACCCAAAGGCACACCCCAATGCCTGTTCATGTCTGCGGGGTGGGGTTGGCATCACTTCAGTACTTCACTGCCATTCCTATTCTACCTGTCTGTCTGTCTCTCTCTCTCTCTCTATCTACATGTCTATGTAATTATCTATCTTTCTATTAATTGCATGTATCGCTATTTTTACCTATTTCTAAAACAAACCTGCATATCACATTTGCCTGCACTCTGAGCATGTACGTATGAAACTGTGCATATTTGTACTCCACTTCTGCATAGACCTACTTTCCTAATATTCCCATTATCACAAGCATAACTACCTTGCCCTTTTCAAAAGCAACCCCCTCTGAAAGTTAATATCACATTTTCTCTAACAGTCCATCATCAATACATCTGACTTACTGACATCAGCACATTGCTTAAATATAACTTATATCACCTCATGGACAAAAACCCTGTTTCTCTTAAAAAAAACACAAAACAAACTGTGTGAATAATCCCAAGGCTGAACATGTGCCAGCCATTACTTTTTCATGTACTGCCACCTTCTGTATCATCATGGGGATTTGCATGTTTCCCTTGATGCTTTGCATTCTTGGGATATGTGCAATTGTGTTTTCTTTAAAATTTGGCTGTCTGGCCAATATCATCTGGGATAACACATATATCAGTGGCATTTGCTCTGGGGTTCTTTTGTAAACTTCCTATTCATTCCATTAAAATGTACACCTCCATATATTTTCCTAATAATGTGTATGCCTTCCTTAGAACAGAAACTAAAACAAATCTTACTACTTACAGATCATTGTGTTGTTTCTCCATACCTTCTGAACAATTCCACACAACTTCATTAACTTCATTATGCAGCCGTGGTGGATCTGACCAGAATTTGTTTAGGTTTGGTCTTATCTTAATGCTGCCTCCTGATTCTCTACTTCCTCTGTCATACTGTATCATTCTCTCTTTTTGTCTCCTCACTCCAGTCCTCGTTCCGCTGTTTCTGCTCCCTTTGCTGCTGCTGCTGTTGTACTTTCTGTGGCCTGTTTGTTCTCTTTGCTTCTGCACCCACCCCCCAACCCAAGTTTTTGCTTCATGTTGCTGTGCTTTACCTTTCATTTCTGTGCTGTTGGCTCACTCTGTCTCTCTCTCTCTGGTGCTTGTTTTGCTGCAGGCCCCCACCCAGTTCTTGTGCATTTCTGTCCCATGCTGCCTGTAGTCTTTGGTTGTGCCCTTGTCTGTCCGGCTTCTCTGTGTTTTGGAGGTCATGTTGTTTGTATTTCTTTCAGGTCTCCTTTCCCATCTTAGTTCCCAGCTTCCTGCTTTCCTTTGCTGACCAACTTTCTCCTCTCCCTGGGAGATCCAGCCACAGCCTTCCTTCCTTCGGTTGCTGCTTTTGGATGTCTGTCTTGTAGCATGTATTTGTAGTCCCTGCTTCTCCTGGTTGGTGCCTCTCTTTGTTCATCATGCTCAGGTGTTCCTCTGGTGTTGCTGTCCCCCTTGACTTCCCATGACATGCTCAGTTGTAGGCCACATTCGGAGACCTCTTGTTTGCTCAGTAGTCCTTTATTGACTTTGTTATTCGCTAATTCCTATCGCTCCTGGGATAAGTGACAAAGTGGTAGTGCAATGGCCTGTAGGAGCACGGTTGTGTGGCAGTGTGTCCAGCCTAGCCTGTACTTGGAACTGGGTCCCATGCCCTGAGTATCTCTTGGGACACTGGGGTTATCCAACTCCTCAGGACAGACTCAACACCCCGAGCTCCCCTCAGACTCATCCAGTCCTCCTTGTCATATTTTCTGGTTCTCAACCTCGAACCTTGTGGTCACTCAGTCCATCAATTCAAACCTGAAGAACATGAATTCTGAGTAGTTTGCCATCCACTAAACTCTTCATATGACACCTCCTCAAAATGTCAGTTCTGCATTAAGGAATGGACTTTTCCCCAAGCTGCTGTCTGCACACCGAATATTGAAGGCTCATCATTTCTTCCTCTTCCAGAAATCAGGAACTGTTTGATTTGTATCTTATACAGTAGCAGTAGCAGCAAATCAGCTTCACTTTCACCACCAGTACCTACACCTACTGTCTGTTGAGAGTTAAATCATAACTGTACTGGGCAGCTTTAAATACTTATATGTATATGCCCCACCTGTTAAATATGCAGTCATTTTTGTCATTTTGCAGCCATCTGTCCTCTCTTTTCATGATTCTTTAAAGACCTGTAGTTGTTAGAAATATAAAAACAGATTTGTCAGCAGAAAAGGACTTTTAAGTCCATCCGGTCTGCCCCTTGTCCTTGCCTATTCCATAACCACTGACCCTAGCTGGTCATATGGGTCACTCCCTCCCCCGTTCCCCAACCTAATATGATCCTGTGTCTATCCCACACATGCTTGAAGCTCCCCACAATCCTTGCCCCATTACCCCTTCTGGTAGGCTGTTCCAGTCATTCACCACCCTTTTACTACCTCCTCTGGCAGGATGTTCCTGTCATCCACCACCCTCTCCGTGAAGAACTATGTCTGCACATCTCTCCTAAACTTTCTCCCTTTTAGTTTCATTGCATGCCCCCTTGTTCTAGTGCCTTCCTTTTTCTAAAATAGACCCTCCACTAGCACCTTGTTCACTCCTGTGAGGCACTTGTAGGTTTCAATTGTATCCCCTCTCATTCTCCTCTCTTGCAGGGAGTACATGTTGAGTTCCTGCAGCCTTTCCTCATATGGTTTCTCATGCAACCCACCACCACCATTTTGATTGCCATTCTTGTAGAAAGATCTAGTAAGTAGGGGGAGTGGTTTAGCTAGAAGGAAGCTAAATTTAAAGACTGCCTTAAAAAGATTCTGTTAGTAGCTTGGCAGAAGACACCACGAGGAAGGAGTGCTGTGTGACTGGACTTCTCTACTGGGACTAAAGAAGTAGAACTCTTGTACTTGGACCTTTAATTTAGGGTAAAAAAACAAACTAACAAACAAAACAAAAAAAAAATAGTGTGTTTGTCTGAGTTAACTGAACTGAATGGTTATCTGAACAGTTATCTAGGTGTACATCTCAGGTGATTGAAAGGGCTTGATAGCTGTGCAGTTTAAATTACTTGGAAAGATTTAGTAAGTAGGGGGAGTGGCTTAGCTAGAAGGAAGCTAAATTTAAAGACTGCCTTAGAAAGATTCTGTTAGTAGCTTGGCAGAAGACACCAGGAGGAAGGAGTGCTGTGTGACTGGACTATATTGCGCATCCTCCCACCCAAAGCTAGTTCTACTTTTATAGGCACAGGATTTGACTAACAACAGGAACTTCCAGTTTGGGAGCAGGAGGTGAGTGATCACAGAGACACCAAAGACCCACCATCCTAGAAGGGCAAGAGTAGCTCTCTGGCTCCCTCTAGCTGCTGGAGGCCTGTCTCTGAGCAAGTTAGGGGTCTACTCAGAAATATAGGCTATTCTTGTCACAGAACAGGACAATCAGGAGCTTAAAGGGCACAGAGGCAGAAAGTAAGTAGAGAGAGAAGAGAAAGAAAAAAAAGAGGAAAGAGTAAGAATTCCAAACAACAGTTAAGGGGCCAGAAATAAGACATGATGGGAGTGGTGCAGTGCAGTGGCTGTGGAGCAGCAGTCTTCCGGGAGACTTCTGGAGGATGCGGTGTTGTCCCATCTGCAGGCACCTCTCTGGGCTGAGGGAGGAGGTTTCTCATCTCCAGGCTGAGTTGGCCAGGATTTGTGGGACCTCCTCCTCCATCCAGGGACCACCAGTGCCACTGCCGTTGCCTCAGAGGTTGCCAAGAAAGAGGAGCAGTTGGACCACAGTGGGCTCAGGGAAGGTGAGGGTGGTAGAACAGAGGTGTATCCCTCCAGTTGTACCTCTCCACAATTCCAATGCCATTCTGGCAAAGTGTGGTTCCTCTATGGAGGCACCTGCAGTGGAGACCAAGGAGGATGCTGGGAACCTCCACAAGGGAGACCCAGAGGAGGGTGGCATGGGACCCCACAGGGGAAGGAAACAACTCCTGGTGGGGAACTCCATTGTTAGGAAGGTAGAACTGGGGGAGGAAGGGAAGAGGGAGGTGGTGCCTGCCTGGCACCATGGCTTGAGGGACAGGAGCGAATCCTCAGGATTGCCAGAGCAGCTGCACAGGGAGGGAATTGGACATCATTGTCCACCTAGGGACAAATGACCTGGCTAAGAAAGGGATTAGAGATGTCAGGAAGAGTTTGTGGAATTGGGAGGCCTTAGACAAGTAGCACGCATAGTAACCTTCTCGGAGGTGCTGCCTATCTCATGGCGAGGGAGAGGCTGGGTGTTCTGCACCATGGGGTTCAATCAGTGGTTGAAAACTGCGCGGAGCTCAGGATTTGGCTTCATTGAGGATCAGGGGTCCACCTGGAGTGATGCAAGCCTATACTGGCAGGATGGGCTGCATCTGTCCAGGAGGGGAACCAGGATCCTAGCTGATAGGTTTAAATGCTTCCATTGGCAAGCATTTAAACCAGCCAAGGGGGAGGCACTGAAAGGAGCAGGGAACCAGCCTCTCAAAAAATCACAGTAGTAAGTACGGTAAACACCAACAGAGAGGAGGCGATAGGGAGAAGGGCAGGGGTAAAAGGGGAAAGTGACAAAGGCAAGAAGGACAGGGATGGGGCAAAAAGGAGTAAGGCCATTAGGAAATGGAGGATAATGAGTACCAATGCCCATAGTCTGGGCAACAAGCTTCCTGAGCTGGTGGCCTTGATGGAAGAGGGATGCCTGGATATCGTAGCAGTCACAGAAACATGGTACACAGAAAACCATGACTGGGATGTTAACATACCAGGATACATAACCTAGGAGGAGACAGGCAGGAGAGAAGAGGGGAGGAGTAGCTCTCATGTAAAGGAAGGGATAAAAGCAACTGAACAAAAGAGTAAACAGGGAGGAGAGGAGGCACTGTGGGTCACCTTGAGACTGGAAAGGCACCACAATCCACACAGGGTTGTGTACAGACCCCCATGTCAGGGGGAGGGAATGGACAAGGATATGATAGAAGGCATTCTTAGGATGGCAGAGAAAGGGGATATACTGTTGATGGGAGACCTGAATATGCCAGATGTTAACTGGAGCACATTTGCTGCAGCCACATCCAGGAGCAGGGCCATTCTCAATGCCCTACAGGTGGCAGGCCTCAGACAGCTAGTTTCAGAACCCACTCGTGAGGGAGCAATCTTAGACCTCATACTCTCAAATGGGGACAGTGAGAGGATCCCAGATCTAGAAGTGGGTTGCCATCTGGGAACAAGTGACCATCAAACAGTGTGGTTCACATTAAATTCAGCTACAGAGTCAAGCCATACAAAAGTGAGGGTACTGGACTCAGGAGGGCTGACTTTGGCAAGATGGGAGAGTGCTCAGAAAGCACTAGCAAACAGGCTAGAAGGAGGGTGGAGCAACAATGGGAATCATCAAAACTGCCATCACAGAGGCAACAAGCCTTTGTGTGAAGCAAATAAACAAATCAAAACAAAAGAAAAGCCACTATGGTTCTCAAAGAGGTGGCTGGAAAGTCAGGGAGAAAAAGATAGCATTCAGGAAGTATAAGGAAATACAGAAGGAGCAGGACAGACAGCTGTACCAGTTAAGGCAGAAGGAAGCAGGGAAGGAAGTCAGAATAGCAAAGGCCCAAACTGAGGAAAAGATCGCCAACTCGGTTAAGAAGGGGGATAAACCTTTATAGGTACATCAGAGAGTGTAGAAAGACAAAGGAGGATAGTGAGGCTGAATAGAATGAATGGTGGTGAGCAGAGGGGGACAGTGAAATACAGGGATACTGAACGAATATTTCTGCTCAGTATTCATAAAAGAGGAGGGGGAAGTGCCTAATCCAATTAACAGAAGCACTCTTGATGGGGGTTGATCCCAGCCCTTCACAGAAGAAAGGGTTCTGTAAGAACTCCTAAAACTGAAGGTGGACAAAGCAATGGGGCCTGATGGAATTCACCCAGAATTCTAAAAGAATTATGGGGAACTAGAGAAACCACTGATTACTCTTTTTAATAAATCATGGGAGGATGGTGTGGTACCCGAGGACTGGAGGAAGGCAGATGTGATTCCCCTTCACAAAAGTGGGACCAAGACAGAGGCAGGAAACTACAGACCTGTCAGTTTGACCTCTGTGGTAGGGAAAGTGATGGAGTCACTTCTGAAGGAAAGAATTGTTGAGTACCTTGAGGCCAGTGGGGCACAGGACCCAAGGTGGCATGGGTTCACAGCGGAAGGTCATGTCAGATGAATCTAATAGATTTCTTTGACTGGTGACCAAAGTAGTAGACCAGGAGGGGTTGTGGACATGGTCTACCTAGACTTTAGCAAGGCATTTGACACAGTCCCACACAAAGATTAATAGTCAAATTAACCAGCCTGGGGTGGGTCCCAAGGTGGTAGCCTGAGTAAAACATTGGCTGAACAACAGGACACAGAAGGTAATTGTAAATGGAGTCCACCTGAAGAAAGAGGGTTACTAGTGGGGTACCGCAAGGTTCAGTACTGGGTCCAGTCCTTTTTAATGTCTTTATAAGTGACATTGCAGAGGACTGAAGGAAAGTATGCCTTTGCAGATGACACAAAGATCTGCAACAGGGTTGATACACAAGGAGGCGTGGAAAGGATGAGAAGGACTTGGCAAGGTTGGAGGAATGGTCAGAAGTATGGCAGCTAGGATTCAATGCAAAAAGTGAATAATGCACCTGGGAAACAAGAACCCAGGAGAAGATTACACAACGGGGGGGAGGTAGTAACAACAACAAAAAAGGAAAGGGACCTGGGGATAATCATATCAGATGACCTTAAGGTTAGCAAGCAATGTGAGAAGACAGTAGGGAGGGCTAGGGGAATACTGGGATGCATAGGGAGAGGCATCACCAGCAGAAAACAGGAAGTTGTTATCCCTCTGTACAGACAGTTGGTGAGACCCCATCTGGAGTACTGCATCCAGCTCTGGAGACCCCATCTCTGCAAGGACATAGACAGGATAGAGGCAGTCCAGAGGAGGGCAACTAAAATGGTGCAGGGTCTGCAAGAGAAGCCATATGAGGAGAGACTAAGGGAGCTTAATATGTATACCCTTGAGGAAAGAAGGGGGGGGCATGATAGAAACTTTTAAGTACCTCAGTGGAATCAACAAAGTCCAAGAGGGTAGCATCTTTCAGAAAAAGAGACGTGCAAGAACAAGGGGACACAATTTAAAGATGGGGGGGCGGTTCTGGGGCAATGTGAGGAAGTATTTTTTCACAGAGAGGGTAGTGGATGCATGGAACAGCCTTCCTGAGGAGGTTATGGGATATAAAACTGTGGGAGAATTCAAGAATGCATGGGACAGACATAAGGCAGTTCTTGTGGGGGGTAGGAAGAAATAGGCTGTTGGTTAACTAGGATCTGCGGCCTATCCTGTAGGTAGGGACATGGGCAGACTAGGTGGGCCAAGCGGTCCTTATCTGCCGTCAAAGTCTATGTTTCTATGTTTCTATGTTCTCTGTACTACCTGCACTCATTCAATGCCCTTACAGAAATGTTGCCTCCAGAACTGGACACAGTACTCCAGGAGGGACTCACCAGTGACAGATACAACGGCAGCGCCACCTCCCTCCTCCTGTTAGAAATCCCTCTCCCAGTGTACCCCAGCATCCTGCTAGCCTTTCCCACTGCTTTGTCACACTGCCCAGCTACCTTGAGGCCATCAAATATGATGAACCCTAGGTTTCTTTCTTGCTTGGTGACTGTAAGTTCAGCAGCCCTAAGTACATTATCTTGCACTTTTTGGCACTGAAATCCAGCTGCTGCCCCCTAAACTATCCTTCTAGTTTCCTTAGATATTCTATCCACCCCTTCTTGAGTGTCAACCTGTTACAGATTTTTGTATCACCTGAAAAGACTCACACCTAACCCTCAAGCTCCTCTGTAATGTCCCTTATGAAGACTCCCAGCTCTAGTCACTCTCCTATTGCCTGAATAGCTACTGTTTACCACCACCTTTTGCCTCCTATTCCTTAGCCAGTTTGATAAGTTTGTCACTTTCTTCCCACCCACAGGCTGCTTAGTTTCGTAACTAGTCTCCTGTGTAGTGAGTCCTATTAACTGTAGCTCACATCACTGCTTCCTCGACCCACCTCCGGTAATCAGAAAACTGACATTATTTTGATACATTGGCATCCTGTACTTTGCTCCAGGTGTTCCATGTTTCCTTCAGTAGTCATTAATCCCCACCACTGATGTGGGAGACTGTATAGTGCAGGGATCTCCTACTGCTGCTTTTGTGCAGAGGAACCACATCAGCCCTCCTCTAGTCCTCTGGAACTTCCCCCATCTCCACTGAGGTGCTGAAAAGCACCACCAGAGGGGCATCCAGCACTGTGCTCAGTTCCTTTGGGATCTTTGGATGTATCCCACCTGCTCCCATACCTCAGTCTCCTTTCAGGCTTCCAGTCCCTTCTGAACCTTCTCAATGAAGAATGGACTTATGTCCGCTCCCCTCTCTCCCTGTTGCTTACTGCACATGCTGGTCCATCCCCCTCCACCACCACCACCACCTTCTACCGTGAAGACAGAGTAGAAGTAATCATTTGGTATTTCCTCTTTCTCTTGATCTTCCCCTCTGCAGTCTCCCCTGCCCTTCTGATTCTCACTATCCTTCCCATTGTCTTCCTTTTCCTCCACATACCTGAAGAAGTTCTTGTCCCCTTTTTTAACCTCCTTAGGTATCTTTTCCTCTGTTAGTGCATTAGCTGCCCTTACCCTCCCTCCTTCCTACCTTCCTTTCTTTTGCCAGATAAACCTCCCTATCTTCATCCTTCTAGGTCTCTTTGTATTTTCTAAATGCAGTTTTCGTCTCCTATACTGCCTTTGCCACCTCCTTAGAGAACCATATTAGCCTCTTCCTCCTCTTTCCTATGCTTACTTCCTTCAACTAGCATGCCATTGTCTGTCCTATGCCCTCCTAAATTTTTCTCCATTGAGCCTCCACTCCCCCTCTGCCTCCTCCACTTCAAGGCATTCTCTGAGACAGTTTCCCATTTCTTTAAAATCTGCCCTTCTGAAGTCCAGGGCCCTCATCTTAGTGTGTTTTTATCCTGTTCTATCCATATGCCAAACCACTCAGTATGGTGAACACTTGTACCCAGGGGACTACCCTCTGTGACATCAGCAATAACCTCTCTACCTTTTTTCCCTGACCTGTCTTTCTGGAACGTGGTGTAGCCTGGGTTGGCCACATCCCAGCTGTGGTTGTCCTTGCACCATAATTCCATTATGGCCACCAGATCCAGGTATGCCTCTGCAATGATTACCTAAAGGTCAACTGTTGTAACATTTCTTAAAGCTGCACTACACATAACATCAACCATTTTGTTTCCCAGACTACTTGAGCTGGCACACATGGCTATCCATTCTCTTCATTCCTCTCTCCTTGTTAGCTGCCTCCCCTTCCTGCTTCCCCCCTGGCCCCCTCTGTTACCCCAGTCCTGCCCTCCCCTGTTACATTGTCTGCCTGATTTCCCTCCTTCCCAGCTCTTCCAGTTTTAGTTCCTCCTCCAGACTTGCCTGCTCTGCCCTTCTGTTTGCTTCCATCAACCTCCAGGGAATTTATTCTACCTGGGTTAACCTCCCCTGTTACACTAGTCTCTGGGGGGAGGGCAATGCCTGCCTTTCTCAGTCTTTCTGCTCCCCCCCCCCGGCTAGTTTAAATGCTCATCAGAGTAGCATTTAAACCTTCCACCCAGGACTACCCTTCCCCTCCTGGATGGATGGAGGCTTTCTCCCTTGCACAGGCTTCCATCCCCCCAGGTGTGATCCTAGTTCCTGATGTAGCCAAAGCCCTCCTTCCTGCACCATGCCTTCAACCACTCATTGAAGGACCTGGTGCAGTGTTCCTTAGCCTTCCCCCAACTGTGCATGGGTAGCACCTCAGTGAGGGCTACAGTGTGAGCTACCTGCTTCAGGCCCTTCCTCAGCTCCCTAAACTTATCCTGCACTACCCATATAGCTTCCCCTGCCAGATCATTCATCCCCAGTTGGACAATATCCAGTTCCCTCCCTACCGCCTCCTCCCTGGTGATCTCCAAGATCTGCCCTCCAGTCCTGCCTACCAAAGTGCCTGGAATGCACTGTACTACCCTGTCCCTCCATTCCCCTGCCCCTAACTCAATTCCCCCCAACCATAGAGTCTCCCACCAGCAACTGCCTCCTCTTTGGTCGAGGAACTTTCCCACCCTCATTGGAGCCTACTCCCTTGAGGACACCCACCTCCTCTCTGACTCCTGCCTTGGGTGCCTATTCTTGGCTTCTGTGTCCAGCCAGAATGATGAAGGAATTGCGCAGCAGTAAGGTCTGAGGGGTGATCTCTCTCTTCCTTCCTCCACCCTCCTGGAGTCCATCAAGGTCCAGCCACTCTACCTTCTTGCTTGCATCCTTTGAGGGAACAACAGCAAACTAGGTGGCCCCTGGGTGAGGCAGATAGTGCTCTGTACTTGTGCCAGTTTGGCCTGGAGTCCAATGATCTCTGCTGTCATCCCAGAGAGAAGCCTACATAAGGTCAACACCTCAGCCTCTAGAACATCTCTGAAAATTGCAGCCTTACACCGATTACACTGCACCACTCCCATGCCTGATGATTTGTTTAATCCCCCTGATTTTTTGCTTCCCTTCCTTTCCTTTCCCTTGCCTGTAGGCTTCACTTATCACCAACCCCCCTCTTGGCTTCCCTTTACCTTTCCCCTTCCAAGTTTGCGTTCAACCCCTTACCCTAGATATGTTTTTCTTCAATTTCCTTTTTTTTGGTCCCTTGAAAAATTGGGATAGTTGGCTTCCTATACTAACTTTCTCCCCCTACCCTAGATAGGGTGTTGCCTCTATTCCCACTCTAATATGTGTTTCAGTTGCCCTTAGCTTGACCTTTGTAAGTCCTACCCTCCCTATCCTACACCGTTGTTTACCCCATCCCACTGACAGTACTCTCTTTTAAACAGGCAGCAACCAGTACACGGGCAGTCTACCTTATCTCACTGGACCAACAGAGTTCTCATGCCTGCTGTCACCTGTTGATGCCTGCTGACACCAGTCTTACTCCTGTTCCACTCACTTACTGGACATGAACGCTCTGGACACGTTAGGAGGGAATCCTTTTATAGTAGTCTTGTAAGAAGGCTAGGGAAGTCTAAGTGTAGGCACCTGCTTCACTTCTGCCTAAACCACACTTCCCACTTCACAGCTATCCTCCTGACCCAGCTAACTGCAAGGATAATTATCAGCTCCCTTCCCACAACTCAGTCTAGCACACTAACTACAGTACAGTGTTTTTGTTTTTACCCTGACTGAGGGTCCATATTTACGTTACAGACACTACACTTCTAATAAAGTATCTGTCTACTTACCACCAAGTTAAAAATGTTCCAGTAGAAATGTTCTCGCTGCTTCAGTAAGCAGCCTTCTTGCTCTGATAGCAGGATTGCTCTGTGATCAAAAGCTAACTACAGGGAGTCTAAATGCAGACAACTGCTTCACTTCTGCCTGAGCCACACACCCCCAACCCCCCGTTCACAGCTATCCTTCTGGCCCAACAAACTGCAAGGATGGTTATCAGCCCCCTTCCACCAACTCAGTCTAGCACATTAACTATGCTACGGTGTTTTTAATTTTCACCCTGACAAAAGATTCCAATTCACCTTGCAGACCTTACACTTCTAACAAAGTATCTGTCTGTTTACTCCTAGTTAGAAATGTTCTAGCAGAAAAGTTCTAGCTGGTTCAGTCAGCTGCCTCTTTGCTCTGATAGCAACGTCTCCAGAGTCTCATGCATATTATATTTTAATGTGTCTGAGCAAGTATTTTCACGCACCAATTAATCTTTTGGATGAAAAGGACAACAGATCATATTTCCTTTGGAGCAAGCAATTCTGATTTAAATTTTTCTCTCAGGCCTCGACAAAGGCTTCCATGTGGGATTTCATTCCAAGACATCCACTTTAGTTTTTTGTTTGTGTAACCAGCCAGTTCCTGGGGTTACTAGAATCCTATCAGTTTTAAAGCAGGTAGATAGTCTTGGCAGTGATCAGGGGGATTAAATGCTCTCTGTAAAACATTATCTCAATATTTGCCTGGCTTTCCTGGACAGAAGATGAGGTAATGCTTGTCGGAACTCTCGCAGCAGCATAAGCCACACTTGGCTAGCAGCTGACTGGAGCTGTCAGAGCTGTACTTCTAAGTTGGAGGTTGAAGGGAGAGGAACTCTGTGAGAGTTTTGTGGGCAAGAGGGCCTGTTGGTACTCTTGTTCAGAAGGGAAGTACCCTCTGGTCATGTTTCTGCCATAGTACAGTTATCTGAAGACTTTCCTGGGAAGTGAGTAAGTAAAACTTTATTTTTAAAGTGCTTTTCAGAACCAAAGCGCTGTACAAACATATTAAAACCATACAATTAGATTAAATTAAACAGTAATTTTTAAAATCCTTCAAAATAAGCTTTAGAGAACAAATATGTTTTGAGCTCAGATTTAAAACTTGAGACAGTCAGGCATTCTCTTATCCGATGAGGTAGAGCATTCCACAGGGAAGGGGCAGCATAGGAAAATGCGCGTGCCCCAGATGTCTTTAACTGAACCCTGGGAATCTCTAGCAATCCCTCTTCAGTGGATCAGAGTGAGTGAGAGGGACAGTAGGGAGTAAGGAGATCTTGCAAGTACTGGGGTCCCTGTTCATGTAGGGCTTTATAGGTCAGCAACCTGACCTTTAAGGTGATCCACCACTGAACCAGCAGCCAGTGCAGTCTGCGCAGCACAGGCGCAATATGACTAGACCTAGATGTACCAGTCAAAAGCCTGGCTGCTGCATTCTGCACTAGCTGCAAGTGGTGGATATCAATCCCCGGCAGCCCTAGGTAAAGGGCATTGCAGTAATCAAGGTGAGAGGTCACGATGGCATGGACCAATATAGGAAGGTCAGCCGGAGGAACCAGGTGTTTCACCCAGGCTACATTCCTAAGATGATAACAGGAAGATTTGACAATGGCAGACACCTGTGATTTCAGGGTCAAACCGTCATCAAAAATAATGACCAGGTTACGCACCTGGTCTGAGGTCAAGAGCTGGACACCATCAAGCCATAAGCCAGATGGAAGCCCAGCCCTAAGACCCGTCTCACGGTGACCAGGGCCCACAACCAGCACCTCAGTCCTATCTGGGTTTAACCTCAGCCAGCTAGTGCTCATCCAATCTCTGATCTTGGCTAGTGATCTCTTCTAATGGCAGCATGCACACTGCGAACAACATGGGCACCAAAATAGAGCCCTGCAGCACCCCACAGGACAGGGAGAGGGTGTCAGAGGAATAAATTCCAGTGACAACCCTCTGTGTCCTGACTGAGAGGAAAGATCAAAACCAACAAAGAACTGTTCCAGACAGTCCATAAACAAGCCGTAGGCACTCCAACAACACACCATGGTCCACAGTGTCAAATGCCACAGAGAGATCAAGAAGGACTAGAATAGTACAAGCCTTTTGATCTCTCGCAATTAGGAGATCATTTAAAACCCAGACCAGGGTGGTCTCAGTGCTATGTCTTTTCCTAAACCCAGGTTGTAGAACATCACAGACACTGTGATTTGTAAGGTGGTCATCCAGCTGTAGTGCAACCACCTTTTCAATAACCTTTCCCACAAAGGGCAGGTTAGAGACAGGTCTATAGTTAGCTAAGCAGTCTGGGTCCAAGGAGGATTTTTTAAAGAGTGGTCAAACGACCGCCTCCTTGAGGGGATCAGGAAAGACCCCCTGCTCCAAGGACTTCCAGACAATTTCAGCAAGGATTGGGCAGATAACATCTACACAACCTACCAATAGTGGTGTAGGGCCCGGATCCAAACTACAGCTGGCTGGTCGTACAGTCTGGACAATCGTCACAATGTCCATGAACTCTGGCCTGCTAAAGTCAGACCAGGCAATACAGGTGCTCATCGCCTCCTGTCGATCTCCACAATCCCCTTAAAGGAAGCTGGGCCGATACCCGATCTAGTGCTGGCAATCTTATATGCGAAGAATCGAGCAAGCTCATCACACTTTATTTGTGAAAAATCTCTTCCAGGCTGCAGACAGACTGGATTGCACAGTCTGTCGACAGTCCGGAAGAGTTGAGCTGGTCGGTTCCACGCAGCAGCACTCTCCCCAGACAGGAATTCTGCCTTCTTACAGGTGATTGCTGACTGATAGATCAAATAATGGTCCAGCAACCTAAGCCTGACAGCATCAAGACCAGATTTCCACCAAGCCCTCTCTAGCCTTCACCCCACTCTCCTCAGCTCCTTCAAGGACCCATCAAACCAAGGGGTCCTCGGGCACAAAGTGAGTGAGCGAACACGAACAGGAGCAATTAAGTCCAGGGCATTACCCACCACTTTATTATAGGCTAGTACGAGATCCCCTGGACTTATGCACTCACTTGATGCACCCAATAGATCCAGCACTGCCGATAGGCCCTCTGGAGTAATCCCCCTCAAAGGGCGATACTGGACCATCTCCATAGGGGCAGGCCTAATTGGGGTGCCGCAAAGCTGAATCTTATGGTGTGATGGTCTGACCAACCGTGACTACCAGATCCTGTGAATCCCTGGTGGGGTGAGATTTTCACACAAAAAGTGGAATGGAACTTAGAAGTCAGTGATTCTCTGGAGCAATCCCCTGAAAGACTGTCAGAGCAGCCCAGAGTGAAGAGACTGTGTGTTTTCTTCAAAGCTATGGATCTGTGAAAGAACTGTGGACTAAAGTATTCTTTCAAATGCCTTAAAAGGGAATACCAAACCATCAGTACAAGGTTCATTTGAAGATAGACTGTGGTTGTCTGGTACCTCTGTATATGGCTACATTACAAGTACTAAGAACCTTTTCTTTTCACCACATAAATGTGCTGATAATGTGCTGAATGTAAGGATGTCTTTAGCAGCCCAGTGGGGCTGGAGAATCTAGTTTGTTTCCTGACGTAATAGCACAGTCTGACTTTGGGCAGAGTGAGCAGCTCCTTATTCATGGTTGCAGAGTAGATCTAACTGGTTACAAGATAGAAACAGTTTTCCTGCAGGTGAGGCCATCTCATCAGGAGTGTTTAAGTTTTAAGTGTGTGGTAACCCCCACAATACATACACTAGTTACAGATCCAGAGATCCCTCAGCACAGGGATGGATAAGTTACTGGGATAAGTATTCATGTTGAATTTACAGTACTGCCAGAATGTAAAGTGTTTCTGCCTGCAAAAAGTTACTGTCATCTGTCCAGAACAGTAAAAATTTGGGGATCACCCTTTTCGTTTTTGTCATCCCCATGACCATTGGCCTCTGCTTCCCTATACTTCATGAGCTCAAACTCCCTAGATCTGGTCAGTAAAACACAATGGGTCAGCTACTCTACTTTTCCATTCTCTACACCTGCTGGAATCATGTCCTCTTTTACTGCACTGGCAAAACCCTCTGGGTTGCTCCTCCTCTAACCTCTTGCTGTTCTGTTACCTTGCTACCCTGGTACCCTACCCTCATTTTGCATTTTGCTCCTTTCCGTAACACGCCAACTCTCCCCTCACTCCCCCTTCCCCATCTTTTTGCCCAATTCTCGTCAGGGCAATTTTCCCAAACTTCAGTATACACTAACTTTTAGTCTATATCTTGTAACCATATATCACTGTACCAATGTAATTATCTTGTCAGTTGTTTGACTGTCCTTATACCTTGTCATATAGCAATTCTTACTTCTCTGTTTTATGGAAATGTATCATTTGTTTTTGTGCTTACTGTCTTGTAATTCTATGATGTGGAACCTTCGTAAAGGAGCAGTTTTGCTCAAAGGTTGTTTAATCCGAGATTCAATAAATAAATAAATAAAAATAAAAATCTTGCCAAAAATAAGTCTTACAATACAATCCCAAGTTTATGGTTGCAGACAATCCATCTTTGGGTCTCTGAGTGAAATGTTTTGGGGCCCCTCAGATAGGAGACACAGCATAGCCCTGGGACCTCTCTCCCAGACTCGAGTTAAATAGAAATGTTATTTTTGTGCACTACATCCTGACCTCTGAGATGCCTGAGCCAAGTATTTGTCCAAATAACAGGGGTGATACTTATCAGAGGAGAGATTTTGGTGTAAACATTGGGGGAACAGTGAGCATTGGAATATTTAGTATCATTTCCTGCCCAGCGCCTCGCAGGTGCTATGTACAGAAAGTAAACAACATTATTTCAAAAAGCAGTCCTTAAAAAGAGTTATTAGTGGTACAGAGAAAACTTAGATAAGTGCATTATGTGGAAGAAAAACAGTATACATGTGAAATATTTTTGAGTTATTTTCCCATCATTGTTTCTAAGAGCATTTGCATACTTTTCTATGTACTTTATCTGGTTTTACTGCTCATGTTCATAACAGGTCATAATCCTTAGTTTGTGATATTTTAAGAATTTCTCTAGATTGCAATAATTTCTCTAGCAGTCTTGGGCAGTACCATGAAAGGATGATTAGGTGTATTACTGTCTCTGAATTAATGAAACCAAAAACTCTAATTGATAATCTGCATATTATACACGACAGACAGCAAACTCACAGGGGAGAGTCCATTAAAATTAAGCATGTGTATACATTTAAAAATGTCAAATGTACTTTTATTAACCGTATTACTTTCACTGGGAGAAGATGAAGTTTGTGGTAAAAAGTAAAATGTTCATATACTTGCATGCAGAGAAGAGAAAGAATCCAATGTGCATTAGGAGGTTGTGGGGTCTAAAACTGTAGGAGAATTCAAGAATGCATGCGACAGACATAAGGCAATTCTTGTTGGGGGTAGGAAGAAATAGGCTGTTGGTTAACTAGGATCTGCAGCTTATCCTGTAGGTAGGGAAATGGGTAGACTAGGTGGGCCAAGCGGTCCTTATCTGCCATCAAAGTCTATGTTTCTATGTTTCTAAAGCAATGCTTAGTGTCACGTGATAATGAGTACTCAGAAACCCCACATTCTGTAGACACTACCACCAAGACAGAGACATATTACACCTACAGTAAGGTGATTGATGTAAAGCTAAAGAAAGCCCCAGTTAAAAATTCTGGGTTCAGATGTCATGCCCAACATTTAACTGAAAGTACCATCCATGCTACTTAGTTAACTGTAAAAAAGAACTATATGAATGACTTGGGCAGACCTTTCCTACCTAGCAACATGTAACATATTCCTCCTCACTAAACCAGACCCTCAAAATCTCCCCAAGTGCTATTTTCTAATAACCTGCTTGCCCACAAAATACAAGCTAGAAAGAGTCTCTCAAACTCCTAACAGGCTCATTGAAATGAAACAAAGAAACAATAAAAGCAAACCATATGCCCCCAAAGATCAGTTTATGCTGAATAAAATCACCGTGGAGATCTAAGAGAACAATTGCAACCTTAACATAGCATGGATAGATCATTAAAAGGCATGTTACAGTATCTGACACTCTTTGATCCTTGAATACCCAAAAGTATACAGAACTCACACTAAGATCAACTTCTTGGATAACAGTGAGAACATGGAAAACCACCCTAAGCCTAAGTCATAATAAGGACCTGAGCATCATTCCAAGTACTCTATCAAAATTCAGCAAGAAGTTTCCAGGGAGCTTTCTTGTCACAAACATGTAGGTTGCAATGAGGTCACAGAGACACGAAGTGACTGGATACACTAAATTAGTGTAATTCCCAAAGCTTTTATTCAAGCCCCAAAAACCACCATAACAGAGGAAAAAGCTAAACACCCAGTGCTTTGTGGGTATCTTCTTCGTTAGTGGGGTCCTTGTCACCACTTTAGTTCTGCCACACCCTCAGTCCCCTCAATCTACTAAGCAGGCGTTTCAACCTTTTGAGTATGGGTCCAGTTTAAACTCTAGAGACACCATGGAACTCCAAAAATAACAAACCTCCTCTATGTAAATGACTTGAAGTTCTAGAACTCATGTGATAGACATCTGAGAAGCATTGTCATGACCTTCTCTGATGAAATCAGTATTATATTTATGTTAGATAAATGTGCCAAAACAGCAGTTATAAAAGGAAAGTTAACCTGCACTGAAAACATCAAATTGAAAAATGTCAAGAGCCCAGAGAAACCTGAACACGAGTGAGCATACAACAACTTGAGGACAGACACAGGAGCAGCAATACAAAATAAAAGAATAAAACTAAAGAACAGCAAAAGGAAATACCACAGAAAGCCAAAGCTAGTGCTGACAGCTCTACCAACACTCGGAGAAGGGAAAGAGATGGACCAGTTGTGTTCTCATAATGGTTTGGTAAATTCCCACTTTTGGAAATATTATCCCAAAGTAAAACTTTAATGATATTGACTTGGGGAAGAGCTTTTCACTGAAAATAGATCTTACTATACTTGAGTGGCTTCTCACAGACACAAGAAAAATAGAATCACAGTCATACTCCATATTGGTATGGGGCATGGCCATGCTCCTGTCAGTCAGCATGTATTCAGCCTTGGAGCAGAGACGGCAGGTATCCCTCTACTGGATGCTTCTGAACTGTGGCTATGGAGCTGGACAAATGATTAAGAGGATCGATACTTTTAGAAACATAAGAGATAAGTGCTGCAGGGTATTCCAGTTTTCTTGGTGGAGGTGGTGGTAAATTAATAGGGTAAGGATTGCAAAGAGACCTTGGTGTTGAATGTGCTGTACAATAGGGAATCTTTTTAAGACATCTAGTGGTGGGAGGACATGTCACTTTTGTTTGTGACAGAGAGTGGAGGTGGGGGCTATCTAACAGTATACTGCTGTTTTTTATCTGCAGTATGCTAATTGAGGTTAATGATTATTTAAAGAGATGGTTGGTATCTGCTCTGTAAAACATATACTATTTACTACATGTTAACCACTTAGGAGACTTTTGAATGGCTGCATTGTATTCCAGACAGCTAATGGAGCAGACAGTGCATGAGCATTGCAGGATTACTATACTAGCTAAGATACCAAATTTAGAGACATTACCCAGAGAAAAAAATTCAAGTGCACTGACTAATGGAAAGGTTTCTCATGCAAATGAGACCACATTAGCCCTGTGTTGATTCACTGTACTAAATCCCCCACTCAATGTTTCTGCTTTGTAAGCGTTTCTTAGATTTTTAAATGTAAACAGGCTTTTGGTACAAGTTAATGTGTGTCACCGCGTGGTGCCTAGGTTCAGAGCAACCCGAACATTTACTGTCTCATCTGTGTGCCACTCCCAGTGGTATGTTGTATAAAAATGCATCCTCAAGAAGCCAACTCTATGTGTTGGGCAGCGTGGGACCACCTGGTACACTCCAGGTTCATGCCTCAAGCCTGGGATGGCAGGAGCAGAGGCCAGAAGGGTGGGGTAGTAGTGTGACTCTGAGGATGCTGTCCTCCAGGTTTGGATGGCTTAGGGCCGGTCCACTGGCACAGCGGTTGGATTTCCGCTTACAACACCAGCGACCCAGGTTCAGGAACGGACCCGGGTCACTGGAGGACCAGATGGGGGAGAAGGATTGAGCATCCTACGGAAAGCTCTCCTTCTCTGGGGGGAGGGCGGGGAAGTGTCTGGTGCATGACGGACCCCTAGTGGAGGCCAGGGGTCCCACAACACCAGGGCTTGCACTCAATGGAGGCAGAGCGGACACTGGACGTCATTGCATGTCCCTGCCTTGGAGGAAAAACTAAAGAAAATGGAGGGGAGAGCCTCTGTCTACATGAAGCCCTCCCTTGGGCTTCAATTAGCCACAGCCGCCACACTCCCAACCAGATACCAGTTCCACAGAGCTGGAACTAGGGGATCCAGTGCCATGGCCTCGCCCTCTGGAGGGCAAGCCGGGGGTAACCGGGAGTTGCGGCACTTGGCAGTTGGTGGAAGTCTCAGGGGCCATGACCAGGGCAGAGACAGGATGGAGACCTCCTGGGAAAAATGATAAATAAAAAAAAAAAAGTTTGGATGGCTTCCTGGTGCCAGTCCTGCAATGATATCTGGTTATGGCCCAGTTGTTGTGCCACTGATGGTGACCATGAGCCATTTTGCTCCCCAAGGACACTGCAAGCATATGCATGTTCACTGAGAGTGCTAGGAGAGACCATGAAACATTGAGCAATTCCATTCATTGGTCAGCATATGATGGCATGGGCCAATGACTTTCCACTGTCTTCAGGCATGCAAATGGCTGAACTCTCCCACATTATGGAGCCCCACCACTGTAGTCAGTTCAACTACCCTCATTATACCATAGCCAGGTGAAAGGAGAACTCCACAATGGCCAGTAAGCCATGGATGTATGGTATACTGTCCAAAAAGAGGCAAAAGGTCAGTAGTGGAGAAGCTGATTCCCTACACTCAAGGTTCCTGAAGGAGACAAAAAAACAAATCTCCCAGCCACTGGCTTTTCTGTTAAACACCTCCTTTTCCTCAGGAGAAGTGCCAAAATGAATGGAAGACAGCTATTGTCATACTATTATTTAAAAAAGGCAATAGAGCAGAGAAATCAAATTATAGACCTATCAGTCTAATGTCGATTATATGCAAAATGGCAGAAACCTTTATTAAAGCTAAGCTTGAGGATAATTTGAATAAAATAGGCCATAAGGACGTCAAACAACATGGGTTCCATAGGAACAGGTTGTGTGTTACAAATCAATTATGTTTCTATGAACAGGTGAATAAAAACATAAATAATAACATCGCAGTAGATGTGCTCTTTTTGGACCTAAAAAAGGCCTTTGATAAAGTTCCCCATGAATTATTAATCTGCAAACTAGCAAACATAGGAGTGGATATAAGGTTGGTTAGTTGGATAGGCAATTGGTTGCGGGAGAGAAAGCAACAAGTAAGAATAAGGGGAAATTATTCAGAAAAAGGTGAGGTCACTAGTGGGGTGCTGCAGGGCTCCATTTTGGGACTGGTGTCATTTGTCCTTTTCATTAGTGACACACAGCTTGGCATCGATAGTTGGTTGGTGAAATTTGCAGATGACATCAAACTAGGGCGGCCTGTAGACACAATGTACAATATCAACAAACTAACATTGGACCTGAGTCGAATAGAAAAATGGGCAACAGACAATAGTATGCAGTTTAGTGCAAACAAATGCACTGTAGTACATATGGGAAAAAATAATGAAAGAACTATCTTATAAACAATAGTACATTAATAAAAAATCTATAGAAAAAGATTTTGGTGTATACATGGATCAGGGTATGAATTTTGTAGAACATAATACAAAAGTTATTCAGAAAACAAACTATATGATTCGGAATATAAGAAGAACTTTTGTAAACAACTCTGCTTCTTGTATAATGCTGCTCTAGTGGTCTTATATCGGGCCCCACTTGGATTATGGAACACCTCTTTGGATCCCACATTTGAGAAAGGAGGTGGAACGGACAGAGAGGGTGCAGTGTAGGGTAATAAAGATGGTTAGGGGACTCAGAGGTCTTGGGTATGAGGATAGGCAAAATAGGCTGGGGCTTTATAGTTTGGAACAAAGGAGAATTAGAGAAGACTTATTGGCTATGTATAATTTTGTGCATGACAATGAACTAAGAAAACAGCTGGGTATAACAATTCCAGATAAGCCTGATGAATTGAGGGGACATAAATTACAAATTGAAATAGAAAATACTAAAAGGAATGCAAGGTTAAACTTTTTTTGCAAGTAGAACAGCCAGAATTTGGAATCGATTACCTGTAGAGATCATGAAATGTCAGAGTTTGGTTATGTTTAAAAAGAGACTTGATATGTGGGTATTAGATACAGGGAATACTTGGACCCGCTAATGCGGGTAGATGGTACTAATGGGTCATATGACCTTCTTCTGTCCTCTACACAGTGTAATAACCCAGTGTAATAAGCAGCTGAGCACCAGGACTGAATGAAAGCACAATTCAGGGGCAAAAGTGTAATTAAAAAAATCTGTTCTCCCTCCCAACTGTGGAGGACCAGTGTAGCTGAGCTCTTTGTTGATGGAGGGCTATGTGTGAAGGCTTGTAGGACAACAGCTTGGACCTTTCTTGATTCTTTTGTCATTCTGGTGTGAGGTGAAGGCATCTGCAGCTCTACAACAATTCTATCGACAGTGGTAAATGAGAAGTTACTCAAAATGTATCTATAGTATGTGACAGTCATCTAGGTTTGTGCAGCTAATATTTGCTGCCCCCAGGTGTGCGGACTCATTTTGAAATGTGAACTAACAACTGGCATATATTTCTAGGGATCCCCTTCTTAATGTATGCAGCAAGGGGCCCCATGGCTATCTAACATGGCACTGAAGGGAGATAAAGAAAATCCAGTGCTATAACACTTTGGCTAGCACTCCTGACAGTCCATGTCAGTGATGTTATATGCATGCAGCACCACTTATCAACTGAGGTTCTGGGACTGAAGGAATAAAAGGAGCATCAGACTGGAGATGGTAAAATACAAGCCACCTTCTTCTGGCCTTGGAGAGGGGGTTCTGGGTGTAGTGACAGTTAAAGTTAAGGGGGACTATAATAATGTGAACAAGATGCAGGAAAAAGGCCCCTCCCCAACCCCCTAAAATTTGAGCAAGTATTTTCACGCACCAATTAATCTTTTGGATGAAAAGAACAACAGATCGTATTTCCTATAGAGCAAGCAATTCTGATTCAAATTTTTCTCTTACGCCTTGACAAAGGCTTCCATATGGGATTTCATTCCATGCCATCCACTTTAGTTTTTTGTTTGTGTAACCAGCCAGTCCCTGGGGTTACTAGAATCCCATCAGATTTAGAGCAGGCAGATAGTCTGAGCAGTGATCAGAGGGATTAAATGCTCTCTGTAAAACATTACTTCATGATTTGCCTGGCCCTGCTGGACAAAAGATGAAGTAACGCTTGTCAGAACTCTCACAGCAGCATAAGCCACACTTGGCTAGCAGCTGGCTGGAGCTGTCAGAGCTGTAGTTCTAAGTTGGAGGTTGAAGGGAGAGGAGCTCTATGAGAGTTCTGTGGGCAAGAGGGCCTGTTGGCACGCTTGTTCAGGAGGGAATGACCCTCTGGTAGTGTTTCTGCCATGATACGGTAATCTGAAGACTGTTTCCTGGGAAGTGGTGAATACCATTTCCTGCAAATCTCCGGTGGGGTGAGATTTTCACACAGAAAGTGGAATGGGACTTATAAGTCAGTGATTCTTTGGGGCAATCCCCTGAAAGACTGTCAGAGCTGCCCAGAGTGAAGAGACTGTGTTTGTTTTCCTCAAAAGCTATGGATTTGTGAGAGAACTGTGGACTAAAGTGTTCTTTCAAATGCCTTAAAAGGGAATGCCAACCTGTGAGTACAAAGTTCATTTCATGATAGACTGTGGTTGTCTGGTACCTCTGTTTGTGCCCTCAGTAGGCTAGATTCGGAGGCGTCCCTGACTTTGGTAAAAGGGAAGCCTTGGGAACCAGGCTGGGTGCTCGATGAGTTAAGTATTGCACTGCATTTCCCCAGAGAGGGTGTGATATTTGATCCTGGTAACTGGACATGCTAGCAAAAAAGGGTTTATATTTTACCTCAAGACTCAAGACTAGTAGATGTTTCGGACCCAAAACAGTTAGGAGGGTTACCCTGTTGGTCTCCTGTTCATATATTGCACTTCGAGGTTTGACACTGTGGGAGCAGAGGGTCTGACCTGCGGAGTGCATTTGTGACAGATCTGGTTGGCAACGGTGGGATTTAAAAGTATTTGGTAACACGAGCATTAACAGTACAGTGTGTCAGATTGATAACTGTAACAGCTCACACACAAAATAAGGCAGTGATTTAAAAAGTAAAGAACTATATCATTGTGCTTACAGTTTATTTTTTTTCAGGTGCAAGCTAGTGTAGCCATAGAGAAGGAAAGAAGATGGCTTCCAACTACAGCGAGTACACTGCGGAATACCTGAGGCAGCTGTGCCAGAAGAGAGGAGTGCATGGTGAGGGGTGAAGCAAGCAGCACCTTGTGGAGGCTCTTGTGGCAGCTGATGCCCAAGACCTCGAGTCACAGTTGGTGACTGGAAAGAACCAAACCTTGGGCGTGGAGGGGCCAGGGTCCATTGTAGTGTCCAGACCCAGGGAGGAGGACAGCAGGACTAGTGCAAGCTGAGAGCCACAGCAGCAGGGGAAGGTCATCACCATGCTGCAGCCCAAAGGGATCAGGCTGCAGATGGAGTTGTGGAGGATGGAGCTGGAGTTTGAACAGAAAAGGTCAGAAGCCCAGCAGTGAAGGGAGCTCGAACAGAGGAAGATGGAGATGGAGAGAGAGAAAGAGGAGAAGTGAGAGCAGTGAGAGGCCGAGGAAAAAGAGCAATGGCTTCAGAGAGAGGCCGAGCAAGAGGAGCAAGAGTGCCAGAGGAAATCTGAACTGGAGAAGCTACAACTCCAAAGACCAGTGCCAGAGCAGGTAAGTGGCATTGGTGAACATGGGACTCCAGGACTGGGTTACAAATTAAATTCTAAATTGCTAGGTGAATTTAAAGAGGGGGAGGATATGGATGCAATTTTAAACTTGTTTGAAAATGTATGCATTCAGGCAAAAATTACCAGATAGCCCTGGAGCTTCCAGCTATCCCCGCTTCTTACCAGGAAAGCTTGTGACGCACTGGGTCAAATGGACAATCAGACCAGTAATGATTATGGCAGACTTAAAGCTGCTTTGTTAAAGAAATATGATTTAACAGCAGAGGCATACAAAGTTAAATTCCATGAGCTCAGGAGAAGCCCTGACATGAGCTACGAGGAGCTATCCACTAAACAACGTCAGTTTTTAAAACGTTGGTGGGAAGGGATTCAAGCAGACTCTGTAGAGAAAATTGAAAATGTTGTACTTTTAGAACAGTTCTTTTGGACTTGCCCTAAAGAGCTGAAAACCTGGCTAGAGGACCAAGATCCAAAAACAGTGCAGCAGGCTGCTGAGTTCTCATACCGCTATGCCAGGAGCAGATCTGCTCTGACAAGCAGTGGGGTGGACGTGGCAGCACAAGAAAGGGAAAAGCTCACCTTTAGGGCAGCTAAAACCCTCCCTGCCTTCACCAAAAGTGGGCAGCCCCAGGTTACAAAGAAAAGTTTTGCCTGATAAAAGAAATGAATGTTGGATTTGCAAACAATTTTGACATCTTGCAAGACAGTATCCTAAAAAGGCACAGGGCACACAAAGTGATGCTGGGAAAGAAGTGTTTTTTTGTGTATCCCTGAAAGCATGCCAGTAAACATGAGGGAGCACATACACCCAGTTACTGTGAATGGGGTACAGACCCATGGGTTAAAGGACACGGGGGCATCCCTGACTTTGGCAAGGGGGAATTTGGTTGAGCCTGAATAGCTTATACCCAATCAGTTTGTTACTGTACGGGGATTCACTGGGGAGGAGAAAACTCTGCCACTTGCTAGTGTTCTCCTGGACTGGGGTGAGACAGGAGAGACTGTGCAAGAAGTTGCAGTGGCAGAAAATCTTGCCCTGGACGTAATTATCGTGAACAATCTCAAAAAGGGGATGGTGTGTGCAGTTACCCGCAGCCAAGCAGCAAAGGTAAATTGTAGTTCCCTGGACCCCATGGAAGCCCCTGTGGAAAACACTGAAAGGCTGGTTCCCTAGCCTGAGTCTCCTGATATGAAGAATAATGAAGTGGTGGGGGGGGGATTCCCCAGGTAGCAGTTAACAGAACAGCTACAGAAGGTTACTCTAAGGAGGGAAGGGCAACCCATTGTCAGAGGGTTAGGGATGGCAGCGACTCTGAATGTCCTGATGCTAAAGCTAGGGACCCTAGTTTAGAAACTGGAAGGGACCTGTCCCATGCCTTGGGACTGTGTAAAGATTTTGCAGCTGCTCAGAAAAATGATCCTAGTTTAGAGAAGCTGAGGGTTTGAGCAGACTCTGACAGAGCACTGGGAGGTGACAGAAACATAAAGTTTATTGGGACAGTGGACTGCTGTATTCTCAGGATATAAGGACAGAAGGAGGGGTGATGGGCAGGCAGCTTGTCATTCTCCAGAGGTACCATGAGTGGTTGCTCAAGATCGCTCATGATATTCCCATGTCTGACCATCTGGGAATTGTGTACACTATGCAGCGATTGGCCCAACTTCACCCAGCAGGTGAAGGAGTATTGCAGATCTTGTCACCGGTGCCAAGAAATAGGGAAGGCGGGTAGAAAAACCCAAGCTACCCTAATTCCTTTGCCTACAGTGAAGGAGCCATTCTAGAGGGTAGAAATGGACATTGTGGGGCCTTTGAATACCCCCAGCTCCTCCAGGAAGAGGTTTATCCTAACAGTGGTGGATTATGCCACCTGGTACCCAGAGGCAGTCGTTCTATCCTCACTGAGGGCAGACAAAGTAGCAGATGACTTGCCAGGGATTTTCTCCCATGTTGGGTTCCCGCAGGAGGTTATCACTGATCGAGGGGGTTCCTTCATGTCGGACCTAATGAAATGTTTTTGGGAGAAGTTTGGGGTGGTGCAGAGACGCACAACATCTTATCACCTGCAAGCCAATGGGCTTGTGGAAAGATTTGATGGTACACTTAAAACGATGCTCCAAGCATTTGCTGAACAGCCTGAGAGGGACTGGGAGAAATACCTTCCCCACCTGTTGTTCACATACAGAGAGGTGCCCCAAAAGTCAACAGGGTTTTCCCCCTTCAAGCTGTCATATGGATGCAGGGTACATGGGCCCCTAGACTTGATCTGGGAGGACTGGGAAGGCAAGCACACCACCCAGGGAACTCCCATAGTGGATTATGTCCTTAAGTTTCGGGAAAAGCTGAAGGAGCTTATGGGAACAGCCCAGAGCAACCTGGCAGCTGCCCAACAAAAACAAAAGATATAGTATGACCACAGAGCCAGAGCTCACTCGTACACTGTGGGTCAGGAGGTCATGATCCTAATCCTGGTCTGGAAAGATAAGCTGCAGGCAGAGTGGGCAGGACAGTACAAAGTAGTCAGACAGGTGAATGATGTAAATTATGTTATAGAACTGCCTGACAGGAGACATACCCAAAGACTGTACCATGTCAACATGATGAAGCCATATGTAAATAGGGCTGACATGGTCTTTGCAGTGTGTAATCCAAGGGAAGGGATGGATGAAGGAGACCCCCTTCTGGACTTGCTGGAAGAAAGCAAGTGGGAGTCCTCTGTGGAGGCAATTAAAATGTCACCCAAGTTGACCCTGGACCAGATCCAGGAAGTAAGGGAGGTTTTAGCAGACTTTGCCTCATTGTTTAGCACCAAGCCTGGACTAACCCCCTTAGCGACACACGATATGGAAATGGGGATGCAAACGCCCATACAGCAAACAGCATATCGGGTGTTAGAGGCTATCCAAAAGGACATTAGGAGGGAAGTGGAGGAAATGCTGGATTTAGGGGTAATCCAGAAATCCCAAAGCCTCTGAGTCTCACCCATAGTCCTTGTTCCCAAGCCGGATGGCTCTACTCATTTTTGTGTGGACTATCATGGACTCAACTCAGTCACAAAGTCAGACGCCCACCCAATGCCATAGACAGATGAACTACTGGACAAGTTGGGAGGGGCTACATACCTTACCACTATTGACCTGACAAAAGGGTATTGGCAGGTAGAGTTAACTGCCAGAGCTAGGGAGAGGTCAGCCTTCATCACTCCATTAGGGTTATTTGAGTTTAAAGTAATGTCTTTCAGAATGAAGCACGGCCCTGCCACCTTCCAAAGGTTGGTGAACCAGGTGTTAAATGGTGCTGAAGAGTACTCCATGACATACCTGGATGACATTGCCATCTTCAGTACCAGCTGGGAGGAACACCTGGCCCACCTTAGGGAAGTGCTGGGCAGGATACAGATGGCCAGGCTCACTGTAAAAGCTGAAAAGTGCCAGGTGGCCATGGCCAAGGTGGCATACTTCGGGCATGTAGTAGGTCTGGGACAGCTCTGTCCTAATCAAGCAAAAATTGAGGCAATCAAGGCATGGCCCAGACCTGAAACACAGAAGCAGGTTCAGAGTTTTCCAGGGACTGCAGGGTACTATAGAAAATTTGTACCAAACTACAGTGCCCTGGCTGCTTCTCTATCTGACCTGTTAAAGAAAAGAATGTCTAAAAAGATTAGCTGGGAACCTGCCTGTGAACAAGCCTTTACATGACTAAAGAAGGCGTTTTGCAGTGCTCCTGTATTAGCCAGTCCAGATTATATTAAACCCTTTGTAGTCCAGACTGATGCCTCAGATGTAGGTATCGGGGCAGTACTTAGTCAAATGCCTAACCAAGGGAAGGATCACCCAATAGTGTACCTCAGTAAGAAGTTATTTCCCAAGGAGCAGACTTATTCTACAGTGGAGAAGGAATGCCTGTCAATGGTGTGGGCACTAAAGAAGTTAGAGCCATACCTATACAGGTGGCACTTTGAGGTACAAACAGATCACAACTCCCTGGTTTGGTTGGCACAAATGGGTCAAACAAATGGTAGGCTTTTAAGATGAAGCCTTGCCTTGCAGGGGTATGACATGACTGTCTCAAACAGGGCAGGGGCAGCAAATGAAAACGAAGATGGGCTATCACGTCAGTTTGAGCAGTGAACTGAATTTGGGGAACTCATCCCATACCTAGGAATAGATTCCCAAAATTCAGTCTAGGAGGGAGGGGTGTGATGGATAGCATCTGCTTGTTATTATATTGTATCATATTTGTGATATAAACGTATGTTCTGTGAATATCTGCTGGGGAAAGTATGACAGCAAGCCCATGGAAAAGACTAGCTTTTAAAGGGGCCTGACCTTTTGACCCCAAAGGCCCCTGCTTGCTGGAACAGCTGGCTGTCATAAAACTGACCTAGTGGAAACTTTAATTAAGAATTTCCTTCAAAGGCCAGGTTATTACACATTGTAAACCATTCATTTACTTTGAAGTCCAGGGACAAAGTATTAATTTTATGACCTCTGAGGAAGAGGCAGCTTTTTAACTGGTACCTGTTAGATTTCATAATTAGATGAACATAATTCCTCAGGAAGTTTATGAAAACATCAATTGGGTAATTCTGCCCTGGCATAAGACCGCACTAATTAAGAAGAATATATATATTTTTTAATTGGAATGTTTGAGCAGTGGGCTGAGACATGTGACTGATAAATTAATTCAGTACCTAAGTTTGAGTGACCTCACAGCCAGCATCTGTGAGCTGTGTCATCAAGGAGGAGGACTTTTGTAGCAACATATTACCAGCCAGCTGGGAGAAAATTTGGCATTTTGCTTTTGGTTTTGAAGTGGGACTCCTGACAAGATACTCTCACAGTACTTTAGGTAAATTCAACAACCTATGTATTACTTGAAGCTTAGGGTAGTTAGAAAGTCAGTTACAGGTGTTTGATAATTTCTCTTTTCTTTTGACTGTAAGTATTAATGTACAGTATATAGGTTTGGTGTTTTGTGTGTATTTACTATTTTTTTAATTTTAGTAAACCTTTTAGTTTCCTTAATCCTGTTTGAGTCTTTTCTCATTTTTTTGCATGTGAATGCTGGAACAGTAGTTGACAATTCTGACAAAACTGTTAAGGGCTTAAAGTGCGTTACCATTTTGCTCTGAGGTAAGAAAATACCTAAGGTCTCAATTGAGTCAAAAAGGGGAGAATTGGGAACCAGGCTGGGTACTTGCTGGGTTAAGTATTGCACTGCATTTCCCCGAAGAGGGTGTGATATTTGATCCTGGCAACTGAGCATGCTAGCAAAAAAGGGTTCATGTTTTACCTCAAGACTCGAGACTAGTAGGTGTTTTGGACCCAAAACAGACAGGAGGTTTACCCTGTTTGTCTCCTGTTCACATATTGCACTTCGAGGTTTGGCACTGTAGGAGCAGAGGGTCTGATCTGCGGAGTGCATTTGTGACATTCAGAACCTTTTCACCACAAAAGTGTGCTGATAATGTGCTGAATGTAAGAATGTCTTTAGCAGCCTAGTGGGGCTGGAGAATCCAGTTTGTTTCCTGAGGTAATGGCAGAGTCTGACTTTGGCCAGAGTGAGGAGACCTTCATTCGTGGTTGCAGAGTAGATCTAACTGGCTACAAGATAGGAACAGTTTTTCTGCAGGTGTTAACAAGGATCATCTCATCAGGAGTGTTTAAGATTTGAGTGCGTGGTAATCCCCACAATATATGCACTAGTTACAGATCCAGAGATCCCTCAGCATAAGGATGGATAAGTCATTGGGAAAAGTGTTCATGTGGAATTTACAGTACTGCCAGAATGTAAAGTGTTTCTGCCTGCAAAAAGTTGTTGTCATCTGTCCAAAACAATAAAGCCTTGGGGGACCACCCTTTTCATTTACCATCAGATATAAAGCCATACAGTACAATCTCAAGTTTATGGTTGCAGACAAACCATCTTTGAGTCTCTGAGTGACATGTTTTGGGGCCCCTCAGATAGGAGACACAGCATAGCCCTGGCACCTCTCTCTCAGCCTTGGGTTAAATTGAAATGTTAGTTCTGTGCACTACCCTCTGACCTCTCAGATGCCCGTGCGGAGTATTTACCCTAATGCCAGGGTTGATACTTATTTTCTGTCAACTTGTGGTTTGTTGCCTTGTCCGAATAACAAGTAGGGGGTCCCAGTTGCAAGATGCTGCTCTTGGCCAGGGTAAGTGTTACATTTGCTTTTACAGATCCAGATGTCTCAAGCCAGAATGTTCAACATTCCAAATGAGAAACTATTTTCTTTACTAGGACACCTCAAGTGTGCAATGATTAGTATTCCCTGAGGAAAGTTTTATAGCCCTTTTTCATATTGCACATTTAGTAACTGTCATTGCTCTGGATTATCACCTTACCATTGCTGCTTTCGCTAATTCAGACCTTATCATGTGGCCACAATTGCTCTTGGACTGGAATGGCATATCCATGTTTATAAAGATCCAGCTACAGAATTATCATTCTAACTTTCCTCAGTACAACACCATCCTATGCTTCTGAGGCACTTTGTGGCATTTTTGATTTGCTCATTCAAGGCCATTGGAAATCCAAGATTCCTCATTTTCAATCCATGTCTTCCTTGTCTGAACCATATCCTTTGCAACAGCTGCTCTCACCTCGGGTCATATTTTGGAGCAATCAACCTGCCATATTCTATTCAAATAACCAAGCAGCCTTAGCCATAATAAATATAGGTCAATCTTCATCCTCCATGATGAATGTCCTGAAAAGATCAACATGAACTTCATGTGCAATTCAGAACTTCCATCCTCTGCCTGCTAAAGTTATGACTCCTCCTCCTCCATCATCCTAGGATGTGCATACTGCTCCCAAGCAATCGTCCTGTCAGCCTCATCATGCTTCTCACAAGCAACCTGTTGGCCACATCATACTATACACAAGCAAGTGGTCCTTTAGCCACATCATATTGTTCAGTAGTATGTGACCTGTTGTTCATATCATACTGCTTTTAGCTGTTTGGGCTTTCAGCCTTATTGTACTGCTCAAAAGTATCTGGCCCGTTGGCCCACATCATATTGCGTATAAGTATTCAACCTGTTGGAGTCATCTTACAACTAACAAGTATTCAGCATGTCAGCAACGTTATACTGCTCATAATCCTTTGACCCATTGACCACATCATACTGCTCATAAGCAATCAACCTGTCATCCATATCATACTGTTCATAGCTGTTCAGCCTGTCAGTCACAAAATACTGCTTATAAGCAATTTGCCTGTTGTCTTTATCCTACTTCATATAGATGTTTGGCCTGTTGGCTACATCATACTACTCCAAACAGTCAACCTATCAGCCTCATCATACTTCTAACAAGCAATCACACTTTTGGCCACATCATACTGCTCCAAGCACGTGGCTGTCAACTAACTCCGCTGCTCTCAAGCATTAGGCCTGTTGGCCAATACTATCAGATGATATACTATATATTGAACATTCAGTTTACCTTAGAATCCATCTATCCTAGGTCATACTTACCCAGTCCAGCAGTTAAAGCATCTTTTCAAGACCTGTGACATTTATTACTCATAGACTACCCTCAAGGAAGCTTGTAGTCTGTATCTGTATTTCAAACTAGTAAATCTTTTACAGGATGAAGTCTTCAGTTCACTAACCACTCAACTCTTACAGTAGGTTATAACATCAGCCTTCTTTTGATTCCTATGGAATGTACAGCCTTCTCTTTGGCTATATTCAATCACACTATCTACTTCTATAACCAATTCAGAGCTGCTTACCCTCACGCCAGCAAGACATGACTCCTTCTCCACTATTCCAAGAGCTACAAATGACATAATATCTCTCCACCATGCTTCTGCTACCATCTGGGATTCTCTTACTGTATCAACAAGTTTGCCTTCAGAGTAGCATGGAAGAAATACACTACCTTCTGCGCCCTGCAAAACACAGACCTTTTGCAATATTCTGTTCCTCGTGTTCTTGCATTTGCATCCTTCTGCTCTCAACCATTTAGCTTGACAGTTACAACAATCAGACATATCATTTGCCTTGTCCATTCATATTGATACCACATGCTCTTACTTATCCTGCCAATCAAGGCTTTATTAAAGGTTCAAGAAAATCTACTCCTCAACATCCCTCAAGGAAGCCTATGAATTACAACCTATATTCTTCACTGATGAGTCTCTTAAAATATGGAGTTTTGGATCTTCCCTTGATCTTAAGGTTCAAACAGCCATGACATTATCATTCCTTGGATTCTAAAATCTGGAGAATTTACCTCTTCTTCTGTCTTCAATTCTGAAATTCACCTAACAAAGAACAACCTCAAAAAAGAATCAGCAAATCACTTTACCTTTACTTTACCTAGCTGAAAACCTGACAGAAGTAATAAGGGGACTACATATCCTATTTTGCAAGAGACTCAGCTTGGTGTCCCATTCATGTCCTCTACCAGCTACAAGCTATGGCCAGACATCCTGATTCTACTCATCCCCTTCTATGTACTGAAAAACTGTTGGAGCATTACTGCTTCCTGGTCTGTCCTTCATGTCAGTGTTGCTATTTTGTTTGGGTCTCAAATCCTCACCTGTTTTCCAGACAGTCATTCATGACTGTACAGTGATCCCTGCTTCAGTAGAACATACCATCTCACATCATCAAGGTCATGGTTCACTCACATCATCCTGCTTGAAACATAGACATCCACAATGAAACTCCACCAAGCTTATCAACAGCTAGCCTCATAGTTTGTAGAAGCCTGGAGGAAAGGCTAGCCCAGTAGCCTTGGTTCCCCCATTGGGGATTTTACCTCTCTTCTGTGTTACTGGGTCTGTTCCATGAGTTGGAAGAGGTGGATTCTGTTATACCACATTTTGGTTCTTTGGCTCTTTTAGCTACCGGTTTGCTTTAGCCTCAAGAAACTTCTCCTGGTAACTCTACCGAGAGTGGAAATCCAGAGGAGACAAGCCAAAGTAACACTCAAAGTAACATTGCACAAGCTCTCACACAACTGGCAGCCACACATTGAAATGAAAGGTTTCATCTGTGGCTCAATGGATGGCTGACAGACTCCACCCCTTCCCCTACATAAGCCAGGCACTCACACACCGCCTCTGCCTAGCGTTTTTCACAACCACCTCTATCCCACCACTTTTTCCGGTGCACTACTTCTGGTGTGGCTCTTTTAGCTATCAGTTTCCTTTAGCCTCGAGAAACTTCTCCTGGCACCTCTACTGAGGGTGGAAATCCAGAGGAAACAGATAAGCCAAAGTACCACTCAAAGTAACATTGTACAAGCACTCTACACAACTGGCAGCCACACATTGAATGGCAGGTTATACAAGACCCACATCTGAAAAAAAAAAGTAGGTGTTTGCGGTATCACTGAAGGAGCAAAATGGCTACTAGTCAGTAAATCTCTGAGGTTCTTTAACTCATTAAGTCCTGGTGGCCATTTTGGGACAGGTTCTGTAATGCAGTCAACTGAGAAGGACGTTTGACTACCAGTGACCTAAACAGACCTTTAGTGTAGCCACAAGCCAGGTTGAAGTCAAAGTTCCAGTCCAGGCAACCTCAACAAACAACTTATACAAGGTGAGTTTTTTTTGTTTGTTTTTGTTTCTTTTTATTGTGCTGGCAGGAGCTGCCAGGGAGTGGTATTAAACTTGCTGCTAATGTAATGTAGACAAGTTGAAACTGACGTGTTGGCCTACATTCTGGTTCAGATGGTTGAGTGAAGTCTAGTGAATAATAGAAAAAAAAAAGTTAATATATTTATTATTTTTATCTCACACTGTAGACAGATAAGGATCTAGAAGTAAATGACCTGTGTGAGGCAAATTAACTCACTCACTTTTTTTTGTAGTGTAAATCTTGTTGTGCTGCCACCTCTGTATCTGTGAGGGAGTTGAGTACTATTCTGGCTGGCATTTTGTTCTTGGTTTGGCAGAGTCACCCACCCACGTTTGGCCATTTGGAGCACATGTTTAAATTGTGTGGGATGAGAGACTGGAATCAAGTGGTGAGAACTGATAACACAGTGTGTCAAAGTTATACAAGGAAGTTAGCTTACATACAGTTAACCAGCAATTATGGAGGGGGAAGGCAACTTTAAACAGCAAGTGGATCTACGATGTCATGAGCAGGGCCTCAGCAACTGATGTGCATAGGGCTCATGGCCATGTAAATCCAGACTTGAATCTCACTAGGGGAAGGACTAGGCACTTTGGAGTCAGCAGTAGTATGCAGCATACACTAGTGCAGACATGATTTCTAAACTAGGGGCATCAGGAGCACTTCTTTCCTGATGCCATTTCCCCTTTTCCTTTCTCTATGGTTGTCTTAACCTTCAGTCCTTGCCATGATGCCCTCCTTAATCTGTTGTTTCCAGTTGCTAGAGGGGTGGCACTAGATGTGATCGAACAGAGGGAAGTGGTGCAGGAACGAATCGGAGAGGAGGTGGAGGTGTGACAACCTATGAGGACAATGTAACTGATTGGATAGGGCCTGACAGGTGTTACATTCCACTGGCTATGTCAGCAGGCTTTTCGAAGCTTCCATCTGAGTTAAGATGCTGCTTTGTGACACTCGGTTCTACTTCTTTTTGTCTCCTGTATTCAGTCAGATGATTCAGTGCTTTGAGAGCATACACGAGCTTGGAGCACAGTGCTTTGTAATAGAATAGGACAGAGACAGAATGACTCCACAACTCTGAGCCTTGGTGCTGAGGAGCAGCATCATACTACCTCTCGGTCAGAGTCAAACTTGCTTTTAAAATGCAAGTACCCAGCATCAAACTGTACTCAGCAGTTCTCCTGTGGGGGAAGGGGCTGGAAATATGACACAGGGAACTTGAAATACCACTTGAGGGGGATTGAAATGCAACTCAAAATGATCAAAAACTACCTGGTTAGTTGTCTCTGGTATTTGCTGTGTTGGTGTCTCAAGTGATATAACGTGAATTGCCTAGCAAAATTCTGATTCAGTCAGTACAAACAGTGTTAAAAAACTCCATCTGTTCCCTGTTCCCTGAACCCTTGATTAGAAATTCTGGCTATTTAATGCCTTTTTGCAATAGTCAAGTCAATTTTATTTATATTGAACTCATTCCAAATGGCTCTGAGCGCCTTACAGCAAATAACTAAAACAATTAAGAATAACAGGGTAAAATTAGCATAAAGGAGTTTCCGAGGTCAGTCAGAAACAGACACTAAACAAATACCTTTTTCAGTAGCAGTCTGTATTCAAGCTGTCTTAGTGAATTTGTCTCTGACTAACTGAAGCTATTGGGTCAGATGATTATATTTCTCAATAAATTACCATTTTCTAGTTTCTGTTACTTGCTGGTTTATTTAGGTCTCAATCAATGCTGCAAGCGTGGTGCCCTGTACAGAAATCGTGGATGTATCCCCTTGCCTGCCAGCTGGGCCCTGTGAAAAATCTCCCTGATTTTAGTGGTCAGAATCCAGGGATCTCCCTCACTGAAAAGCGCTGGCTTGGAAGCTCTGTATTTGTCAGAATAGTCTGGTGGCTCAGCTGAATGGAATTACGCACACTATAGCATGTTGTTTATCCTCATATATTTAAGGACTGCTACCAGTCCCTTCCCATCCATGGTCCTCTCTCCTTCTCCTGCCTTGCATTATTAGTGCACTTATGTTACACGTGCGTTTGTTACTGCATATACTGTACCATATCTGTGCTTTTATAATCCTACATGTTAAACGGCTGTATCTGAATTGCCTGTTTGCTTTCTTTGTTAACACTGTTTTGACTTGTATAATTTAACTACTGTATCCCTGTTTTGTCATGACATGGAACCTTTGTAAATGAGCTTCCGGCTCAGAGGTTGTAGTCTGAGATTTCAATAAATAAATAAATAATGTCCGTTTTGGTTGACGATTGCATTTATTGCATTTGCAGATACTGGTCAACACCTTCCGTGAAAAAAAAATAACTCAAATACAGAGTGAGAACAGCAAATCGTGTACAAAAAAATCTATATTTATTAAACAAAAGTAGCAGTGCTTCATAATCCCCCTCTCCTAATGCAATATATCAGTAATTATTCTTTCACATACCAGATCTGTCCCGTGGGAGTTTAACCCTTTAGGATAAATTAAGTGACTATTTGGATACACAATAGCAAATTTTTGCCCTGTGGTTTTGCTGATGGCTGTGAATGAGTGATATTCAGTCCCCCTGGGCCTAGGCTCAGTGAAAATGCAGGCTGCATTGTTTTTCTCTGGATGAGCTAAACCTGTGAAGTTGGATTCCCCATCCTCTACAGTTTCCTGCCAGAGGCTCAGTCCATTTTTTTTTCTTCTCAGTGGAAGTCAATAGCAGACAGCTCCTCTTATGAAATTATAAAACTAAATTCTAAGGAAGAGGCAGTCACTTACGTGGTTGCAACATCTGACCCTCTGGTCCAAAAGTATAGACTGCACAAAAATATACAGTAAATAAATAAATTATATAAAAAAAAATTAAATATATATATTTTTTTATTTTTTTTTGCAAAAAACTTTGTTAATGCACCAGTTAGGGTACAAGTGCCACAAAAGCAGAGAAAGGTGGTGTTACTGTAGGTTTTCCAATTCTAACTCCTCACCCCTACCTCTCAAGCAGCAAATGGAAAAAACAATAAGGCTTTGGGTCTCAGAAATATTAGCAAATCAGTGGTGGGGTCTTCATTGGGGTTGTCAACCCTAATGGCCACCCCCCCAGCCCATAGCATCCTGTCTGATGCACAAGGTGGAGCTCCAAGCCGCTGTCTCATAGTGATACTTCTCTACTGTATGTCTCATCACATGTTGCCCACACAATCTGTTGTAGCTTTATTCATGCAGGGCCTGATCACATCTGATGTTGTATGCTCAGGTAACAGGGTGGGTGTTACGTGCCACTGGCCCCTAACCTTGGGCTGCCCAGCAGGACCTCCTGTTTGCAGAGAGGATCCCATTATTCAGGAACTCGTAAGCAGGAGTAAGGGTTCAGGAAAACTTCCCAGCCTTCCTTTTCCCAGTGGGAGAGTGGATTCTGTAGTTTTGAGTTCCCTTGACACTGCACTACTTCCAGTATTTGAATGCCACCACGGCCACTGACTACGTCTTGCCTAGGTAGTTTTATATGATAGCTGAGTGGTTCTATCTTGTTAGGCACTTAGTCTTTGCAAAACCCTTTTGTTTAAAATGTTAAATCACACAACCAGACTCCAGGCAGTGTTGATAAGGAAATCAATAAAGTTTACTTAAAATAAAAGCAATACAGAAAAATCTACAGTTTGGAAGAATTTTGAAATGCAGACAATAACAAAAGTAAAACTGGATGGTTTACAGAAAAACACTAGATACTGTATTCCAAACTATACCTTGTTTTGCAGTTAAAGTTCAGACACAATTTCAAATGTCCTGGGACAGATGACAGTTCATTAGGCAATAGAATGTGTAGCAAGTCCTTGATCCAAGTCTCTGGATGCCCTTTTAAAAAGGCTTCAGATGTTGCATTTGTGCAAAGTCTTGGTTTCCAAAATTCTGACTTAAAAATCAAAATTTTCTGTTCAGTATGTGGAAGTCAAACTTTCCACACACTCAGGACTGGGTTTGAAGATTTCCCCAGGACTACACATATTCTTCTGGCTACAAGTATATGCCATCTGGAAAAACACTAAATCACTATTCAACCTAGCTCCTCTCCAGGACTGCAAACCGCAAGTACCATGTCAACCCTATTAAAATATGGCTTCATCATGTTCACATGATACATCTTGTGAGTGTGTTTTCAGTCAGGTAACTCTACAATGTAATTAACATTGTTTACCTGCCGTACTACCTTGTATGGCCCTGCCCACTCAGCTTGCAGCCTTTCCTTTTGGACCAGAATCAGAACCATTACCTCCTTTCCTGCCCCATATGACCAAGCTCTGGCTTTTTAACACATACTCTACTATGGGAGTCTCCTGGGTGGCATGCTTACCTTCTGAGTCCTCATGTATTAAATCTAGGGGCCCCCTCACCCTGTGTCCACACAAGAGCTCGAAGACTCTTGTGGCACTTACCTGTTGGCAAACAGCAGGTGGGGCAGGTATTTCTCCTACTCCTGCCCATGCTGTTCTTCAAATGCCATAAGCATAGCTTTTAGGGTCCCATTAAATCTCTCTCTATGAGACCATTGGCTTGTGAGTGATAAGGCTTTGTGCGCCTTTGTACAACACCACACTTCTCCCACAAACACCCCATTAGGTCCGACATGAAGTTATACCCTCAGTCAGAGATAATCTCCTGTGGAAACCCAACATGGGAGAAAATCCCCTGCAACTTTGTCTGCCTTAGTGGAGGATAGCGCAATGGCTTCGGGATAGTGGTTAGCATAATCAACAACTGTCAATATATACCTTTTTCCAATTAGCTTGGGGTATTCAAAGGACCCACAATATCCATTCAAACCTTCTGGAATGGCTCCTCCACAAGTGGTAAGGGAATCAGGACAGCCTTGGCTTTGCTTCTGGCCTTCTCTATTTCCTGACACCGATGACAGGATTTGCAGTATTCTTTCACCTGCTTGGTAATATTGGACCAATAGAAATTATGGACTAAGCACTGCGTAGTGAGAGCAATGCCAAAATGTTCGGACATGGGAATAACAGGAGCTATCTTGAGCAATAACCCATGATACTCCTGGGGAACAACAAGCTGCCTGCCCATCACCCCCTCCCTCTGTCCTGATGTCCTATGTGTAAAACAGTCCATTTTCCCCAATACACTCTATGTTTTCTATCACCTCTCTCTATCCCAGCAGACTCTGCACAGGCCCTGAGCTTCTTTAAGCTAGGGTCTGTCCATTGTGCTGCTGCTAAATCTTTCAACTTACCCAGAGCATGGAGCATACCCCCATCAGTTCCCAGGCTGAGGTCCATAGCTGTGGCAGTAGGGGACTCAGTATCACAGCCTTCCCCCTCCCTTGGGCTATGTGTCACCCCTCCCCCCTGTGAGCAACCTTCAGTAGCAGTTTGGTTAACTGCCACTAGGGGAAGTTCCATCCCCCTGTTATTACCCTCTTTTACAAGAGCTACAGGTTGACTGGCCTGTCTCACAACCTCTCCTGTATGAATTTATGTGGGGTCCTGAGGATCACAGGAGCCTCTATTCTTCTGGCTCCTGGCCACAGCATAAACCACTCCCTGTGGAACATCATTCCCCACAATAACATCCATAATAAGTTTTTCAGTTACAGCTACTTTCCTCACTGCTTCACCTGCATCTCACCAATCCAGGGTAACACTGGCTAATGGGTAAATTTCCTTTTCCCTGTGCAATCCCTCACAGAGACAAACTGGTTTGGCAGTATTTGTTTAGCCCCCATCAAATCCCCTTTCATCAGGGTAAGAGATCTCCTGTATCCCTTAGCCCCTTAGTTTGTGCCCCATTCACCATGACTGGGTAAATGTGCCCCTTCATATTGTCAGGGAGAGCCTCAGTGATACAGTGGGCTATTGTCTCTGATTGCACAGGCCCTTTTAACTTCTGGGCTTTCTTAGGACACTGCCTAGACAGATAGCCTATCTGGAGACAATATCAGCATTCATCATGTTTCTTGTCCCCAACCTCCCTTTTGGGCACCTGGGGATTCCCTTCTTTTTGCAGAGGTGCCATGGTTTTTGGTTGTCCAAAATGCCCACTTTTCCCTTTCGCCACTGCATTCCCTTTTGAAGCAGCCCTGCTTTGAATATAGCGATCCGCCAGCTCTGCAGCCTCTTTGGCAGTCTTAGGATCTCTGTCCTCTAGCCAAAGCTTCAGGTCAGGTGAACAAATCCAATAAAACTGTTCAAGCAATACCACCCCTTCAATAGCTTCAACAGAATCTGCTTTCACCCCTTCCCACCAACATTTAAAATATTGATGCTCTTTTGTGGCTACCTCCTCAAAGCTCATTTCCGGCCCCTTTCGGAGTTTCCGGAACTTGGGTCTGTATGCATCAGGGTTCAAATCATATTTGTTTAATAAAGCAGTTTTTAACTTGTCAAAATCTTTACTTTCTACATTGTCCATCTGCCCCAAAGCTTCCCTCCCCTTGCCAATAAGTAGTGGAGATAGGTGAAAGCTCCAGGTCTCTTTGAGCAGATTGGCCTGGATACAAACCATTTCAAATGAATTTAAAAACATGTCCATATCCTCCCCCTCTTTAAATTCAGCAATTAATTTTGAATTTAGCTTGTAGCCCAGTCCTGGAGTTTCAGACCCAACACCACCACTTACCTGCTCAGGGGTTGTTATTGGTTGGAGCGCTGTCATTCCTCTGCCTCCGCCTGGCACTGCTGTTCTTCCACCTGGCGCTGTCGTTCTTCGGCCTCTCTCTCTGTTGCCATCGGTCCTCCATTTCCATCTTGAATCTCTTTTGCTCCATCTAAAGCTGCTTCTCCTACATCCACAGCCTCCTCAGCTCAAACTGTTGGTCTGTAGATGGCTCCTTCTCCTCTGAGCTCTGGACCTCTGAAGGCACCACTTCTGACACCAAGTGGGGTGGCGTGTCCTCCTTCTCAGCTTCCAGAAGGGCCTCCATGAGTTGCCTTTTATTTTGGTTTTCACTAGGAATGCCCTTCTCCCCACAGATCTTCCTCAGTTGTTCCAGGTTCATCTTGCTGTATTGAACAGACATTCTTCTTTCTGCACTACTATGCTCAAAACAAAAATTCAAACAGGATAGGGTCTATTGCCAGCAAACAAATTTATTTTTCCCTTTCCAAATTCTGCCTTTGATTGTGTGATGGTTTTGCAAAACTGTTCAAAATCAAAGTAGTTGACACCAAATCTGCCATGCACCCCTGGCCCCCTAACCTCGGGCAGCCTGGCAGAACCTCCTGTTTGCAGAGAGGATCCCCCTATTCAGGAACTCATGAGCAGGAGTAACAGTTCAGGAAGACTTTCCAACCTTTCTTTTCCTGGTGGGAGGGTGGATTCTGTAGTTTTGAGGTCCCTTGACTCTGCACTACTTTCAGTATTTGAATGCCACTACGGCCACTGGATACATCTTGCCTAGGTAGTTTTATATGATAGCCAAGAAGTTATATCTTGTTAGAAACACAGTCTTTGCAAAACCCTTCTGTTTAAAATGTTAAATTACACAACCAAACCCCAGGCAGTGTTGATAAGAAAATTAATAAAGTTTACTTAAAATAAAAGCAATACAGAGAAGTCTACAGTTTGGAAGAACTTTGAAATGCAGACAATAATAAAAGTAAAACTGGATGGTTTACAGACAAACACTACGTACTATATTCTAAACTATACCTTGTTCTGCTGTTAATGTTCAGACAAGATTTCAAATGTCCTGGTACAGATGACAGTTCATTAGGCAATAGAATGAGTAGCAAGTCCTTGATCCAAGTCTCTGGGTGCCCTTTTAAAAAGACTTCAGATGTTGCATTTGTGCAAATTCTCAGTTTCCAAAATTCTGCCTTAAAAAATCAGACTTTTTTGTTCAGTATGTAGCAAGTCAAACTTTCCACACACTCAGGACTGGGTTTGGAGATTTCCCCAGGCCTACACATATACTTCTGGCTACAAGTATATGCCAGTTGGAAAAACATGTGATCTGCCTTCCAACTAAAACACTATTCAACTGCTCAGCATTCGAAGTGTGTGAGATAATATACTGGAGGGTCAGTTTTGGATACACCCACCTTATCTTTTTCTCTGGGGTGGGATTAATAATTCCAGGACAATACAGATATTAGGGTGCAACAATTTACCTTTCCCTGTATGTGTCACTGTGGTTCCATGTCAGTCCCAGTGACATCTGGTCCATGCATTTGGCTTAACCTCTGACCCCTAGGTCATTACATTACCCCCTTCCCCGTCATGGAAAGCCACAGTGGGATGTTTTATGTCTTCCTGGGGTCATATACTTGTCTCCCCTTATCTTGAAATATAACAGATCCACACTAGCCTTTATAGAAATGCCAGTTATTCTGTAGTTACCTGTTAAAGGGCCAGTGTCTTAATTCTAAAGTACATTACATCATATACAGTACAACATGAACCCACATAAATGATATCGGCCTATCATGCGACATTGGGCAATAGGGTTGACAACCCCAAGAAAGACCCCATTTTTGTACTTTTGTGGCATTAACATGAACCCTACCTGGTGAATTAAAGGAGAACTGTGCTGAACTTGTAAGCCATTTTTTCCCCCAACAGAAGCTGTTTTTTTAAGTACTGGTTCAAATTCTCTTAGTGTTCCATCTATACAGGTCTTTTGGTAACCTCATTGGGCATTTCTGTTTTACAATCAGGTGCTAAATACCATTTCAGAGCTGCATGATATAGTTTATGTCCCTAACAACACAGAGTTCTATAGTAGAACATGGATGCATTGTGCCATCAATAGAAGAGTAGAACAGGGACATAAACTACATCATATAGTTCTAAATTGGTTCTTACCAGCAACATGTAGACTAGAAACACCAACTAGGATAACTAAAAATTATCCTAGTGATAAAAGGATTTTGTTTTGTCTACCATTGCAAATCAGGCTGGGGGATTTTAACTTTTTGATTATTTGAGTAGTTGGGGTGTGACTTGAGGTTTTTTTTTGTATTAATTGGGATTTTGAGGTATTGGGGTGCATTTAATATTTTATTTATTTTATTATTTTGTTTATTTTATTTTGCTGTGGCTAGAATGTGTTGGCAGGTGGCTCTCCTGGTCAGGCACTACTCCACGTCTGAGCTCAGGGGCCTCCACCCCTTTAATTGTCCACCACTGGTGGGTGACATCTATGGACATTGCTGATCTCTGGGGATAGTGGGTAGGAGGCATAGGGGAGGGGGATCTGGACTTGGGGGTGGGGGGGCCGGATTGGATAGTGAGGACCAGGAGATGCCCTGGGGCAAAATGGGTCCCAGAGCATGGTCCACCATGCTGGGTAGCCATATCCAAAGGCTTCACATTCAGTGGGCCAGTGGCTCGGCCAGCCTCGGTTTCTCATCCTACTTGGGTGGTGTTGTTCAATGCCAGGTCCATTAAAAACAAGAGAGCTGTCATTGCTGATCTTGTTGGGTCAGCGGACCTGGCTTGCATCACAGAGTCCTGGCTGGATGGAAATTCTGTCCTCATTTTGGAGTCAGCTATTCTGGATGGATTCTCAGTGATACATCACCCGAGGTTGGATCACAGGGGCGGGGGTGTAACAGTCTGCTTTAGAATGGAATTGAGCCCTGTAGCTGTGCCAATTGGGGAGACCTGATCCTTTGAGTGTGCCGTTATTTTATTTATTAAAATGTTCCACCAGGAAGGCACACTGAGCAACAGGTTGCTTGTCTCCCAGTGAGACCTGCAGGTGGGGAGGGGGAAACAATAGGGACAAGACTTTTTACATAAAGTTACAAAGATCACTACAGTATACAGTTAATTTGGCATTTATTACCCCAGTGTAGTATACATATGCAATTTGTGAGAAAAATAAGTGCAATGGTAAAAGTGAACAAGTGCTATCTTGAAATAAGGGGTGAAGGAAGAGAGGGTGAGATGACAGGTAGGGAAGAGACGTGTCCTAGAGAGACCCCTTCAGGATGCTGGGAACCCTGCAAGGGGCCAGGGGATTAGAGAGGGAGAAAGAGTGTGATTGACACCTAGGAGGGGGAGTAAGGCCTGATCCAAAAAGAGAACCCTTCAGGATGCGGTGAACCTTGCAAAGGGGCGGGGAAGGTCAGGTGATTATGATGACTGATATGCCACCAGCAGTAGAGGAGGAAGTTGTTCTTCAAATTTCCTATAAAACTCGTCAGGAAGGCCATTTGAGCCAGGGCACTTGCCAGATTTACTGTTAGTAATTGCATAAGATATCACCGCCATCTTAATAGGTTACATAATATTTCATTTTGTCTTTGAGATACTTGTGGAAGGTTTATCTCCCTAAGAAGCATGACGAAATATCCTGTGCTACATCCTCCCTACCCCTATAAAGGTTTCCATAATAATATGTGAAAGCCTCCATAATATCTACTATTTTATGTACCCATTGTCCCGTGTCTCGGTGTAACATAGAAACATAGACTTTGATGGCAGATAAGGACCGCTTGGCCCATCTAGTCTTCCCATTTCCCTACCTAAAGGATAGGCCGCAGATCCTAGTTAACCAACAGCCTATTTCTTCCTACCCTCCACAAGAATTGCCTTATGTCTGTCCCATACATTCTTGAATTCTCCCACAGTTTTAGACCCCACAACCTCCTCAGGAAGGCTGTTCCATGCATCCACTACCCTCTCTGTTAAATAATACTTCCTCACATTGCCCCTGAACCGCCCCCCACCTTTAAATTGTGTCCCCTTGTTCTTGCACATCTCTTTTTCTGAAAGATGCTACCCTCCTGGACTTTGTTGATTCCACTGAGGTACTTAAAAGTTTCTATCATGTCCCCCCTCTCCCTTCTTTTCTCAAGGGTATACATATTAAGCTCTTTTAGTCTCTCCTCATATGGCTTCTCTTGCAGATCCTGCACCATTTTAGTTGCCCTCCTCTGGACTGCCTCTATCCTGTCTATGTCTTTGTGGAGATGGGGTCTCCAGAACTGGACACAGTACTCCAGATGGGGTCTCACCAACTGTCTGTACAGAGGGATAACAACTTCCTGTTTTCTGCTGCTGATGATGCCTCTCCCTATGCATCCCAGTATCTCCCCAGCCCTCCCTACTGCCTTCTCACATTGCATGCTAACCTTAAGGTCATCTGATATGATTACCCCCAGGTCCCTTTCCTTTTTTGTTGTTGTTACTACCTCCCCACCATTGTGTATTCTTCCCCTGGGTTCTTGTTTCCCAGGTGCATTATTTTGCACTTCTTTGCCTTGAATCCTAGCTGCCATACTTCTGACCATTCCTCCAACCTTGCCAAGTCCCTTCTCATCCTTTTCACGGCTCCTTGTGTATCAACCCTGTTGCAGATCTTTGTGTCATCTGCAAAGAGGCATACTTTCCTTCAGTCCCTCTGCAATGTCACTTATAGAGACATTAAAAGGACTGGACCAATACTGAACCCTGCAGTACCCCACTAGTAACCCTCTTTCTTCAGAGTGGACTCCATTTACAATTACCTTCTGTGTCCTGTTGTCCAGCCAATGTTTTACCCAGGCTACCACCCTGGGACCCACTCCCAGGCTGGTTAATTTGACTATTAATCTTTGTGTGGGACTGTGTCAAATGCCTTGCTAAAGTCTAGGTAGGCCATGTCACAGCCCCTCCCTGCTTTACTCGTTGGTCACCAGTCAAAGAAATCTATTAGATTCATCTAACATGACCTTTCGCTGTGAACCCATGCTGCCTTGGGTCCTGTGATCCACTGGCCTCTAGGTACTCAACTATTCTTTCCTTCAAGTGACTCCATCACTTTCCTACCACAGAGGTCAGACTGACAGGTCTGTGGTTCCTGCTCTGTCTTGGTCCCACTTTGTGAAGGAGAATCACATCTGCCTTCCTCCAGTCCTTGGGTACCACACCATCCTCCATGATTTATTAAAAGAGTAGCCAGTGGTTTCACTAGTTCCCCCTTAATTCTTTTAGAATTCTGGGGTGAATTCCATCAGGCCCCATTGCTTTGTCCACCTTCAGTTTTAGGAGTTCTTGCAAAATCCTTTCTTCTGTGAAAGGACTGGGATTGACCCCCCTATCAAGAGTGCTTCTGTTAATTGGATTAGGCACTTCCCCCTCCTCTTTTGTGAATACTGAGCAGAAATATTCGTTCAGTATCCCTGCTTTTTCACTGTCCCCCTCTGCCCACCCACCGTTCATTCTATTCGGCCTCACTATCCCTCCCTTTGTCTTTCTACACTCGCTGATGTACCTATAAAAGGTTTTATCCCCCTTCTTAACCGAGTTGTCTATCTTTTCCTCAGTTTGGGCCTTTGCTATTCTGACTTCCCTCCCTGCTTCCTTCTGCCTTAACTGGTACAGCTCTCTGTCCTGCTTCTTCTGTATTTCCTTATACTTCGAGATGCTATCTTTTTCTTCCTGACTTTCACAGCCACCTCTTTTGAGAACCATAGTGGCTTTTTCTTTCATTTGATTTGTTTATTTGCTTCACACAAAGGCTTGTTGCCTCTGTGATGGCAGTTTTGATGATTCCCCATTGTTGCTCCACACCTTCTTCTAGCCTGTTTGCTGGAGTGCTTTCTAAAACACTCTCCATCTTGCCAAGTCAGCCCTCCTGAAATCCAGTACCCTCACTTTTGTGGCTTGACTGTAGCTGAGTTTAACATGAACCACACTGTTTGATGGTCACTTGTTCCCAGATGGCAACCCACTTCTAGACTGAGATCCTCTCACTGCCCCCATTTGAGTCGAGGTCTAAAGATTGCTCCTCAGTGGGTTCGAAACCTAGCTGTCTGAGGCCTGCCACCTGAGGGCATCAAGAATGGCCCTGCTCTTGGATGTGGCAGCAGAAAATGGCTCCAGTTAACATCTGGCATATTCAGGTCTCCTATCAATAGTATCTCCCTTTTCTCTGCCATTCTAAGAATGCCTTTTATCATATCCTTGTCCATTCCCTCCCCCTGACATGGGGGTCTGTACACAACCCCCGTGCGGATTTTGGTGCCCTTTCCAGTCTCCAAGGTGACCCACAGTGCCTCCTATCCTCCCAGTTTACTCTTTTGTTCAGTTGCTTTTATCCCATCCCTTACATAGAGAGCTACTCCTCCCCCTCTTCTCCCCTGCCTGTCTCTCCTATAGGTTATGTACCCTGGTATGTTAACATCCCAGTCATGGTTCTCTGTGTACCATGTTTCTGTGACTGCTATGATATCCAGGCATCCCTCTTCCATCAAGACTTCCAGCTCAGGGAGCTTGTTGCCCAGACTACGGGCATTGGTACTCATTACCCTCCATTTCCTGATGTAAAATACTAGTAATGGTTTCTCTGGCCTTTCTAGCCCATCCCATAAATGCTAATAGCCTTAATGCCCTAGGGCCCCCTTCATAATATTGTTGCCAGAGAAATTTTAAATTTTGCTCCACTTTATGATCTCATAGGGCATTAAGTTCTCATTTTAATTTTAAAAGTTGCTTACTACTCTGTCTATCCAATTTCTGTTGTTGAAGCATTTCTAATCTATTTATCTGGCTCTCTAACTGTAACTGCCTTTCTTTACACTGCTTTTTCTGTGCTGTCCCTATAGCAATCAGTTTGCTCCTGAAGACGGTCTTAATAATATCCCATAAGATACCATCATCTATGTCTGAACTAGCATTCTGCTGCCATGCCTGAGTTATAACTTGTGGGATCTGGTCCAGGACCTCAGGATCTTGCAGGAGGGAAAGGTTAATTCTCCAGAATGTATTACTTTTTTGGAGCTGCAAATCTAGTTCCAAGAACAGTGGGGCATGATCAAAGAGGCCCAGTGTGCCTACTGTACACCTACCCAACCTCAGTATTGCATCTTTAGAGATTAGAAAGAGGTCCAGATGAAAGTGCATGTGGTGAACTTGAGAGTAATAAGTATATCCTGGTGCTGAGCCCTGAAGGTGACGCCAGGCAACATACATGCCTAGTTTACCCAACAGGGCCTGCACCTTTTTCACTACAGCATGAGCTCTCCAGGATATCTGTGAGGTACTGTCCAAATGGGGTACAAAAGTTAGGTTTAGGTCACCACCCCAAATCACCAACTCCTCTGCCTGTTCCTCAATCATTGTAAATTACTTTAGAAAAAATAATCAGCACTAACAATGCATATATGAAGACCAGAGTTAACTTCTGTTCATTATAGGTGCCTTTAACTATCCCATAACACCCTTCTCCATTCATTAAGATGGATTCAGTTTCAAAAGCAACCCAGTTTGGAATCAGGATGGCCACACCCCTCATCCTCCCAGATTTATATGACAATTAATTGACCTCTCGATAGCCAAACTGGGTCAATTTCTGATGCTCCATATCATTAAGGTGAGTCTCCTGAAGAAAAATAAAATCCAGTTTGGACTGTCAAACATATGTCATTACACTCGTACACACTGGAGACAAGAAGGGAGGGTGGGGCATGATTACTGAGACACACAAATATCTCCACAGTGTAAGCAAGTTGGACACTAAACCAGGAATTGGTCTGCGCTCATCAGTACAATAGCACTTGGTGCAACCTCAGGGTTTAGGACATCAACCACAAACAGAACTGAGGCGCACTCACCTATTGATCAGGTCAGGAGCCAGAAAGGTTCACTGCAAATCATTTATTCAAAAGCAACACATCAACAGCATCAGACAGTTTGGAAGTACAGCAGCACCAGACAGGGTACAGTGCAGCAGTGCAGCAGTATAATACAAAATGCTGCAGTGTGCTGCAGGGAACAGTATAGTTCAATGGCAGTTAAGCCCTTTTTTACTGCAGTATTTGGAATGTGTTATATAGCACAAGTTACTGCGTCGCATTTTGTCTGGCTCCGCTGAATGTGCCCCTGCACTTTGAACAAACCAGGTCTTCTTCAGGGGGCCACCTGAGGAAGACCCAGTTTGGTCGAAGCACAGGGGCACCTATTTCCACACTATCTAGTGCTGTTGATGTGTTTTCCTTTGAATAAATGAATTTGCAGTGAAATATGCTGGCTTCATTTCTGGTCAATAGGTGAGTGCACCTCAGTTCTGTTTGTGCTAGACAAGTTGGATGGCAGGGAATTGTTCAGACTGAGTGGGAACACAAACACCACTGGTAACTCCTTGAAGCTGGTGGGAGAGCAAATTTTACAGGGATACCAGAAAGTATTTTTTCACAGAAAGGGTGGTGGGGGCTAGCAATGGGGGTTCGCTCGGAATGCTGGTGACCCAGGTTTGTGCCCAAGCCCGGAACAACAGCAGCAGAGTCTGGCAGGGAGGGTTCGAAGCATCCATGAGATGCTCTCCTCCGGGGGGAGGGGGGTTGAGCCTGCACTGCCTCTCGAGCGGCACCTGGTGGCCCATAGTAGCGGCGCACATTTTCAGTGTGGGTGACAATGCACTGCTGGTGCATCCAGTCAGGATGCCATGAGCATATGGCTGTACTGGGGAGGGCAGGGACATAACATCTGAAAAATGGCCACATGGCCAACTGAATGATGGCGGTTGGCCCCCTGTGCACCGCAAAGCCTGGAGGAGTCTGCGCTGATCCCCTGCCATGCCCGGCGAGGAAAGGAATGCCTGCTGGGCAAGTCTCCCCTTCTGGTTCCTGCCCCAGGAGGGTCCCCCACAATGAAGAGATATGTATGGTCATCCAGGGCTATGGCAGTAATGGGGGCAGTGAGATGACAATGGGGGAGTTTGGCAGCAGAGAGGCCTTGGTCACCCAAAGGACTGGTCAGCCAGGAGGGCTGGGGGGATAAAAAGATCAGACCAAAAAAACAAAAAAACAAAAGGGTGGTGGAAGGGAGGAATAGGCTGCTGAAAGAGGAGGTCTTTGGAAAAATAAGTCAAACATGTGTGGGACAGATGCACTGGCTTGCACCATACAGTATCTGAAGGGGAGGAGGAAGAGCAGTTATGAAGAGCCACTAAGGCTCTTACATTCTGCATTAAACAGATAGGAGTGGGCAGACACAATGGGCCAAGTTGCCTGTTTCTGCTGGAAAATTCTGTGTTTCTTGGTATAAGCTGCAGTTTCTGTTTGGGATTAAAGAGTGTTTCATCAGAAAAAAAAGTTCAGAGTGCTAGTTTCTATACCCTTCCTGACTCATGCAGTATTTTTATTTGATGTATAAATGTGAACATTGGCTTTCTATCAAAATTTTCTCTGGTCACAAGTGATTTTTCTTATATGTCCACAGTTGTTCATTAAGTGATATCACAAAAATAGTGAGAGACCCCTGCATGATGTATCTACAGCATAGTTAGGGTTTTGGACTTACATAACACTTTGTTACAGTGCACTGATATCCTCCTGTGAGGGAAAAATTATGTACTTGATTTGCATGTAACAGCCCCCTCCTACTGGTAGGGGGAGGAGGTTGTTCACCAGTGACTTCCCAGCTCAGAGTTGATGGTATGGTGTTAGCTCTGAAGGGATAGCTCAGTGGGAGGAGCATAGTGTAGAAAATGAGGGTACCTTGCGGCTAGACTCCTAGACCGAGAGAGAGAGAGAGAGAGAGAGAGAGACAGGGGAGCTGGAATTACATGGACACCCATGAGAAGGAGTGGTTTTTGCCTCAAGGTTCCAGCAGGTTGCTGCCTGAGGAAGACTGCAGAAGAAGGAAGGTGGTAGTGTTTGAGGCCTTGGACAGATCCTAGGGAATAGAGATCTAGGAATGTTTTGTGGTAGCTTGCAAGTAAGGGGAAAGTATGAAAAGGGACCAGTGGGAGGGTGAGGGAACACAAGGGGGGGTTTCCCTCAAGGGAAACAGCCTGATGGGCAGCGGGCTTGTGGTGGATTCTCTCAAAGATATAAAGGGAGACCTTGGTTGGGGGGGAAAACTCAGAAATTAACTGTACATAAGTTTCAGTACCCAGAGATGACACGTGAGACTCTGTCAGGAAGGAAAGCTCTCAGACCATGTAGGAAACTTACCTCCAGCAAGGACAAGGTGACCCTAAGGAATGGGCCTCAGCCAGGCACCAGAGAGTGAAGCAGCCAGGACAGATGCTGTTCGCAGGAGCTCTGCTCATATCTTCTGATTTTTGAGATAAAACCTATTTAAAAATCATTTTATAAGTTTCTACTAGCCCTTACTGGTTTCCTGTAATCACCAGCTTTTGGAAGATACTAAATCCACCATAGTGTGGTCACTGAAAGGAGCACAAGAAAACAGCCGCAAGCTTCTGGCAAGTTTGGGGATCCTGAGAGTGCTGTGTGGCCTGATGGGCTAGGCTCAGTGGAGCCACTGTGGCAAACAGTGATGGAACCCAAGAAATTGAAGGACTTCAAAATCGAATGGACTTTGACTAAATTGGAGAGCTATGATGCTGCCATGAAAGAATTTACCAGAACAGTAGCAGAAGCCAACCAGCGCTCCACTTCAACTTAGGCAGTGGTTTACACCCTCACACAGGAGAATGCCCAACAGTGCAACAGGCTTGAGGCCCCTGAAAACAAGGTGAGGTCAGGAAATGTATGGCTGGTTGGTGTACTGGAGGGTGCAGAAGGCATTAATCTGTTTAGCTATATAAAAACCTGGCTCCAAGAATCCCTGACTCTAGCTCCCAATTTTAATGGGGACTGCCTCAAGACGACCTATCGGGTCAGCTCCGGGGTTTTCCCACAGAATGTAACCCAGCCCAGAATTATGTTGCTCTGTACCTCTGGAATTGACATTTGAGATCTGCTTCTCTAGACAGCATGGGCAGCTTACCATCTGTCCATTAATGACTTGGACATTAAAGTTTTTCCTGATCTCTCCTTTCAGATGTGGGCACAGAAGAAGCAGTTTGATGGGGTGTGGCAGTGTCTCTGTGGCCTGGGGATAATCTGTTTTTCCTTCTCCCAGCCTGGCTCTGCATCACTCTGATCCCAAGGATGCAGGCCAGTGATTGAAGCACACTGAAAGGGAGTTTGCTGAACAATCTGAGGTGAACTCATGGCCTGAACATGAGGAATCGGATGGGGACTGAGAAGGAACTTTTAGGTTATCTAAACAAAAAACAGGATCATGTCTGAGTGTTTGTTCTGTGTTTAATTGCCCTTTGTAGTTGAGCCCTTTGTAAATAGGCCCTGCATAAAGGGTTTTATGTGGAATAAATAAATAAATAATTGTAATCCCCACATTCTGGGGATTGAATGTTACCTTACTGGAGAGACTCTAGTGGGACACTGCTTTGGGCAGGGACTTCTTGGGACCTTTGGAATTGGAGCCATGGTATCAACTGATGGCTCCACATGGCTTTCAGTCATTTTTCTCTAATCCTGCGAGATAGTCATCATGTTTAGCTTGGACTAATGCTCAAACTGCATTAAATTGTTTAAGGAGAGGTTTATACTCTTATTATTTTGCTTTACCAACTGTTTGATCTCATAGTTAATGGATTTTTGTCTGTGAAAATAATGGACGTGGGGGGCTACCTGTGAGGGGGACTTTCTACCTACTTTAGCCCAATGTTTATCAGGCTTAAACAGCAAATTGGTGTTTGTGGTATGCTCTCCCTCATATGTTCCCCATATTGGAATTATATCTACTCCATTGATGCAGCTAGCATTTACTTATATCTTTATGGACACTAGCTTAAGGTTTTCCCCACCTCCTATTGTAAGATGATGCAAGGACAACATGTACTTGGTTATCAACTTTATTAGAAACATAACTTGTTTTTTGTACTTAATGTATTGTTCCTTTGTAAGAGGAATGTGCTTTGTTAATCAGTTCACTGAAAAGTAATAAACATAAATAAAAAAAAAAAATAGGCCTCAGTATGGATGCCGCTGTTTGATTCCATGGAGAAAATGATCCTTAAGGACATGGCAGTTAATATGGTTGGGTATTGCACATGACTGTGTGTGGCTACTAGTCAAGCAGTGCATATCTTGTCTGTTGGTTGGGGGAGTATTGGTGGTTGGCAGCATAGGTAGGCACGGGCCTCAAGTTACTTCATCTGGAGATCATAACATGAAAACATGAGGATCTGTGGCTCCTCCCCTCATGGCAAGGCAGCATTGGTAGAACAAGGGAAATGGAAATGAGAGCACCAAGCATGTTACAGTTTTTGCAAATACTATCCCCCATTAGAGAGGTGGGAGCTATGCTAAAAGTTAATTACATTCTGATAAGGCAGAGAAGATGGATCCTTCTGTTTGACACCAGTGCATAACAAAGGAACAGGATAGAGATGCAGCAAAGTTCTAATTTGCTGCTGAATATGTCACAAAGTCGGCAAACTTTCCCTGTGGAGTACTTCGCGTAATTTTAAAAAATTACCCGAAATTCGCCATTTGTGACTTCACCTTGCTTTTGTGGGTTTTAAGTGCAAATTGCACTTAAAAAAAAAACAAAGCAAATAAAGGTGACAAATGGGAATTCCCCCAACACCACCCCAATCTATCCCTGGTGTCTAGTGGACCCTCCCCTGACACAGTTACAACAATCACCCTTCCACCCCCACACACACACACACACCGGATGTCGGCCAGTTGGCCACATCATGTAAAAATATTTATTTTATTTTATTAAATTCCCCATTCCCTGGTGTCTAGTGCACCCCCAACACATTTACAACAATCACCCTCCCACCCCCACACATACACACCGATTGTCGGCCAGTAGGCCACATCATGTAAAAATATTAATATTTTTTTTTTATTAAATTTCCCATTCTCTGGTGTCTAGTGGACCCCCCCACCAGATACAGTTACAACAATCACCCTCCCACTCCCAAACACCCCCACTGATCACTGCCTACATGTAAAAATATATATAATTTTTTAATTAAATCCCCCATTCCCTGGCATCTATTCGATTCCCCACCCACTTTACCCCATCCATACCATTGCCACACCACCCCGCTCATCCCCAGTCCACCCCGGGTGGGCCTCTGGCATGGCCCTCCACTCACCGCCACAGCTGGCAGCTTGACTGAGCTCTAATGAATGAGCACATGCTTGTACAAGCACACACTCATTTATTGACAGCTTGTGGTCTTTTGGGCAGCTTTTCAGAGGTCTAGAGAATGGAAAAGGGCTGCTCCAGTCACCAGTAGAGAGGGGTGGGATGGGGGCAATGGCATTGTAGACCCCCCACCAGGGACTGGAGCAACCCCCTCCCATTCTCTATCCCCCTGAAAAGCTGCCCAAAAGACCACAAGCTGTCAGTGAATGAGTGCGTGCTTGTACAAGCATGAGCTCATTCATTAGAGCTCAGTCAGGCTGTCAGCCATGGAGGTGAGTGGAGGGCTGTGCTGGTGGCCCACTTGGGGTGGACTGGGGGGAGCAGGGTGGTGTGGCAGTGGTTTGGATGGGGTGGGTGGGGGGTCCACTAGACACCAGGGAATGGGGGATGTAATTAAAAAAAATATTTATTTTTTTAAATGTTGGTTGTGAGCTGTGGCCAACTGGCCAGCGATGGGTGTGGTGTTTGGGGGCAGCGGGGTTATTGTTGTAACTGTGTCTGGCTGGGGATCCACTAGACACCAGGGAATGGGGAATTTAATATTTTTTTTTTTTTATTATTACATGATGTGGCCTACTGGTTGACTACCGGTTGGTGGGTGTGGGGGCGAGAGGGTGACTTTTGTAACTGTGTCTGGTGGGGGGGGGTCCACTACATACCAGGGAATGGGGACTTTAATAAAAAAAAAGTAATATTTTTACATGATGTGGCCAACTGGCTGACAATCGGAGGGTGTGTGTGGGGGCGGGAGGGTGATTGTTGTAACTGTATCTGGTGGGGGGAGTCTACTAGACACCTTGTGGCCAAAGTTTTCAAACTGGCCTCAGTGAATTTGGTGAATTGCACACATTGCGCTTCTCATATTGAGCGCAATATACAAATTATTTCACGGAGCAAAGTTTGTCGACTTCACCCACCTTTAGTGTTGAGGTATAAGTGCAAAAGGCATGCCAAATTGTATTACAAGGACTAAATGGCAACAGATGAAATGAGACTGTGTGAACATGTGTCTCAGCAAGATGTTGGATGGACTATCGGGTTAAACCAAGACATCCTGCAAATGGGGTTTAGATATAGGAACACATGTGTCCATGTATAGTACTCTTTAAGAGGTGTGATCAATAAGTACAGTACTCTGAAAAAGGAGTGATTAAGAAGTATAGTATTCTGCTCTGAAAGAGGAGTGATCAATAAGTATAGTACTCTGAAAGAGAAGTGATCAGTATGTATAGTACTCTGAAAGAGGAGTGATCAAGTAAGGTACTCTGTAAGAGGAGTGATCAGTATGTATAGTACTCTGCAAGAGGAGTACTTATTAAATAGAGTACTCTGAAAGAGAAGTGATTGGTATGTATAGTACTCTGAAAGAGGAGCGATCAGTGTATATAGTACTCTGAAAGAGGTGTGATCAATAAGTACAGTACTCTGAAAGAAGAGTTATCAATAAGTATAGTACTCTGAAAGAGGTGTGATCAGTATGTATAGTACTCTGAAAGAGGAGTGATCAATAAGTACAGTACTCTGAAAGAGGAGTGATTAATAAGCATGGTACTCTGAAACAGGAGTAATCAGTAAGTACAGTACTCTGAAAGAGGAGTGATCAGTAAATATGGTACTCTGAAAGAGGAGTGACCAATAAGTATAGTACTCTAAAAGAGGAATGATTAACAAGTACAATACTCTGAAAGAGGAGTGATCAATATGAATGGTACTCTGAAAGAGGAGAGGTTAGTAAGTATAGTACCCTGACAGCGGAGTGACCAAAAAGTACAGTACTCAAAAAGAGAAGTGTTGACCAGTAAGTATAGTACTCTGAAAGAGGAGTGACCAAAAAGTACAATACTATAAAAGAGGAGTGATTAACAAGTACAATACTCTGAAAGAGGAGTGATCAATATGAATGGTACTCTGAAAAAGGAGTGGTTAGTAAGTATAGTACTCTGACAGAGGAGTGACCAATAAGTACAGTACTCGAAAAGAGAAGTGTTGACCAGTAAGTATAGTACTCTGAAAGAGGAGTGACCAAAAAGTACAATACTATAAAAGAGGAGTGATCAATGAGTACAGTACTCTGAAAGAGATGTGACTAATAAGTATAGTACTCTGAAAGAGGAGTGATTAAAAAGTACAGTACCATGAAAGAGTAATGATCAATAAGTTTAATACTCTGAAAGAAGAGCAATTAACAAGTACAGTATACAGAAAGAGCAGTGAATAATAAGTACAGTACTCTGAAAGAGGTGCGACCAGTGAGTATAGTACTCTGAAAGGAGAGTGATCAACAAGTGCAGTACTCTGAAAGAGGAGTGACCAAAAAGTATAATGCTCTGAAAGAGGAGTGATAAATATTTAATACAATAATGAACCAATGTGGGCATGCCAACCGTTTTTCCCCCCTTACAGTAGCTGGAGCTTTTGGACAGCCTGAATCACTGCCTAGCCATGACTGGAAGTCATTCTACAATCCTTCCCCTGCCACCTAACCCGGGGAGAGGGGGGGTGAAAGTGTAGAATAAGGGCAGGAGCTCTCAAAAGGAATAACATTGGGGCCAGTGTCCAAAGACTTCATGGGTTCCAAATAGATTGTTCCCCTATAAGATTGGTTTCTTTCATGCACTCAACTTTTTCTTGCACTTTATGCCCTTTGTTTCAGATATTGTATTCCAGCACCAAAGTGCCATAGATCACCACCCCGTGAAATCTGAAGTTAAAAGCAATTCCCATTTGGAACCTCAAGTTCTCTTTAATTGTGCTAGCACACTATGGCTTGTTGGTGGATTTAAAATGCAAGCTCATTAGTTGTTCAAAAAGTGCACTACGGAGAGAACCCAGGTAATGTAGTTACCAATGCAAAGACACAGCCTTAATGCATTAAGTGCATAAGCAGCTTTTTATTGTAAAGTGCCCAATGCCAGTGTCTCTTAAAGAGAGAAACTTAATTTGAGTCACTACAAATTACATCATAATAAACATTTGAATACGTCACACAAACCCAACTAGTGGCATCTCTATTTATCATTAATTTATTTGCATGGAGTTGAAGAACCTGTTTTTACCACTAAAAAGGAAAACATTTAATTAGAATTCACAATATAATGGAACAAGTGATCCTATGGAATATAATATTTAAATTTTGAGCTGCTAAATTATATATGTATGTATAGCAATGAGTTTAACAGATGATCTTAAAGCAACTAGGTTTGTAAAGCGCATTTTTATTCACTTTATTGGTCACTAGTTGGGTTTGTGTGATGTATTCAAATGTTTGTTATGACCTAATTTGCAATGCCACAGATTAAGTTTATCTCTTTAAGAGACACGTATAAATAAGTGCAGTGAACAATCTGGGGCACTCTCTGATGATGCCTTAGGGTGAAAACGGTAGGAGGATTAACTGCACTGGGCATCTGCAGGCTTCCTCATTGATAGGTATGGTGTACTCACTGGCTTTGGGCACTTTACAATAAAAAGCTGCTTATGCACTTTGAGCTTCATTCACAAATGGTGCAGATGGGTTATGTGCCGCATAAACCCGGCACATAGCCCACCTGCACTTGGCCGTGCACACTACACCTTCTGCGTGCCATTCAGGATCCCGGTATGCCCCCCCACACATGCCCGGCATACCGGCTGAATGTGCAGCTCCACATGGGGGTGGACCAAGGACAGGTGTGGGAGCATGTTAGCACTCCACACAATGCACAGCAGTGCAGGTGCCTTGTGCAGGGGGCGATGGCTATGCCTTCTGAAGGGAGCTGTAACTGTTATGTGCCCCCCTGGATGCCTCTGCTAATTGCGTCAAGGATGGTGGGGGTCAACGGACCCCTCACTGTGGCTGCCCCTATCTGTGGGACACATTTGGGAGGGTGGGAGATTTGCAGATGGGGTCCCCCACACCTCGGACCTCTGTCTGTGTACACGCCCATCAAAAACATGGCAACCGATGAGTGCATGGGATCCACTAGAGGTCCCACTCCAGGCAGCTGATTGGCTGTGCGGCCAGGTCCGCAGCCCCACACCAGACCACCCCATGTGGCTGCACACTGGGGGGCGGGGACCACTGTTCCTGAATGTGGCCCCCAGGCAGATCTCCGGTGGGTGTGGAGGTGCGCGGGGGGGTACGTGCAATTCGAGTGTATCCCCCCCACCATTCGTGAATAGGCCCCTTTATGCACTAAGGCTGTGTCTTTGAATTTATTATAAGTTGGTGGATGGTGTGGAAATTCTGGTTTTAATGTGGTTTAATTATTTTCCAGCATGCCCAGCTATTAGGTGGTTTTCTTGTTGTGAAACGTAGCTACCAAGCCTGAACCAGGACTTAATGATTTCCTGGGTACCCAGATTCACTGGTTGCTGTTTCACACTTGAGATTACAGTTTTAGTTCTGGTACCAGCTAAAATGTATACCACACCTTCTGTAGAGTAAGTCATCCTAGTGTGCCCTTTGTCTGGGTGGGTGCATCAGTGATTGCATGGGGTCTGATAGGGTGCTAGTGATTCACAGCACAGTGGCTCCCAGAGGGTGCTGTTACCAGGTGGGAGTACTTACAGTGACTTGCTACTGTTTAGCTGCCTCTTTATTTCCAGCTTTCAGGTCTGTGTTACACAATAAAAGCATTGTTACGTTGATGAATTTTACGTGTGTGTGTGTGTGTGTGTGTGTCCATGTTAATTAACCTGATTGAACTGTCTATCAGTGAAGGTAACAACTGTCCTATTGGTCCACAAGGGTGGTACAGTCCAATGTAGGGAGGTGGGTAGATACTGCATTCCAGGGGGTGGTACTGTGCACAATATCTGTCCCAGTTATTCTCTTTAGGTGAAGTCACCATGCTATTTCTTATTTGTTTTGAGATGAACCCCTTACTCCAAGAGAAAGAATTAACCCAACCAGGTGGGCCCTGTACAGTCACTAGGCATGGGCGTGAATCTGCACACAGGGATCTGGGGGTCACACATTGGACTTACCGCTGGGACCTCCTATTGAACATCTGGATGTACCTGAGGGCTTTTCACGGACTCTCACCATTGACACCCCCAACCCCGAAAATTTCTGTGAAAGTAAATATGGCGTTTCAAGAAGTAGAGGACCGGTGTGTGTTTAGGGATCTGGACTTTCAGAAAGTACTCCTGATGAAGAATGTGTCTGAAGAGTGGGACAGGGGATCCATTTTGGATGTACTGGAGGAATGCCCTGAAGGATTAAGGGAAAATGAAAATTAAGAGCATGACCAGAGAACGAGGTACCCAGTTTAGAAACCTAATTAAGGCAGTTGAGAAGGACCTAGTGGAAAAAATATGTTTATTGTTACATTTACCCCTCCTTTGGGGGGGTCAGGGTGTGCTCTGACTTGTTATTTTATTTTTCTTAGGGGATGTGAACCTGCCTGCAGTGGTAACGCCTGAGGAGTCTCAAGTGATCTGGGTGATGATAAACAATGGGAAAGCAGTCAGCCCGAAACCTCATTCACCACACCCGATTTCTGCTGGGAATTCCAAGATGAAATTGGAACTGTTTTTGGCAAGTAAAGAGAAGACCTTCAAGGATATGCCAACCTTGTTGCTTCCCCAAGCAACCTCTGAAGAATCTGTGTTAGCTCACCCTGCTGGCCCAGACTACGAATTTCTCTGGTACTCTCCCCACCCCCATTGCAAAAGGATTATGAAACCTGGTTTGATTATGCTACACAAATGGCACAGTGGAGGAAAAGCACAAGAGACAGGCAGAGAGAGTTTGAAGGGGAAGCAGTGGATGCCATCTGGTCCTTGCATTCCACAGATCCACAGGCCTACATGGATGAATACCTTGCCACACTGGATAGTGTGTTTTGAAGTATGAAATCCTGTGATGACTTAAAATCAAGGACCCTGGTTTTCTGTTTTTACCGGTAACGCTGGTAAAAATCATGGAATCCTGCTTGGTTTGTAGATTTTGAATTCTTATACCAGTGCCTCATGGAAATTGCATGCCACTGCAAAAAATTCCTAAGATTTCAGCATCTCTTAATTTTTTTATTTCCTCTTTCTATGCCCCCTTCTGATAGTATCAGTCTCCACTTTTCAGAGATCCCTAGGCTGGGTATCCCCTAGCTTCACCCCAGGTAATGCTTGAGAGCTCCCCTGGGCCTGCCCCATTCTGCCTGAGTTGAACCCCCAGGTGGGAAGGGAGGGGACCCCAGGTCACCCCTCCACAGTCCCTTAGTGTGTGTGTCAGGCAGCCCAGTGGGTCCCTCATGGAGCCTGGTTATGAAGTCTGTGGCAGCTGGGTCCCTTCTGCCAGTGGTCGATGTGGGGTAATTGTTCCTGGTTTTCTGGTATCTGTCCTTGAGGGCACTGGCACTCAAGGGGATCCAAGGAGGTAGGGCACATAAACACATGCCACTGCTCCAGATACCAGCTAGCATACTCCCCTCCCGATCACTCTGCAGCCCCATTGCACCACCACCACCATGTGGTATTACTTGGTATGAAAGAACAGAAGAAGACCAGAGCCCATCGAGACTGTTCCCCACACTATGTGGGGCCTTATTTATCTATTATCCCTCAACCAAACATCTAATTTGTTTTTAAAGACAGTGGCACTAGTTGCCTCTACCAATTCTTGAGGCAAGGTGTTCCATACAATGGATGCTCTTATTGGAAAAAGTTTCCCTTTTGGTGGTTTTATAAGTTTTACTAAGCTGTTTATTATGCAGTCTCAGAACATGTCTCCTTTTGGAGAGTGTTAGACCACATTTTCCATTAGATCTGGTGAATTTATTAAATTAAAAACCATAAGCATATCACCTGTTAATCTTCTAGTTTGAAGAGAGAAGAGACCAGTAGCTTTTACTCTGTTCTGATAATCCAAGTTTGTTAATCTTGGAATCATTCTAGTTACTCTCCTTTGAACCTGTTCAAGAATTGTTGTCTTTTTTTTGGTTTGGATTCCAGAAAGGGGAGCCATAGTCTAGATACCATCTAATGTATGCCCTATACAATGGAATAAGGCATTGTTCAGTGCGATTTACAAAAGTGCGTTTTATTTGCCTCAAAAGTCTGTTGGTCATGCAAGCAGTTCTAACACAGTAATCATTTGATGTAAGTATATTATTAACATATATCCCTAAAATCTTTTTCACAATTTGATGAGTGAAGTGGTAGTCCGTTTATATGATTTATCGTTTTTGGATTATTTACACCGAAATGCACTACTAAATATCTGTCTTGATTAAACTGCATATGACTTTCATTTGCCCAAAGTGTTAATTTTTCCAAATCCTTTTTTAATGCAGAAATATTTTCTTGATTATTAACCTTGCCCCCCAATTTAGTATCGTCTGCAAATTTAACCAAGAAGTTATTTGGCCCTGTTTGTAAATCACTGATAAAGAGGTTAAACAATGTTGGTCCCAAGACCAACCCCTGTGGTACACCACTTGTCACACTATCCGAATCAGACAAGATATAATTAATTCTGACTCTCTGAGAACGATTTGTCAACCAGTTTAAAGTCCAGTTAACAATATCAGGTGACAAACCTAAATTGTGCATTTTAGTACTGTAATGAGTTTTTCATGTGGGACTTTATCGAAAGCTCTACTAAAGTCCAAAATAATTACATCAGTAGGGATACCCACATCAAGTAGAGTACTTATATTATTGTAAAAAGATATCAGATTGGTGGTGCAGGAATACTTGGGAGTAAACCCATGCTGATTTGAAGGGGGCCATAGTGCTGTTTCTGCTGCCATCACACCAGAGGAATTGGGGCCATAGTGCTGTTGGTACTGCCATCGCACCTGAGGGATGGGGGCCATAGTGCTGCCTCCATCACACCTCAGGGATGGGGGCTGTAGTGCTGCTGCTGCCATCACATCTTGTACCTAAAATAACTTTAAATTGGTACAAGGAAAGAATGATTTGCAATAGTGGAGGTTAAAACTGCTAAACTGCACATTAGAATAATTAAAAATTGTTAAATAAAGTACACAAAACCAAACATCGGTAAAAACGGATTTTGGCTTAGCATACACCGGTGACAATACCGTTTTTTTACAATGTGCAAAATGTAATTTGCCCTTTCTCAATCCCGATAAACCAGTGTCCCTGCTTAAAATGGAAGTTTAAGATCACCGCAAAATACTGAGGGGAGCCTCTATTCACTTATCTAGATAAGACTTGAGAGGGCCTTACAAAAAGCTTACTACTGAGGTGGAATCAAGTCCAAGGACCTGAACAAGGTGCAACTAGAACAGATGCTGAAGGCCACTTGATTTTTTAGTTACTGCTGTTAAAGTTACACTTGAAAGAGAAGTTAATTGATCCATCCTACCACCGAGTTCTACTGCAGGAGACTACAGAGGCTGAGGAGCAAGGGTAACAGTGGGGACTCTGTCTGCTTCTACCACCAATGCCCAAGTGCTGGATAACGGGAGCTCACTTGATGTCACAGAGTTACAGATATTGATTCTAGAGATAAAAAATGTGAAAGTCCACCCTGGTATGACCAGCCCATCCCCCCAAGGGCCCGAAACTTTAGTCTCCAGCATGCCTGTTTCAAATAATGTTGCTTCAGCTGCCTCAAGCACTGGCAATCAAACATCAAATGCTGTCTTACTGGAGGATGTATATGCTCAACTGACCAAACTGACCAAGAAAATGATGCGAGAGTCAAGCAGCTTCCAAGCCCTACAGTTTGCCAAGGACCTCAATCTGGGAGGGAGGGAGGGCAACCATCGAACCTTCTGGCAGTGATGCCTCGACAGAAAAAACATAAAGATGAAGTTTATTGCTACCACTGTGGCTAGGATGGGCATATTCAGGCACAGGGTCATAATGTCACATGACATAATGCCACAGCAATATACTACACTGCCAATACAGCATGATATATTGACAGCGGCATTTCCCTATGTTTTGCGGGGGGGGGCTCGCACCCCATGTTACAGGTGACTGTGCCCCCAAACCCCCAACTAAAATAATCAACTCCTGGGAGGGACTGTACACTTAAATTGCACAAAGTGCAAAATAAAGAAAAATTCCATGCGTCTGAGACAGGGATTAGATACCCGTTCTGCAGATGCACCGCCTCAATTGCTGTCTATGGCTCATTCTATTGAGCCATGGCAGCTGCTCAGCAGACCTCCTCCCAGCAGAGGACATATCCTCTGTGAGGGAACAGAGACAGGGTGCACAACCACGCATAGACTATTTAGCGGTTTTGCACCCTGTCGCTGTTCCCGCCCGCGCTGTCTCTGTTGCATGGTTTTGACGTGTGCCATTCTACATGTGGTGAACTGACCCGGTAGGGTATATCCAGCATCAGTGTTAGTCAGATAGCAATTTTCAGAGGGTCACCAACAGACTAATCAGAGAGAAATTGGACAGGCCTTTAAAGTTCATTGGGCCACAGCAGAGGAATGCTCTGGTGACATGGAAACAAGTCCCTCACCAGCATCCATTGTTAGCGCTACAGTTCATGTGAAAACTAAGGTGTCAGATGCCAAAACCAAAGTGTCAAGGATTTGGAATGAGACTGTAGGTCCTACTGCAGATGTGGAAGCTCAAATGGGTGGACGGTCTACTTGAGTACTCCTGGATTGTGGCTCCCAAGTCATTAAGTCACTACAGTGTTCAAAGTCTATTACAATAAGTATCAGTCTCGCAAAAAGTTGGAGATCCTGGAAGGCTTGGACATGTGGTGTCTCAGTAATGCCTCATGCCCCCATCTGGACTTGATTTGGATCTGGATCTCCTTCCTGGTGAACACTGCTGAGACTTCTACTGCTGTGGAGACATGTGTCATGCTGTGCCCACAGACAGGTATAAATGAAGAAATTCTAATCATTGCAGGAACTAATGCTCATATTTTTTCTATTTATTTATGTAGGTTACAGTTTTTGGCCAGGAAAGACAGACTAAGCTAAGGCTTGTTTCCAGGTGCATGCTAGGAGCACAGGAAAGTTAAGTGCCTTGCTCATGGTTACACAGTATGCAAATGCTGACTGTAGGACTTAAACCCAGTTCTCCAGGTTTGCAGCTCAGAGCTCTTAAACACTATGCTATACAGCCTCCAGTGTATGTTCCACCACCTGGGACAGTTGGGTAAAAACGTTGAAGCCTGACAGTGAAAAGAACAGATGCCCATCCATGGACTGGTTAGACAAGCTTACTCCCACCACAAAGCCCCTGTCCTATCCCAGGATGAATCCGTGAGAACTGTTTGGTGCCACAACTTATCTGAAGTAGCATTATCCCCTCCCCATGTAGAGTTTGCCATCAAAGGAATAGTGCACCTCAAGAGATCCTGCCACAATCATCTGCTAATGTTGGATGGCCCACAGGATGCCAGTGAGCCCAAAGGGCTCACAGTCAAAGGCAGCATATTGCCAGCTAAAGCTCATACATATGTCTGACAAATAAGAATTCATGTGATGAATGTAACAGACCAACCAGCAACCATCTGAAGAGGACGGACCCTTGCCAGGGTCTATTGTGCTACTATGGCAGTGCAGTCACAGAAGAGAAATAACACAGTTCCAGGGCAACTTGATCCCTCATTGTTCAGGTTTGGAGACTCCTGCTTGTATACAGAGTGGTGGAACAGAACTTGAAAGAAGTTGGCACAGAGATAGAAGTTGTCTTTTTGAAGGAATGGGACGCTGGGTGTGCCAGAGGCATACAGCACCATGTGGGCATCATAGATGAGAAAAATTTTGGAAGTTATCAAAATAGCTGGCCTCCAACGGCATAGATGATGTTCAGAAGCACATGCAGGAGATGCTGGCTACAACCATCATTCAGGAATCTAAGAGCCACTACATCTCACCAATTGTAGTCATCAGGAAGAAGAGTGTGGTTATCAGACTGTGAATTGACTACTGGACTATAAATAAAAACTACACCTGACCAGTACAATATGCCATGAGTACAAGATGCCTTAGATTTCCTGAATGGAAGTCAATGGTTCTGTGTGTTGGCCTTGAGATCCAGCTACTGTACTATCAACTTCACATGCCTAGCAAGATCAACTAAAGATCTTCCCCATGAATTTTACGAATTCCTCTAAATGCCACAAGGGATCTCAGGGGTGCCAGCCACACTTCAATGGCTAATGGAGAGAGCAGCGGGTGACATGAACCTGTTGAAATGCCTTGGGTGCTTGGACAACATTATCATATTCGAGAAATTCTGGAAGAACACAACGCCCAGCTGGTCAAGGTAATTGACAGGCTGGAAGAGCATGGCCTCAAGTTGTCAGTTGACAAATGTTAGTTTTTCAGAACCTTGGTCAATTATGTGGGTCACATTGTGTCCCAAGATGGCATCTGTACCAATCTCAACTATGTCCAGGCTGTCTTGACCATGCCCAAGCCCATTCAGCTGAAAGAATTACAGAGTTCTTTGGGATTCTTCAGCTATTACCACAAGTTCATCAAAGACTACAACAAAATCATCAAGCCTCTTGAAGACCTTACTCAAGGGTATTCTCCTGCCACCCAGAAACAGTAGTGGTAGCCACAGTTCATACCTGAGAAAGTATATTACAAATTGCATAAACAATTTGGCCTCAGATGAACCCGAACTTGTGATGAAACATTTAAACAGATAATCAGACAGTTGGCCAGTGCCCCCGTGTTGGCCTATGTAGACCCCAGGAAGCCATATGTGTTGCATACAGATGCCAGTTTCACTGGTTTGGGAGTAGTGCTATATTAGGAACACCCACAGGAATGCTCATCAGTAGCTTATGCCAGCCTCACTTTATCTCAATCAGAAAGAAATTATCCTGTCCACAAGCTGGAGTTTTTAGCACCCAAATGTGCAGTTCTCTACCCATTCCATGAGTATCTGTATGGGAACCACACCCCTCATCAACATACAGATGATGGCAAAGTTGGACATTGCAGGTCATCAGATGTCAGCCCTCTCAACAAAGAATTACTGCATGGAGTATTGCCCCTGAAAAAAACAATATTGACATTGATGTGCTATCCAGGAGAACCCACCCAGGGGTGCCAAGGCCTGAATGGATCCACATCCCAGAGACTGCCATTCAAGCTTTGTGTATAAGATAACTCCCTGAAGAATTAACAAACTCCAGTGAGCCACCTCGTCTGGTGGATAGCTTGGGTGCCGCACCAGACTGAATACCTGTGGCCTACTGCAATGTCATTTCACTCTGTAAACCCACTTTGCCACAAATATGTCTTCAAGACTGGAGGAAAGAACAAGCAGAGGATCCTGCATTCAGAGACACTGTTAAAATTCTTCAATGGGGGGAAGTCCAGAATATATCAAAGTGAATTATCCTAACACCTCCCCACTGCTGAAAGAGTGGAGCAAACTGAAAGTGTATGAAGGTGTGATTTACTGACAGTCACAAAGCAATGATGGTCCCTGCCTAAAACAGTCATTACTACCAGAAAAGCTCTGGAACTTGGCCTTCAAAGTCCTCCATGATAAGTTGAGACACTTCAGAGTCGACAGACTGTTTGACCTAGCTAGAAGAAAGGTCTATTGGCCCCCAGATGAGCATGGAGGATAAGAACTATTGTAAACATTGTATGAGATGCATTCAGTGGAAAACGCTTCCCACCCGAGCAACCCTTTGGTGAGCATTGCTACAAGAGTTCATGTAGACTTGTTTTGTATTGACTTTTTGAGTTTGGAGCCAGACAAAAAGAACACTGCCAACATACTGGTAGTGACGGACCACTATTCCAGGTATGCCCAAGTATTTCCCACAAAAGACCATGAGGCCATAACTGCAGCCAAGATTCTGGTGGAAAAATACTTTGTTCATTATGGATTACCAAAGAGAATTCATTCCAACCAAGGTTGGAACTTTGAAAGTGAACTGATCAAGGAGTTGTCTTTCTGGAGGAATAGGAAGTCACAGACCCCTACCTTTAAGGTGATCTACAGCCAGAAAGAACTAACAGAAGCTTGCTGAATATGTTGAGCATGTTGGACCCTCATCAAGAATCAAACTGTACTTAAAAAGTGAGCATGCATGTCCATGCACACAATTGCACATGCATCAAGGCCACTGGGCAGTCTTCCTATCTGCTCATGTTTAGAAAGGAGGCCAGACTCCCAGTTTACCTTGCATTCTGAGTATCATCTGATGGAGACAATCTAGCCACTTACTCTATGCATGTTTAAAGACTAAAACAGCAATGGGACAATGCCTACAGGTTTGCTTCAGAATTTCTACAAAGAGAAATTTGGCAAAGAAAACAAGATACGACAAATGTGTCAGAGTTCAAGAGTTACATCCTGAGTCTTGGTGCAGAACTTGGGGTTGCCCAGAAAGCATAAGTTTGCAGATCAGTGAAGCATCATCTCCTATGTTGTCACATAAAAACTTGCTGACTTGCTGGTGTACTGAGTTCACCCGAGAGGTGTAGGGGGGGTGGGATCTTGAAGTAAAACTTTCACTGTAACCATTTGCTCCACTGGAAAGTTGGGCATGTTAAATTTGGACCATGACCCAGTACTTTCCCAGAAAGTGGAACTCAGAGGCTCCTGTAAACACAGAAGAAAAAACAATAAGCCTGAATCCAGCACAGATACTAGTCCACCCAGGCCTCTAGAGATACCTGCACCTGGAATAGCGCAAAACACAACAGATTCGTCTGATGAAGGGAATGACCTTGTTCCAGTCATTCAACTGTGGACATTCCCCATCTGTTAAATGATTCTGATTATTAGTGGATGCCGGCTACTCCACCCACAGTGTTAAATCCAAATGCAGTACCTTCTGAAATCCTGGTAAGCCAACTACCCCTGAACCAGAGCAGGTGGAAGATCGTGGAGAACAAGCTAAAGAGCCAGATGTTGTAAAGAAACCAGCCCATTCTGAGGAATGTCATTCAGTGACTGAGGAGGAATGGAGTTAGCCCCCAGTTGCCAAAAAAACAGAGAAGAAACCCTTGCAACATTCAGGAAGACCTGTAAGACCTATTTTGAAGCTCAGTTATGACACTGCTGGTGTCTCCGCTGACCTGCCCCTGAATGTAGTACACTGTGGAATCGATATTACACCTCATTCCATACCCCATATTGTGTTCAGTTGTCTTGGGTTATAATACTGGCATGCAGAAATGTTGGTCAGATAGGAACCAACTGTCTATCCAGAGATGTGTGTGAAAATGTTTTAAATGGGCCATGTACATTGCCTAGTTAGGAAGTATTTGTCTATGTAGAGCTGTTAGGATTGTTGCTATTGCATATTTTGTATCTTTCAGAGCCGCACGGGATGGAATTCATAGAATTGCTGGCATCACAGTTTGTGACCTGGAGGGGAAGGTAATGCTCCCCTCAGCAGGAGGCTTACCTGCATGTCGCTGACACCCTTCTGACTGCTGCCAAATATGGTGCTGTCGCCCTCTTGCTTATCCATATGTGTGGCATGGTAAGTGACAGCCACAGACCTTGGCATCTCCTGTACCCTCCATCTGTGGCTGTGACTGTGCTTTTCTGTCCTGGTTCCCCCAACCCTGGCAGAGGGGACCACAAACAACAAAGCACCTATCCTCTTCAGCTCCTCCTGCGCCATGCCACTGAAGCTGCCCTTCTTCAAGCAGGAGTGCATGCTGCAGGGGCTCCATCACAGTGCTCCCCATCTGCACTGACCTCAGGCCATGGCACACAGCATCAGGCCCACTGCACCCATAGCCATTGCTGACCCACTGGACATTAGCCAAGAAGGGCTATATCAAAAGTTAAAACAAATCATTGATGACAGGTGGTTAAACTGACTTTCACCCCTAGCTCTAGTCTGAACAAAGAGACCTCCACTCTCCTTTGGGATGTAATGAGTGAGTAGCCATTTCAGGCAGACAGCACATTGTAATACTTTTATGATTTGCCTATTGTTGGAGGGGACAGGCATGCACTGGATGTCTGGCTTTAACTTACATATACCATAACCAGCAGTACCCCAGTGAGAAAAGCAATTTAAAGTTTGTGAAAGTGCATTGGTTAAGTTGCTAATTTGGGATTTGGGGCGATAACAAAACCCTGGGCCCAGCACACAATTTGTGGGCAGTAAAGAAAGTTAAATAAGGACTTTGGAACAGCAGGCTCCATCAGCTGCAGTACAGTATGGCTGTGGCCATTTTCTTTTTTTTTTCGTTTTGAACTTGCAACTTTTATTAAAGTATACATGTTAACAGACAACACATGCAATCATCCAATGTCTTCATTTACAAATATGTGTCACAACTTATAGTGCTACTAGATTCTGGTCTGATGTTAACTCTAACTAAAAATATTAACTATCTATCTGGCATACCAAATTATAATACACCATTTAATCAATCTTGTTACTGTAAATCTTTCTTTCTTTTCTTTGCAGGTTGCCACTGAAATGTCTCTTCTTCAGCAATGATGAACAACTTGTCTATTTTGGTTTATACACGACATTTTAGCGTTCTGAATTATATCCAGTTAGTAGGCCAAGATCCCTGATGTGTTTTGTAAACCAGGCCAATAATATTGTCTATGTATTATTTTCTCTTAGAAATATAATATCCAATCAATAAACAAGAAACTAAAAATCCAGTAAAAAATAACAAGCATTTGTCAATGCCAAATGTTTGCTTGCTGGTACTGGCATTGGTAGTGCAGGAGTTAGAGAGATGCATAATAGGAATGGCAGTGAAGTATTAAACTAACACCAACTCCCACCCTGCAGAGACTGACTGGCATTTGGGGTGTGCCTTTGGGTCATTAGCCATAACGCTCATGCCATTCCACCTAACCCCACCCTGCAGACACCAGCAGATGTTGCAGTGTGCCTTGGGGTCTTCGGCCTTTACGCTCACCCCATTCCATAAGGAAATATGCTGAGATGGATGCAGTAGAGGAGAATGGGGTGAACATTAGGGCTAAAGACCCCAAGGCACACCTCAATGCCTGTCACTGGCTGCAGGGTGGGGGTTGGGTGGAAGTGGAATGGCATGAGCATTACGGCCGACAACCCCAAGTCACACCCCCAAAGCCTGTCAGTCTCTACAGGGTGGGGCATTATGGTTGGACATTTGTTGATATTTTTGCTCCAAATTTTCAGCATGGGCTTTTTGGGACCCCACTTCATGAACAGTAGCACTATCATTTTGTTACTCAATCCTGAAAGGTGATTTTGCACAGCGACTGTGTCATTCAGTGCCACAGGTGCAAAAACACATTTTGGGCAGGATGTGAAAAATGACAGCTGTACTGTTCATGAGGGTGTGTGAAAAAATGGCAATGTTGAAAATCTGGAGTGATAATATAAAAACTGGCGAAGTTACGAGCATGCGTAGAAACTGCATGACACATGCCCATAACTCAATCATTTTTGGGAATTTTTTCACCAAATTTTCAACATGGGCAGTGACCATGAAATCACCTTTTGGGACCAAGTAACCAAATGACAGTGACAGTGTTCATGAGGTGGGGTCCCAAAAAACCCATTTCAAAAATGTGGGTCAAAAATTCCTAAAAATGACTAGGATATCAACCTAAGTTAAAAACCACCATTGACTCCCATTATACAGCTTACCATCATTTCTTCAGTTTGCTGGTCAGCTTTGAAAAGTGTAGACGTGTCCCAGTCCACAGAAGATTGCTGCTCCCACCCTCCGGAGATAAGTATGGGTCGGGGTGGGGAGGTGGGTCCTCAGAGGAGGTGGGGATGGGGAGGGAGAATGGGAGAATGGGAGAAGACAAGAGACTGTTTCCTTTTTACAGGAAAAAAAGACTTGGGAATGGTTTCTTTATTTTACAGGTTACCAAAATTAAATAATTTAGGTACACTGGAGGAGTTCCCAGTGTGCCATAATACTGTGTGTGTGTGGGGTATAGAATGCCAACACGGGATTGGGCACCCCTATGTTAGCACTTGAATTATTTGGGTGGGTGTCATCCAACACCATGAGTGGGCATCCCGGTGTTGGAAAAACATAAATTAATAAAAATTATTTTGGCATATTAGGGTGGGCTCCCTGTGTCCCACAGTTAAGTAGAAGGGGGGGATACATGCCAACATGGGAACTGGGTACCCCCAATTTTGGCAAATAATATAGATGGGTTGGGAGTGCATCTGTCACTGGGACTGGGCATCCCTGTGTCAGAAACATAAAACATTATTTTGGTGGGCTTCCAGTGTGCCACATTAATGGGGGGGAAGGAGGATACATGCCAACATGAGGATTGGGCACCCCGATGTTGGCTTTTCAGGGAGTGTGTGGTGGGTGGCAGGAGCCGCCAATGTGGAAAGCCACATCGCAGCTCATTTATTTATTTATTGAAATGGTTCACCAGGAAAGGCACACCGACCAAACAAGTTGCTCACGGAGCAAGGAGGACAGAGTGATCAGTGGCAGGAGTTGACAAGAACCGTAACTCTGGCCATGCGCATTACTGTGCACTGTAATGTGTGTATGGTCGAGTCAGCCAACAGAGAAGGTATGGCCGGATGGGATTCATCCCAGAATTCTAAAAGAACTAAGTGTAGAACTAGTGACACCACTGACTACCCACTTTAACAAATCATGGGAGGATGGGGTGGTACCTGAGGACTGAAGGAGGGCAGATGTTATTCCACTTCACAAAAGTGGGAGCAGGGCAGAAGCAGAAAACTACAGAACTGTTAGTTTAACCTCAGTGATTGGGAAAATTATGCAATCACTTCTGAAGGAAAGAATTGTTGAGTACCTAGAGACCAGAGGGTCACAGGACCCAAGGCAGCATGGATTCACAGTGGGAAGGTTATGTCAGACAAATCTAATAGATTTCTTTGACTGGGTGACCAAAGAGTAGATCAAGGAGGGGCTATGGGCATGGTCTCCCTAGACTTTAGCAAGGCATATGACACAGTCCCACACAAAAGATTAATCTACAAGTTGGCCAGCCTGGGAGTGGGTGCCAAGCTAGTAGCCTGGATAAAGAATTGGCTGGAGAACAGGACACAGAGGGCAATAATAAACAGAGTCCACTCTGAAGAAAGGGGGGTTACTAGTGGGGTACCGCAGGGTTCATTACTAGGACCGGTCCTCTTTAATGTCTTTATAAGCGTCACTGTAGAGGGACTAGAAGGAAAAGTATGTCTTTTTGCAGACGACACAAAGATCTGCAATAGACCAGATACACAAGGTGGGGTGGAAAGTGTTGTATTATGGCAGGAATGCTACAAAAGTGTTATATGTGTATACTGTGATATTATGACATGAATGCTATAAAAGTGTTATAAGTGTAAAACAGATTTTAACTAAAATGTTAAGGCCAGGTAAAATGGTATTAGAATGGGGTGAAGAAGGATGTTTTGCATCCAATCAGATGTTCTAATCAAGGCAAATTTGCTGTGCTTGAAAGAAATATTTTGTACAAAGCACATTATTCTTTTGGTGCAAAATAAAAGGTCATGACAAAACTTTTAAATTTAGCCAGCCAAGACAGGTGTGCAAGCAGAATGAGAGGGTACATGCAGAGCTGTCTGGGTTATTTCCCTATTTTATGTTGTTTTTGTCCAAAATGTATAAATTGAAGCAAGAGTCAAGACTATCCACTATGTTCTTGTCTTGAGACTTTGGCTTTTCTGTCTTCTTAGACAGGTTATTTTTAATAATGTAAGTTCCTCTTAAGACCTGTGACAAATAATGTTTTTTTTTTGTATAAATCAAATGTCAACTGAAACTTTTTATGTAGCAACTGCTGACAGATGTATCTTGTGATAAGTGTATCCTGGGCCCTTATCTCATGACTTGTTGTTTTGCCTTTTTTGGCTAAGAGGTTTTATTAACCTTGGAATTCCCCTTCTCTGCATTTTTTTCATAAACAATCAGTGTATAAATAAGACTTAAACTGTAGGTCCTGTGTGTCCAAGAGGAATAGCCATAGATGCTGGACACCCACAAGAAGGGAACAAGTTTGCTTCACTTTTCTGTTCACCTGTAGCCCTGGTAGTAAATAGCCAACAGCTGTTTAGAATTGATCATGTTAGAGGTAAAATTGTTAGCGCTTATTTGGGTATTAATAAATTGCAACTGATTTAAAACAACATCTGGTATCAGGTGGCTTTATTGGATTACCAGGGACCACTAACCACGAATCTTGTGACTTTACTACCTTACTGTCATCATTGTGGTATAGTTTCCTTATTTACAAATTGGCCAAGCCAGCCAGCAGGTGGTTTTGGTTCTGGTCTTGGTAGATCCTGTAAAGCCTAGTGTTTACTCCAAACAGGGTCCACACAGGTAAGGGTCATAAGCTAACTGTGGGACTGGGAAAAAAGAGTCTAAGACTCTGAGTGTTCGAGTGAACTTGAACCTTCAGGTAAAGGTCTATGGAGCAGCTAAAAGCTGGGTAAGGGTAATGTATATGTATGTGGGGGTCTGAGGACCCCAAGTTTAGGGATATGTGAAGAGATGTATTAAGGAAACATCTCTCAAACAAACAAGGGAAACTGCCCTTCTAATTTGTGCCTGCTTGATAGCAGGTCAGAGAAAAGAGAAAATATATATAGTGTTAAAGCCGATGATGGCTTTCACAGTTCAGGCTGCTTTTTAGTAGAAAAGTGGTGTCTGATCAAGTACTGTTAGATAAGCAACATTTAGAGAAAGAAAACAAACCACTGTGGATGCATACACAGTAGGTGTGACTACAGATGGGTTGATTTGAAAATCCCCCCCCCGATGTTCACTATCTGCGCAGCTTTAAGTTTTTTGTATCAATTTCAAGTTCTCTTGCCTCCTATTGTGGCTGAAACATTTGATCACAAACCCAGGTACTGGGGACCTCCACCAGTTGGATCTCAACCTAGTACCTAGTACTGCTACAGATTTTATTGTTAAACTACAAATCAGAGCTCTGGAAAAAGACTTGGTTTGGCAGGTTACTGAAATGGCCAAAAGGAAACCTTTGAAAGGATTAATAGCTGCAGTACTTGGAGGTTATCATGAAGTTTTTATTTAATTATTTATTTAGCTTTTGTTAACCAGGTAAGTACACTGGACAAACATATGCCTATTTTCAGGTACGACCCGGGAGAGTACAGGAAATCAAAGAACATACAGAGTACAATTTGAAGCAAGTAGGGCAGATACACAGATGTCAGGAGAAGCATAACATACATAGTAAGATATCTCAGGTCACGACAGTAATCATAGTCAATATGCTAAGGTACAGCGTCACTGACACAACGTCACCAGCAATATATATACAGATATATACAAAATTTACACATTTGCAAGATACATGGAATGAATACACTCAAGTATACTGTGCAGAGGACCAGGCTAATCAGGGAGGGTTAAGACAGCTGATGAAAGCTTCAAGTGGTTCCACAGGGAGGTGCGTAGGCCCGACTGGGGGGAGGTCCAGACCTGGACAGGAAAGGAGTCCCATAGTCTAGGGGCACATGACACAAAGTCCCTGTCCCCCATTTTGGTATGAGTAGGAGGGACCTTAAGGATAGCAGGGCCCAGTGATCTTAGGGGTAGGTAGCGGGGGCTGCTGGCACAAGGAGCTCCACCAGTCCGGGGGGGGTGCCAGTACCCAGTACCTTACCCGTGAAACTGCCCACAAAAAAATTCAAATAATTGGGCGAGGAGAGCCAGTTGAGCTTACTGTATAGATCACAGTGGTGAGTGAGATGAGGGACTCCAAAAGCAAAACGGCAGATGTTATTATAGGCAACGGTCCATCTAGAGAGGTGGATCTTGGCGGTATTGGCAAACAAAAGGAGCCCATAACAGAGGGATGGTAGAAACACCCCTCTAGACAGTGCTAGGTGAGCAGCCGGAGTAAGGTTATTCTTTGCCCTGTAAGCCAGACCCAATTTCCTGTTAACAGCTCTACACGCATTTTGGATATGCTGACCAAGATCGAGCTGAGGGTCAAGTGTCACCCCAAGGTATTTGACAGAATCTGTGGTGAGAACAGGAGTGCCATCAATACCCGAGATGCACATAGGAAGAGAGGAGGCCTTTAACTTGGCCAGGGAACCGAACAGCATGGCCTGGGTCATTTTAAGATTTAGGACCAGCTTATGGGATGATATCCAGGAATGGACACTCCTGAAACCCTCACTCAGTTGGTGGTTAATGACCCCAATATCCTTTGAATGAGTGATTGTTGTCATTCTTCTGAATCGGGCCAGTGAATCAGAAAAGAAGAAGGAAGATACCTTGGCACAGGGTAAGTCTGTGTATTTTGTTTTAAAAGTTTTTTTTTAATTGTTGTCTGTTTCTTTTCTGCAATACATATACTAAACAAGGTAATGCTCTCTCTCTCTCTCTCTCTCTCTCTCTGTCTCTCTCTCTCGCTCATTTTCCAGTGTATAGCTGTGTTCTGTAATTATGTTCTGTTGTCAATGTTGCAAGATAGCATTGACTGCCTTTGGCGCAGAACATGTTACAGTAAAAAGAAAAAGAAAAGCTTTTTTGCCTCATATCTGACTGTTTTAATTAGTTTTATTTTTAATAAAAGATTTGTGCTGCCTAGATAGGGTCAGCGAAGGACTTTTGTATGTAGGATGTTGATTGGAGTAAGTTAGTTTGAGAGGGAAGAGCTATGACATCATAGATTGCAATGTGTAAAAAGATTTGTAGTTTGCAGACAGTGTGCCAAGCAGATGCTAGGTGATGATGTAATGTGTTAACAGCTATGAATGACTTTATCATACTTCTAGTTAAAATCAGAAACGTTTTGCGAAAGAGAAGTAAAATGTTCATCTCAAAGATTTCAAAATGGCCGAGTGCCATATTTTGGCTATGCGCCAAAGGGTGTAACCATGTTATACTAGATGTGTCCACATACAGATGGTATGTTGTGCTGTATTTTCAAATATGATCTTGTTTGGCTTCAAATAGAAATAAGGAAGTTTCACTTTATAAAGTAGTTAGAAGGTGCTTGAAAAGTTTTGCTCTGAAAAGATGTGGCATGAAGATATATGAATTTGCTGGTTCAAGTATTTGTAGTGTGTTACAAGATAGGCAGTAGGCAGCACATATCTAAAACACTTACAGTTTTCTAATGAAACTATGGGCATTACCTCAGCAAATTGGTGTCAAATAATGTGTCTTAATTTGTGTTAAGTATTTCTTTTCGTGTGTCTGTGGTGTGTATGTACTGTCTTAGCCAGCAGCTTTACTTTGTGCTTTTTTGTTATTAAAAGATACTCTAATATCAGTAGTGTTCAAGGACATTACAAAAACAGCTGGGTTTGAGCGACCCTTGCTTGCACACTGTGTAACCTTTTGCACACTACTTGACCTTTTGTGTTTCAAAATGTTATGTTATTAACAGTTCAAACTTGATGTGTGTTCCCTACCTAAAGCACAAATTTTCACACAAAATGTGTGTTTTCATGGAACCACACCAAGGGTGAACCCTACCATATTATTATTTTTTTTTATATAGTATTTGCACTCTGTCCAAGCAAAAAGGGCAGACTATTTTTTTTCTGGTCTTGCAGCCAATGCAGCCAATGCTCAAGGCCTTCCTCCACGAAGGTGTGGTTGTAGCAGCTCCTTTGTTCCTGAACAATATCATATGATTCCCATACCATGCAAGGCACTCAAGCTGGAAGAGGGGATTATTCATCACCTCCTCATATTTGTTTACTTTTTATATATATATACAGTATACTGTTAAAAAGAAATATTACAGCTGTTTTTGAGAGAGTTTACCATCTACAGTTAAAAACAATGACTTTTGTTTTTATATGCGACCATGGTGTAATCATTTTTTTTTTCCTTTCGAAAATGCATTCTAACAGATACATACGTACAGTATTACCATCAATCCAGATCTTTTGTGAACTCAACTGACATTTTGTCATGCTTAGGATAAGGGAACCCAGGGATGCTTGGCTTCTTTTATCCTATCAGAATAATCTTGTTTTATTTTTAGAATTGTGTATGTTTGTGTTTTTTTGTTTTGTTTGTTTGTTTGTCTGTTCTCTTTCTTCTACAGAAAACAAAGTTTTCCATCTTTATAGTAAGGTCTGAAACTTACTAAACTAATGGCAATATTATTCTGTTATAATTTAAAGTGTGGTAGATGGGGATTGTAATGGGGCCAACCCATTACCATTTATCCAGTGCACATTTTTTTAAGGTGCTGTATGACTGGCTACTAATATTGCCAGACCATTTCTGGGTTAATATCCATGTCACCATCCACAGCTAACCTTTTTATTGCTACAGTATTAGAGTTCCCTCTTCCACCACAGTAGGAGCTCGAAGGGGGGGGGCATACTACCCTTCTTTCCAGTGTAATACCCACAAAGGTTGCAAGGTACATCACTGTCTCCCCATAGGGGTAAATACAAGAAAATGTGTATTTGCTAATAACTATTTCTTAGTTACAGGTTTTGAAAAGACCAAATGTATTTTAACAAAAACAGAATGGTCGATTGCTCAAATATTTCTTTCAACCAAACTAAGTAATTTTTACCAAGGACTGCAACTTATGAACTTAAACTGTGCCCCGCCTTCTGCACCCTATTCTCTAGTTATGTTCAACAAGTAAAGTCACAATGCTCTAAGATTCCTGGACTCTAAACTAAACTTGCAGTCTACATTTGTTCTGTTGTTTAAAATATATTTTATTCATTATGCTCAATACTGATATTGTTCTATTGCAAAAATGCTTATGTTTTATGTTTATGTTATAATATTTTGATGTACATCTTGCTATACTTCATCAAGAGTGTATTCAGAAAACTGCTCCACATTATAAACATTTTAAAGGCCCATAACCAACCTAGATGCTGAGGCCAGCACTGCTGACCCACCCCTACAATATGTTCCAAGCAAAACCTCAGACAAGTGAATGCTCCATTTGTCTCATTACTCACAGGTACCCCTGGAAACTAAAGTGCACTCTATGCAGGTTTTGTAATTTTAAATCTTAACAATTATAATATGGCAGAAGTTAGATTCTGCTCCAGAATCTATGCTTCAAGGTTCCATGGCAGGCCCTTTTACTTGTCAAAGGTGCTATAGGCACTATTACTAGTAGGCATAGGCCAACAATATTATATATATATATATATATATATATATATATATATATATATATATATATTTCCACTATTGCATAGTGTAACAGGCATATTGCCATAAACTATTTGTTTGAAGTGTGTTATTGTAACATTACAAGATTTTATAACTCAGGTCTCAGTTAGGCCTGCCAGCAACACATAAGCAGGAAAATCATGTTCGTCACTGTCATAGCTTCTTCTGCGATTTAAAAACAGGGTGTAACCATAACATTGTCTTGGATTCACAGATGGTCAAACGGTATGATTGAACCTTGGCCTGCACCCCTAGGTGTGCGGTTGACATCCCATTTTTTTCTTTTCTCTTTCTACAATTGTCAGAATTTAGGCTTTGTCACACCACTCTTTATTAAACAAAAAGGTTATTGGTTTAACAGATTGTTATTTATGTGTTCTTAACTCAGTTTCTAACACACTTTGCAAGTTTGCAGGTTTCCGCGGTGTGGCACACATAACATCTTCATGTACAACAGCAGTAACACTTTCATCTAAGCTGCAAATACCTTTATCTTTTTCCTGAAAAGAAAACAATTGCCACAGCTTCAATGTTATCATCATTTTTGTGCCCGACTGGCTCCATATAAGGACTATTACATAAAATAGAATATTATGACCTCTGCAAGTGTAATGTTTTCAGCAAAATTACACCTATTTGTAGAACTTTAAATAAATTGAGAAAGGTTTAGCCAGTTTAGACTCTACAATCAATCTTATTGTTTCTGCTTACTATAAAGCTAAGTCTGGGGTGGGGGCAATCCCCTAACTTCAGCAAGAAGATTTTTCTTCACTTGATCTTCAAGCAAGACATCTATTTTCTTCACTGCTGCTTGTTCCTAACACGGCTGGTACTTTATACAAACTTGTTGCTTTGTTATGGACTGTGTTCTTAATTGTTTTATTGTGAACTGTCATTTTTTTATGGACTGTTAATCTTTATGCAAGGGTGTGATCAACCTCCACAACACAAATGCTATGCCAGTGTGAGTGTGGCTGCTCCATTAAAAGGACTAAGTGCAAAATCTAATGCACCCCCTGGCAAGGCCTCTGCAAATTCAGTTATCCATCAACCCACAGCCTGAACACTTACTTTATTATGTTGGTGTTTTTTTTTTAAATTATTGTCTGCATAGCTCCATGTTCTTTGTCAGGTTACTACCGTTCTGCAAATGACATTTCACCTGTACTGTAACTATGCCAACTTGTGGTTACTTATATGAACTTTATGGACTGTTACTTATATGAACTTTCTAAACTGGTCGTATACATTTTATAATGACCTCTTTGTTAAGAGGCTATTAACAGATTCTTCAATCAAGCTCCAAGGGTGTGCCACACCTCAACAGATAGGCAGCATCTAACATTTCCACTCTCAAAGTGGATTCAATGAACTTTTTGTCGACACATGCTATTATGTTATGTTTTGTTTTATTGTACATTCTATTCAATTGTTTTCTGCACTATTATATGATATCAAACATTCACTATCTTTTATACATACCACTTGTGGTGTTGACATGCCTAGTTTCTGTTTTGTCACAACCATACCATTCCAGTTTTTTTCATTCTGTGATTACCCCTGTACCAAGTCCAGAATAGGATTCCTTTCATGGTTACCTTGACTATCTGTATGCTATCAACCAGTTTTTAAAAGGTTTTTCATGCAATTAATAACACTGTGTTGTAATCAATTATAGATTGTTTTTCTAGCTTAAAAAGAAAAAAATGTAGCTTGCATTATAATAGCTTAAACAATTATGTAAGGTAAAAAAATAGAATGCTATTAACAGATTAAGATTAAAAGTGTTTAGTTATACTAAATTTATATACTAATCAAAGCATTATCTGTGGGGGTTTGGGACTCCCCCATGGGTCTTCCCTCACCCTCATGGTGGGGACTGTTGTATTATGGCAGGAATGCTACAAAAGTGTTATATGTGTATACTGTGATATTATGACATGAATGCTATAAAAGTGTTATAAGTGTAAAACAGATTTTAACTAAAATGTTAAGGCCAGGTAAAATGGTATTAGAATGGGGTGAAGGAGCATGTTTTGCATCCAAGCAGATGTTCTAATCAAGACAAATTTGCTGTGCTTGACAGAAATATTTTGTACAAAAGCACATTATTCTTTTTGTGCAAAATAAATGGTCATGACTAAACTTTCAAATTTAGCCAGCCAAGACAGGTGTGCAAGCAGAATGAGAGGGCACATGCAGAGCTGTCTGGGTTATTTCCCTATTTTATGTTGTTTTTGTCCAAAATGTATAAATTGAAGCAAGAGTCAAGACTATCCACTATGTTCTTGCCTTGAGACATTGGCTTTTCTGTCTTCTTAGACAGGTTATTTTTAATAATGTAAGTTCCCCTTAAGACCTGTGACAAATAATTTTTTTTTTGTATAAATCAAATGTCAACTGAAACTTTTTATGTAGCAACCGCTGACAGATGTATCTTGTGATAAGTGTATCCTGGGCCCCTATCTCATGACTTGTTGTTTTGCCTTTTTTGGCTAAGAGGTTTTAATAACCTTGGAATTCCCCTTCTCTGCATTTTTTTCATAAACAATCAGTGTATAAATAAGACTTAAGCCATAGGTCCTGTGTGTCTAAGAGGAATAGCCATAGATGCTGGACACCCAGAAGGAGGGAGTAAGTTTGCTTCACTTTTCTGTTCACCTGTAGCCCTGGTGGTAAATAGCCATCAGCTGTTTAGAATTGATCATGTTAGAGGTAAAATTGTTAGGGCTTATTTGGGTATTAATAAATTGCAATTGATTTAAAACAACATCTGGTGTCAGGTGGCTTTATTGGACTACCAGGGACCACTAACCACGAACCTTGTGCTTTTACTACCTTACTGTCATCATTGTGGTATAGTTTCTTTATTTACAAAAGGATGAGAAGTGACTTGGCAAGGCTGGAGGAATAGTCAAATGCATGGCAGCTTAGATTCAGTGCTAAGAAGTGCAAAGTAATGCACCTGGGAAACAAAAACCCAGGGGAAGAGTACACAATGGGGGGTAAGATACTAACAACAACAAAACTGGAAAGGGACCTGGGGTAGTCATATCTGATGACCTAAAGGTGGGCAAGCAATGTTAGAGGGCAGTAAGGAGGGCTGGGGGATTCTGGGATGCATAGGGAGAGGCATCACCAGTAGAAAACAGGAAGTTGTTATCCCTCTGTACAGACACCTGGTGAGACCCCATCTGGAGTACTGTGTTCAGTTCTGGAGACCCAATCTCTGAAAAGACATAGACAGGATGGAGGCAGTCCAGAGGAGGGCAACTAAGGTGATGCAGTGTCTGCACCAGAAGACATATGAAGAGAGACCTAAGGAGCTTAATATGTATAGCCTTGAGGAAAGGAGGGAGAGGGGAGACATGATAGAAACTTTCAAGTACCTCAAGGGAATCAGCAAAGTCCAAGAGGGTAACATCCTTCAGAAAAAGAGGTGTGCAAGAACAAAAGGCACAATTTGAAGATTGGGGGGAACAGCTCAGAGGTAATGTGAGGAAGTATTTTTTCATGGAGAGGGTTGTGGATGCATAGATCAGCCTTCCTGAGGAGGTTGTGAAGTCAAAAACAGTGGTGGATTTCAAGAATGCATAGGACAGTCATAAGGCAATTCTAGTGGGTGGAGGTAGGAAAAAGTAGGCTGTTGGTTAACTAGGATCTGCAGCTTATCCATTAGGTAGGGAAATGGCAGACTGGGTGGGCCAAGCAGTCTTTATCTGCCATCAAATTCTATGTTTCTATGTTTCTATGTCCATGTGTCTGGTTGCGAGGGAGGGGTGTGGTCCCGCTGCAATGACGAAACTGTCCCTCATTACAGCGGCAGATTTCTTTCAAGTGCAGCCCTCTCTCTGAAACTGCTGTCATCAGCAGCTTCCCCATTGATTGGTGGCTGAGGGATGCACCCAATAAAGCATCTGCTGCATTGGCCACAGCACTGACACACCTCTGAAATGGTACTGTCCCAATATGTTTCTTGTGGACTGTGCGCACAAGCAAACATAAAAAGGAAAAAGAATAAATAAAAAAAGTACAACAAACTGTTCCTGCTGTGTGAATTCCTTTCAATTCAATTACTTCATTAGGCACTGTTTTAGAATTTACTTTTCTTCCCCAAGGTATCCCATCAAAAAATAATTGTCCGTGGGTACACCTTCTAAATCCCCCCTCCGTACCATGGCTAACTAGCCCTTATTTAACACAAATATTCATCCAATATAGGAATATTTTCTATCTCTTCTTTATACAAGTAAAGCTTGAGCCATCGTGCATTATATTTATAAACATGGTAACATAGAGGTTGATGGCAGATAAGGACCGCAAGGCCCATCCAGTCTGCCCATTTCTTTTTCTGCCTTATAAATGTGCCATTGGCCTTTGCTCTGTCAGTGGCCTATCTATTCATACTCATCTGTATTGCTCCCTTATGCCTTTCCCATGCCTGTTTGAAACCCTGCACTGTATTCATAGCCACCACTTCCTGAGGTAGGCTGTTCCATGCATCCACCACTCTTTCTGTGAAAAAGAATTTCCTCACATTCCCCCTTAATCGGCCTCCCTCTAATCTCATGCTGTGTCCTCTTGTCCTGCTATTTTTCTTATATTTAAACATGTTAGACTCTTTCACCTTGTTAATGCCCTTAAGGTGTTTGAATGTTTCGATCATATCACCTCTCTCCCTCCTATGCTCAAGGGTATACATTTTGAAATCCATATTTATCCACTTGTAGTTTCAATTGTGCCATGATGGCTTCCATCAGTTTAATCTGTTCCATATTTTGAAACCAGTTCTGTATTGTTAGTTTATTATTTGTTAGCCACCTTTGAGTTAAAACCTTGTTGGCTGCAGCTATTAAGATGTAAAAAATATATTCTGAGTCTGGTCTCTGCAACTCTGAGGGTGGTAAGTCCAGTACAAAGTTCTCAAAGGTAAGATCCACTGTCAAAGATAAAATGTTCATTATCTCAGAGACTTTAGCCCAGTATTCTGTCAATGCTAGACAAGACCAGAATATATGATAATGGGTGCCTTTCTCACTGCACTGCCTCCAAGATAGATCTACTGCACCTGTCCCATAATGTTTAGAAATCATAGGGGTTATAAAAAATCTAGTGCATATTTTCTATCTAAATTCCCTCCATGATAAAGCAAATGTTGTTTTGTGGATACCCTCCCATATCTTATCCCAATATTTATCAGATAGTGAGTGAGCTATATCTGCCTCCCTCCTATGCTGCATATTCTCTCTGGCTACTTGGCCATCTCCCTCCCTCAACAATGAGCAGATCTGGGTTATAAAATGCTTAGTGTCTGTACTGTGGCTTTTGAGCGTAACCAAAAGGACTCCCTGTGGAGGAGTCTTTGTAAGTTCTGAAATGCCAATATCTGTGGTAACATAATGCCTGCACTGTGAAAATGTATACAAATCCAAGGCCTACAACCTAAATTCCTGTTTAAGGATTTTGAAAGGTTTTAAATTTCCCCCTGCATCAAGTAGTTGTATTAGCAGGTACAAGCTCTGTTTTTCCCATGATTTTAAATTGAGTTCTCCTCCTCCACCTATCAGCCTTGACAAGTGTTGTAACATTGCAAATTTCCAAACTGGTGTTGGCACTTCCCAACTCTGCCTTGACCTTAACCACATCTTTAGACTGTGCTTAGTCCATATATTATTTATTTCTGAAAAGTCCTTTCATGTCACCACACATGGTAAAACATGAGTTGATATATATGGATGTGCACATTCCTATATCTCAGGCCATCCAATAACATTATCTGGTCTTAAAATGTTTAATATAATTAGTAATTGGGCTGCCTCATTATATTTTTCCAAGTGTGGGAGTCTCCACCCACCCTGTGATTTGAATTCAGCTAATAATTGCCATTGAATTATTGGCCTTTTCCCGGCCCAGACAAAATATAACAACTTTTTCCATAAACCTTTCCAATCTTTTGAGGGTATGGGGATGGGTAAAGTTGAAAAAGGAAATAAAAACTGGGGCAACACATTCATTTTGATGGTTTCTATTCTATTAGCAAAACTTAATGGAAGCACATTCCATCTTTCAATATCCTCAAAGATTTGTTGGTTTAAAAGGCCATAGTTACACATATATAGTCTAGTTAAGTCTTCTGGAATGTAAAATTCCCAAATATCTGACTTTTCCCTTAACCCATTTATATGGGAGTCTTTTTGTCAAACTAGGTGTTATTGTTCCATTAATTACCAAAATTTCAGATTTATCTGTGTTAATTTTAAACCCTGATATTTGACCAAATTGTACCAATTTATAAACTGGGGAAAATATTTTTCTGGATCTGAAAGATAAATCAATGTGTCATCAGCATACATTGATATTTTATTAATATGTCCATTAACTACTATTCCCATAACATCTTCTGTCTGTCTTACGGCAGCCGCAAATGGTTCCATGCTGATAACAAATAACAACAGTGAAAGGGGACAACCCTGACAAGTGCCCTTCTCTATTTGAAATGTGTTTGATACAGTACCATTAACTCAGACTTGGGCCTTGGAATCAGTATATAGCATCCTTAATCAATTCAGAAAACTTGTTCCCACCCCCATATGCTCCATTACTGTATGTAAATACATCCAATTAAGGTGGTCAAATGCCTTTTTTGCATCTAGAAATATAGCAATTTGGGGTATTGATTTGTGCTTGTGGGCCATAACATTTAGTAGTAACCTAATATTATCTGTTAAATGCCATTGGGGTATAAACCCAGTTTGATCAGGGTGAATTAAATATGCTATGTGCTGTTGAAGTCTTTTTGGTAGAATCTTTGTTAAAATGTTCATGTCTTGATATCCGGTTCTGCCATGGAGCAGAAAGCAGCTTAAGAGTGAGCCTCTGATCCCCAGGGACAATTTCTTCCGCATCTACTGACCAAAAACAATCAAAATGTCAAAAGAAGGTCGAAAAAGAGATAGAGGACCACCCTCCTTGCTCAGAACCCTGACAAAAAGGGATGGAAGGGGCGAAATGCCCCCTTCTAGCTCTGGGCGCAGTAAAAGCCATTCGTGAAGCAGCACGTGGGGCTCGGGCTATGATACTGAGGCTGAGGCAGATCTCCTCCGCGTACAAGATATGAAACCATCCTAAAGGAAATCAGAGATTCTGGAGCAGATTCCAAAAAAGAATTTCAGTCCTTGGCACAACAGATCTCATGTATTGATACCAAGGTACAAAAAGCAGAGGAGAGAATAAAAGAATTGGAAGAAAATAATAAATATCTTACAATTGCAATGGAAGCACTGGTCCAACATGCAGCAGCACTACAAATTAAATGCATTGATTTCGGAGGGTCGATCAAGACGCAGTAACCTAAGATTGTATGGATTACCTGAGGGTGCGGAGGAGCCTCCAAAGACAGCGTTAATCGAAAACTTGCTAAAAGACATACTTGACTTGCCACCGAACTATGCTTTTGCTGTAGAAAGGGCCCATCGCTCGTTAGGCCCCAAGCCTGTTGGAGCAGATGCCCACCCCCGCTCCATAGTCTTTAAACTCAGCAGTTATAAAATCAAAGAGGACATCCTTCGGAGAGCGTGGGCCAAAAAAGAGCTGACATACCTTGCGTCTCGGATTTCCTTAGACCACGACTATGCACCCGAGGTACAACAGGCCAGACAATTGTACACTCTAATTCTTAAAATACTATGAGTGAAAGGTATTAAGTTCCAAAACCCATTTCCTGCTAAACTTCGTGTGCACTGGGAAGAGGGCCCTCAACTTTACCTGAATCCAAGGAAGGTCCTGGAAGCCACGAGGGAAAAAGGAATTCCAGTGCCTGTGACTGAGGCAGATTGCTTGATGAAACACAATCACTCCTCCCAGATACGGCACTCACTCAAACAGGCGCGACAGTGTCCCGCTGCTGAGAAAGGCACTAGAAGCCATGGAGCAACTATGAGCTGTGAGATCAACAAGGTCGGTGGTGGAAGGCGTATCTTCAGGTAGCTGAAGGGGCTAAGGACACTCCATTGGTGCGGAGTAGCTGCAACATATATTTTTCAATTTTTACCTCCTTACATCGGGGTAAAGTGGCCCGGAAAACTGAGGGGTAGAAACCGAAACTGACACTCCTTCTTTGGTTTGGTTTTTCTTTCATGGGCCAGATCACTCAAATCATTTAGAGACTGGGGAAATGTCTTTATCTCTGCTATATTTAAAAAAAAAAAAAGAGAAAAGGGGGTTGGTTTAAAATAATGTTTTGTTTCCCCACAATCCCTTAGATTTCCAATATGCCTAACCAACAGCACATAACAAGTATGGTGGTGCCTCTAGTTTGTTATCTTACTGTTGGGAATCTAGGTTATAACTATAATTTTGTAAACTTAACTACTGTGCTTGACCTTCTTTTTAGTTGTAGCAAATGACGATGGGGAAGAAGTACTTTCTGTTGCATACAAATGTGTTAAGTTAAAACTAATTAGTGCCTTGGGAGAATTGGTAAATGAATACTCTCCTCTTATATAATTACCTACTGTTTGAACAGGCACGTATGCACCTTATTACAAATCTCTCCGTAGGAGACTTTTGTTGAGGAGGACCTGTAGATTCAGGGTAACATCCTCTTCTACCTCTCCCTGTAGTCTTTCTCCTAACACCCATATACTAGGGGGAGGATAAGGGATCCTAAGGTTTTTTTTTGATCCCCCACCTTGGAAGCCAAGCCCTATTTTAGGGCACTGAAAGTGTTGTTCGTTGTTTGATGCTTTCCAACTTAAATATTGTTGAAATAGTTACTGTTTTAGTCGTATTACAGATTCTCTCACTGATTTTCCTACCACTATCTTTTGCTTACTCTTTCTGTGCCTCTACTCTCGCTATCCACTTTGCTAACTCTTCTCTAGGTACAACACTGAGTCAATCTGTTTTTTTCTTTCTCGTAGTGTGTCAGCTTTTAGAATTGCATTTGAAGAAACAACCATATAAGGGACACTGCGCTGGAAGAGTCCTTTTTACTCCACAGACATGGTAGCTAAGCCCTCAACTTTTTGCTTGTTTAATGTAAACAGCTTAACTAATCCAGTTAAGCGTAGCAAAATATTATCATTCCTTAAGAAGACAGGTGCTGAATTTTTTCTACTGCAGGAGACACACCTTTCTTTGCAGGAAAATCAAAAATTAGCAAAAATGGGTTTTTGCGCTGCGGCGTGTGCAACATACGGAAAAGGCCGCAGGAGAAGGACAGCTGTGCTTGTCCCTACCAAAACCCCCTTCGAGCAGACAGTGCAGCTGGTAGATGGGGAGTGTCATTTTGCTTTTCTTAAGTGCCGTTATTTTGGACAGAACCTGACCCTTGCTTCCATTTATGTCCCACCAGGGTCAGATTTTCAAGTTTACAGATGGATCTTTTGTAAAGTTACAGGAATGGGCAGAGGGGGAGGTGATTATTGGAGGAGACCTTAATCTGATTCTTAAGCCGGCACTGGACTCTTCCTCTGCAGTTACTTGCCGTAATCAGTCCCTCATTAAAAAAGTTGTTAAACTCTTCTCTGAACTAGGTTATGTCGACGTGTGGAGAGCTACACAAGGAAAACAGAGAAACTACACTTTTTTCTCGGCCCCCCCCCACCAGTCACATTCCAGGCTGGACTATTTTCTACTTCCTGTAGAGACAATTGGACAGGTGAAGGATAGCTGGATAGGGGATAGATTTTTATCGGATCATGCTCTAATTTTTTGTCAACTTCACCTAGGAGATTTAGTTAAAAAAATGTTTTGGAGATTTAACACATCTCTGCTTCAGGACCCAGAGGTGAAGGAGATGATCACAGACACTGTAAAGCAAGTGGTGGCTGAGAACACCTCCCCAGAGATACCAGCACCTTTGTTGTGGGATACTATAAAAGCCATAGTTCGGGGTAAATTTATTTCCATCTCAGCCTGTAAGAAGAGGCAGAGGGAAGCTAGGAAGGCCACACTGAAAAAATAAATAGATCTTTGTGAAACACAACTTAAAATTAAATATATGGCAGCAACTAATAAAAAACTTGGTCAACTCAAAGCAGAACATAACAAGTTGCTAGATTATCAGGTAGAGCAGAAGGTCCTTTTTCTTATTCAGAAATATTTTGAGGGTGGCCCTAGATCTGTTCACTTACTGGCAGTACAGCTGAGATCTCAGAGAGTGCGGGTATTGATCCCCACATTGTTACACTCAGTCACCAAACAAAGACTGACTCAGACCTTGGAGATTGTTTTGGCTTTCAGAGATTCCTATACCTCTCTGTATACTGCCCCACATCCACCTCCACAAGATAGTAAAATGGAACAGTTTCTGAAATGACTATCTTTGCCGTCCCTCCCTCCACAGACAAAAGTGGGACTGATGGCCCCTATCTCCAGTTTTGAACTGCAAAGGGTACTCTCGAACCTAAAAACAGCCAAATGCCCGGTTACAAACAGACTTCCGGGAGAGTTTTATAAACATTTCAAGGGTCAGTTGGTCCCACTGTTATTAATTGTCTTTAATGAGGTAATGCAGAACACGGGGTCCTCCCCCCGAATTCCTGGGAGCAAGCTATTATTTCAGTTATCCCGAAGCAAGGAAAAAACCCTAGACTATGTCCTTCTTATCATCCTGTTTCTATTCTAAATACTGACTACAAACTTTTCATGTCTATCCTTACTAAGAGATTACAGAAACTAGTGCCCCAACTGATTCATCTGGACCAAACTGGATTTATTCCAAACCATCAAACCCAGGATAACCTCCGTCGAACCACCCATTTGATAGACAATTTAAATTATACCCATCAACCTGCTATCCTATTAAGTTTAGATGCCAAAAAGGCTTTTGATTAGGTCTCATGGGCCTTTCTTTGGGCTGTGTTAGATAATTTTGGTTTCCCCGCTCAATTCATTAACACCATTTTCAAAATATATAAATCACCAATAGAATTTATTAGAGAAAATGGACATATTTCACCTTCTTTCAAATTAACTAGAGGTACAAGACAGGGGTGTCCCATGTCCCCTATTCTTTTTGCACTGTACCTAGAACCCCTAGCTCAAAGTATTAGAGAGAGTCTGCATGTAAAGGGAATTCGATTAGGAGAAGAAGAACACAAACTAGCCTTATATGCAGATGATATCTTGCTTTATATTATGGAACCAGAAACATCCATTCCTCACCTATTTCAGCACCTAAAAGAATTCTCGGAGCTATCTGGATACTCTCTGAATACCCATAAAATGGAGACAATCACTTTTAATTATGAGCCATCCCAGGCTCTCAAGGATAGATATCCCTTGAAATGGGACCTCCCTGCCATGAAATATCTTGGCATAAAATTATCACCTAATAATTCGTCTTTGTACCAATTGAATTTCCCACCATTGCTAAAACAAATACAAGCAGATATTGAGAGATGGTCCATATTACCACTCCTCTTTCACGCAAGAGTCCAAACTACTAAAATGAATCTCTTGCCCCAATTCCTCTTTTTAGTTCAGTACGTCCCCTGCTGGATTTCCAAAGGAAAATTAGATTCTTGGCAAAATATTATTTTAAAATTTGTTTGGCTGGGACAACGTCCCAGAATCAGGAAACAAACCCTTGTTTTGCAAAGGGAGCTGGGAGGTTATTGGGTGCCATGCCTGGAGGGGTATTGGGTGGCGGCTCAGACCAGGGTAGCCCTTCTGCTGCAACATTCGAGATACCTTGCCCATTGGAAATCTATGGACCTGGCTATCCCCCGCTCTCCTTCACTAGTGTCTCAGCTTTTTTCTCAGAGCGCTCTAGTATATGACTCCCCTCCCTTATTTACAGGCACAGAAGCTGCTCTTGGGAGATGTAGGAGGGGTTTTGTTAGGGGGGCCACAAGAGAATACCTCTGGAAGTACCGGACATGGACTCTTAGTGCACATTACACAGTGGCCCATCAAGACCCTTGGTACAAATGGCAGGAGGAACAAGGGTGTTGTGCACCGTGGCAATTGATGAAGGGAGAACAGGCACTAACATTCGAGGAACTCCGGGGAAAATTCCACTGGGGGCAAAGGGATCTCCTATTTTATTATCAGCTTAGGGATTACATAAAGAAACAACTCCAAAAATCTTTATTAAATTCTCGGGACTCCATACCGCCGACAGTGTTTGAACAGATCTGGCCTACTGAGAATGGAGGGAAGGCTATCTCCTTCCTATATAAAAACTACCTTAGTGATTTACAGCACTCAGCAACATATATTAAAGAGAAATGGGAAAGGGATTTAGGGGTAAATTTAAGTGAGACAAGATGGTTGCAATCAATAAAAAAACACGTGGCATTCCTCTTCATCCCCAGGTTGGCGGGAGTTTTTGTGGAAACTTAGAAGTAGATACTTTCAAACATCTGAACAGGTGGGTAAATGGAACCCTGCAACTACGTCCGCCTGTTGGCGAAAGTGTGGGGCCACGGTGGCCTCACAAGCCCACATTGTTTGGCACTGTCCAATATTAGAACGCTTCTGGACTAATATACAACAGCAATTGTATAAGGTCTTTAATATTAGGACTCCCTTAGGGCCAGATCACCTGATCCTTGGCTTATATCCCTTGGAAATAAGGGGGAGAGAAGCCCAATATCTCTGGAACATCCTAGTAGCGGCTGCCTGTAAGGCGATTACTAAGAAATGGCTGTCCCACTCCTCCCCATCTGTATGTGAGTGGAAGGAACTGGTTGAAAATATAAAAACTCTGGAAAGAATAACCTATTCTCTTGCCCTGAAGTCCCCACAATTCATAAACAGGTGGATTAGATGGGAGGCGCTTTTGTGGGGGACATAGTTGAGGGAGGGTTCAGAGGAAAAGATCAGATATTGTTCTCTATGAGTTCATCATCTGAATGATAATAAGTACTGTTGCAATGGATGGGAGGGGAACGGGAAGAGGAAAGAGTATATTTAAAAAACAAAATTGGGGAAGCTGTCGCCTTTTCTTTTCTGTTTTAGTCCTATTCACCTTAAATTGAAGCTGGTTCCTGGACAGAGTTGTAATTTTATGCTACTTATACTAAATTCTACTGCCAGTGGACCTAGGATAAGTGGAATTGAGGCTTTTACTTTTTTCTCTATCTCTCTTTTTTCTCTTTCTTTTTATACAACTTTTTCTTTCTCTTCAATATATGTAATCTGTAATCTTTCTAGAGATAAGTACTGGTCGTATATATTTCTGTTTTTAATTATTAGCTAGAATTCTATGTGCATAGTTATAAAAGTTAATTTATTACTTAATTTAGTAAGGAACAAATTATAGAGATTCTATAAGCTTAATTTTTTAGTGATAATATTATTTGATTTTATGTTTTTAATTTGACTATTTGTGCCTCTAGTTAAAACAAAATGTATATTATAAGAAAAACTGGGAGTATCCACTATGCTGTAAAATGGAACTCCTAGATATAAGTTTTTCTAAATGTCAAATATACTGTACATGCAAAATCCTTGATACAGATATGTACTAAATTGAAAATACCTTCAATAAAGATGAAGTATAAAAAAAATGTTCATGTCTTGATTTAGCAAAGATATGGGATGGTAATCTGCACACTTAACTAACCGTTTGCCCGGTTTAGGGAGAAGTGTCACTACAGCCTCCTGCCATGTTTGTGGTATAGCTTTTTCCTCCAAGCAAGAGTTACAGCAGATACTTCTGTTAAAATAGGGGCCACTGTATCTTTAAGCTTCATATAGAATTCTATACTGTACCCATCTGGGTCAGGAAATTTCCCTTGCTTAAAGTCTTGTATTGCTTGTTCCACCTCATGGGAGAAAACAGGTGCATCCAAACTCTCTCTCAATTTTTGATTCAACTGAGGCAGGTGCAAACTATCCCAAAAATTTTTATTTTGAGTATGAACTATGTCTGGTAGGCATCCTCTTTATAAAGCTTTTTATAGAATACTTTAAAGGTGTCTGCTATATCTGTGGGACTGGTTCATATCTCCTCAGGATTCCCCTCTTTGCTAATACCCAGAACCGTTCCATCCACCATTGTTTTTCTAAGTCTAAATGCTAAAAGCCATGCAGCATTCCCTCCTATCTCATGATATTTGTGATTGGTAAATCGCAAAGTCCCCTATCCCTTTATATCCTCAAATTGGCTAATTTCTGCTCTAGCTTTTTCTAAGAGTTTTAACGTTTTCTTATTGCTTGGATTCTGTCTGTGTTCTACCTCTAACTCTTGAACTGCTTTCTATAATTTATTAAATGTCAGTTAAGCCAGTTTCTTTCTCCCCACAGCATAGCTTATCAGCTCCCCCCGGTTACTGTGCTTACCGTATCCCATTGCAGTCTAGCAAAGCATTCTGCATTAAGATTGCTTGAGTAAATTTCTTTAATGGTTTCAGGTATTCTTTCCACAAATTGTTCCTCATTTAATAAAAACACATTTGGCCTCCATAATTTTCTTTTATCACCACATTTAGGGGCATAATGTAAAGAAATTGTTGCGTGGTTCCGAATGGGTGACAGTATGGATCTTAGAATTGTTAATAGTATGCAAAAAGGGCATCTGAATAAGTATCTATCCTTAAGTAAGATTTTTGTACATATGAAAAAAAAGTACAATCTTTCTCATTAGGGTGTTGGAATCTCCAAATATCTTCAAAACCGGCCTCTTGCATTAACCCCTGGAGTGTTTTTGTGGCAGCCTTATTTGTAGTGCTGCACTGTGAGGATCTGTCCAAAATTGGATGAAGTACACAATTAAAATCCCCCCCAGCACAGTCTATTCTGGTGGTAACACTGCAATTTCGCTGAATACTTCTTTAAAAAATGTTGATGCTCCTTCATTTGGGGTGTAAACATGTTATAAATGTAAAGGCTCCCCATGAATTGTGCCCGATATTCTGACAAACATACCCATATCATCAGTTTCTGAAGTTGTCATTATAAATGAGGATACCCATCTGATTAAAATAGCAACCCCTGATTTTTTTAACCCCTGGCCTTGACACTGCTATCACCTGACCCATCCATGACCTCTTAAGCGTCAAATGCTCAGCATGAGTCAAGTGTGTTTCCTGTAAAGAGGTGACATCGCAATCCATTCTTTTTAACTCTGTAAGTATTTTTGTTCATTTTACTGGGGAATGGACTCCTTTCATGTTATCTGAAATAATATGTAATTTATTCATTAGGACCTAGTAAGAAATCTTCTGAATGATACCTGTAACTCCCACCCAAAATGTATTTCCCAGTGCATCCTGATAGTCGTTTCTAACACAGCAGGCATTAATACACAAAGAACAAAAAACCTGAATGTCAGCAAGAACAATGTAACCATTTTAGAAATGTCAACATAAACTTTAACTTTGCTCAGTCTGTGTAGTAGACTGAGTCGTGATTTTCCATTATAAACCAAATAAATGCTTCCTAGGTGACTCAGCTCATAGACACTTAATGTTACATCTCAGCAGTAAATACTGGTAGGGCAGCTCATTGGCTGCTCTGTGTGGCACCAGAAATGGATGTTTTTTGGTCCTGGCCACTCCACACTATAGAATACCATCACTGTCATGAAACCAGGAACCCACCACCAAAGTTTCATGTTTCCCAAAGAAAATGAGACCTTTGTATTTCCACCTTCTCATGTATGTCCACAGTCCCAGAACATTATGATCTGTTAACTAGAAAAGGCATGCCTCACATTTAATATCCCATAAGCTAATGTGCAGAAGAGTTAAGCGTATATAATGGTTCTTGTCCCCCCCGCCCCCAGCCTGTATCAGGCTTTGAAAATATCTCCATTCGTCTGGATCAGCTCTCACCTTGTAAGTACCTGTCCTTTTCCAATCATCACAGTCTGTGATAGCTAGTGGGGCTGATTTTATGAAATTAGTACACAACCCCCTTTGTAACCTTTATGCCCAATCTTTTCTTCCTTAAATTCTCGCTTTTCCTCTTACCTGTGTTGTAGATAAACCCTATTTGAAAAACAAAATCATCAAAAGAGGAGTAACTTCCGATTGTTTTTTCCCATCCTCCCCACCTTCTTTATATATTCCTTCCTTCGCATCTTTTAACATGAGCTCCCCTCTTGTATTTGTTACTGTATTAAATCCTCCCTTAACCTGTGTTACAAAAAAAAAAAGGAAAATGTATATAGCTTTTTTTTTTTTGCCGTCAGATCACCACTGGTTCTGCAGAATTAAAGAAACAGAATGCAGAGCACTCTCCGTGGATCATACAACTGTTCCCACAGGGTCTATAACTACAGTCACCTCATTGTGTCTGCCGAGGATCCCACTTTGTCCTGAGCTGCCGTGCTAGTTCTGTGCTCTTAATCAATTTAGCTAAATCAGGCGCAAGTTGCCTGGGTAGAGACCATGGAGGACTGCTTTTTTACCTCTTGAAACCAGCTCCCAAGCACCCATCATTAGCTTATGCTCTAAAAGGTCCATATCCAGATCTAAACTGTAGTTTGCTATTCTTTAAGGAATAGTACAGCCTGTGCTAAAAATAAAAAGATCTTCGTGCCAGGGTCCAGAAATACTTTTAATTTTGCCAGAAAGTTTAATTGGGCTCTGATGTTTGTTTTCTCCCAAAGTTCCCAGATGACTGCTCGCACTTGATTCTGTTCTGCTTGTAGTTCCATCCAGAAGTCATGGTTGAAGAAAATGGGTGCCTCCCCGAACTGCAAATCCTTATGGTGCCATGCTTCTAGTAAAATGTGTTCTTTCTCCTGATATTTTAGCATTCTGATCACCCAAGAACATGGTCTTGCCTTGGGGTCTATAAGTCACGGACCTAGCAAACAGTGCACCCACTCCATTTCCAAAGAGTTATCAGAGGGTACAGACAGTGTAGTTTTTAGTAAATATTTAATAAAATCATTTGCTGCTGGAAATCCTTCTTCCATGTCCTCCTTGACTCTGTATATGCGAAAATTATGATGGCGGGCGTGGTTCTCCGCATCCTCAAGTCTTGAGTGAGTTAGACGGTCCCATTTCAGTAGATACAGCATGAGCCATTCATTAGTTTCTTGGGTCTCTGCAAACTACACCACCTTTGTCTCATTTGCTACCATCTTGTTGTCTATCCTGAGATCAGCGATTGATAATTCAGTTTTATTTAGTGTGTGTAAGATTTTTGGAATTGCTTTCACCGTCCTAGTTGGTGGACCCTCGTCTTCCAAGTTTGGTTCTAAGGAGGATTCTGAGGGTGAGCAGCAGCGAGAAGAGGCCATGAACCCATCCATGTATGCATCTATCAGGAGCTGTTTCATTTTTGCATTTGAAGCTGCCGATTTGCCTCCTTCTGCTCTCTGTGGTTTGCTTGACATTGACAAAATATCCTCCAATGTTCTGACTGCAACATTTCTTGTTAAATAGAGAGGATTAAGGATGATTGATCTGTGAACTGCAGAGATCAATTAAGGTTAGCCTGCTGCCATCACAGTGATGTCACCGGAAGTCCAGAATCGGCTGTGGCCATTTTCATAACCCTAACCCTGCCAGTCATCTAATTAGATGGCTAGAAAACCCTAGCAATGGCAGTAATGGACTGTGAGGGAGCATGATGTCAGAGACCCTCCCACTGTTCCTGGCAGGCTCAGGGAGCCAATGAGAGGGCATGCCAGGGCAGAAGGCTATGGAACCAGATAGGCCTGCTAGCACTTATTGTAATTAGGTGAATCAGGAAACAGGGAGTCATGGGACACATGCCCTGAGTACATGTGTACTCTTGATCCAGAGGGGAGTTGGACTGTGGTGATCGATCCTGGAGTCTGGGCTCCTTGGGAACCATGAAGCCACTACATAGCACTCCTGTGACTACTGTAAGAGTTAAGCCAAAAGCACTGCACTGTGAGAGTACAGCCAGAAGGGCTGTGCTGCTGTGAAGCATCTGAAAGCATGTCTGAAGTACTTCATCTCCTGGCCACTGGGATCTAATCCTGAATCCTGCTTGACCTGCTGCTGTGTGCTGTTTCTCACCTCGACTGAGCTGCTGCACCCATGGGTCATATGAGTGCTGGCCTCGCTGACTGTGGTCTTTGTACTTTTCCCATTTGGATTACAGTTACCTTGTTGGGATTAAAAAGTTGGTTTTCAAGCAATTCCCACTTGGGATCTCATGTTCTCTTTAATTGTACTAGTACACCATGACCTGTTGGGAGGGTTAAAATGCAAACTTGCTAATTGTTCAAGAAGTGCACCACTGAAAAAACCCGAGCAATGTAGCTACCAGGCCTGCACTGGGACTATGTAAGTCCTGGGTACACAGAGTCATTGGTTGCTGCTTCACACTAGAGATTGCAGTTTTAGTACTGGTACCTGCTAAAAAGTGTACTGCACCCTGTGCAGAGAAAGTCATCATGTTGTGCCTCTTGTTTAAGTGGGTACATCAGTGATTTTGTGGGGTCTAAGAGGGTGGTAGTCAAGATGGGACATGTTGGGTAGCCTGGTGGAAAGTGGGCCCTAAAAAATTGGTTTGACTACTAGATTCTGAAAGTTACTGGCCAACTGGCTACCTGTTCACAAAGTGATTTTTGAGCCCTTAAAAAGGATAGCCACTAAAAATGTTGATTTGGCTACCAGATTTTGAAAGCTAGTGGCCAAACTGACCAATAGCTCCAAACTGATTTGTCCCACCCTGGTGGTAGTGACCAATAGTACAATGGCTCCCAGGGGGTATTGTTACTAGGTGGCAGTTCATAATGTAACTTGCAACCGTTTATCCCTCTTTAGTTCCAGTTTCCAGGTCTGTGTTACACAATAAAAGCATTGTTCATTTGTTAAATTTTACTGGTGTGTGTGTGTGTATGTGTACCTATTTTGTGTAACCTGCTTGAATAGTCTATTGGTGATGTTAACAACTGCCTTATTGGTCCCCAGGGGGTAGTCCGGTCGAGTGCAGCCAAGTGTATGGAGGTGGGCAGGTACTGCATCCTAGGGAGTAGTGCTGCCAAAACATCTGACCCTCTAATTCTCTATGGGGGGAATCACTGCACTATTTCTTATTTGTTCTGTGATAAACTCCCCTACCCCAAGAAAAATCACTAACCCAATCCCTCAACCAGGTGGGCCCTGTAAAAGTGAGTTCTTCCTGGAACTTAACTCTACCAATTAATCTGGACTCCAACTACACCAGGTCAAGTGAGTCAAAAATTCTGAGTTGAATGGGATTTGCCAACCTGTAAGGACTCAGGTTAAGAGGTTCTGTCTTGGTCAGTTTGCAGGTAAGGCGGTTCTTAGACTATTTGGCTACACGATAGAAGTTGCGCCAAAATGGAGATGCAGGAGACACAACTCACAAAAAGGAACCAGTTTATTCAGCAAATAAACCACATAAATTAGAGCATGAGAAACGGGTGCAAACAACAAAATTTGAACTTTCAACCACAAAAATGCAACTTTCACAACTGTGTTTCTAAAATCACTTTATTCTGATTAGTGTGCTAGAATCATATCTATTATTATACTGTACTCGATAATTAAAATTCTCTGTAACTGTAAATGTGTACAATTCCGCCCCAGAGTTGGTATGGTTCCATTGGGTGCCATAGATACGAACATACGAATGTGCCAGCAGAAACAGACCACCCGGTCTATCTAAGTCTGCTCGAGTGTGTGCAGCCAACACCCCTAGTTTGCAGCTGCCCCACCCCCCCTTTGTCATCCCACTGCCACCCCCACCTCCCCCACCCTCACTCTCCCTGTTCCTGTCCCATGCCCTTTTGAAGCTGTTCACAGATTTACATGATTCACCCATTCTGGTAGGGCATTCCATTTTGCTACCATCCTCTCTGTGAAATAGTGTCTCTTCATTGCCTTCCTAAATCTTCCCCCTCTATTCTTAGCCCGTGCCCCAGGTGACCCTCCCCCCCTTAACTTAAAGACCCCATCTGCCCCATCCTTATTGATTCCCTTCAGATACTTGAATGTCTCTATCATGTCCCCCCATCCCTTCTGTCCTCCAGGGTGTACATATTCAGGTCTCCCAGCCTGCTGTTATAGTCGCTCCCCTCCATTCCACATATCATCTTTGTTGCTCTCCTCTGCGTCCCCTCCAGTAGCCTGATATCAGGCTTTAGGTATGGCCTCCAAAACTGCACACAATACTCGAAGTGTGGCCTTACCAGTGACCTGTAGAGGGGCAAGATCATCTCTCTTCGCCTGGATGAAAACCTCCTTGCTATGCACCCCAGCATTTTGCTCACTTTTGCAGCCACTCTCCTGCACTGGGCAGTGTTGGTCATGGTCCCTGTTATCATTACCCCTAGGTCCTTCTCCTCCTCCTTAGCGATCCCCAGCTTAACCCTACCAACCAATATTCTCTCCTTGGGTTCTTCACCCCAAAGTGCATAACCTTACATTTCTTTGCATTGAACCCCAGCTGCCACCTCTCTGACCACTCCTCTAGCTTGCGTAGGTCCCCCTGCAGCTGCTTCCATCCCTCCTCTCCATCCACCACTGCTCCGATTTTGGTGTCATCAGCAAACAGACTTACCTTGCTCACCACCTCATGTGCAATGTCTGATATGAAGAGCCCAAACAATACTGGACCCAACACAGAGCCCTGTGGCACCCCCACATGTCACCAGCCTTGGAGTTGAGAGCTCCCCTCTCACCATCACCCGTTGCAGCCTGCCACTCAGCCAGCTTGTAATCCAGTTCATCATTTTTGCCCCTACCCCTACACCAGTTAGTTTCTTCCCAAGCCGCCCATGAGGAACTGATTTGAAGGCCTTGCTGAAGTCCAAGTAATGAGCATCCACTGCATGACCCTTATCCAGCTCACCTGTCACCCAGTCATAATATTGTATGAGGTTGGTTTGACAAGACTTCCCTGAAACAAACTCATGCTGCCTCACATCCTGGAGGCCATTATCCTCCAGGTATGACACCAGTCTTTCCTTTAGCATCTTTTCCATGAGTTGGCACACTATGGAGGTGAGACTTACCAGACGATAATTACCTGGTTCATCCCTTGGCCCTCTCCTGTGTAATGGTACTACATGTGCCATCCTCCAGTCCAGTGGCACACATCTTGACTCCAGTGAGGTGCTGTACAGATCCACCAGTGACTCTGCCAACACCTTCGCCATCTCCCTCAGCACCCTGGGGTGGATACCATCCAGCCCTGGTGCCTTGTCTACCTTCAGTGCCCTCAGTCCCTCTAGGACTCTACTTGCCTCAATTCTTCCATCTGTCGCCTCATCTCCCCATCCCCACCCTCCCAGCTCATGCTGGTAGCGGTCCCCCCCCCTTTCTTCTGTGAACACTGAGCAAAAGTATTTATTCAGTGCTTCTGCCTGCTCCTCCCCCTTTTCCGTCCACTCCCTACCCCTTTTTATCCTCACTATTGTCTCCTTGCACTTAACTTTCTCCCTGATGTATCTGAAAAAGTCTTTCTCTCCCCCATTAATTCCCTGTGCTAATCTCAGCTCCCTTTGGGCCTTGGCTTCTCTCACTTTTCTGGTCACCTCCCTGGACCATCTTGCATATTCCTCCCTGTCCACTTCCTTCCCCGTCCTCCTAAACTTCTGGTGCACCACTCATTTTGCTCTTACCACCTCCACAACCTGGCTGTTCAACCAGCATGGTTTTCTTGCTCTGCTACTCCTACTCTGTACCGTGGTGCAGGTTTCTGTTGCCTCTGTAACCCATTTAATAATATCCCATTTCTGCTCCACGTACATCTCCTCCCTTATGCCCTCCAGTTTCCCTTTCAGTACTTCCTGCATCCTCCCAAAGTCCCAACTGAGGAACCTCTGAGCACGTGCTTTCCATTGGCTGTCTTGAAGAACTGATTAAGAACAAGGGATTGTGTCACTGGGCATCAACAAAACCTAGGGATTTGAACAAAACAACCTTGTATTCCACAGAAGAGCCTCTGGACCATCACAATGGACTCTGGGGAAGGAACAGAATATTTGCATTTTCAAAAAATGTTGGCAAAATGAATAGCTTCTGGGACATCACCATGGACCCCAGGAATAAATCTGAAGAACTGAAGAACTGAATCAATGGACAAAACCTTGAAGAACCTCCGGGCCATCACCACGGGCCCTATGAGAGGATCTAAAGACTTGACCTAGACAAAACTAAAGATCTGGATCACCTCCAGGCTGTTGACCCTGGGAGAATCTCTGAAGAACCTGAAAAAAAACAAACAGTGGGGGCCCGACTCACAAAGCCCCTAGAATCACGCCAGGTGCCTGCATCAAACATAAATGATGCAAGTGGCACCTTGCACCAAAAGATGCCCCAGGAGCTATTCAGAAAAACAGCCTATGTCAAATGCAGGCTGCATGCGCCAAAGGGGGTTCGTGCCAGTCTTGTGCCACAAAATGGGCTGCAGCATGGTGCTAGTGGGCTTTCAGCAGACACAGGCTGCCATATCCCCCAATTTGGTATTCACAAAACCCTCCCAGAGGGCAATATTGTAAGTACCCTTAGACCAGCCAGCACTGGTCTGAGGGTACTTAGATGTGTCCTCTGGGAGGGTTTTGACATTTGCTGCAATGTGCTGTGTCCCCCATCCTCGATGTCCCCAATACATATTTATAGATAATTCCCTGGTGGTGTAGTGGACCCCACTACCTATCCCCGAGCTCCCCATAAATAAAGAAATTTATTTCTCTGGTGGTCTAGCAGGCCCCCTATCACCGATCTCCCCATAAATAAAAACATGTCTATCCCTGGTGGTCTAGTGAACCCCCTCCCTATCCTGATCTCCCTGTAAATAGATAGCTTTCCCTGGTGGTCTAGTGGACTTCCCCACCACCACGACAGGCAGTTCCCCACCACCTTGCCCCCCAGTCCAATCCCAGAGTTGGTGCCCATTACAGCCCTCCGCTCACCACCATGGCCGGGCACTGACTGAGCTGTCAATGAGCTACTGTATACAGTACACAGTGTGCACACTGTATACAGTAACTCACTGACAGCTCAGTCGGCATCTAGCCAATGAGGTGATCAGAGGGCTGTTCTGGGCGCCAACTCGGGATTGGATGGAGTGGGGATTGAGGTGGTGGAGATCTGCCTGCCGGGGTGGGGTAGGTCCACTAGATCACCAGGGAAAGGTATTTGTTTATTTATGGGGAGATTGGGGATGGGAAGGGGGGTCCACTAGGCCACCAGGGAATTATCTATAAATATGTATTGGGGAAATTGAGGATGAGGGGCACTAGCCATCAGAGACTGCTGTCATTGGTGCTATTGCCACATGGCTGCCTGGTGGCTTGTGGCACACTTGCCAGATGTGCCATCTGTTTGACACAGTGCCAGTGTTGTCACAAGCTGTGGGGTTTTGTCACCGGGACCCTACCCGATAGTGAATCAGGCACAAGGTCCCTGGTGATCTGGTGGTTGGCACAGCTTGTACCGACCTTTGTGAATCAAGCCCAGGCCAAGTGTGTTGAATCCTTATCTGTGAACTAGTGTGGTTCCCTCCACTGCCTAGCTCACTATTAGGGACTGGTTGGCCTGAAGATTCTGAAGAAAAAAGGTGAAAAGGAGGTCCTTAGCTGACTATACTATTCCTATTCTGATGACCAGCCCCAATCATCAGGATGCAGCTGGATAGAACAGTCTCTGGATCGTGCAGGAGAACTTGAGAACATGCAGTTGGGCAAAAATAAAACTGAATCACCAAAGCATAACAAACAAATTGTTTAGTTGCCACATTGATCCTTGTAGGAACAGATCCAGAAGCAAATGGTTTGATACCTTTTATTGGACCAACAAAGATGTTACAAAAAGAACAAAGTACTTTAGCTTTCGGACCAACCAAGTCCTTCTTAAGAAGTTTATGACAGCCACCCAGAAAATATATACTATTAACACCCAGATCATGCATAAAAAACAGAAATAATTCTTATTGGTTTAAAATAGTCATTTAAACCATAAGTGAAGTTTGCCCCAGAGAAACTGGATAGCATCAGTTTGCCTTAAACTGAGGAGTCTTTTACTATCTAATGTTACCAGAATAGGATAAGAACACTTTGAGTAGAGAGCTTCATTAACATTTATTTATTTATTTATTTGTGTTTTTGGTAACCAGGTGTGCACTGATCCAGTGGACTATTTTCAGTCATGACCCGGGCCACAAGGTGGCAATACAGGAAAATCACAGTGGGCACAAATTATGTTTTAGAAAATGGGCTTTTTATTTCCTGGCATCTGATTGGCTAGTACCCTTGTCAGGGCGGTACATTAACTTTCAATAGATGCCCAGGAAATAAAAAGTACCAGCCCATACTACCCCTTTACTCAATAAGTATCCTAGTGCCCACCCTGTTTCCTAATTGGCTATGACACCTAATTTGCATTTCAAATCGCCGCCATTTTTTCCCCTCACTTAGCGAGAGAAAATGTCCCCCCACACTGTCTAAACTCCATATTTCCTTGAATTCTTTGTTTTTCTTGAAGTTTAACAAAAACCAAAAGCAGCTCTTCATAGTCCTACACAGAGGCATGCACAGAAACCCTGTCATCAACTGCACTCCACTCCCATTTTCTCCAAGACATATCTTCTTAGCTAACAAGCAAGTTGAGGATTCTGTCATGTAGTTGAAGATAGTTGGCTTGAGTGTAAAGATCACAGGTGTGTGTAAGGTGCTCAGTGCCTGCGAGAAGTCGACAAGCCTTGTTCATGGCTACTGTGATGCGATGTAGGGCCGTATCTGTGGCTGACCCATAGATGGCCAGGCCGTAGTCAACAAGTGCAAATATCGAGCTGTGAATTGCCATGTTGAGGGCATCCAGTGTCAGGCAACTATGCTTTCTGTAACTAGAAAATTGCAAAAAGCACTCGTCAGTGGCAGTCTGTGTCAAAAAACTGCTTGTAGACACTTCAGGTCCTTTTGCCAAGTTGTGGAACTTTATTTTGAAAAAGAACAAAGGCAGTGTCAGTGTCTGTTGTAGTAGCCCTGGTAGGATACACATTAATAGCAACGTTTCACACTCATTACATGAGGCATGTTTTGCCAAAGCACCTGCAATGAGTGTGAAACATTGATATTAGTGTGTAGCCTCCCAGTGCTACCCTGGACATACTGCTTTTGTTGTTCTTTTTCACAGTAAATCTCCCATCACACAACTTGGTAAAATGACCTGACGTGTCTACAAGCAGTTTTTTAATATAGAGTGCTGGATCCTTTTTGCTTATTTCTACGTATTGTGGTACTTATGAGCAGCTATCCCGGTTGGAGTGACCCTTCTTTGTCTGTTCTTTTTTTTCTGGATTTTTTAACCAGGAGAGACACACTAATCTTAAAGCTTGTTTACAGGTGTGACCAGGGAGCACAAGGGAGTTAAATGACTTGCTCAGGGTCACACAGTATGCAAGTGGGGGCTGTGGGATTCAAACCCAGGTCTCCAGGTTTGCAGCCTTAAACCACCGTGCTATACTGCTGAGGTGGAGGTCTCATTGGCACTTCAGTAGCCCCCCCCAAAGTGAACCAAACAACAAACAAAGTCAAAAACACATGGATGGCATGCCTACATGCCGATGATACTGCTGCATGGGCAAGGGTTCACCACATAATATCTAATTCATCGATTGTGTAACTATTACCCTGTTGCCGCTAGATGCAGTGGAAATATTACTGTCCCTCGCTCCCTCACCACAAAAGGCTTTGAGTTTTACTATATGTTATTCATGCATTAGATATTCTGTGGTAAACCCTTACTGTTGCCCATGCGGCACTGTCATCAGCATGCAGGCATGATATCCATGTGGTTTTGACTTTGTTTGCTGTTTAGTTCACATGAGGAGGGGGGGCTACCGAAGTGCAGATGAGACAGCTGCCTCAGCCATTAGTTTCAGATCCTTGCCGCAGGGATCTGAAACTAATGGCTGAGGCAGAGGTCTCATCTGCACTTCGGTAGCCCCCCCCACGTGAACTAAATATCAAACAAAGTCAAAACCACATGGGTATCATACCTGCCTGCTGATGACAGAGGTCTCACCCACACTTCGGTAGCCCCCTCTGCCTCTGGTCTGCAGATCCAGTGTGTGTGTATGGGGAGGGGGTGCCTGCTGAAGTGACCTCAGCTCAGCCATTAGTTTTCCAGATAATAAAAAAACAGCAAGACCAGATGATGTGTCATTATTTTTCAGGTATAACATTTGTAGTAGAGGACTCTAAATGAAATTCAACTGGTGCATTTCTATCATGTAGCAGTTAGTGGATCAGCTAGGAGTGGACTAAGCAGTTAGCTGCTTATATATGATAAAAGGCTCACAAAACGCACAAGTTCTGATTAATTCTTTAACAATTTCTTTAAAATACAAAAGGTCACACTGTACATAGACTGAACAAAGAACAAGAACAATTCATCATTACTCTAGCCTATATCAGTATTATGGCATTTAGCTTGTTGGGAAACAGCTTTCTGGGCTGCTAAAAGTCACCAAAATGCACCATTTGACTTCAATATTTCAAAGTTTTTCTGGGGGAGCATGCCCCCAGACCCCCCTAAAGAGGTTGGGATTTTCTGCCCCTCCAGAATTTCTGACTGCATGACACCCCTGCCCCCACATACCCTGTGTGAGGACATCTTTTACATTGAATGAACTATATAACATTACTTGATGTACATATGTAATTCCCCTATATCCTGAGTTGTCTGTTTTGTGATGCAATCACACAATGTGAAGTAGAAATTTGCTTAAAGGTTTTACATCTGAGTTGATTACAGGGTCGTGGACCATCTTGTAAATGAGCCTTGCTCAGTGATGTTTGCCTGAATAAATAAAGATTTGATGATGATGATGATGATATGGTGTCATGGTATTCTGTTCTGGTTCAAGTTTACTCCTAATAATCAGGTTGGCTAAATTAGGTGGTTGTTTAAAAGATAGTAGTGGTAGTTCTCGAAAATTACAATTTAGGGTCTCATCCTCACTAAATATTGGGTGGAGGTCCTTAATAATCTTACGTAGAAGTTCAAGGTCAGGATGACACGTGACTACTAAGGGTATTCTGTTTTTAGTGGTCCTTTCCTTATATTGAAGTAGTTCTTCTCTTGGTACCTGTGTTGCACATTCCACTGCTCTGTTAATTTCTCTGAAAGACTGCCCTTGCACAATAAAGGTGTTTGTCAACATAGCCAAATATGTATCTCTGTCTCCCTCATTTGAACAGATACGGTGATACTGAAGTGCTTGACTATATATGACTGATTTTTTTGTGTGGCTCAGGTGATTACTTTTCCTGTGTAAGTATTTCTGTCTGTCTGTTGGCTTCATGTAAATACATGTATGTAGGGTTCCATCCTCGATGGTGACAGTGGTGTCCAGAAAATTAACACTAGTGGCAGAATATTCCAGGGAAAGCTTTATGGTTGGGTGGAGGTTATTAAAGTTCCTGATGAAAATCCTTAAGTGTGTCAGTGCCTTCTGTTCAGATTATAAACAAATCATCAATGTAATAGAAATAAGTGAGTGATTTGTGTGTATAGTGCCTTAAAAAGTCCTCCTTCAAATTCGCCATAAAAAGATTAGCATACTGTGGAGCCATCCAGGTGCCCATTGCTGTTCCCATAGATTGAACATAATGTGTACCCTTGCAGCTGAAGTTGTTATGTGTCAGAATGAATTCAGTAATTTTCCCCACCACTTCAGGGCTGATGTTTTGGTCCAGTCCTTTCTCATGCAGGTATTTAAGGCAGGCTGAACTATCATCTGGGTGTGGAATATTAGTGTAGAACAGGGTTTCTCAAATGGTGAGGCCAGCCTCCTAGGGGAGGCCCCAACCTGTTCAGGGGAGGCTCAAGCAAGCTGTAAAATGTACTATATTTAAATGTCAAGTTTTGGATGCTTTGTATGAAAGGATGCAGCAAACTGAAAATGAATAATGGCATGCAAATTTATGTACAAAATGATTATGAGGAAAACATATTCAATACTTGTTTCCTGGTATGACATGGGGGAAGCTGAATGGAGGAAATACATTTCTTGGAAACTGTGCAAAACAAAATGCAAAATAATATGAATGAATAGGAATAAGATAACAATTGACCCATCATACTGACTGCAGAAAAGCACAAGTACATAGGCTAAGCAGAGAGATACTAGGAGCAAGGCCAGGAGGGAGCAAAATGGTCCCCGAGAAGGTGTTTAAGAGCAAGGTAAAACTGACAAAGAAAACAGTCCGACTCATGGAGATATTGCAATGAGGGGTCAATAGGACCAAAACTCAGAAGTATGGAGTGAATAGGCTGACCTGGAGAGGGGGTTATAGAGAGGGAGAATAATAGCAGCAATAAAATGAGAACAAACTCAACTACTCAAATGCACTTCATTGTATTCTTCCGGTAATGTGCAAACTATGATAGTTGTTCTAACTATGGGGAGGCCCAAAATTATTTCTATATCAGGGGGAGGCTCAAGATCTTTTCCAAGGCTTGGGGGAGGCTCACTATGACAAAGTGTGAGAACTCCTGGTGTAGAGGGAGGATACATCCATTGTGGCTAAAATGGTATTAGGTGGTAAGTCCTTATAACAATAAAGTTTTGTTTATTTATTTATTTAATTAATTCACAAATCGGATTTACAAACCTTTGAGTCAAAGACTCATTTACAAAGGCACCTCGTCACAGGGAGGGGAGACAACATATTTGTGAAGCAAGACAGTGGAGAACAATACAGGTGAGATACAAAAGAGCATACAAAGCAAGGCATTTCAGAGGGCAAAATAGGCGAGATACAGAAGAGCATACAAAACTAAGCTACTTAGTGTCTCAGTGGAGCACACAGGTTACAGTGCGTGGTGTACAGACTACAACAAGCTATTCTAAGTCAACTAGCACATACGTAATACTATAAGTGACAGATTGGTTCAGAACGGCGCTCTCAGACAACCCTAAAATGGGCGTCTACAGCTCCGAGTGTCAGTGAGGTGTTTGCGTAGGGCGATTTTGAAGGGGCCGATTTTGGAGATGTTTGTAATGTGCATGGGGAGGGAGTTATACCAGGAAGGTGCTCTGTAGTGAAAAGCCCTTTGGGCGAGTGAGGTCCTAGCTCCAGGCAATCTCGAAGGTGGCTTGGTAGTATTGCGGGTGACGCACTGGAATGGGAGGCCTGCTGAAGGATGCGTGACTCTGGGGGCAGAGCCTAAGTAGAGCCTTTTTGCCAGTATACAGGTGTGGTATTGCAGGCGTTCTTCAAAAGTGAGTATGTTTGAGGCGGAGTACAGCTGGCATGTGTGAGTTCTGATGGGGGCCCTGGTCAGGAGCCTGCAGGCTTTGTTGATAGAGGTCTGGACTTTGGTGAGGGCAGTGGGGTAAGCAGCTGCATAGGTAGGGAGTCCATAATCCACCAAAGACAGGATGGAGGAAGTGATAGCCAGCCGTAAGGCAAACTCAGGGAGGCAGTCTTTGTGGCGGTAGAGGAGTCCAATCCAGGCATTCATGGCAGAGGACAAAGAGTTAAGATGGGCATGGAAGGAGAAGGCTGAGTCAAAGATGATGCCCAGGTATTTGTATGTTGATACCTGTTCAAGGGGGTGGAGGGTGCTGAGAAGGATGCAAAGGAGAGCATTTCTGGAGTTACTTTGGTGGTGTGCAAAATCATCGATTTCATCTTCTTGAGGTTCAGAATCAGACGATGGTCAAGGAACCACTTTTCAGCTTGACTGAAGATGAGTTGCAGAGAGCTCTGGAGTGTGAGTCGGTCAGGGTGTGAGGTGACGAGGACTGCGTTGTCGGCGTATAGAAGCATTTTGCCTGTGCAGGAGCTGGGGAGGGTGTTTAAAAAGAGACTGAACAATGTGGGGCCCAGGATGGAGCCTTGAGGGACCCCGGAGCGTACAGGTAGGGCAGTTGATAGGATACCATTTAATTTGACCCATTGGGATCTATCTCAGAGGTAGCTGGAGAACCAGGCCAGAGGGCCAGATGAAAAGCCCAGCTGACAGAGGGAGTCAAGCATTAGTGGGTGACACACAGTGTCAAAGGCCTTGGATAGGTCAATGAACACTGCCCCAGTGATCTCCCCAGCACCAAGTGCAGAGTGTATTTGGTTGGAGAACTTCAATAGGGCTGTAGTGGTGCTGTGACCAGGGCAGAAGCCATGCTGCTCTGAGCATAGTATGTTGTACTTGGATAGATAATCCACGAGTTGGGTGGATACTATTTTCTCCAGGAGTTTGAGGGGGGGAGGATGGAGATAGGTCTGTAATTGTTTGGTAATGTGCGGTCTCCATTTTTGTGGATAGAGGTAATTTCAGCCTATCTCCATGTGCTCGGGAATTGGCCAAGGCATAGGGATCAGTTAAGGAGGTCAGTGAGGGGGGCTAACATGACATCTAGTGTCAGGCGGAGTATCTTGGAGTTAAGGGTGTCACAGCTTGGGCTTTGGGAGTTTACATAGGAAGTGTGTAGTGTCCTGGATGTAACTATCCCTTTCTATAACCAGTGGTTTTAAAATGGCTTCTACAAACCCTGAGATCCCTCTGTCAGGGTACCATTACCAGAGACTATAGGTCTTCCCAGATTACCAGGTTTATGTATTTTGGGCAGCATGTAGAATGTTCCTGGCTTAGGTTCAACAGGGATGAGGGTAATTAGTTCGTCTTGGACATGGTTTGGAAATGATTCAATTCAATTCAATCTTTATTTATAAAAAGCACCTTTCTTACAACCAAGGGGTTTGTACATACCTAAAACAGATATAACAAATAATCACAACAAAACAGTAAACTAATAAAATCCCACAATTAAAACTCTGTAAATTACAGCTACAGCCTAAAAGTCTGATCTAATTAAGTCCTGTAGTTCTCTTTTATATTCTGTAGTGGGGTCACTTTCCAATTCCCTGTAGTAGGTATGGCCAGTTAGCTGTCTGTCTGGGCTTCATTAATATAGTTCTCTCTGTTTTTTTTTTCCCTAAAATTACTCTTTATCTACCTGCCCAGCCTGCCACCCCCGACCCATCAGGGGAGACAATACAGACATCCCACTGCCTAGCACCCTACCCAAATGGATCCTGAGACCCCATGGAGCCGCGGCTTCACCCCCGGGCGGGGACAATGTGGGGGAACTAGCACTCCGTAACTTACGTTTCGTCGGGTGCAGGCACATTGTGGGCACATCCCAAGGATCCCCATCTCCCTGGCAGTGGCAGGCTCTTTTCTTGTTTTTCTTCCTTTTTTCCTCTATGGCGTGAACCCCCAGACATCATGGTGCAGAGCACTGATTTCCACGCTCTACAAAGGCAGCCCACCCCCTGTAGTCAGGGCTTGCAGTACTCCAGGCAAGTGCGCGGGCAAGGCCTCTTCCCTCCCTGGAGAAGGCGAGCTGTCATGGGATGCTCAAGCCTGTCTCCCCCCAGCTGACCCAACAGTGACCCGATTCCTCTCCTGAACCCAGGTCTCTGGCATGGAGCGAGGTGTGGCGTCCAGTTCTCTCTGTTTAATATCACCATTGTAGAGCCTTTATCAGCTTTTTTATGACAATGTTGTGGTTTAGTTTCAGTGTTTGTATAGCCATCTGTTCCAATGGAGAGAGGTTGTAATGGGCCTGTTTTTGTCTATTAAAGATTTGACCAGTAACTCTCTGGTGAAAGCAATGAATGTAATTGTCCAGTTTCTTATTACGGCCACTTCGGGGGGGGATCAGATGGTTTCTCAGTTATGGTTTAAATGAATATTTTAAACCAATGAGAATTATTTCTGGGTTTTTTTTATGCATGATCTGGGTGTTAATAGTATGTGATTTTCTGGGTGACTGTCATAAACTTCTGAGGAAGGACTTGGTTGGTCCGAAAGCTAAAGTACTTTTTTCTTCTTGTAACATCTTTGTTGGTCCAATAAAAGGTATCAAACCATTTGCTGCTGGATCTCTCCAAAGCATACTGTCTTTTTACTTGGTACTTACTAGTTTTGGCAGTCTTTGGATCAAGCAACTATCACAGGGCAATTAAAATCATGCAGAGCAATTCTCAAAAGTTTGAAAAGGGCTCACAGCATGCAAGGGCAGTATGCCAGTCTTGGAGCATGCAGTGATCATACAGGATAACCTTCAGCCAATTTAAATAGTCTTGGAGTAAAGCAAGGTGACTTTGAGGCAGTTAGGGCAATTTTGATGCATGCAGGGCAGTATCACAGTCTTGGAGCATGCAATTTCTTTGGGTGCTGTCCCTTTAAATAAGCAGTCTGGAACAGAACCGTTCTTGCCTTTCACAACTGTTCACAGACAATTCAGCACTATCACCTTCACTTTCAAACGTTCATTCAAGATTCACCACAGTAATTTTGAATAACAGTTGCACCTGCACATTAAAATGTTTGTTCTGGTAACCAGGGGCACTATACCAGGACAGACACTAAGCGAGGGGGGGGGGGACCTAGATCAAATGATTGAGATATACCTAGCTATGTGGGGACCACAGGCTATGCCCTCTCTCCCACAGGCATACACTTTAAGCTTTTAACGAAACAGCAGTCCTTCCCTCTTGGTGAAGGGCCAGTTAACTAAACCTGTGTGCTAGGGGGTCCCACACTAACTGCCCCTCCTTTGCTATGGGGCTCTGGGATTAGCTAAACACTTTTTAAACCATTTACTAGCCCTTTGCTCGGACCGTGGCAGTTATGCTGCTGGGTTGGCTAACTGTGGGCCTGCCTGCTCCCTTCCTCTTACTGCTGGCTAGAGATGGTATACAATGAACAGAAGTTATTTAATCACACTAATCCTTGGTCTGGGTTTGCTGGAGGTTATCCTTGGCTACTAGCCCACTTCTGTCACAAGCTCTTCTGGTGCTTCCTTGAAGTAACTAGAGATTGCTCTGTCCTTACCCTGCCCACAAGTTGCGGCTGTCTTCAAAAAAGATTAAAAAAAAATATGGGCCTGCCTGCCCTTTACTCCCTGCCCTCTGAGCTTGCTCCTTAAGTATTTAATTCAGAGACCTGCCCAGTATCTCACTCAGCCCTCTGGGATCTTCTTTAATTTAAACAGGGCTTTGCCCTGCCCCTCTGCCTGGGGCCTTGCCCTGACCCACCTTGTGGCCTGCCCACTGACTGCTGTACCATACGGCACTTCAAATATATTTTTTTCTTTTTTTTTGTGCTGACTTTTTTCCCCATTGCTCAGCCCCGACCTTCCCAGACCGGCCAATCCACCAGGAGCAACCATGTACCACCGATCCACCTAAGCTTGCCTCCCAAGGTGGGGCTGCTGAGATGACCCCCCCATGGAAACTCGTCCAGTTTATTGGCAGCTTCACTATCTGCCAGAAGGGCCCCCTAGGCTTGCCCCTCCTGGGTGAGGCCGTAGGGGCAGGCCACCTGGTGGAAGACTTGCTCTAGTCATGGCCACGTGTCATGGTGGGCACAGCGGGGACCACGAGGTAGGAGTCATCAGCGGGACCATCAGCAGTTTTTGCCAGCTGAACCCTTGCGAAGCATGACAGTCAATGACATAGAGCATTGCAATTTGTCATCTGTCATGCCTCCCCACCAAACTGGTGCTGGTCGCTACTGATCTTCAGCCTCCAACAGAGATTAGTGTTGCACCGGACACTCAACCCCCCTTCCCCTGGAGAAGGAGAGCTGTCACCTGGATGCTCAATCCTTCTCCCCCATTGCAGGCTGGCCCTCTGTCTCCTGAGTCTGTTCCATATATTTTTTTCTTTAAATGAAACAAATCTGGTGGTTAGCACCCGCTCATCGGTGCTGCTGTCACTCACTGCCCCCCTTGGGGTGAAGTTGCTCTAGGAAGGGAGGCTGGTGTAGTGAGGATAGCTGAGGTGGAACTGCTGGCTGAGGGCTGTGACTCTGTGGGTGGTCCTGCAGGTGGTCTCATTCTGGCGCTGCTCCTTCCTCTCACAACCACAGCCACTGTTGCTCCTCCCACTTGGCTCCTCCAGGTTGGTCATGCCTTTCAGTGCCGCAGTCCTGAGACTAGCTGCTGATGATGATGGACCAGATGTAAAATTTTTAATTCAATAAGAAAAAAATTAAAAACAAATGGGACTAAACTGTAACCATAGCGACTGCCAACCAGCTGCTTCTCTTCTTCTGACCACCTACTGACTGGAACTGCTGGTCCCACTGCTCACACTGAAAGGAAGACCAGTCACTGACAACAACAAAAAAAGAAAACAGCCACAGACTTGAAGAGGGATAGGAGGAACACTGCAGGTAAGTCTTTCCCTTCACAGCTGGTAACATGTGTCCTCTCTCTCCCTTAGGCCTTTTTCACACAGACTGACTGCAGGTCTGATCTTCAGCACCTGAGAGCACTTACGTGCTGCTTGAAGGCCACTTGACTGACAGTTCCCACCATGCTGGACTTCTTATAGCCCTCCCCCCAACATTCGTGTCACCGAGTCCCTGGTAATGTGGGGGACAACCAATGATCCAACGTGAGTTAGACATTTGAAACTGGCACTAGGTTGGTGCCAAGGCTGGGGCAGAAAAACTAACAACAGGAGAGACTGAAACAAAAACCAATGTTTTAAACTGCAGACAGCTGTTTACTAAGAGGCCCCATGAATCACTGTTTGACTTCCTCATAATCACCTAATCTTTCTTTCCTTCTGCCATTTTATTTTACAATGTTTGCTAGTATGTGAGGCACCAAAATGGGGTACTAGGGCACCTGGACTTGTTTTCTGCAGCACCAAGCAGTGCAGGGAGCAGAGCAGCAAGATAGCTGCGGTGCTGCTCTGCTGCCCACCACTCTGTCCTTCATTGGGCGTATTTTCTGGCTTTCCCTGCAGAGTCCACTTTATTTTACTCGCTGTTAATGGAGTTTTTCAAATTACAGCGGAGAATTCTTTTGGTATTGTTAACACTGAGCTGTAAAGTGTTTGAGTGTTCCAATAATTCAGGACTGATTTAAGTTCTGGGACTCTTTGAGAAGAAGGAGGAGGATAGTGGAGTCCCCTGCACTAATGGGAAGAGTTGGAGCACTTTGAATGCCGAAATGCTGGCTTGCTACTTGAAGAAGTTATGGTACCTATACCTGGGGGTTATAGAGGGCCTTTTCAACAAAATACACTCAAAGTTATTACACTCAGAGAAGCGTTTTTCTTTTTCTCTTTTCACTATTAACGTGGCCCCAACATATTCTACACATTTGTAGTTGCTGATTAAAATTATCCACTCTGAGGAGAAACACTGCTGAATATTAAGCTTTTCAGCATGCCGGAAACAAACTCCATCATTTCGGACTCCCATAAAAAAAATTATGATAGGAGTGGGGCTGAGCGAATAAAAAATTAAAAATGAAAAAATACTGGTGTGAAAAATCTACTGAAGACTAAAAGTAATGAAGGAAATGGTGATGGAAGTTCAGGTGATGTGTATATGGAGCCCCACCAGAGTAAGGTAAACTAGGGACTCTGGACTATGCATTTAGAAGAGCCGGGAAATAGACCTGGTTATTAGTGTTCATTTACTAATACAAGTCAACACAAACCAAAATGTTCTGAACTGCTTTGAACTATTTCTTACCCAAAATATACAAAATGGGGGTAATCTCAAAAAAGGCTAACCTCAAAAGCATTTTTGATGCCCGAGTAAGGAGAGAGGAGCACTGAATGTGCAGAATTATTCGCATATTGACAACATACATACACAGTGGGTCCAGGAATCAGGCTGTCAGATATCGCCCAAAGACCGGCATAGAGCCTGGGGCTACGCTGCCAGGGTGATGAGTTCACACCAGTGGCACGAGTTCGTGTGGAAAAACCTGGTCTGGTACTTTAGAACCCCTGCAATTGCTTGCCATTTTTCCTCTACCCACTCGGCTGCCTGTTGGCGCTTATGTGGAGAATCCAAGGCAAACCACACCCACATTATGTGGGACTGCCCACACTTGAAGCAATTTTTTGCACATCTGCAGACTCAACTGCAAGAAATATTGGACCCACAACTACAATTGACGATAGAGATGTTTTTATTTTCCATTTTCCCCAAAAACCTTCGGGGCCCAAATACTAGATATCTACTCCTCTTGCTTCTATCCGCAGCTAAAAAAGCGATTACAAAATGTGGTTAACTACTAAAACCCCCACGACTCAGGATTGGTGGAACATCACAAGACAAATATATATATAATGGAAAAAATCATGCACAGTTTGAATGACCAAGAGGAAAAGTTTACTTTTAGATGGGCTAGATGGCAAATATATTATATGTTAAAAGACCCCACATTCACCACTTAGGGGAGCCACATAAAGAAACTCACTTGTGGAAAACGGTACCTAGATTAACCTGAAGTCATTGCTTGAGACTGTGACCTGGAATGGAGACTGAGAAATAAAATGTTTGTGAAGAGATGCTGTAATAATACTGTAAAGTGGGCAATGATAGAGTTTACGATGCCTGTGGATCCCGAAGGGACTTTCTAACCTAAGTCCAACCTAGGTGAATCTTGATGCCAAGGGGTCAGTTTCTCCTGCTTACTATATGGCCAGGCCAGACAATGCTGCTAGTGGTCTAACCCCTATAAATAAACAAATGAAATTAAAAATGTATATACTTCCCTATCTTACAGAGCAATAATTTAGTATATTCATATTGGAGCAGCTGTATACTAATGATGAAATGTATAACTTGGATCTGGATGACATGTCTGTATATATGTTGTAAAACCTAAATAAAGATGATATTTAAAAAAAAAAAAAGAAATGAAGCAGGTAGAGACAGTGTTTTTTTTTAATATACAGTATTGCTCATTATGTTTCTACAGACCCTGGAAATCCAGAAAAAAGGCCTTGGTAGCTTATTGTTTCAAGGCTTAATTGTATATTCTCCTGCTCATTCAAATTATCTTGGCTTGTTGCTTACCGCTTGCTTCGTGCCTCCCTGTGGTAATATGTGAGGCTTTTGGGGGCACACTGTCGGGTGTTGTGGAGTGGTGAACAAACTGTGGAGCCTCTCTATTTAGAAGTGCCACTCTTGACTTGTTTTATGTTTTTACTATGTAACGTACCTTGTTCATGGAAAAGGCATGCTGAAGCAACTGAGCCACCTTAAAGTTATTGTCAGCTTGCCTATACAACGCTGCCGCTCCAAACACCAAAACATGGCCTAGGCATTTTTATGGGTTTATGCTAGTAAATTGTGATGTTTATGGAACTTTAAATGACCAAGTTACCTCACTGATTTGCTGCTAATTTTGAACTCCATTGGAAAATTAGACTAGTAGCCTCACTTGAATTAACAATGGGCAGTTGAGTTATGGTGATCTTAATATTCTGACTGTACCTTAAAACCATTTGAAATGTTTCTGAGTCTTAAAGACTTTTATTATAGCTTAAAGTTTCAGGAAGGATATTACTTTTTTTTATGTATGTATGGTTTTGTGATATTTAATGCTCTCTATGTTATAGATGTGTGTGTGTTATATCCCCCTTACTCAATTCTTGCAGTTAATGTCAATTGTGAACATACGAACATACAAAAAGAAACAGCAGAAGAAGGCCACCCAGTCTATCATGTTAGCTTGGTAAGTGATGCAGGGCCTGGCCTTACAATTTATGTCAATGACCCTGCCCCCCCCCAACTGTCCCTCCCTCTCACCTTCCTTGGTCCCAAGGGTTCCCTTTGGGCTTGTCCCATGTTCTCTTGAATGCTCCTACCATTCTTGTTGATACCACCTCCTGTGGCAGCTCATTCCAGGTGGATACCTCCTTCTCTGTATAGAAATGCTTCCTTACATCCCTTCTGACCCACCCCCCCATCAGTTTTAGGCTGTGCCTCCTAGTGGTGCCATTGTCACTCATTTTAATGAGACCCTTCCTTTTCACTCTGTTAATATCCTTCATGTACTTGAAGGTCTCTATCATAGCACCCCTCTGCCTCCTCTCTTCCAGGGAGTACATCCCCAGGGCTCCCAGCCTCTCCTCATAGGACCTATCCTGTAACCGTTCGATCATCTTGGTTGCTCTTCTTTAGAGTACTGTTTTACCCATACGGAAAATATCAGACTATTTTCCCCCTTTTTCCCTTTCAGAGTAAGCCTCACATCAATTGTATGTAAAACAAAGGAAACCCTTCTCAAGGAGTGGAGTTCATCCCTTCTCAAGGACAACAACAAATTAGGCACTAAGCAGCATGACTACCACAGGGAAGTCATGTCAAACCAATTTACTTGACTTCTTCATCTGGGAAATGAAAACAGTTGACCAGGGAGGTGTGGTAGACATAGTGTACCTGGATTTCAGCAAAGCCTTTGACTCGGTCCCACATAGAAGGCTGCTAAATAAGTTAGACAACATGGGAGTAGCACATCAGGTGGTAAACTGGGTAAGGAATTGGCTTACTGGAAGGACCCAGAGGGTATTAGTGAATGGTTCACTCTCAGAGGAAAGAGGCATAGCTAGTGAAATACTATGGGGTTCAGTGCTTGGACCAGTCCTATTCACTATCTTCATTTGTGACATTTCTGATGGCCTAGAGGAGAAGGTGAGTTTGCTCACAGATGACACAAAGACAGGAAATAGGGTGGACACCCAAGGAGGAGTGGAGAAGATGAAGGCTGACCTTGAGTCTCTAGAAAAATGGTCAAGAACATGGCAACTAAACTTTAATACTAAAAAATGCAAAATCATGCACCTTGGAAGGACTAACCCAGAAGTGGATTACTACCTAAGGGGAGAAAAATTGGAAGCCTCTAAACAGGAAAAAGATCTTGGAATAATTATAACAGACAATCTTTAAAAATGTCCAAGCAATGCGAGAAAGCAGCACTGTGAGCAAATGGTATGTTGGGATGCATAAGCAGGGGGGGTTACCATCAGAAAAAATGAGGTCATCCTGCCACTCTATAGATCGCTGGTGAGGCCACACCAGGAGTACAGTGTAGATTTCTGGAGACCACACCTTAAAAAGGATAGTACCAGACTGGAAACAATGCAAAGGAAAGCTATTAAAATGATTCATGGACTGCATGACAAATCATACAAGGAGCGGCTGGGTGAAATAAATGTACTCCCTAGAGGAGCAAAGGGAGAGGGGAGACATGATCAAAACTTTCAGATTCCTAAAAGGAATAAACAAGGTGCAGGTGCAGGACCTGTTCCGTATCAAAAATTACTCAAGAACCAGATGGCACAACATGAAGCTAGGGGGGCAGATTCAGAGGCAACACACGTAAGTTCTTCTTCACCAAGAGAGTGGTTGATCCATGGAACTGCCTTCCACAGGAGGCAGTGGAAGCAAAAACAGTGGGGACTTTCAAGAAAGTGTGGGATAGATACAAGGGCATCATAACACTAAAAAGCAGTTAAGGCCAGGGGTAGGCTTATGGGCAGACTAGATGGGCTGCATAGCCCCCTTCTGCCGTCATGTTCTATGTTTCTATGTAGAGTGCCTGAGAGCATAGACTCGGAGAAATCATTTAAATGAGAGCTCTAAGGAAGTCTTGGAAAAGATGCTGGCTTTAATTGATAAGCTTATTATAGTTAAGAGGGAGTCTGGGAGCTAATCTGTAGAGATGCCAGGCTTTGAATACCCAAGGTTGTAATCACAGCTTTGTGATGTAAGTGCGCAAGGTTGGGCAGGACCAGGAGTCTTGCTGGGACCTAGATGTCAGGATGACTCTGAAGCAATTTCTTCCTCATAACCTACCGGCAGTATAGGATAGCTAATGGGCACATAAAGAAAGCACTCCCACCTAAGGCATCGCAAGTACAAGGGCCCAGCCCCATTCTCTCCACAAGGTAGAGTTTTGGAGATGAATTTGGAACCCCAGCCATCCTGTAGCCAGCTTTCACATCTGGAGGAGCCCTTACATAGTGCATAAAACATTGCAGCAGGGATACTCCAGAGGGATTACTGGGATATTTTTATTGCCTGACAGACAATGGAGGCTTGGACTTTCTTGCTGAAAAAAATGGCTATCTCTTATTTGTTCAGCTGTCCTCTACACACTTAATTGATCTTGTTATAGTGAATTAATATGCTTGATATGTTGCCCTGAGGTGGGGGTTGTGTATCTATTATATTGTTAAATGCTGATTTAGAATAGGATAAGTATATGATACTTTCTAGAGGAAACCAGGTACAAAATTAAACTTTCGTTTAGTAGTAATCTGGGGATCAGATATTAACTACAGCCTGATAAACTGCATCAAACAGCTGTTAATACAAGCTAAGGAAAACTAATTAGTACCTAATTTAAACTATAGCTGAACAAGATTATTGCTTAATTAACCTATGTCCTATAAATGGATAAGATTGGTTTGTGGGATGTCAACACATAATTGCTGTCCTCATTTTTTTCTCTCTACCGGATTCTATGCACTGCTTTTATAGTAATGTTCATTTTTATTGTATATTTTAGATTTCCTTTTGTAAGACTGTAAAGCCCTCAAGGTCGATCAATAAACTTAACTTGAGCTTGACTTTGTTTAACTAGGGACACTGAAGCACCTGTACCTGAGCTTTACTGGACACTCCTGGCACTGTGCTAGGGCACACACACCAGGTAGGGGTGTGAACCCAGACACGGAAATCTGGGGGTCACAATACTGACTATATTACATCTCTGTTTGGAGTTTAAGTGCATAACTTCCAAGTCTCTATTTTCAGGGAGTCTCCCTGATGTCATTTTTTTGACATTCCCCCAGCTTTTTATGGCACCAATCCATGTCCCTAAAAATCATCAGATTTAAAGAGCAAACTGTACTCCCTGTCTTTAAATGAACTTAGCAATGCATTTCTTGCACATTAGGTTCTGATAGTGATAGGCTTCTACAGTAGGGACGGGTCCTGTGAAAATTCCCCTAATGTTAGTGGTCAAAAGCAGATCTCTCTCATTTGAGGAGTGCAGACATGGAACCTTTGTAAGCGCGCGTTCTTTATGAGGCGTACATGGTTTTTAAGTGGCACACTGGGGTGGGGTGGCTGAAAAAAGCAGCAGCGTCCGTCCAGTTTGTAAGTCTGTATGATCACAACCTCGGGGTCCAAAGGATGCTGAAGCAGTTAGGGGCGTGGCCATTTGTGCCACAGGATACCGAGGTTGTTGGGGCGTGGTCATTTGTGCCGGCACTGGAAGCAGGGGCGGGGTCACTGTAGTGAGGGCTGCGCACGTCGCTCCCTGTCAACGGAACCGTGCCAGTGCACCGCTACATCAGTTTTCTCATTTTTAGTTCTGCTAACCCCCTCACATTGAACGACAGCTTCGGCTCTGTCAGCATCCCCCGGCCGCCGCACTACATAACACATATTAATAATATATATGTTAAATAGGGAGGTTTACAAAAACAGACAGCAGTAATTCCCGGACTTGGGGGGGAACGGAGTGATGGAGTTGGGCCGACGGTGGCGGCGGAGACGCAGCGGCCGGTCGGTGATGGCGCAGCTTCTCCTCGGTGCAGCGCTGAAGGGGACGAGGCCCGTGCGTGAAATAGAGGGGGAGGTCCGCCCGTGAACCCAGGGGGCACAGTTGGTTAGCACCGGCAACGGGACCATCTATTAAACTGCAGGGAAAGAAAGAGGGGGAACCTTCAGTGCAGCTGAGGGGGCAGTTGGTGAAGCTGCCGTGAGGGGCGTCCGTCCGTCCGTGAGTGAAGCTGCTGCTGTGAGGAGGAGGAGGAAGAGGAGAGGAGAGTCTGTGAAGCTGCCGCTGTCAAGGTAATGGGGTGGGGGGCTTTCATTGTTCCCACCCGCTGCCTATCTGAGTAAATATTCTGGTCAAGTGAAAAAGGCAGGGGGGGGGGGAACGGAGAAAAAGTGGAGTAACCTTGTCTCCCTCCTTTGGCGGTGATCTTCAGCTTCTGTTTTTTTTAATGATTATCTGTTGGTATTAAATCTGCCGGTTCCGGGGCAGATTTAGGACGCTATTGCTATAAATGACGCAGCTCGGCGCTCGTCATGCCAGTAATCCTGAACTCTAGATCTGGATTTAGGAAATTGCCAGCAAGGAGTGTGTCCAAAAAAACTATGCAGATGTTGCTACTGGATACAGTACTTGTATCTGACATATTGCCTTCTGCAGTAATATGCCCCACGCTGTATAGTCTTGTGGGTACACCTGCAGCATTGTGTCGCTTTTATATTGCTAAGGAAAAGGGTAAAAGTGACGTTGCAGAATGTGAGACACGGGCGAATACTCCCTGCTACGTGTACACAAAATTATTTATTTATCGATTCTTTAGCATTGCGCGTCTGTCTGTTTAAATTGTGGTATGGTCGTCCAGCTCACGGATTTGCCATCCTCAAGATCCGCATCGTTAAAGAGAAGCCCAATTTGACATTTTGTTTGAGGCTGCCGCACGCAGCCTCTTTTGGTAATAAACGTCTGATCACATTTTTTTCTGTTATAATGCTATTACAGTATTGTCTTGTAATATATGTTTACCTCTATTCACACTGCTTAGTTTTTGTTGATTCGATTAGTGTCCAACACAGGAGGACTGAAGACAAAATGCTTTTTATTACAGTTCTTCCATATGATTTTTTTTTCTGTTGTCTGATGTGCTCTAAAAATTGGTCTTCATTTAAGTCCCCTCCCAAAAACACACAGTCAGACTTATTTAGTGTAGCCCTTGTAAAACAAAAAAAGCTGATTTTTTTTATTTATTTTTTATTTTGTTAAAATGTGTTATATGATCCTAGAATATTTCAATAATAAATGAAGTGTGTGAAATGGAGTCTCTGTTTCTACCACATCAGTTGCTCTTTAGGGTTATAAATGTTGCCAAACAGCTGCTGCTTTGTGTTGTAGAGGTCCCTGAAGAGGGATTTGGACACATTTAAATAGATGTGGTGTGTAAAAGGTCTAGGAAAGGGGGTGCCTGGGCCCCGGGGTGGACATCAGAACCACTAAATCCACCCCATGCAGAGATCCTTCTGGGCTGGCTAGACATAATTCATTTCGAAATATATTTTCAAAATATTTGCATTTGCAGTTGGGTTAGTCCAAGTTGCTACAAGAATATATATTCTGGTTATGTCCCTAGAAATGTGGGCATTCATGCAGTTTGAAGTCCCCCCACCACCAAAATGTTCTAAAATTTGCTTGAGCAAATAAATTACATACATGTGTTTAGCCAATCCCACACAGTTTTTATTACTGGTTTATTTGGAAGATGTATTTTATTTGCTGATCCATAAGGTTCTTAATTAAAAAAAAAAAATCTGTTTTAAGTTTGACTTCAGTAATACCCCCCCAAAAAAACACTAAAAATTTCAGCCATCAATGGAGTGACATTTTTGAGTTCCCATAAAACACAGATTTATTTACTGACATTCTTAAGACCTTTTCTGAATGAACTGAAGATATTTTTCTTAGAAAGTTATAAGAGTGTATTCATGTATGTCCTACAGATTTGTACAGTGTGGGCAAAAGGTTATTGCCACAACATGCAGGAAACTTAAGGGTAATCTCAAATCATAGATAAATCGGAGTACTAGTTCATCACCATGTAGTTTTAGTCTGCATGTCAAATATTTTGTGTATTTACTGTGTTTGTCAACCAGATAGTCTGAGGGACCTTTTTCAGGAATCATCCAGGCCTAGATAGGCAAGGAATAAAAGTGGTGACAGAGATCAGTGTTCATTTTAGGTATTTGCCTATGTGTGACACTGACCCACTGGCCATGAAAAGTAGGGGTTACATGGAAAAATAATGGGTCACAATGTTCAAGAGAGCTCATATTCTTAAAGCAGCAGTGGAAAACTGTTAGAGCAGTGAGCCAGCTTGTCCCAAATGGAGAAAAATGGTAGGTCAGAATTGAAAAGTGTACAGTATTTGTCACAATCCTCGACTCAAAAATAAACACTGAAAGATACATGATTATAACAGTCTAGGAATACATTTGCAAAAATAACTGAATGTGCAGACAAAAACACAAGTAAAAATTAGGCAAAAGATTCTGCAACTTCACTTGCAGCATTCCAGAATTCAAAATTGTGTGGAAACTCATTAAAGATGGACTGTGGTCACTGGCAAACAACTCAAACCCCCAGTCACAAGTGGCAGAATTAAGAACTGTTAACAACGTTGCAAGCAAACTTCAGTCCATTTATATTTTTGACTCTATACCATTCTGTTCAGTTTTAAAGTGATCTTGTCCATCCTCTAATGTGATGTCCATTTTTCTGTAATCCTTTCAAAGGGGTTAAATCATGAAAAATGATCCGTTTGGAATCTGGTTGCCCCCAGGTTTTTCAGCAGTAATCGTTGCCTTGCAGTGTACTTTGACTAGTGATTGAGCCAGATTAGCACAGCACAGCTTCTTGATGCTATTGGATATGGGAACATTTGCACGTATCTGTTCTGTTATATTGTACCTGTCCTGCCTGTTCTAGTACCTACCTGCAATATTGTTACCCACTGCATTTGTTTTGTAATTAGTACCTACCTACAACATTGTTACCCACTGCATTTGTTTTGTAGCTAGTACCTGCCTGCAACATTGTTACTCACTGCATTTGTTTTGTAACTAGTACCTGCCTGCAACATTGTTACCCACTGCATTTGTTTTGTAACTAGTACCTGCCTGCAACATTGTTACTCACTGCATTTGTTCTGTAACTAGTACCTGCCTGCAACATTGTTACCCACTGCATTTGTTTTGTAATTAGTACCTACCTGCAACATTGTTGCCCACTGCATTTGTTTTGTAACTAGTACCTGCCTGCAACATTGTTACCCACTGCATTTGTTTTGTAACTAGCACCTACTTGCAATATTGTTACCCATTGCATTTGTCTTATAACTACTGTCTTTATATTGTGTTGTTGTATTATTCTGCCATCTTCATGGCCCATGTTGTGCCAGAAATGGTCCATTGGGCCAGTGCACCCATCTGGTTAACAAATAAGTCTAGCCTACTAGAGTTAGTTCTAACTTGGTAATCATGTATGAGAAATATAGCGGGTAAGTGAGTATCAAGTTTTTTTTTTTTTTTGCCCTTTTTTTTTTTTATACACACCCAGGGTGTGGGATACCACATAAAGGTTTGTAGTGGTATTACGCACAGAAGAGTGTGCTAAAAAAACAAAGTTTTCACTGTTAGCTGGCCCAGTGACCCAGTGTTAGTACTACCACCTGCCAAACTGATGACCTGAGATCAGGGGCAGTCTCGCAGTGCTGGGGGGTCAGCAGGAGGGAGGGGATTGAGTGTCCGACAGACAGCTTTCCTCTCCCAGGGAGGGAGGGCTTGTTGGCATTGCTGCAATACTGCCACCACATGGAGGCCTGTCAGCAGTGTGAGACAGAGCCAGCACGAAGGGAGGTGAATTACAGGACTGCAGCACACCCACCCATGCATGCCACCACCTGGACCCCGACCTGTGAATCTGGATTTGTGTCTCCAGAGGGGGGAGTCTCTCCCTCCCTCTACTGACGTTGCCACGGGGGGGGGGGGCAGTCCATGCTGGAATGCAGCTAGTGAGCTAAAGCCTGGGGTTGTGGTCACCAGTGGGGGATGGCGGGGACTGATGGGAAAAGGACTCTAGCCTGCCCTCACCATGGAGGATATATAAACCCTTTATGGAAAAAAAAAAAGTTTTCTCTGTTGTCCACTCTTTATAGTTTGTAATTATCAGTAAGAGAAGTGCAGTTGGCAGGTAGTACCAGAGCATAGCAAAAAAAAAAAAATACATTTCACTGGTGAGGCAATTCTCCATTACATGCACTTGGGTGTAATAGAGCATTTTATGTACTTGTTTCTGGTTGTAATCCCTTATGAGTAATGATAGTAAAATTATATTCAGCACCATAGAAATGAAAATAAAACAGAGATCCATGTTAAGGCATAAGTGGAAGTGCACTGTAGTGCTCATGAATAATGATGACCTGCTGCAGTGACCTTTGTGAGATTATTTATGACCTAAGTGTCACGAACCACCCAGTTTAAAACCCTTTGGCTGCGGTCGACAGGATATCTTGTCCTAAAAACCTATACATTCTAAATCTTCCAGCAGCAAAGATAGTGCATGAGGTCAGATTTACTTTAGGTCTTTACTTTGTCATCTTCTACTTTAAACCAGTTCCCATTTTGAAACTGACTGCATTTCTTTCATGCATTTAGTTGACTAGATTGGCATGGATTTACTAAGTCTTGCAGTATTGCTCAATGTTATTACATACAGTATATTTAGGCTTATATTTTAAATGATCAGACCTCAGAAAAAATCCTGGTCTCTCCGAGTCAGTCACATGACCTGCATGGTTTCTGAACTGCTGCCAGGTTCAAAGTAAAGAACCAGGCAATAGTTCATTGCAACTGGAAAGTAGTTCTTTTCAACTATTTACCATTCTAGTTCTTGTAACTCTGGCAAGGTTTATTAAAACAGATATCGACCAGAGTTCTTTCTGGATATAGTGTGAAAATCTAGACCCCTTGGGATGAATTATTGCTTTCCAGTAGTCCTGTTGCCCTCAGCCTTCGGTTTCACGCAGTGTAACTATTGTCAGGCAGTAGTTCATCCCTGAGGGTCAGTATTTTCCCACTGTTTCTCTCACCTCTGGTCAATGTTTGTATACTGTGTCAGCCTCTACAGTGCTGTTCCCCACATCACACCTAATACTGTCAAGTAGAAGATCAGGCAGTATAGTGTAGTGGTTAAGCGCACTGAGCTGCAAACCTGGAGACCTGGGTTTGAATTCCACCAGTCCCACTTGCATACGTCTGACCCTGAGCAAGTCGCTTAACTTCCATGTGCTCCCAGGTTGCACCTGGAAACAAGCTCTGGCTTCGTGTGCCTTTTCTGGTTAAACAATTTCCCCTTTCCAGTAGTAAAACAGAAAAGAAAAGGGGGAAAAAAATACTTCAAATACAAGAAGTGATATCTGACTACTTCTGACAGTTACTATTAATTCCAGGCAGTAAACTAGCTCTTTAAAGGACAGAGCTCCCAGGTTCTAGTTTTAAATTATGAAAACAACACAGATTGTGTGGTTCTCATTTTCTCTGACAATATCTGTATGGAAGCAATTAGTGTTGTCAGAAATGTAAATACATATGCGACTTCTCTATAGCTTTGAAAAAAGGATTTTAAGATTTTTCTGTTGGTATCCGACTGGTTATTGATTACGGTGCCGCCAAGGCTTTATGGTTCTTCAAGTCCTAACTTTAGCAGTATATAAATAAATCTCACATTTCTGTTGTATTCACTAACGTAAACCAAAGGGGTAGTGATGCTGTTGACCTTAGCAGATGGGTCTTTCTGTGACATTTTTTTTTCTGATTATGGTTCTCAATTAATTGTGAGGTCTTTAACTGAAAGGATGAATTTTCTGTATTTGTTCACTCACAAAGACCTTTTAAGGACGAGGTCTGTTCTGCAGTGTGATCCAGAGTGGGCGGATACATGTCCGTTATTTATACATAGAGTATAGATAAGCACAAACATAAGAAGACAGAATTTTACAAAAGAAGACCATTGCTCCATCAAGTTATTTCCTCCACCAGCTTAGTTGGTATGCCTAGCCACCCCTAGAAAGTACCTATGGTATCAGCCTACATCACCTGCTCTGGGAGTCCAATCCACATGTTCACCATGCACTGTGTGAAAAGTGAAATACCTTGATATTTGTTCACTATTCATTGTGTGAAATATCTTGATATTGAAGGGGATAAAAGAGTGCTGTGTCAATGTGTGGGCTGAAAACAAAAGGGTAATGTTAAATGATCTTTGGATATAAAATAACGTTAGAATCAATGTTTCAAACATAGGTGGTCTTCAGGAATTATCATCTAAGAAAAAAGTAATCATACTGCAGTTATTTCTGGCCTGTAGCTCTTATTACTGTATTTGTTTATTCTTTACTTATTATATAATTTCTGAAAGACAGCTATGGTTAAAACATCAGTTCTAACTTTATTTCTGTTTTCAGTGTGCATTTAATCTAAGCCTTTATTTTTACTTGATGACATTTCCCTTGAATTTTCCTTTATTCCAGTAACATAGTGTGTTCCCTTGTGTTCACACCCTTGTATATTCTGAAGAGCTGCATCTCATCACATGTAGACCATGAATATATGTTACACATGTAGTCACAAATCCCTGTTTGATAAGTAACCAGGTAGTCTGAGAGTCACAGCCTTTTTAACAAATTTACTAAAACAGCAATGATTCTTTTTGTATCATTCTAGTGAGGTAGTTGTAAATCAGCAATGACCACAGCTTTACCCATTCTGCTGGCCCAAAGTCTAGTTTCAAAAATCAGGATTGGAGGTGTGGTTTTGATTATTTCGTTTAAACTGCTAATGGAGTTCTTCTAATTTTCACTGCAGTAGTCTTCCCCCTTCCCCCAACCCTACCCTGTAAGGAAGGCTTCTGACCTATGCTTCATTCATAAGACAAGACATTTGTCATGCTGCCTTTCCATGGTACATGGCCGTTTCATGCCTGTCCTGCTGAATCAGTTATCTGCCCGGTGTTTTTAACTGAATATGACCATTGTGATTGAAGATAGATGGGGCCAGCACTTGAAGGGGTGATATGAACCTCAGCTGTGATCTTGGTGCTTGCTTCAGTTTAGGCCCATCTGGGACACAGGTGGCAACAGGAGACTTGATTGAAAGGACTGTGCCCATAACAGATGGCTCAAATGAAGGAGGTCAGGATCTCTACTAGTAGAAAATATATTTGCTGCATGTTACATTTCAGTTTTAGAGAGTGGTGGGAAACGGCTGTCTGTGTTTAGTGTTCTTTTAAGAGGTTACCAGGAGAATAATCATTGGTCAGTATAATATCATAAGGTGGGGAATAAGCAACAGGAGTTGGTAATCAAAAATGCTCCTGGGAGGGCCACCCACAGCATGCTGCCATGCTGGTGTCCCGAGCTTTGGAGCAAGATCAGGAGCTGGCATTGGGCAACTGGTGACTGGGAAGAGCGCTGTCTGTGACAACATGTGCCAGCCTCGAGAAGGCTGACGGTGGGTTCTGCCACTGCAGTAGCCCCTGACAATGGGCCAGGGGAACTTGCTTCTTCTGTCAGTTGTCTGCCTTTGTGCGTGGCGGTCTTCAAATCTGTATGCTGTTGTGGGGCAGTGGGTAAGCTGGAGGGAAGGGTAGAAAATTACAGAAGGAAAATTGGGGCTGCCAAGGATGACAGCACCAGCACCACTGGGCCTTGTGGTGCCTCCTAAGCCCCTATGCCATCTCCTGTCCTGAAGAGGGGGTTATAGCACTTCCACTGGGCCTGCCATGGGTGGGTAAGCCATGGTTGACCATGGAGGCTGGTAGGGTAACCTGACAGGCCTGGGTAGATACTCATAGAAAAAATGCTCCTGGTGTGATTTATTTATTTATTTATTTTTTTTTTGTAGAGCGAGAAAGAAGGGTTAGGCAATTCTGCCTCTATGTTCAGCCTCATCGGGGGGGGCGAGGTGTTAAAGATGGAAATGAACTGAAATTGAACCAGATTAAGCTTTTGGTGCTATTTCAAGTTATGGGAATCTTTAATGTCCACTACAACAATGCCAGAACAGGCAGACAGGATCTTGGCTTTACATCTCAACTGACAAATGACACCTCAGGAGTGTAGTACCCCACTCATCCTGCACTGCAGTGTTAGTACTGAGTTTTACTATCTGATCTTCCTGCTTCAGAGGTGAGTATGCAACCTGCTGAGCCAGTGACACTGTGGTAGTAGACAAGGAGCTAAAGCAGGACAACCAGTATGTGGCCACTGTAAAGATGGCCAGCAGAATGCTGGGAATCATGAGGGGGTGACAAACAAAGCAGGGGAAGTAACCTGACACTTTACGAGGCCCTGGTCTGGCCTCATCTGGAGTACAGCATGTAGTTCTCATCTCCTGAGTACAAAAGGGACATTGAGGCAGTCACAATGCTGCAACACAGGGCCACAATCATAATCAGCGATATGGGAAACAGTAGCTACGAGGAGAGACCGGGGCACTTAACATGTCCCCCCCCCCCAACAGAAAAGGAAGCTAAGAGGGGACCCGGTCTGTCAGTTATCCACATACACAAGGTTGTCGACAAGATCATACAGTCCTATATGTTTGGCATTTCATTTTGTTTTATTAAGGATGATAATAATTGAGCCAAGGCTCATTTACAGTGGTGTCCTTCAACAAATGTTACACCACCAGCATTAAAAATAGACAATCTCACTATAATACATAGTAATAGTCCTGCAGCAGGATGCGGGGACACACTTTGAAGCTCGGGTTTGTAAATTCAGTGGTAACATTGGGATACATTTTTAGCAAGAGAATTAGCAGGTACCCTGGGTAGTAGAGTGGATAGGGAATATTATAAATTCATCTTGCTTTTGAAGCAGTGCTGTGAACTTCATGGGCCTAGAGTTCCTTTTTACTTTGTTATTACATATAGAGGATAATGGATAGGCAACAGTGAAAAACAACACTGTTGTTCACTTCGAGAGGTTGTTATGACAACCATGCAACCCTCGAGAGTGAGGTTTTCGGTTGTCATACAACTTCTAGAATTGAACACCAGTGTCGTTTACTGTTGCCCATACATTGTCTTGTATAGTGTATGGGCAACAGTAAATCAGTTGGTGATCACTTCTTCCTTAGCCGTGACATCAGACTTTGTCTCCGCTCCCCCTCCCTTCCACTTCTCAATGCAAGAACAAGCCCTACTCCGTCCCCAGCTCCCCTTCTTCTCAGAGAATCTGTGTTTTTTCTTTTTTAATCTACAAACATCAGCTGTAAAGGGCAACAGTAAAAGGGAAATATGTCCACTGTTTGAGCCCATAAGTCGCAGTTAGTAGCACTGACTTACCGCCATGGTTGTTTCAGGAGGTCCAGAGCATCGCAAATAGCATGTGCAGAGATGTTCTATGCTGTTGTACCATCGATGTGACGTAACATCGATGGTACAACAACGCTGGTAAATGATGAATTTCGACTGAATACAACGTTCCACCATACACTATACTACTGTTTTACACCTCTGTTTCATAGGTTTTTGCATATTGACTTCTGTTTTACTGCTGATGATTTGTTCGTACTTGCTGTTATCTGTTTCTGAAATGATCACACATGCATTTCTTCCCCAGGACACACCTGAAAATGAGCTGGTTATACCATAGCTCAGTGTGCCTTTCCTGGGCAGATCTTTTAAAGAGTGTCCCCCTACTAAAACTGGGGAAAAAAAATAATAAACCATTAGATTTACAACAGTTAAGTTTGACATTAATGTTTTCCAGTTCTTATATACTTTGTTCTGTTGTTACTGTCTTCTAAATATCTCAGATAATGCAGTGCGGTATATATTTCACTGAGTGTTTCAGAAAGCCTCTGGCTGTCCCCAAGTGACAATTGCAGTTTTTGACATCACAGTCTGTTAAGCTACCTGTTAGCACCCTTTGCAAACTGTGTGAGAGGCCTTTCGGCACCATGCAATTCTGCTTAAAGTTGGACCAGCATAACATTCTGTGGTGATTTGCATATGCAGCCCATGATGCTTTGCATTGTGTGGGCACGTGTGATTTTGTATACTCTTACGCTATATGCTAATGTTGACCAGAAAGTCATTGTATTGTTTGTAATGCCATTACTTGTATATTGTAATATTTTAATACTGTATTGGTGTTTTATTTGCTCTTATTTTATTCTTTTTAACACAAGTCTTGTAACTTGCAACTGAATGCACAATTGCCTGGAGGGATACCATTGCAAATGAGCTTGCCTCCGTGGGTCATTCCCTTAATTAAATTGAATATTGAATTTGAATTGTCATGGTGAGCACTATGATGCCTTAAACAAAGGCACTATGAGGCTAGCTGGCGACAAGCAAATGCTCTTTATGCAGGCTTTTTAGACCAGCAACTGAGCTGTATTATAAACCCTGGAGAGAACAACCGAGAAGTTAATTAAAAAAAAGAAAGTATTCTGTTGTGCATTACCATAGATGAAACCTCCTGTTTATGAAACTACATGCTGAAGTGCAGAGCTGTTCTTTAAACAAAAGGAGCGTACATTTCATCTTTTTCAGACTAGAAAGGAAAACAAAAGATTTTATACAGGCTGTAGAAAGCTTACATTAGATTTAGAAAAAGTAATCTTTGAGACACACCATCAATCACAGTGATTTACACTGTATGCTTTCTGCCAGCATATTGTTCTTCTCCCGCACCCCCCCCCCGCCACGCACGCATACACACCATATCAGATGGGCTCAATTCCAGTTTCCTGCAATGGGCCTGACACAAACCTGGAGGTCCAGTGTTCTGGAGTCCTGGTTTCTAAATTGCATTGGGTGGAGCACTCTCCTGTATAAGAAGGTAGATATCAAATTCAAGTATATTTAACCAGGCTACTGAAAAATGTATCTCATTTGCAAAGGGGTTTGGGCAAGATGGTGGCAGACAGTTACAAATGTTTACAGTACTTAGGATCAAACAGCACAAATTTTTTTTTTTTATAAGTTCGTGGAAAAAATAGTAAATACATTAGCATCAGAAGCAGTATTTGGAACAATAGTAGTTTTTAAAGAAAAATATTACATTTGAGTCACACAAATATATTTCTGGAAAGAATACCGGGAACTGTCAGTTACCAGCCCTTCTTAGTACTCTTGTAGTTTTTTCTTGTTTGAAGGTGGTAAACATGTAGCGTAGCCTACTTGGTACATGGAAGCTAGCACTGTTTAGGCTTTCAAAGCAAGATTAGCCAGATTCTTAAGGAACAATGGCATTGAGGGTTACACAGCATAAGTAGGGGAAGAATTGTAGCTGATCAGCTTGGCTATATTCGAGTACTCAAATTGGGTATCATCCCTGCTGTGCAGCAAAAGTTGTGGATAAGATGGACATAAACTCCCATCCATCATCTTACTATGATACTATGTTGTATAAGGGTCTACAGTGGTCGGATCAGGCTTTTTACATTTTTTTATTAACATTTGTTGACCAGATACTCGTTGTTGTACTCTGGCAAAAACTTAATACATTTTAATTACAGAAAAAAATTCTTGACTGGAAGAGGCACGTTGAACTGGAGCTTGTTTCCAGGTGTGCTGGGGGGGGTTACAAGGTGGTAAATACGTTGCATATAATGTGACCAACTCAAAGAACAATACCAAATAAAATATCAGACAGAGCAAAGTAGAAAAAATTTGCAAAAGTGCAAAACTTTCTTTGTGTTAATGGTAATGGGTGAAGTAGTGGAAACCTTAAAATAGTGGGACAAATCTGCATAATTTTACACTGTGAATGGTGATGTAAAGCAATAATCCACTCCAGGTTGTGGGATTACCTGGAATTAATCAACACCCAGGGTGCGTTGTAAGGCATGAGGGTGAAGCCCAAGTGTCCTTACAGCACCCAGGGTGTTGATTAATTCCCAGTAACCCCACACCTTGGAGTTGGTTATTGCACTTATAACATGGGCTCCTACAAGTTTCACAAATTTTGTTTAGTTTTTTTTTTAAAATATCTCAAAGGGTCACGTCTGACTTTGGTATCCTTACACTGAATTTGCCAAAGAATAAAGTAGTCCGTGCACTAATTCTTTTGCCTCATATGGTTAATTTTGTTGGTTTCGGTCACTTTTAGCCAGTTTTCTCAGTTCCAATACTTATTTAATCTTTCTACAGTTTTAGTAACTTAAAATGTTATTTACAGACACGCTGTTCCAGTGTTGAAGATTCTCCATTGCGACCAGTGAAGATTATCCGTTGGAGTACAGCATTCATTGCCTATACCGTAATACACTCTCAGTTTTACTAACAATAATCAGATTTTTACCATCTTATTATATTGAAATAACATCTTTTTATTCAGGGGCTATGCATGCAGATGAAGGACGTACCATGATGCGCCGTATGGAACCTTTCTATCCCTATCATAGTTTCAGTTACAAAAACATGCAGATAACATTTAAAAGAATATCAACTTTTAACTGAAGATTCTATGACTTTACAAGACCTACAACCCATTTGAACATTAACTGTTTGTACTGCTGAAAAATATGAAGATTAATAGACTTTTGTTTCAACTCGTACATGTTAGAAAATTACGTGGAAAAATACAGTGTCCACTTGGGCGGGTGGGAACGACAATATGCCCCTGTACACTAAATATCGATTTTTATTATACAGCAATTTCTGTTTTCCCCTTTTTAACACTAATCGCAATGATTTTACTCTCACCATTACACAGTGCACCACTTTGAAAACATCCCTTACTTCTGTTCTTGACATACCTCACAGCTAGATGTAAGTTGGGATTTCGGTTATAACCTACTCACTTCTAGCCATAGGTATAACAAAGATTAATGTATGCCCTGCATTTTGCTTCTGGTCCAGTCTCAAACATCACACACAGAGCCCATGTTATAAGAATCATTAAAGTAGCTGAACTGTGTGTGTGTGTGTGTGTGTGTGTGTGTGTGTGTGTGTGTGTTTTGTGTGGTGGGGGATGGTGGCCAGGGGAAAACAGTGCACCAACAAAAACCGGTGTGAGAGGTCTGCTGCGAGAGCAGGGTTGGTAGAGATGAGCCAGTAGCCAGAGTGGGTTAAAAGAATAAAGTGAGGACAAGAGATGAATAAGGAGAGGAAGGATATTCCAGAGAGTAGGAAAACAGACAGAAAAGGTAAACTGACCAGCAGAGGCTTTGCAGTGAGTAATACCGGAAGTGCGAGTGTTAGAAGAGCAAAGTGGGTACAGTGATAGGATGGAGGAGAGAGAGAGAGAGAGAGAGAGAGAGAGATGTGTGTGGGGGGGGCAGTAGGAGGGGATGGTAGCAAACCAATATTTAGCCAGGAAAGAAGAGCAGTGGGAGAGATATTGGGCTTCAAGGGAGAGGGGAGAGTGAGCGGCTAAGATAAATTGAGCAAAGGTGGGTAAGCGGTGGGGCATTCAGAAAGAAGGACGAGAAAAGGGGATCCTGTTTGGTCAGGGTAGATTTGTGGGCAGCCCAGTAAAGCACGTCCACATAGTCAAACACTGGCCAGATCATCTTGAGAATAACCTTCCTGTGGCATACCAGGAGTGGTAGGCAGAATTTGTTGCAGTACAGCATGAAACATATGGGACAGAGTTTTAATCCATGGCATCGATGCTGGTAAAGACATTGAAGTGCTGGTCCAGCCACACACTGAAATACTTAAAGATCGAATGCAATGCTTTAGAAACATAGAATTTGATGGCAGATAAGGACCGCTTGGCCCACCCAGTCTGCCCATTTCCCTACTTACTGGATAAGCTGCAGATCCTAGTTAACCAGCAGCCTACTTCTTCCTACCCGCACCCACTAGAATGGCCTTATGACTGTCCCATGCATGCTTGATTTCCACCACTGTTTTTGACTCCACAACCTCCTCCGGAAGGCCGCTCCATGCATCCACAACCTCTCTGTGAAAAATACTTCCTTAAATTACCTTCTTGAGCGCCCCCATCTTCAAATTGTGCCCCTTATTCTTGCACACTCTTTTTTGAAAGATGCTACCCTTTGGACTTTGTTGATTCCCTTGAGGTACTTGAAAGTTTCTATCATGTCTCCCTCCCTCCTTTCCTTGAGGCTATACATATTAAGCTTCTTAAGTCTCTCTTCATATGTCTTCCGGTGCAGACCCTGCACCATTTTAGTTGCCCTCCTCTGGACAGCTTCCATCCTGTCTGTGTCTTTGCGGAGATTGGGTCTCCAGAACTGCACAAGCATTTGTCAATGCCGAATGGTTGCTTGCTGGCATTAGCAGTGGAAGTGCAGGAGTTAGACAGATGCTGTATAGGAATGGCAGTGATGTATTAAACTGACACCAACTCCACCCCCACCCTGCAGAGATGGACAGGCATTGGGGTGTGCCTTTGGGTCATCACCCATGGCAGTCACAATATTTCACCTCACCCTACCCTGTAGACACTGACAAGTGTCAAGGTGTATCTTGGGACGTTTGAGCTTTACACTCATCTCCTTCCATAAGGAAATATGCTGAAATGGGTGCAGTATAGGAGAACGGTGTGAACTCTGGAGCCAAAGAGTCCAAGGTGCACCTTGATGCCTGTCACTGCCTGCAGGGGGATGGGTGGGGGTAGGGGTGGAATGGCGTGAGCATTACTGTCGACAATCCCAAGTTACACCCCTGACACCTGTCAGTCCCAGGGTAGGGTGTTATGGTCAGAAACCCTAAGGCCTTGGGCATGTCTTGGTATTTTTACTCTAAGTTTTCAACATGGGCTTTTTGTGACCCCACCGCATGAACAGTGACACTATCAGTTTGTTAGCCGAAAGGTGATTTTGCACAGTGACTGCGCCATTAACACCACAGGTGCGAAAACACATTTCCAATATGATGTGAAAAATGACAGTTGTACTGTTCATGAGGAGGTGTTAAAAAAAAAAAAGTAATGTTGAAACTCTGGAGCGAAAATGTAAAAAAATTGGTGAAGTTGCGAGCGTGCATAGAAACTGCGCAATGCACACCCGTAATGCAATTATTTGGGGGAATTTTTTCACCAGATTTTCAATATGGGCATTTTGGGACCTCCACTCATGAACAGTGTTACTGTGATTTTCTTACTCTGTCCCGAACACTGATTTCCCACAGCGTCTGCGCTATACTTCACTGAAAGTGCAAAAACACATTTCAGTCAGGATGTGAAAAATGACAGCTGTACTGGTCATAAGAATGTGTGGAAAAATGGCAATGTTGAAAATCTGAAGTGAAAATATCACAAATTTGTGAAGTTACGAGGGTGCATAGAAACTGCGCAATGCACGCTTGTAACACAGTCATTTTATGGACTTTTGTGACCACATTTTCAACATAAGCATTTTAGGTCTACTCATGAACAGTGTCACAGTTATTTTCTTAATCTGTCCCAAACGCTGATTTCCCACAGTGACCGCGCTATTCTGCGTCGGAAGTGCGAAAACACATTTTGGTCAGGATGTGAAAAATGGCAGCTGTACTGTTCATCAGGAGGCATGAAAAAATGCCAGTGTTGAAAATCTGGAGTAAAGATATTACAAATTCATGAAATTTGCAAGTGTGCATGGAAACTGCACAATGCACGCTCAGAACGCAGTCATTTTTGGGAATTTGTTCACCACATTTGCAACATAAGCTTTTTGACAGCCCACCTCATGAACAGTGACACTGTTGTTTTGTTAATCAGTCCCGAAAGGTGATTCCATGCAGCAAAATCACCTTTCGGGACTGAATAATCAAATGACAGTCACTGAATTCATGAGATAGGGTCCCAAGAACCCCATGTTGAAAATTTGGTGCAAAAATTCAAAAAAATGACACAAGATAGGCACCAAAGTTGAAAAAACTCTATTTATGCCATTATACATCTTACCGGCATATCTTCAGCTCGTGGTCGGCTTTGAAGAGTGCAGACGTGTTCCCGGTCCATTGAAGATAGTCACGCTGGGCTCCAGAGGTAAGTATGGGGTGAGGTGTGTGTGGGAGGTGGGGCACACAGAGGAGGGTGGGTTGGGAGGGGTGCAAGAAGGTCAACGAGGGACCGTTTCCTTTTGTTACAGTTTTTTATTTTACGTGGACGACGTGGGACTTTTGCCACGCTGGGGTGGGTTCCCAGCATGGCACCTGGAAGTTTTTTGGGGCAGTGGAGCCAATGGGGGATTGAGCACCCCTGTTGGCCATAAAGTGTGGGGGGGACACATGAGGACACTGGACTTCTGCCATGCTGGGGTGGGCTCCCAGCCTGGCACCTGGATGTTTGTTTTTTGGGAGGGGCACTGGAGCCAGGGGTTGGGCACCTCCATTGGACTATCTGATTGTGCTTGGGGGAGTGTGCATCAGCTGAGGGATTGGGCACCTCGGCACACAACAAAGGAGAAGCACACGCATACAACCACCGCTACAATCAGTGGTGGTGACGTAGAGGCAGTTTGCATACTGCTGATGGCAGGGCAGTGTGCAAATTGCCTACACGTTACCACCGCTGATTGTAGTAGTCGTTTGCTTTCAGCTGTATGCCACTGCAGTCTGAACTGCTGTCATAGACAGCTGGGACATTCATTGGTGCGGTGCAGCCGCGCCTGCAAAAACACTGAGGGCATTGGAAGTAGGGGTGCCACACCTATGAAAACTCGTATGGTGGCACTATGTTTCTTGCACATGCATGCAAGCAAACATAAAAATGTATTATTTCCTCACCATGAGGAAAACTAAGCCTCATTTGTTACAGATAATGTTCAGAAATTTCAGTTACTCATGTACAAATGCTAGTTTGTTTGCCTCTTTAATTTGATGGTTTTACAAAAAGTCCCTCAGATTTTTTCAAACTAGCCAGTGGAATCTTGGGTGAGTGCTGATATCATTCAGGCAACAATTTACATAATTTCCTCCAGGTCCTGTCAGCTTAGTACACACAATGCATCAGACTGTGAAATGGCAAAAATCAGTCTTTGCTACTAGTTTTCAGATGGGGGCCTTTATTATTGGACTTATATCAGTAGAACAAAATGATAAATATCTGGCAATTTCTCTAGGTTGATCACCAACCCTTAGAGCACTATGTCAAGCCCCCGCCGCAAAGAAAACCCTCTAGTACAATACTCTTAAAGTGTAACCTTTTGTTTCCTGTGTTTCCTTTCAAGCCCTGAATGCACAATTCCTTCTTTATTCCTTATTCATATCTTGTGTAGGTTTCATTGTGTTTAGATACAGTAGATAGACAAGACAGTTTTGGGATTTTTGTGGGGTTTACCTTGTCACCAAGATTAACTGGCTTGTTGCTGGGTGGTGGCATGTTGCTTAGGTGGTACTGTAATTATGTCACTGTTTCATGGGATTTCTGGGGTGATGATTTAAAAGGCATTTGTTAAAAATATTTTTCTGAGCTAGAATTAGGTGGTTGCTAAGAAACTGTTTTCTTGGCATAGTGTTCTAACTTTGATAGCACACTGGAAGTTGCAGCCTACTGAGTTCTAGATTATTGAGATTGTTGCATTTTCATGGTAAAGTAAAGTGAAATAGAAATATATATATTTTTGAATTTTAAAAGTATTTTATAGTTTGTTTATCTGGAGGCTAGGGGAAGCTGGGCTGGGAGAATATGGGAGGATAGGTATATGTATGGGAAGCAGGAGAGTGGTAAACTGCAATAGCTGTGGGGTAGCAGTCTTTCAGGGAGTGTTGTGGAGTAAAAGGGGATGTCCTGTGTGTAAGAGCCTGGAGCAGCTAAGGGCTGAAATAAGGCTGCTCAGATGCGAGCTGGGGAGGATGGTGTGGGAAGTCAGAGGAGCAGTGGAGGGGAAAGGCAGAGGGATGATGCCCAGGGAGTGAGGGCATCAGGCAGAGGATGGGTGTGGGGAGGAGCACCCAATATATAGGAGCATCTCTTCCTCAGAGGACTAGGGAGCCCAGGGTGGAGGAATGGCAAGTGGTAAGGGAAAAGGGTGGGAATGCGAGAGTAGCATCAGGGGTGGGAAATTCTAAAGGGGTGCCTTTATTGAATAGATTTACACCACTGTCTGGAAGGAAGGAGGTGGCAGTAGGAGGTGAGGTGGGAGGTCAGGTTGAGCCAGAGCTGAGAGTAGGAGTACAGGGGAGGGGAGAGGGAACTAATCAGGTGGGCAGGGAAGAGGAGGCAGGCAAAATGGAGTGGAGGATGGGGGGGAAGGAGAGAAAATGAAAGGAAGAGGGAAAACTTAAAGCAGATACAGATAGTCAGAAGGGGAGGGGCAGAGTGGGAGATGGAAAAACAGACAAGGGGATAAATTGTGGATGTGGAGATAAGTTCACCAGGGTGCAGAGGGAACAGTTAGGTGGGGAAGCAACTAGTACTGAAGGTAAGAAAAGAAGGAGCACGGGTGCAGGGGGTGGAAGGGTTGCAATCATAGGGGACTCCATAATTAGGAGTATTCACTGGGGAAGAAAAGAGGACCCAAATGCAAGCAGGAGGGTGGTTTGTATGCCAGGGATGACAACAGGGAAGGTAGGCCCAAGAATAAGGGAAATAGTAAGGAAGGTTGGAGGAAAACCTAATTTAGTTATACATTTGGGAACCAACGACCTAGCTGGGAAGAAGTTTGAGGTAGTGCAAAGTAGGTTCACGGAGATAGGGAAAATTTGCAGAGAGGAAGGAAGTTTGCTGGCTTTCTCAGAGGTGATACCAGTACCAAGGGCCAGCACCACCAGGAAAAGAAGAACAGAGGATTTTAATGACTAGCTGAGGAAATGGTGCAGGGAGGAGATGTTCATCTGTATTGGAGACTGGGAGGAGACCTGGTGAAACAAAGCACTCTTTTTACCAGACAGGCTACACGTCAGTAGTGAGGATTTGAGGGTACTCTGGGACAGACGGGGGAACTACATAACCACTACACTTAATTTAAACTACTGGGGGGGCAGCGGGTGCGTAGGCCCACAGACTCTGAGAGGAGTCTACTGCTGCCTGTTGCAGATGCTTGTGTGCTCGAGAGGATTCCCCTGCAAGTTATATGAAGGACAGTGTCAGTGTGAGAGACTGTGCTGCCTTTAATTCTTTCATGGAAGTGTGATCTGGTAGACTCATTACTGTGTAAGGGGCTCAGGGGAGCTAATTGTTTGCAGCCATCTGAAGAGGTGGGGACTGAGGGATTTATAATTCCTGCTCCGCTCGCAAGTGGCTGGATGCTTGTTTGTTCGTTCTACTGCTGCCTGTTGCAGATGCTTGTGTGCCCGAAAGGATTCCCCTGCAAGTTATTTGAAGGACAGCGTCGGTGTGAGAGACTATGATGCCTTTAATTCTTTCATGGGAGTGTGAACTGGTAGACTCATTACTGTGTAGGGGGCTCGGGGGAGCCAATTGTTTGCAGCCATCTGAAGAGGCGGGGACTGAGGGATTTAAAATTCCTGTGCCGCTCACAAGCACGAGTGTTGTGAGTGGTGGGAGCGCCACTCCGTATAGGAAAAAGTGTTTGATGCATAGTTATATCTTATATTAGGTTAGGTAAGAAGAGGCCCCAGGAAGTTTTATTTGTATCAGGCTTTATTGTTTAAGCCTGTACTCCCGGGGGGCCTGAGCATTATGTTTATTGATATGGATTAGCTCCAACAAATTAGTTTACTGTGTGTAACTTGCAGTATAAGTGGGATTTGTATTCTTTTGTCAATTGCTATACCATTTTATATATAGAGTTGTATTACTAGCTGGATATAGATAACGTTATCCTTTTAGTGTGTTAAGGCCAGGAATGTTTAGATTTATTTAATCTGTCTTCCTTTTAGCAATCTAAACTTTTTTCACATTTGTGTGTTAAGGGTTGGAACGTTTAGACTGCCTAATTGTTTTGGACTGTCTAGCTATCTTCTAGTAATTACATTTTTTTTTTAATTTAGTGATGTGCCGGGGTTATTTGGGGGGGCCTGGGAGGGCCAGGATAGTGAATGGGCATCCTTTCTGCATGATTTATGGCCCTTCACCTGCCTCCCGGTTTCTGATACTACAGTTAGATGTTGCCGGGAGGTGGGGATTTGGAGGGGCCGGGGTGATCTTGGGCAGTGGGGAGCCCTGTGCACAGTGGAGGGTGGTAGGATAGGGATTATTGGGTCTAGAAGGCGCTCTGGATTACAACGGGCACAAGAGAGAGGCCAGACGTAGTTGGTGCCTGTCTCCAAGGAGTCCACAAGACTGAGTGGTCAGGTAACCTGAGGGGCTGCTTCACCCGCCAATCCCCTGAGGGCAGTGCTATACAATGCCAGATCAATCAGGAACAAGACCACATTTATTGCGGACTTGATTCCCTTGGTTGATCTGGCTGGCTTCACGGAGACTTGGGTTAGGGACGATACAGGCCCAGTTTTTGCGGATGCTGTCCCACATGGGTATACCGTGGTGCACTGCCCCAGAGAGGAATGTAGGGGCGGTGGGGTAGCCTTTTGTTTTAGATCCGACTTGGCCTTCACCGTGCACCCAGTGGAAACTCCAGGTTCCTTTGAATGTGTGGCCATCCTTGGGTGTCTGGGCGCAGGCTGCAGGATTCTCCTCATTTACTGCCCCCGGACGGTGGGGAATTTCCTGCAGGAGGTTACCAAATTTGTCGCCGGTGAAAACATTGGAAGCCCCCAGGTGTATTGTTCTTGGGGATTTCAGTGTTTGGGCTGACAACGAATCCTCTCAGCTTGGTCATAACCTCCTCCAGATTATGTCATCTCTGGGCCTGTCGCAAGCTGTTTCTGCCGTGACACACCAGAGCAGCCACATGTTGGACCTGGTGTTCTCACTGGGGCTTGAGATAGATAATCTCAAGATTGACCGGGTGGTATGGTCCGATCCCTGCACAGTGCAGTTCATGTTTGGGGCTCCCACCGGATGCCTTCTCCCTACAGAGATGATGAGCTGTCGCCCTTTGCGGGGATTGACCCCAGAGGGTTTCCTGGCCGCACTGATCTATCTAGTGTGGGTGATGCAAGCGTCTGAGGCATAGGTGCTGGGGTGGGTGCTTATAATAAGGTGCTGTCTGACACCATTGACTCCCTCGTACCTGTCTGTGTATGACCCAAATCTTCCTACCCGAGGTCCCTGTGGTATGATGGGGCTCTCAGGGAGAGGAAGAGAAAGGGTCAGAGGTTAGAGCGCTGCTGGAGAAAGTCCATCCTGGAGGGGGACAAACTGGCCCTATGTGTGCATTATAATTCATACCAGGAGGCAATAAACCATAAGGAGGCAGTGTTCCTGTCCAGGGAGCTTGCTGCCAGGAAGAACTGACCAGCTATACTTTTTCAGACTGTGGACAGGCTACTTCGTCCTTCTTGTCTACAGCCAAAAAAGGGTTTTACTAATGCTGAATGCGAAGAGTTTCCTCTGTTCTTCTCAGACAGACTGTCCAGTATCCGGCAGGGAGTTTCTTCAGTCAGCAATGTTATAGCTGGCAGTGGTCACTAGAAGTGTTCTGAGTGCACTCCGCCTGGTTGGGTGGAGTTTAGACCAGTGGAGGTAAGTGAGGTCTTTGGGGTGGCAACCAATCTGAAGCACACCTTTTGTGAACTGGATTCGGTGCCAACGTGTTTCTTGATGAGATGCATCGACACCGTTGGCCCGCTGTTTGCTCTGATTGTCCGTGTTCCTTATCTGAGGGGGTTTTCCATGATGCCTTGAAGGAGGCATTGGTGAGACCACTCTTAAAGAAACCATCGTTGGACCCTGAGGTCAGGGCAAAATTTTTTTTATTTATTTATTTCAATCTAGGATTACAATACCTTTGAGCCGAGGTTCTTTTACAAAGGTTCCACATCAGTGTGTGCAACAGTCATCATTTTTAGTTACAAACATATAGTCTTTGACTTACAGACATGTAATAACCTGTACAAAGACTTGAGCTATGAAACAAGACAAAGGGAGTGGGGGGGTGGATGGTGAGGGAAGTGAGGTGGGAGATCGAGGGGAAGGAGGTGCAGAGGGTAAGGGGAGTACAGGAGGTGGTTGGGGCGGGGGCAGGAGTGGAGATACGGGGGAGGGGAGGTGGGCGAGGGTGGGAGACAGTGCAGCCAGGGGGTCTTGTCGAAGGAATATGACAGGTAAGGTGCTAGGGTGCAAAGACTGATTGTAAGTGCTGGGTGCTGAGGCATTTGCAGCTGGAACAGTGGAAATGTTAAGATGGGCAATCACAGGATACAAACAGTGAGAGGCACAGCTTGGACTTGAAGAGGCCCAGTGTTAGAGCAGTCGCTATGTCGCTACCAAGAGACTTGAGCCAGTTGGATGCCCGATAGGCGGATGATCTTTGTCCTTGGGTCGTGCGACATCGTGGGATATGTAGTAGATGGAAATTGGATCTCCCTGTAGTGACGTTCCTATGTCTAGGCTTAAGGAGGGCACAAACACCAGGTGGGGCCAGACCCATTATAATTTTTTTGGCCATAATGCAGGTTTGGTATTTTATGTGTTTGTCCAGTTGAAGCCATCCAGATTGGGAATAAAGGTCACATGTATGGGTACGGCGAAGTGAGCCAGTGATGAGACGACAGGCCTTATTCAGGGAGGTTGCGATACGTTTGAGAGCAGAGGTAGTTGCAGACCCATATATGATAAGACTATAGTCTATGATGCTGCCGATGGAGCTTTGGACGGCCACTGCCAGTGCTTCTGGGGTTAGGTGTTTCCTGTGCCGGAATAATATGCCTAACCTCGCACTGGCAGACTTTGCAACACTGCTGATATGGACAGTGTATGAGAGGTGGGGATCAAGGGTGATGCTGAGGTACTTGAACGATTGTGTTTGCTCTAGGATGGCTCCTTGTTTGGTTGCAATGGAGAGGTGGAGTTGTTTGTTTTTGTTGTGGGGGCTGCAGAAGACCATAGACTTGTTTTTTTCTGATTGAGAAGCAGTTTATGATTTAGAAACCAGGATTCGATGGAGGAGAAGGCCTGCTGAAGTTTATTTTGTAATTGGATTGGATCAGGGTCCGAGGTGAGGATCACAGCATCGTCTGTGTAGAGAATTATTTGTTCTGGGCAGCTGTCCGGTAGTGAGTTTGAGAATAGGCTGAAGAGGAGGGGTCCCAGAATGGAACCATGGGGGACTCCCAAGCTGACCAGTTTAGGGTCCGAGAGTATATCAGCGATTCTTACTGCTTGGGACCATTCTTCAGGGTAGCTCTTAAACCAGCCAATGGAGTCGGTTGACAGCCCAGTGTTCTGAAGCTGGACAAGCAGGAGGCGGTGATTGACGGTGTCGAAGGCTTTAGTTAAGTCAATGTAGATTGAGCCTAGTAGTTCACCCGGAGTCAAGTGCGTTGTGGATTGCTCCGGTGAATTCAAGTAGGGCTGTGGAGGTGCTGTGACCTTTGCAGAACCCGTGTTGTTGCTTGCACAGGATGTTGTACGTATCCAGGTATTTTGTGAGCTGGTCTGAGATGATGCGTTCTAGTGCCTTGGAGAGTGGGGGTAGTAGGGAGATGGGTCTGTAGTTATCATGGGCAGTTTTGTCACCACTTTTATGGATTGGGGTGACAGTGGCAGATTTCCATCTGTCCAGGAACTGGCTAAGGCTGAGGGAGAGGTTGAAAATTCTGGTCAGAGGACTAAGCACTTCATCAAGTGTGAGAGACAGGATTTTGAGATTGAGGGAGTCATTACCGAATCTTGATTTACCGAGGGCTTTGGTTACATATTCACATACTTGGTGAGCCTTGACTGCTTTGAAGTAGAAGCGGGGGGGAGCTGGTGGGAGTAGTGTGCATTGCGGACAGAGGGGCTTCACCATCTTTGAAGTAGTCCTGGGGTAGGACAGTGCTGAGGTCGGTAAAGGCTTTGTTAAAGGTATCCGCAATGGTTTTTGGGTTGAGGGTTGTGGTTCCATTGATGTTGAGTATTGATGGGGGGTTTTGGGTGGATTCCCGGTGAGTTCCTTTATGTTCTTCCAGAATTCCCGACCATTGCCACAGGAGTTTGTGAGGGCATGCTTATAGTAGGCGGACTTCATTTGCTGGATGGTTTTGGTGCAGTCATTGCGGGCACATTTGTAGTTTTGGATGTCGTTTTGCCTTGCAGAGTTTATGGCCAGCTCCCATAGGTGGTCTCTTGTTTTTAGCATCCTGAGGAGGTCACCTGTGAGCCAAGGGTTACTGAGTGATTTGACTTTGCGTTTCTTAATAGGAGCATACATGTCACAGGCCACAGTGAAGATGTTTATGAAGTATTCAAGGGCAATGTTTACGTTGCTTGCATTGAAGATAGAGGACCAGTCTTGATGAAGGAGGTGGGATTTGATTCGAGGAAGGTGACCACGGGGTTGAACCCTGCTGGTGATAGTTTATGGTGGTTGTTTGATGAATTTATTTGACCAGGTGCAGCTAACAGGGAAGTGGTCGCTGAGAGAGTCAGGGAGGACATTGGTGTCAGATGTCCGCGATGGGTGACTGGTAAGGAACCAGTCCAAGAGTGTGCTGGTGCTGGTCCTGTAATTTTTCCTGGTTGGTGAGTCAACCATTTGTGTGAGGTTCGCCGCAGCAACGGTATCCCTATGTGCTCCAGCATCGGCCGCAGGCCAGTTGATGTTGAAGTCGCCTAGGAGGATGGATTCGGTATCCGGTGGGAGTGACTTTACAAAGTCAAGAACAGCTGTTAGACCAGTTCCCTGTTATTTGGGAGGGATGTAGATGGTGGCAACAGTGAGGGTTTTGTTTTGGGCTCTGAGGAGGATTCTCACTGGCAGTATCTGAGCAGTTGTGGGTTGGTGTGAGGTAAATGATGTGGTGCCCCTGTATGGAGTCTTTTAGGTAGAGAGCGCAGCCCCCACCTCTTTTGGGGAGGTGATCCAGCCTAAAGATTTTGTAGCCAGGAAGGCTGATTGCATGGTCCAGTCCTGATGGCGTGAGCCAGGTTTTGACAACCGCCAGGATGTCAGGGCTGTGCTGGCTGGTGAAGACTTGTAGGGCATCCATTTTAGGAAGGAGGCTGCAGATGTTTATTGATATGAATGAGAGGGCACCCGAAGGCTTGCTCAGATTAATGGCTTTAGAGCAGAATGGGCCAGGGTTTGGGTGCATGTTGCCTGATGGCATTAGGAGGAGGAGGACTCGCCTCAAGGAGCTGCAGTGTATTTCTTTAAGGGAATGCTTTCGCCTGCTAGCATCTCGAGAAATTGCAGATCATCGACAATAGTGGGTGAGGGTAAGCATAGACTGGGGGGACTAGAGTGGAGGGCTAGGACCAGTGTGGGTGTAGGACAGTTTCATGGCAGTAGGATGGACCCTGGGCAAGGGGCAGTGACCAGTGTGCAGCATGCCTAAGTGGAGGAAGGATGTAGGAATGTGGAAGCTATGGGGGAGGGAGACAGTGCAGACCTATCTCTAAACTTCCCTTTTGGCAAGGTAGTGGAGAAGGTAGTGGTGCTTCAGTTGGAAGAGCACCTTGTGACTCATGAGCTGTACGAACCTTTCCAGTTGGGGTTTTGGGCAAGGCATAGCACAGAAACCACGCTTGTTTTGGTGCGGAATGATGTCCTCAGGGCAAGAGATCAAGGGGATAAGACAATTTTTGTTCTCCTGGATCTCTCTTCAGCATTTGACACTGTGGACCATTGTGTGTTGCTTGACTGCCGTAGGGAACTCTGAGGACTCACCAGCACTGTCATCAGCTGGTTTGAGTCCTTTCTTACCAACAGGAGACAACAGGTTGTGATGGGGAATTCTTCCTCCACCCCTAGCCTCCTATCTTGCGGAGTTCCTCAGGGATCGGTATTGGCCCCAGTGTTGTTTGCAGTGTACATGCTACCCCTGGGAGGGCTCATTAGGAAGTATGGCTTGGGTTTCCATTGCTATGCTGATAATACCCAGCTATACTTTTCCTTTGCCCCAGGAGCATCCAACACGATGTATGTGTTAAACAGCTGCCTTGCTGAGATTAACGACTGGATGGCTTCTGGCTGGTTGTGACTGAACCCCTTTAAGATGGAGGTATTGGTGGTGGAGTCGAACAGAGTGCATGATAGGATGACCTCTGAATCAGAGACTGGACTTGTTCAGGGATCTGTTTTATTGAAGACCTCCTCTAGGGTGCAAAATCTTGGTGTCATTCTGGACAGCAGTTTGACTATGGAGGTGCAAATATCCTCCACTGTCTGCTCCTGTTTTTCGATCTCGGAAATGTCACCAGGATAAAGCCCCTTGTTCCGCCTCTGGACCTCCCCACTTTGATGCATACCTTAGTTACATCAAGGCTTGACTAGTGTAATGCACTCTACCTCGGGGTCACGGGAGGATCTCTCCGCAGACTGCAGCTAGTGCAGAACACAGCTGCCCGGTTACTTACTGGGCAGCCAACATTTTGCCATAGTACACCGGTGTTGCGTGAGGTGCACTGGCTGCCAGTCAGGTGGAGGGTCCTTTTTAAGGTGGGTCTTCTCGCCTATAAGGCCCCACATGGTCAGAGCCCTGGTTATCTGTCAGACCTTCTTGTACCTGTCCGTTCCTCCTGTGGAGGCCCCCTGGCAATTCCAAGGACGAGGTTGAGATTGGCTGGCGACGGGGCTTTCAGTGTCGCCACCCCCGTCCTGTGGAATTCGCTGCCCCTTGGAGTTAAGGGGGCCCCTACTTTGGAGGTATTCAAGGCCCACCTCAAGGGCCTCCTATTTGCTCAGGCATTTCTGGATTGAATTAGTAACTCATTGATCTGATTCGTTTATAAATGCGTATATGATGTGTTACTATTTTGTGTTTTTAATTATTTTGTATTTGTGTCCTATTTTTGAAGATGTGCTTATTTATTTGTGCAGCACCCAGAGCCTCAGGGATTGGGCATTTTTAAATAAATTGTGCCTTGCCTTGCCTCAGTGAACCTCCCCCCACAGTGATGGAAGAGGTCTGGAGGGAGGAGGTGGAAGGGGCGAGAACACAGTTAGCAAAGGGTGGAGGGGTGGGTGAGAAACACATAACAAGGGTACATGGAGGGATGCACACAGATGAGAATAAATGTGAATAGTAGAATAGAGGGAAGAGAAGAAAGGCCAGATTCTAGGTTGAGGGTGGTGTCTCTGAATGCACGGAGTCCTGGAAACAAGATGGACGACCAGCTACCACTATTAGCAGATAGGAGGGTGGAGATAGCTGCAGTAACCAAGACTTGGGCAGCGTCACACCATGACTGGGACCTTGTGATCCCTGGATAAAAACTATAAAGGAGGGACAGGGTAGTCAGGAAGGGGGAAGGATGGCAGTTTATATCAGGGAGGGAATAACTTGTACGAGGGAAGAGTCGGAGGAAGGGGAGGTGGAGGCATTATGGGTTCAGTTAAGGTCCAATAGAGGGAGAAGGGTGAGGTAGGGAGTGGTTTACAGACCACCCATTCTGGATGAGGAGAGGGACAGGGAACGGACCTCACAAATATTGGATGCTGCGGGGAAAGGAGAGGTGGTAATTGTGGGGGACTTCAGCCTGCCCAAGGTGGAGTGGAGCATATCCTCCACAACATGTGCTAGGAGTCGGGTGATCCTGGAAGGACTGCAGAGTGGGTTCCTGGCTGTGGGTGTCACTGAACCAACAAGAGCTGAGGCAATTCTTGATCTGTTGTTCACTAATGGGGAGCATGTACAGGAAATAATGTTCAGGGAGCCACTGGGTGGAAGTGACTATTGCAAAGTGTGGTTCCAGTTGAATATGGGTAGAGAAAGCATCCTAACTAAGACCAAAATCTTGGATTTCAGGAGGGTGGACTTCAGGAAAATGGACGAAGTGCTAAGGAGCCATGTGGTGGGCATCAGAGCAGATATGGGGATAGACCAAATGTGGTCCATCATTAAGGAAGCAATACTGGTTGCCACAGATGAGTGCATTAGGCTCGGGGGGGGGAAGAACACAAGAGCCGAAGTGCCCAGCTGGTTCAATTCTGGAGTCACCCAGGCAGTAAGGGAAAAGAGGTTGGCTTATAGAAAATTCAGGAAGTCCAAGAGAGAGGTGGATAAGGAAAATTATCTAAGGTTGGGTAGTGAGACAAGTAAGGAAGTCTGGCGAGCAAAGTCACAGAAGGAGTTGCAGAAAGCTGAAGGAATTAAGAAGGGGGCAAAAGCTTTCTTTCGCTATATAAGTGAGAAAAGGGACAAGAAGTAAGGGATTGTTAGGCTTAAGAAAGGGGTGGAGTGGGTGGAGGATAATGGGGGGAAGCAGAGATACTAAATGAATACATCTGTTCCATCTTCAGGAGGGAAAAGAGGAGCGGGGGGAAGGGAACACAGATGTAGTGATAAAGGAGGATAGCTTGAGGGAGGGGCTGCTGGCACTGAAGGTGGACAAATCACCAGGTCGGACAGAGTACATCCAAGAGTACTAAAGGAACTGGCTGAGGAGCTGTCAGGGCCACTGGCAGACCTATTTAATAGTTCACTGGAGTCAGGCGTGGTGCCGCAGGACTGGAGAACAGCACATGTAGTGCCCCTCCACAAAAGTGGTCCCAAGGATGACCCAGGGAATTACAGACCAGTCAGTCTGACCTCCACTGTGGGCAAGCTCATGGAGACCATACTAAAGGAAAGGTTGGTGGAATATCTAGAGGAGTGTGGTCTCCAGGATGCGAGGCAGCATGGGTTCATGGGGGGGGGGGCAGACTGTCAAATGAATCTGATTGACTTCTTTGACTGTGTCACTAAGACAGTAGACAGAGGCCAAGTGGTAGACATTCTCTATCTTGATTTCAGCAAGGCCTTTGACTCTGTGCCCTACAAAAGGTTGATCAGGAAGTTGGTGGATCTCGGGGTTGGGGAAAAGATGGCCCAATGGGTGGAAAACTGGCTGAAGGACAGAACCCAGAGGGTGGTTTTGGGGGGAGAGTTATCTGACACCAGAGAGGTAACCAGTGGGGTCCCACAGGGCTCTGTGCTGGGGCTGGTATTGTTCAGTGTCTTCATTAGTGACATTGGGGACGGCATTAAGGGCAAAATGTGCCTATTCACAGATGACACCGAGCTCTGAGGGAGATGGACACAGCTGAAGGGATACAGGACTTACAGGACGATCTGGAAAAGCTGGGGAGGTGGTCCAGAATCTGGAAGCTTGGCTTCAATGCCAAGAAATGCAAAGTTATGCATATTGCAACCAAGAATCCCAGGACAGTGTACTACCTGGGTGGAGTCCAAGTATCTGCATCAGAGGAGGAGAAGGACCTTGGAGTGATGGTCACTAGTGACCTGAAGCACTTCATGCAGTGCAAGAAAGCAGCAGCAAAGGCAAACAAGATGCTGGGATGTATATTTAGGGGGATCAGTAGTAGGAGAGAGGAGGTTATCCTGCCCTTGTACAGGTTACTGGTAAGACCGCATCTAGAGTATGGAGTTCAGTACTGGTGCCCACACCTCAAAAAGGACATTAACCTGCTGGAGAGGGTCCAGAGGAGGGCTACAAAGGTGACAGCAGGTCAGCAGGGTAAGGCATATGAGGAGAGGTTGAGGGCACCGAACATGTACTCTCTGGAAGACAGGAGAGAGAGAGAGGAAACATGATTGGGACCTTCAGGTACTTGAAAGGGATAAATAAGGTTGATAAGGAGAGTCTCTTTAAGCTGAGTGGCAACCATAATACTAGGGGGCACAGTCTTAAGCTGGAGGGTGGGAGGTTTAGGTGGGAGGTCAGGAAGTACTTCTTCACAGAGAGGGTATTAGACACTGAGAATGCATTGCCAGAGGAGGTCATCTTGTTGAAGACAGTGGGCAGCTTCAAGAGAGGCTAGGATAAATATAGGAGGAAGGTATGGATCAAGGGTAGGGAGGATGAGAGGAGTGGGGAGGGAGGGCAGGACATTAGCTCAAGCTGTGGACCCTGTAGTACGAGCAGACTCGATAGACTAAATGGCCTTTTTCTGCTGGCTTCTTTGTATGTTTGTATTTAAGAAACATAGAAACATAGACTTTGACGGCAGATAAGGACCGCTAGGCCCATCTAGTCTGCCCATTTCCCTACCTACAGGATAGGCTGCAGATCCTAGTTAACCAACAGCCTATTTCTTCCCACCCCCCACAAGAATTGCCTTATGTCTGTCCCATGCATTCTTGAATTCTCCCACAGTTTTAGACCCCTCAACCTCCTCAGGAAGGCTGTTCCATGCATCCACCGCCCTCTCTGTGAAATAATACTTCCTCACATTGCCCCTGAACCGCCCTCCTTCTATCTTTAAATTGTGTCCCCTTGTTCTTGCAAGTCTCTTTTTCTGAAAGATGCTACCCTCTTGGACTTTGTTGATTCCATTGAGGTACTTAAAAGTTTCTATCATGTACCCCCTCTCCCTTCTTTCCTCAAGGGTATACATATTAAGCTCCTTTAGTCTCTCCTCATACGGCTTCTCTTGCAGACCCTGCACCATTTTAGTTGCCCTCCTCTGGACTGCCTCTATCCTGTCTATGTCCTTGCGGAGATGGGGTCTCCAGAACTGGACACAGTACTCCCAGATGGGGTCTCACCAACTGTCTGTACAGAGGGATAACAACTTCCTGTTTTCTGCTGATGATGCCTCTCCCTCTGCATCCCAGTATACCCCCAGCCCTCCCTACTCCCTTCTTCCAGAGTCACTCCCTGTGCCGAGATTTCATAGCACTCACAAAAGGTATACTGCTAACCAAGTACCTCTCTCCAAATGTATAATCCTACAAACCTGTACTCCTCTACCGAATCCCTTCCTTGTAACTAATCCGAAATATGTTCCCACACCTCTCCCCAACTTTCTAACTCTACTTTGCAACACTCTTTTTTTTTTTTTTTCTTTCTTCTTTTTCTTAGTTTACTGCACTTTTTCCCCACATATCAGCTGGCCCCCGCCATCGGTCCTACCCACATACCCAGCCCACCTCACCCGCCTTCCCTGGGACTTTCCTCCTTTTCCTGCAGACACCCTTGCTTACCTGCCAGGGTGGGGTCATGGGGAGGGGGCTTATCCTGTCCTCCTGCAGCACCATACGGCTTTTATGTGTAACTTTTACTTATTACAGACACGTATACATGTTAAGGGGGAGTAGTACATGTAATGCTATCTCCCCAACATGTGTAAGTGCCTATAATAAGAAAAAGTTACACATAAAGGCTGCCATTGCCCCTAATAGCATTGTAATGCTATCTATAGCCCAGCACCCTTTCCCCACTTCAACGTCATCAAAACATGGTTTTCTGGGCGGGCTGTGGTGGGCCCTCAGTATCTAGCTTTCAGTGCAGAACTGAGACTACGGTTCTTCTAAAGTAAAAACAAGGATGCCTGGTTAAAAAATATATATATTTGGGAGGTTCAGTTAGGTCATGGGGCAGGCAGCTCCTTGCCATGAGTTGCATGTCCTTAGGTTCTGAGCTGCTCTTTAATAGATCCAGATCCAAAATAAAAAACAGCTAATTGAGTTGTTTTCACAGGGATCAAGAGATCTAGAAAACTAGGAGGCTAACCACTTTTTCCTCAATTTTTCTTATCTAGGACACAATAGAATGACATGTATTGTCTTCAGGGCATTACAGGCTACAGCCACATAAAGTGACTTTGTATTAGTTACCAACATATCATGCTTTCAGAAGCTTAGACTCATATGTCTGAAACCTAAATTTTGTGACACTCCGTCTTAACTGGGGGTCAGACATATCCAAAATGTAGGGCTCAAGATTGTGTCTGTGTTTCCACAAAGCTAGCCATGGGCTAAATTTTGAAATGGCCACCCTACTTAGATCTTTCTTTTTCCATACTTCATCTAATTTCAAAAATACAAATATTTTATAACTTTTGTTAATAAGAATGCCTTTTTCAGAAAGAGTAACACATTTTGCTGCTGCACGTTAGTCAATAATAATTTCAAGTCAGATAACCAGCCTGCATTCAAGACTATATATTGAGTGTCCTGCATCTCCCATATGTCACCTTATGAAGCCTAGTCTCATCCATCATCTGTAATTTTTTATTTTATTTCATTTACATAAATGTGTTTCTTAACAATGAGTCGAAAGCTGATGATAGATCTATAAACACTGTGAAAACCTTCTGCTTACATATTTTGACATATTTATGTAATTTCAGCCAAATGCAAATGACATTGTGCTGTCATTTTTTTTTATTGTGATCTCTGAGAACAAGCTTATTACATAGGTTCCACATCAGAATTACATTAACAGTGATTAAAAAAGAAAAAAAAAACATAGGTATACAATAGAGCTGTAAGTGCAGTCTAATAAGTGTGAGTCTAAGTATTAATTTAATTTAATTTATTTAATTTAGTAGAAATTGGAATTGCAAACCTCTGAGTCAGGGACTCGTTTGCAAAGGTTCCTCATCAGGAAACTGATAGTATATGCAAATACAGACATAGTTACATACAAATACAGACATAGTTACATAGAGTACAGATAGACATAGGGAACACTATACAAGTAAGTACATCAATACAAAGGGTAAAATTCATATGAGAACAAAAACTCTATACAGGAAAACAGTATACATGTATGTACATAAATACCAGGAATACAGTTCATAAGAGAGTGAAACTCTGTAAGGTCCTATACAGTGATGTAGCTAATATAAACAAACAGACTCATAAACAGATTAAGTCAGCAGGTTATTATAAGTACAACAAGTTTGTGAGAGTGTTAAGGCAGTTTAAGGAGGAGTGGACAGTTCAGACTGGGGGTGCCTGTAAAGCAGAGGGAGGTACTGCAGCAGACTTGAGTTGTCAGGATTTAGGGCTATGTTCGGGGTTCCAAATAACCCTGGTGGGTGGCCTAATTCTGCTCTAACTGCACTTTTGGGGACCTCCCCGGTAAACCTAACAATTGTCTCCAAAAGATTCCCATTTTTTAATTAAACAAATCAAGATCTAATAGACCCCATATCTCTGCTACATATAACATTATTGACGAAAGTTTCATGTTTGCAGCAGGGGTGCCATTTGGGGGCAGGGGCGATCACACCCCGCACTGCAGGCCATTGTTGTTTTCAGCACCTGGATCCACCCCATAGCCCCTCTGACCAGTTACGTCCCCCCCATTAAGCTGAAATGCACCCCCGGTTTGCAGCGGAATAGTTGCATCTACTGTAGTACCACCGTACCTCTTATTATATCTGTGTAACCCCACTAAGACAGTTTCTATTTTTTTTTTTTACCTGTATTCAAAAAGTGACTTGACTATTTTAAATAGTGCATGAATTCAAAACCAAGATGGGTATATTTCTTAACCACTTCAATAGCTGTATTGTGATACTTCCACACACGTGAAGATTTCTTGTAAACACCAAACTGCAATATTTTAGTTTTTGTGAGAGTTACCTTTAACCATGAAGATTCCTAAAACTCATTAAATTCAACTGTTACTAAAGCCCCCTTTTTGTGAGGAAATAGAAGTACGACTTCATCCACATATGCCAAAGTAGATACATTATGCTGCCTGTTTTGGTGCATCAGTTTATAAAGTAGACAACAATACTAGAAACTCATTTAAATTTACATTGAAAAACAGTGGGGCAAGCATACACCTCTACTTAATACCCTTATTTGTATAAAAGTCCTCATTGTCAGTGAGCCCTCAGTGGAAAATCTTCTTTGTGTCCAGGTATCTATATAAAGCAGCTTAATTACCCTTAATAATCCTGAACCAACTTTCAGTGTCACCGTTTTTTTTCCCACAAAATGTTTCTTAACAATAAGTTGAAAGCTGACAGTACGTCTATAAACACCGCAAAAACCTTCTGCTTACATATCTTGACATATTCATGTAAAATGTGACTAAGAACAAAACAGTGGTCACAGGAAGAATGCCTTTAGGTGAGTTAAAATAAAAAAAGATTTACTGTTTCATTCAAATATTCAGTTAGCTAAAATTAGTAGGGTGAAAGGCAGCATGAACCAAACAGAACTTAATATTTTACAGAACAAGCAAGGAAAGAAACTTTTTGCCACATGAAAAAACATTCCCAGTAATGGGGTAAGATTAATATTTTTTAGAGCATGATCAGCAAAAATAATAATATTACAAACATTTCATAAATTAAATAAATATTAAAAACATCTCCCTGTCCGAGAGTTCCTGTCCTAAATATTTACAGATGCAGAAAATCGAAGACGCTCTGGGCATAAAAATAACAAGAGATTATAGGCAGTATAGATGACTATAATAGCAGGTATGTTCCCCCTGCACAATTTAATTTAGGTGGTGATTAATTATGAGATTCATAATCGCAATGTTCCTTGTTGTGTTTATACAGCCCTTTTGAGTTCTGATGAAGGGACAGGCTGGTCCTGAAATGTTAACTTGTGTGGATTAAGCATTTCAAGGGCACGTATATGAAGAACAAAATGAAACGTATAAAGGAAAAGTTTTTAACAAATGTGCAATGTATTTATGTAGTATATTTAGGGGGGCAGTTTCAAAACTTTTTTTATATGTTGAAGCAACATTTTATATAAATAAAAGCCACCACTAAACTAATAGAATCCCTGTTAGTTCAGCAGTGGCTTTCATTTATATAAAGTGTTACTTTAACTAAAAAAAAAAAAAAGTTTTTAAAATGCCCCCTAATAGAAATACAGTGGGACTTGGGGGTTTGTCCTTGAACTTCCCCTGGTTAGCAGCCATAAAACATCTGAGAACAGTAGTGGGGCAGGTGGACAGGGAAGTGGAAAGGATCGGCTGGCCGTCAGTTCGGTGAGATTTACAATCCTTTCCCTTTCGAAATCGACTGTGACAAAAATAAAAATTTATGCAGGAAAGGATTAGTGTAACCCTAAGATGATGGACTATAAAGCCCAAAAGCGGTACAAATAATGTTGGAAATTTCCTTTAAGAATCATTTTGTATCTTTTTTTTTTTTGCCCTATTCAATTCTGGGATATTTTGCGTTGGCATTTTCTTACAGTGCCTTATCATGGCATTTCATTTTCTTTTCTCACTTTTGCAGTGGGAATTAAACAAGAAGTTTGGGCTAGTTTCCCTTCTTTCGCTAAACAATGGCTGAGTAGAAACTAAAGAGGTGCACCCCCAAACTACTCAGTTGAGTACTGTGTGCTCACAAAAAAAAACATGTAACCACAGCTATGCAAAAGTGTAAACATGTTATTTTATTCCTCAGAGGAAGCTAGCATTTGTGCTAGTGAAACCTCAGTTCTGGTCCGCTTATGTGTGGTTGTTCCTGCCAGATAAGTCTGTATCCTTTTTTTTGGCCTACTGTTTATGTTGCCTTTTCTTGCAAAGTATATTTTATCTATTTAAAGTAAGAAGTTTACACTTTTGCAAAGATGTGGTTACGGTATGTTTTTGTGAGCACATAGTGCTCAACTGAATGATTCAGAGGAGAGGTTGATGCACCTCTTTAGTTTTTACTCAGTTCTTGCAGTGTATGAGATGTGGTATGGCTGTATGCCACACAGGGGAGTGGTAATTGTATGCAGATCATATTACAAAACAGTAAGATATCATTTTATACAGGTATCACTCAGAACTTGGTGCTTTCCACTTGTTTAGGGACAGGAATCGGACAAAAAGTTTGATTAATTTGCTCGTGTGAATAGTTAACTACCTTTGTTTCTAGTTGGCCATTCCATACCAGCCTCTTATTCACTGTTCTGCATTGTTCAGAAATGTGCACATCCTCTCTTTGTGGGCAGACATTCAAGTCACTAGCCTTAGATAGTATCACTAAAAATTGCTCACACTCTTGTTGAGCCAGGATCACCATATTCTTCAACTGGGCAACACTGTGAACTGGGACTATCCAATAATCAATGACTGTCACATTATTATGACAGATAAAAAGTAAATTGTCCTTCTCTTTCAGAGGACCTTCCATTCATCAATAGGTCAAAATTATCTAAAAGTTAAATTAGACTCTCTCTGTCCCTACTTAGTACAAGTTATATCCTTATGTATCTTTCACACATTTCATGTGCCAGATATGGAATAAACTTTTCAGAGTCAGACAAACTGTTATGGTTTCCAGTGTGAGCATTACAATCCCCACATAGATACACTTCAGAATCCTGTTTTATGCATAACATTTCTGATAAATTCGACAATTCTGCTCATATTTTCTTTTCTGTAGAATGTAAGGGAGGAATATATACTTATTCAAATTGGATGTGTGCTGCTATAGGGCACTTAGGTTCATGACAGATTCAGTGCCTAGGACCCATCACTGTGTATTGTATTTGTCAGTTGGCTAGTCCTCTTTGACTATTAGGAGATCAATAAATCTGTACACATGGGTGTACAAGGTGCTGCTGAACAAACTACCATGCTACATCACTGAACTTCCACACATCCCATAGTAGCTACTCCCTTAAAAAACAAACAAAAACTATATTCTCCTGGATACCCTGAGATATGCCACGCAGTTTGGAAGATCAGCAGTCAGCCATGTTATTCCCACAGCATGGAACTTGCTACAGTCCTCCTTGAAACGTAACTCCTTGTTCAGTCTCAGTGCCTATAAGGCCCTCATTGGAAAATTATACACTGAGACCTGCTTCTGTGGATAAACTGTGTTTAATGTACTCTTGTACTCTTCATATTGGTCTGTGTTCATTGGTGTTGCTCTCACTGCATATACCTGCCAGTTATTTGAATTTTTATGTATTATTTACTACAAATCGTATTTTACTATACTTCTGCTGCTATTGTATTTCACTTTTCCCATGACTGTATTCCTGTATGTTATTGTCACAAATGTATGTATTACGTATACCTTATGTCATTGTTTCCTGGCTTGTGCATGCTGTCCTACCCAGGACCTCCTTGTAAATTAGCTCACTCAGTGGAACCTTTTCCTGGTGAAATAAATAAATACAATAATACAAAATACACATTTACAATCACTCTTATACTGTGACCAAACAGAACTGACAGTATATGATATTTCATTTCCACATTTCCCAGTTTCAAAATCTTGACATTATTATCCATCTTAATCAAAACTAAAGGTGGGGATTCTCCCCAGGAAGCCATTATTGAGCATTTCCTTGTATATCTCACCAATTCAGTTGCATACCTATCAATTCCAGTTGTATGCCTTTAAAATGAAAGCTGTATGTCTGTAAAAAGAAAGCCATATACCCTAGAAGAAAAATCTGGTAAACAAACAACCAGTTAACCCATAAATAAACTAATTAACATCAATTAAAAACCTTCCAGATCACCTGGAAAATTCCCATGCACTACACACCAGGCAAAACAAAAAATGTCACCACTACAGGCAATATAGGAAACCAATGTGACTACAGATAAAGATATACATTACAACCATCCTCATGTATTATATAAAAGAAATGATGGATGCATGCGGAATACTCTGTAATATATTCATTGAGGGGGCTTGTGGCCTTGTTATCTGATTATTCCCCTTGATGGGTATACTTCCTTGTACCACACTCACCCATCATTTATTCTTGCTCTCTGTCTGTCAGTAGATATGTGTATAAAAAAACTTGCTGCATCTGCTAGGGTTATAAGATAAAAAGAAAGGAAAAATTAGGGTAAAAGTCTCTGAAACCTTGGTGAATCTGTGGTGTTGTGATATGTATAGAGCCACACTTTTAAAGACTAGCCCTGTTTAGAGAGGCCTCATTTTGAGGCAAGATTTGCAAGGAATCAGGAGGGTATATCTTTCTGGAGAATAACATGACTTGCATCTTGGAGTCATTCAGCAGGAGATTGTTTACTGACATCCAGTACTGGTTCTTGTCAATGGAGGTTTGTAACAGTGCATTGAGTTTGGTGTAGTTTGGGGGCCCAGCACTAGAACTACCTCCCACGAGTCAGGTGACTTGAGTTTGAGAACGAGCCATAGTCATTGGGATCTTGTCGGTGGAGGAGGATTGCAGATCTCATAGGACAGGGAGGGCCCCTGTCTCCACAGCAGTGTTACCACCTGGTTGACCACAAGTGGAAGCACAGCAGAGGCATATTTTGAGGGACATGTCTGCCAGGTTTGTGATCGACACACTGAGGTGTGCACCCCAGCAGTGAGCACATGGCGTGCAGATGTCCGAGGTGCTGGGTGTAACAAGGAAAAATACCCCCAGCTGTCACTGGAGCATTCCTGGCGCTCCCTGTAGGCTCTGCATCTTCAGCTGCAGCCCCTGTCTTTTCAAGCTCATCCATTGACTATGGGTTACCAATATACACAGCAGGGTCAGACACTGCCCTAAACAGGATAAAAACACTCGTTAACAGGGCTTGTCGTCTGGTACTTGGGGCAGACTGCAGGACTCACACCTGTGTCCTCTACTCTGAGAATGGCTGGCTCTATCTGCACTTAAAGGAAAACTCCATGTTAAAATCAGAAAAATATATGTAGTATTCTTTTTTCTGTGTTATAACCTCTTCCCAGTATTTTTTATTTCCTCTGACTGTGAGAGTTATTTTTTTCTAACTTTCCTTGGCTGTTTTATTGCCCTTGGAGGTTGCCATTCTGGTTTCTTTTATGGCCTCTTGTTCCAGACAGTCTTCCCAGAGTGCCCTTTGGTGTGATGTCTAATCGCCCCTGCAGGAAGCCAGTGACTTGTTACAGGGTCTATTATAGCTCATCCACAGAGAGAATACTTCTTCCAGAGAAGTCACACTGCTAGATTTTGGGTGAGTGCAATCATTATTATTTTTTGATATTGGTACCTTGTTCTGCTGTGTGTGTGTGTGTGTGTGTGTGTGTGTGTGTGTTTTAATCATGTCACTGTTTACTGTGGTTGTGTCTGAACTCATTTGGCTATTCTTCTCAGTCCCTTTCAGTTTTTGCACCAGTACTAAGCAGCAAAAATTGAACATCACCGTATAGGTTGTAACATAGCAGGACAAGGTACCAATATCAAACAATAATAATGATTACACTCACCCAAAATGTAGCAGTGTGTCTTCTCTGGAAGAAGTATTCTCTCTGTGTCTGAGCTGTGACAGACCCTGTAACAAGTCACTGGCTTCCTGCAGGGGCAATTGAACATCACACCAAAGGGCACTCTGGGAAGACTTTCTGGAACAAGAGACCATAAAAGAAACCAGAATGGCAACCTTCAAGGGCAATACAACAGCCAGGCAAAGTTAGAAAGAACAACTCTCACAGCCAGAGTTAAAAAAAAAAAAAAAAAAAAAAAACACTGGGAAGAGGTTATTACACAGAAAAAAATAATACTACATATCTTTTTTTGATTTTAACATGGATTTTTCCTTTAAGAACCCAATACCAAACCTGCCTGGTAGTAAAAAAAAGCACAATTAGGCCTCATGCTGGAATCCCTGTGTAGTCTGTTCAAGAAGGCAGCGCAAACCAGAAGCATGGCAAAAGGTGGACTCTTAAGTCCCTTTCAAACGCACGTCATTGGCCCAGAAATCCATTACCTTTAAGGGCCCCAAATGGTCTAATGAACTACCCGACACGCTGACTGGAGGCACAAAGCTGAGCCAGTTCAAAAGAGGGCTACGGTCCCATCTAAAGAGTGTATCAACCTGTAACTGCGCAAACAATTGATCTACCGATCCTCTTGATTTACTCACCTTTCTCTACTAACCCCCCTCTCCCACCTAATCCCTCCATAAATTGATTTACCACCCTCCTCCACCACCTTACCCCTCCTCATTTCTCCCTACCCATACCACCTCCTTTTTGACAGCACCACTCTGGTTGCTTACCCCCCGGCCCCGATCATCCCATTGCCATAACATCGCTATATTGCTGACATGTTATTTCCTACCTGGAAGCCTTACCCTGCAACAAATGATGTAATGCACTCTATGTATTGTTAAGTTGTACCTGAAACTAACAAGTCTTGAACCTCATGTGACACTTTATTGATTTCATGATGCCTACCCTGTGATCTCTGCTATCTGTATTGTACTGTACTGTACTGTTTTTGTCCTTGACTTGGACCTTTGAAAATGAGTCTCTGACTCAAAAGTATTAATCCTAATAGAAATTAAAAAAAAAAAAGTTTGCTGAAGATGACTCGGGGCCTCCTGTCAGCCCTGATGAAACAGCCCCATGGGGGGGGGGGGGTAGAGAAGAGATGTATTTCCCAAGGAAGACAGGTGATGGAGCTGGGGAGACCAAGAGGATGGGGGCCAGCTGGACAGGCATGGGGGTAAACTGAAAGTAATAATCAATCAATCAATAAAATAAATACATAACATTTCTTCTGCATAGAGGTGGGTGTTGGATGGTGGTTAAGGAAGAGCAGAAGAATGGAAGGCCATTCACAAATAGACCAAAGAGGAGAGGGCCAAGGACGGCACCCTGGGGTACACCAAGATTGGCTTTGACTATCTGTCTCCTGTTTGTCAGGCAGTCTTCAAACCAGGCCATTGCTACATGAGACAGTCAAAGCTCTTACTCTGCAGACATCTTTAAACATCATATATTACTGTCCACGGACCTTGTATTAGCAGTGCAGCATACTGCCATAAAATATCTTCCTCATTTGTTTGTGATGGCATGGCACCATTCTGTCTGGCCAGCTCGACTGTAAGAGCCTAAATGCTTGTGTGGATGTGAGGGCAACTGGATTGTTTCATTTAGAATGTGTGCACACAATAGAGGAATGTTGTGTATGCTTTGTTTTTATCAGCTGTTGTTTGCTGAAACAGCATCTGTGGCATTTGATGCCAGCCACTGAGCTAGGTATATTCTGACCCTGGTTTTATTTGATCCACTAAGTCTAAGAATAGTCTGAACATAAAACGGATGATCATTACATATCTGCTTTAAAATGTTAGTGGCTCATTTAATCAATAGTTGCATTAACGAAGGATAGTGTTTATTGAATGGGTTGCACCAGCCGGAATAGTAATATACTTTTGAATTTGCACTTTATGTCTGCACACTCTGCCAGGTATTTATTTTGGCTTTTGTAACCAATAAATATTTTTGTACGCTGTAACCTGGTGCCGTGCGTTTTGTTCAATGTTTATTGAATTACCAGCCTTTTTAAGTACTACATCTACCTCCAGATAGAATTACCATAGGGAAAAGTGATGCCATTTAAACATGGTGTGCTGGGTAGTTGTGCCACATGAATATTTACCTTAGTTATTTAACCTGCTGCTGTAGTACTTTCTTCTAATAAAAAACTGAAAGTATGATTCCTTTTTTTTTTGTTGTTTTTGCTTTATTGCTCTTATTGGTAGCTCAAGGACAAAGAACTAATGCAGCAGTCACCAAGTTATATATAGGGAAGTACAGTGTAGCCCACACAAGTGAATACCCCATTTACATGATAGATTTATTCTCTTAAGGGGGTTATTCAGTTAATATGGGCTAATGCTGTTTCAGTTGAAAAAAAGATCCCTTTGCAAGTATCATTTAATTTTAATCATATATTCACTTAAGCAGGCTTGACTGTACATGACTACAAACATAAAGCTGGTGTACAATAAATGGATTACATCAAGGTGTTATTACATACATACAGGTGGTATGATGGCATCCAACAAACAGTTATAAGGTTTAATTGGTGGATGAAATTGCATTTCAGGGCCCTCGTATAGGGATGTAGTGCTCATAAGCGTAAATGGTGAGGATAGCCACTCATCTCCTACTTTAAAGGCTATGACCCATGATTGTACTGAAAATAATTTATTTGGGTATATACTGTAAACATTATTAAATACTGTAACAGATATGACACCTGGTAATTTTTTTAAATTTTATTTTCTCTTTGCTTTGCAAAATATCATGGATGTGGGAGCGATGTGGAAACTGTGGTGTTCATCTGTAGTTTTTGGCTATTCATTTACAAATGCTTGCTCATAAACAAGCCAGCTTGGGTAGCGTGATATATGTGTGTGAGAGAACCAGCAATAGACTTGTTTAATTATGAAAACCTGGTGGTATCTTTGAAATGATGGTGCAGATTATCCCCATTCTCTCCATCCACAGAGTTTGACCAGGCCAAACTGTAGCCTGTTGCCTTGCCAAAAGAAGTGACATACATTCTTGTTCAGTTTTTGGAACTAGGTGTCAGAGACAAGTATGGGCAGGGTGTTCAGGGCATTGAACAGTTAGGGACCTACTGGTTTTCTTTTTTTTTAGGGTCTGTATCTTACCCCACATTGAGAGTTGTAGTTTCTGCTGTTTCTCCAGGTCCAATATTAGGGCTTCTATGATGGGGGAGAGGTTATCTGAAACCATATGTTTGATGTCAGGGTTAATCTTGAGGCCTAAGAAAGTGAGACCAGTGTCCAGCCATTTGAGGTGAGAACCTTCAGTTTGGAGAAGGACCTGCTGTAGGTACGGTACAGGGTTAGGGGCATGACATAGCCTCAGTTTTGGACTATTTGATATGGACATCCCAAAAGAATGCCAGGTATCATTACACATGAAGTCACGGGTCAAACAGCACTTATAAAGTTATTTTTTAACGTCACTGGTAGCCCCATGTCACAGTCCCTATAAATCCTGAAACGCAGCAAAAATAGCTTTCATTTGGAAATGCAAGATTAATATTTTCGTGGTGAGTAAACGGAGTGATTGCCTGCAGTGCCCTGAGATCAATTTTTGTTGTTAATTTCAAGGATTTTTAGGTATCCTTGGTGAGGAGACTTTGGTGTGTTGGTGGAGATGAGAGAGCTTGGATTCTGCTGAGGCTGGAGGCTTATACTGGTACCAAGCTGTGTTTAGTTAAGTTGTACTGTACAATGGTTTACCACGTAATATTTTCAGATATATTGTCACATACTGGCATCACATAAACAGTGTATGCACCATTTGCAGTTTTACAAGGCAGGTCAGGAAAGCACTTGAGTCAAGTAAAATAAATTTAAAGGAAAATGGAAAAAAATAAATCATACTCTGCTCTCCAACTCTATCCAGATGATTAGCTATTTAAAGCGTGCCCCCAATTTGCAGACAAATTGCAGACTAGGCAGCACGTATTTAGATAAAGTGAGTAGTGCACAAGCACTCTGTATTCACGTGATGCTGGCAGCATTGTTGTCAGAAGTTACAGAGCATTTATGTTTGAAAAGAAAATGGCAGAATTACTACAGATAACAGAACTGAGGTCAAACTTTAGAGCTAATCATCAGGGTAGCTGTTGAGGAGTGAGGGGTATGATTTATTTGTGCAGTTTTCCTTAAAACATTATTTTAAATGTAAGTGTAGGGGAAGGCTGCTTGCCTGCTTTGCCAAGGGTCCAAATTTTTGCTCCCAAAACAAAATTGCTAACATTTTATTTTTTATTCAATTCTTTTTCCCTCTGGCCACGGCCCCCGAGGTCCTCTCTCAGGCAACTTATCCTTGTCCTGCCTGCCTGAGGATCCCCAAGCTAAACCTCCTCTCTCCCTCCTCGCCGATGCCAGCACCTCCGGCTAACCCTGTCCAGGGTGGGTCGCCCCCTCCTACCTGGGTGCACTTACGAGTCAGACTCTGACATCAGAAGAGGAGTGGATCCGAGGAATTGAAGGCCTCCCGAGGACAGCCCGGTGTAGGGCATGGGGGATAGGTGCCATTGCCTGATCCTCAGCACTGGGTTTTTCCATGTTCTTGGTTGCCCCCAACCCCGACGTGAGACGTGCAGTGGCGCATAGTCCGTAACATAGGTGCTCCCACCTACGTCTGGAGGCAGCTGTCTGACATCGTTCCCTTACTGTATGAACCCGAGTGTGTAGCAGTGCCGCCGGTCTCCACCGGGGGCCGCTGCTGCATCAGGCTACTCCTGGATCCCTCCCTGAGAGAGGAGAGCAGAACTACAGACGCTTAATCCTCTTTCTCCCCTGCTGACCCCCGCTGGTCCGGGCTCGTTCCCAAACCCAGGTCGCCGGTGTGACGCGCGGTGTGGCGTCCAGCGCCTCAACCCTCAGCGCCACCGGGCCAGCCTTGCTGACATTTTTTTAATATGGCAAAGTTAAAAAAAAAAATTGAGTGTTGCGTTTTGAAGATGGCATAATAAAGCTTGCTAAAATTAATTAATTTTCTTTAAATTGCACTTTTCTAGCTTTCAAAGCAGATTTAGACAGATTTCTGAGGGAGAATGGCATGGACTATTGAGAGTTGCACATTATGAATAGGGGTAACATGCTTGGATATGTGCCTGTACTCAGATTGGATCTAGTCACTTCCAGTGCCACAAGAGGGGGCAGGCCAGACCCAAGTCTCTTCCATCACAACAGTAGTATTTTACCAACTTAAATGTGATCCTTAACAAAACTTACTGTACTTTTGGCAATCTTCTAGTAGATTTGCTGCACGTCTTGACTTAGGATTCTTAGCTGAAAGTGACTTACTAGCTGGAGAACATTGCAAACAGAATTTCCATGCAAATGCTCGTGCTGTTTAGCAGTGCTTTGTCGGAAAGCAACTATCTTATAAACTGTCTGAGTTATTAAGAGTATGCAGACTGTTCCATATTCATCATGTATCCTAAATGTCAGTGTGTCTTCTGTAGTGAGGATGTGCAATTATCCTTGAAGCATGATGGTTCAGGGATTTTTGTTTATTAATGATGTTGTGTCTTGCAAAGGGTGAGAACTGCTGAAAAAGACAAACACTGGTGGTGTAATATTTCACAACACCCTGTCATTACATAGTGAAAGAAATCTACGGCAGTACCTTTTGGTGATGGGAAATATCCTTGCAGACTGTACAATAAGATCATCAGTGCTTAATTTGGCATTTACTGTGTGAGAGGGGCAAGAAATAGTTCCAAAAACCCATGTTACAGATGAATTCCATAGTTGGAGTTCATGCAACCTTGGAAAAAACGGAGGAGCTGTAGCAGCTGCAGAAGTATTACACTTGCTTATGGACCTAGAATTGCTTGTATTTGTAGATAATAAAGAACATCTTAGGTTTTGTTTGTGTAAAGTACATTAGCATTAGCTGCTTTGAGTTGTTAGAGCAGTGCGCAGTTGTGCTAGCCGAATGATGTAAAGATAGAAGAAGTTAAGTCTTTTTAAATTGTAAGGCAAATACATTTCTAGCTGGCTAGGCTGTGTATGACAGCTAGCATTTAAATTGCTACTGAAGCCTCACACTTGCAAGAGAGTTAGCTTATTGATGCCATATCTTTTTGTACAGAAAGAGCAAAATAATGACAAAATCCAGCCCCCTATCCATGCTTGAATGTTTGTTGATTTTTTTATTTATATGTGTATAGAGCAATTTAAAAATGGTGTGAATTTATCTGATGGGCCGCTCAAAGAGTGTGTAATTAATTATAGTTACTGCATTACTGCATAGATCTAGGGGAGCTAGAGCCACTGCCTACAGTCCTAAGACTGTTTGCCCAAACCTGTTAACCTTTTCATATTTTGCTTGGTCTGTTCTGTGAATGCGTAGTCAGTGTTTGTATGCGTGAGATATCTGCTGAAGAGGGCAGATGCAGAGTCCTTCAGTACCCCTGCTGTTCTGCTAATTGCACTGTTCAAAGCATCATCATTATTGTGAATGTATGTCACTAGAGTTCAGGATTTGAATATTTGATAATAGATATTCAAATTGAGCAGTCATTGATGTTAACAGTTTGTGCCTATTATAAATCATTTACATGATTCCAGCCAACCATCTCTCAGAACTTCAGGGCCTTTTATCCTGCCCACAGTTGTTGTCTCACGCGGGAACGTTGAAGTGGAACGTTCTACTTCAGAGGAGGGGAGAGGAGTATTATATTTACTTTTTAAACTAAAAAAATGGAAAGTAAAACTTACTATAGATCACTTTAACCAACCCGGGTGATTCATAATAAGTATGTATGTGCTGTAAAAGATGTCTTTCATGGCTTAAAATTCAGTTTTGTGAACTGTGGGGAATCCCATCCAAGGTCTTATAGATGGGGGATTCTGTCTTTTTAAGGGACTTTGTAAAATCAGTATATAACACATAATTCAATAGGAAGTATATGCCCAGGGCTGCATGACTGCCTAGTGATAAAGGTGCTTGTTTCAGTCATGAGTCTGCAGTCCTTGTTGAGAGCAGCAGGGGTCGAAAGTATGGTCTGTCAGACACTCTCTCCAGAGGGGAGGATCTTCTGTACTCCCTGCAGAATGGTAACACACTGCTGGCCCAGAAGAATGGAGGAGACGTTCCATGTGAAACTTGACTTAGTTCCACCTCTGCTGATAGTGTCGGGATTTTGAAGGTGCACATTGATGGGAAGGTGCAGTGGCATAGACATCATCTCTGACATCATGCTCAGGTTGCGGCAGCTCAACGCAATAACAGTGCCGCCTCCTGACCAAGGAGCCTGCCCCTCCTCCCTGATCTGTACAATTCTATGCACCTTGAAGTGTGGTAATGGCAAACATTGCATCTGCTCAGTGCATCAGCAGTCAGGTGCACATCATTTGGGGAGCCAACCTATGTGTTTGCAGTGCAAGCATGAATCTCCGTCACCTTGATCTTGACCAGTGAGGGGGTCCCTTGTCAATGCTGATAAATCGGAAGGAGATGTGGTGGGGTACCACAAGAGAACAGTGCAAAACCCCCAAAAAAAGAATAGAAAAAAAAAAGTACACTCCCAGATAGTACCCCTTAAAGAGCAGCTTCCTACTATGAATCCCCCTTCAAACATATAATAAATTTTACCTAGCCCTAAGTGAACTGGCATCAAACTTTTAATGTGTTTCTTACAGTATTTGATAATAAAGCAGATTGTAATTAGCTCCGTGGAGCCAAATGAGAAAAACGCTGCTTACTTCCTGATTGTGAGAACCCCCGGTGCTAGCACATTTTATGATGTCAGTAAATGGAGACCTGGGTGGTACTCCATAGAGTACAATGGAGGCATTTTTTTTACCTGTTTTTTATTATAGTTTAGAGTTGTGATTATGAAAAATCAAGGCCACTGCTCAGCTAACAAGGACCTTATTTGTTGAGTGCTGGCCTTGATTTGTCATAACAACTCAAAATATAATAAACAGGTAAACCTCCCGTGTCTATAGAGCACGCCCTCGGCTCTCCAGTTACTGACATCATAAAACATGATAGTGCAGGGGCGTGTCTCACAGTTGGGAAGTAAGCAACGTTTCACTGTTCGACTCCATGGAGCTAACTGATCTTTTTTAATTATAAAATACTGCCAGAGATGAATTTAAAAGTTTGATGTCTGTCCACTTAGGGCCAGGTAAAGTTTATTATATGTTTGGGGGTAGGGGGCGGCGAAATAGCAAAGCAGGAAACTGCTCTTTAATCTGGGCATATATGTCTTACTGAATTTGGTGACTATGTTCGGATATCTAACCTCATGTTTTCCCTAGCTTTCTCCACTTTAGAAGAGCGAAACTGCATTAAAAAGTGCCAAAGTGCAGAAATAATTACCATACTTCGGCACTTTTTACTGTAATTGCTGGAAAAAGGTGTCAAATTGTGGAATTTATTTCCTTAGTTTAGTATTTTGTTTGTTTATTTATTTATTTTTTTACTGACGCTGCTGGACTGGCCAATCTAGGAGTTACTGAAGAAATGTGATCATTATGAAAATATAACAAAACCCACAATCCGTCTGCCTCTTGAATTTTAAGCCCTGGTCTCTTATGTTGTAAGAGCGGCATCTCACACAGATGGGCTGACAGAACTGATCAGAAGTCTTCAAGGTCCTCTCGCCCAAACTGCAAGAGAGTACACTCTTACCATAAGAGACATCTCACACTGGACCTATAATGCATGCAGAGAGAGAAAGCATGTGCCATTTTCTAATGTAATTTGATAACTTGATCTGTTTGATTGAAAATGTTGCATGCATGCATGTGAAGCACAGTACTACTGCTGTTGTCTGCATGGATTGTAAAGGATAACAGGTTCTACAATTTTAGTGACAGATTACAGATTCTCCTTTTTTAAAAATATAGTCTATATTAAGTTTGCACATTCATCATAGTACACTTGTAACAACAATAACATGACTTCCGGTGACGTCATCAACTAGATGGCTGCTCCTGAATAGAACTCCAACCTCCCACAGAAAATAAAACCCTCAGACCAATAGAAAAAGCTTGTAAAAATAATTGAAAAAGGGAAAGACATGTCTGGGGGACATAAGCCAGGCAGATCTCACGGGAAAAAAGCGACGAATACTAAGGATGGAGGAGGATTGCCAACCGAAACCGATCACAGCAGAAGTGTCTCTCCAGCAAGCAGCATGGCATACGATATAGACACCGATCAGGAGATGGAACACCTCTCACGGTCCCGATTCGAAATGATAATGACAGAATTGAAGGCGTTCAGAGCCGAAACCAAATCGGAATTTCAAACCCTGAACACGAAAATACAAGAGATGGAAAGCAGGACTGAAAAGACTGAACAAAGAATAGCTGAAGCAGAAGAAGAAATAAGGGAGGTGCATACTGCGGCGGACTACCTAGTGGATGTACAGGAAAAAATACAAGAAAAACTATTAGATTTAGAGGCAAGATCCAGAAGGGACAACATTAGAATATATGGACTTCCAGAGGACACTGAGGTGGGTCGAATGAGGATTTTATGACTGACCTATTGCAGGAGGTGTTTTAGAATTGCCCGCCACTTTTAAATTTAAAATTGAGAGCGCACCGATCCCTTACAAGTAAACCAACAGACCCAAAAGCAAGACCAAGATCAGTGGTATTAAAACTGCCAAGTTACAGGGACAAAGAGTATATTTTACGGACAGCCTGGCAGAAAAGAATGGTGAAATATAACTCTGTGAGATTAATATTTGATCACGATTATCCAGCAGAAATAGTAAAAAAGAGGGCGGCATATTCACCAGTACTTAAAATTCTCAGAGAACATAAAGTAAGATTCCAAACGCCTTTTCCATCAAAGCTAAGAGTTCTGTGGGATTCGGGTGCTAAGCTGTATGAAAGCCCAGAAGCAGCAATACAGGAACTACAGAGGAGAGGCTGGGTTTCCCAAACGGAAGGAGAGGAAGTGAGACACCCGAGACCGGAAAGAGCCCAATGGAAGAAGATAGTCAGAAACAGACAAGGCAGAGGAGCTCAACGGTCAGTTATGCAGTCGCTACAGGATGTGCGGAGATTATTGGATAGGACATCCGAAGGAGAAGAAGAAAAACGGAGGATCAGTGATACATGAAAGGTAGAGGAGTAGATCGGGGACTGAGAGGACCTAAAAATATAAGATAGCACCAGGAGGAGTGCGAGGCTAACGTGTGGAAGATATTACATTTACTTCACTATATGGAACACTATGGGACAATATATAAGACTTTAACTAAACTGTATTGGGATCGGGGATATAGACTTTATTGAGAAGAAGTGAGAAAGGAGGGAAATAGAGGAATAGGAGATGGAAGGGTAAGAGGCAGGGGATTAAAAGGAAAGAAAGATGGGTCAATTCTAGGAAGTAAAAGGAAACATCAATCCGAATATAATTTAATTTAAATGCGTGGTAACCTAAAGCTGAAAAGAAAGGGAGATGGAGAAGAAGCGCCTGAAATCCAGGGAGGGAGATTGATGGAGTTCAATAATGATAGAAGGAGAAACAGAATAGAATTCAAAGCAGAAAACGGCGGGGGGGGGGGGACAACCAATGGGACAAGAGATAGTGGGAGACAGAAATGAAACTATAGAAGGCAGGGGGAAATAAGGATAAGATATATATGGGGAGGTTCCTAACGAAAAGAGGAGGGCTCTCATCTTCCAAAAGGGAAAGGAGGGGAATTCCCGATGGAAACAATGAAGAAAAGGGAGATAAAGGAGGGGAAGAAAATGTGGTCTATCTTACAAGGTCTCGAAGAAAGAGGGACCTGGGGGAAAGGAGTGCATGGTAATTCATCGTTCCCCACTAAAGGGACTTGAGACGGGCGTACCCTTAGAAGATATAGAGGGTATTTTACTCTCTCCAACCTTAGAGCGATCATGTATATAGTTATAGAGTTAGAATGTTTAGAAATGTTAAATGTGATATAAATGTAACTCAATATAGATTGTTGCATAGGAGAAATACAAATGAGGGAATAAGCAAAGCACAACAGAATGATAGCAGGCAGGGAGTAATGATGGAAGTATGTAAAGAACAAAACAAGAACGACAGGATAATACATACAAGAAATGAATAGGCAGATGCAAGTGAATGTATGTTCCCTTAATGTGAATGGCATTAACAATCCCATAAAGAGAAGCAAAATAATTGCCCAAATGAAGAGACAAAAACCAAGTTTTGTATTACTACAAGAAACGCATTTAACAAAAGAACACAATAAATTAGCTAAATATGGGTTTAAGACAGTGGTAGCTTCGTCATACAGTACAGGGAAACGGAGGGGGACAGCGGTTTTGGTTCCTCACGGTATACAATTTCAGCAAACAGATACATATATAGATAAAGAGGGACGACTAGCTATAGTCACAGGAAATTTAGCAGGGCATATGATCACAGTAGCCTCTTTATACATACCCCTGGGTGAGTCAAAGGAAATGAAAATTATGTCAGAAAATAACAGAAAAGCAAAGGGACCCTGATTCTGGGAGGAGACCATAATATGATATACGACTCATTGGATACCTCTAAAAAGCAACCCAAAGAAGAAAGCAATACAAAAGATAGCTATCAAATATTTTCAGGACATGCAATGGGTAGACGTATGGCGACATAAGCACCCTAAAGCAAGGGCTTATACCCACTATTCAGCACCTCATAAAATATATACACGTATAGATTATTACCATATTTCTAGAGACTCCCTATACCTAGTACAAGACTGCCAAATCATACCCACCCCCATATCAGACCACTCAGTGCTGACCCTGAGACTGGGCTGGCCAAGTGAAAAATGAAGAACACTATGGAAATTTAATAATTTCCTTTTAAATCATAAGAAATTCAAAGAGATGATAGAGAAAGGATCCCTCAAATTATAAAAGAAAATGAAGCCTAACCTAGCAAAGACAACATTATGGGACACGGTTAAAACAGTATTAAGAGGGACATAATTAAGTTTGCTTCATGGTATAAAAACAACAAAATTTACAACAGGAGAATTTAGAGATACAATTGAGAGAGGCACAGGAAAGACATGCAGCAGGAGATATGAGTTGTAAAGTAAAAATTCAAGAAATAAAAAGCAGACTACAACACACATTAGATATTAAGACAGAGCAAGCGATGAAAAACCTGAGACAAAAATACTATGAAGGAGGACCAAGGGCAACTAGACTCCTGGCACATAGGTTGCATAGGAGAGAAGCCCAAACGACAATCACACAGATCAGAGACCCAGAGAAAGGGCAGTTAGTGAGAATGCCTTCCCTTATTGAGAGGGCATTTTTGAAGCACTACCAAACCTTATACACACCAGAACAGGGGATAGACATGGAGAAAATGACAATGTTCTTAAATAGATTAAAATACCTAACTTGTCTCGATACAGCAACAGTTTGAGTTCCCCAATATTGGAGGATGAGTTGAATAATGCCATAGCAAACCTCAAGACCAATAAAAGCCCTGGCCTAGATGGATATACTGGGGAATTCTATAAAGCCTTTCGAGGGGCATTATCGCCCACACTTAGGGAGGCACTTGGAGAGGTGCAACAAAATAAGGGCTATCCAGATACATGGAGATATGCTACTATAACCAGTATCCTGAAGCCTGGAAAGGACAGTACGAGCTGTAGTTCGTACCGCCCAATCTCGGTTCTCAATATAGATTACAAACTTTTCACATCTATACTAGCTAAAAGAGTGGAAACACTACTCCCTGATCTGATAGATCAGGACCAGACAGGATTCATAATAAATAGACAAGCACAGGACAACATTAAAAGAACATTGCATATACTATACTATGCTCACATAATGAAGAAATCCTTTTTGCTTCTCAGCTTAGACGCTGAGAAGGCCTTCGACAGAGTGGCAGGGCCATTTTAGAGACGATGGGATTTCCAACAGACTTTAGGGGGATTATAGACTCCATATATAACAATCCAAAAGCATACATCAAAATAAATGGCTCAATTTCTACACCAATAAATCTGAAAAAGGGGAACCAGACAAGGCTGTCCACTGTCACCACTTCTGTTTGCGATATATTTAGAACCCCTGGCACAAGCCATACGACAACATAAGAATATATCAGGAATTCAGGTGGGAGAAGGGAATCATAAATTAGCCCTTTACGCAGATGATTTATTGGTGTACCTTACGGACCCCGAGAACTCACTGCAACCATTGTGGGGAACCCTGACAGAATTCGGGGAAATAGCGGGATACAGGGTTAACATATCCAAGACAGAAGTTTTTGGGAGTACACTACACACCGTCACCACAGGTTGAAAACTATTTTAAGTTTAAATGGTATATACCCACACTTAAATATCTTGGAATTTGGGTGAGCCTCGATTTATAATAAACTATATGAGCTGAACTATAAACCTTTACTACTACAAATACAAAAAGACATAGAGAAATGGAAGCTAATACCGATACCCTTTATACAAAAAATAGAAACAATTAGAATGGTAATATTACCCCGATTCTTATATTTGGCTCAGACTATCCCCAGTACAATACCAGATAAATTCTATAGAGAATTAAACAGGAAAATAATACAATATATCTGGGAAGCAAAGCCCGAGAATAAGGCAAACCATATTACAACTCCCAAAAGAAGAAGGGGTTCTCTACCAAATTTTAAATATTACCATATGGCAGCCCAAATTCGTACAGTGATATATTGGCTACACCCTACATACACAGCAAAATGGAAGGAAATAGAACTAATAGAAGAAGACATTAGAGTACCACAGAAGATCCTTCTCGCAGACAGGGAGGACAAAGAAAAGGGGGAAATAGAAAACCCATATACAATAGCAACCTTATGGAGCTGGAAACAGATGTGGAGTTCTAAAGAATGAATACTTGGAGACCATTGTTCTGCTCCATAACACACTCAGAAAAGTTTATACCAGCTAAAATAGACATGGGGTATAAAAGGTGGAAAGAAAGGGACTGCACATAGTATATCAGTTTCTGAGAGAAGGAAATATGGTAAGCTTCTCAGAGTTAGAAAGGAAATATGACATAACACATAAAGATAGATTCCGCTTATTTTCAGGTGAGGGATTTCATTAAGAAAGTAAGTAGGAATGTTGGGCTAAAGATCCCATCCCCAAGCTTATAGAGGTTATACAAAAAAAGCCTAGAAGGCCAAGCTAGCTTGACTCATATAATAACTTACTTATATGTAGCAATACGAGCACTTGAGGGAGACACAATAGAGTCCATTAAAAGATCCTGGGAAAAAGACCTAAACGTTAGGATTGCAGATGAAAAATGGAGGGATCATTTATTACACATACATAGGGGTACCTCAGCACCACATTGGAGGGAGTTCGCCTGGAAAAACACCGTTAGATTCTTCAGAACATCTGCTATACAGGCAAAGTATAGAACAGAAGGAGAGGCAACTTGTTGGAGGCAATGTGGAGATCAACCAGCCACTCATGGACATCTATTGTGGAGCTGCCCAAAAATTCAACCCTTTTTAAGGGAGGTGCAGGAGGCTATTAAAACATATTAGATCCATCAATACAGATGGACCTCTCTCTATATTTCCTCTCAACCTTTCCGGGAGAACAGAGATATGAAAACTAAAAGCTATTGCTCCTCCTGATTTTGGCTATTAAAAAAACAATAACAAAAAATTGGTTAACCCCGAACCCTCTCCACATTGTCCAGTGGCAAGATATAGTAATGGACATGTATCAAATGGAAAGGTTGACAGCGTTAATAAATAAAAGATATGCTCAATTTGAGATTATTTGGAGGAGATGGGTCCTCTATATCACTCCATTAAGAAAAGATTTTGTCATCTAAAAATGAAATGGAAAAGAAACCCTGGGCTCAAGAGTCAAATAAACTGATAAGCAACTGTATAATCTAATTAAGGGGACATAACTCTGTTATATATATTAAGCCATTCCTATCATTTTAATGATATAATTAACAATCAGCAATGTTAATCAACTCCTATGCTTGTACATAGTTTTTTAAATGTGTGTGTGATGTTTTAATGTCAAAATATATGAAAATAAAGTATAAAAAAAAAAGTAACAACAATAACATAAGGTACATACAGAGTGGGTCTGATAATTTTGTACATATTCTATTCCGGGGACACTTCACCTATATGACAAAAGACCCTCTCCATGGTACAGTTTGAGGGGGCTTAAATCAGTTTATGCTCCACTTAATGTACCAGGTAGGTGTCCTCCCCGGGGCCAAGATTCTGTAGATGATGTGAAGAATGACCCTGAGACAATGGATTATCCTCTTAAACTGGGTATCCCCTTCCAATAAACAAAAGGGAGGAGCCTTCTTGGTTTGCTAGACTCAGCGTTCCAGTTCTCCCATTGTGTTCATAACAGTCTTGACACAGAATGTATAAAATGTATTTTTCTGTTTGTTTTGTTTCTTTCTCTGACTAGTAAAATATTTACTCCTTTTAATAATTCATGCAAAGGGTAACTTTTTTTTTTTCAACTTTAACTCCCCTGACTCCGGAACTCTCTCAGACCTCACCGCTGGCTGGTGCCGCTCTACCACCCACTGTGAATCCCGCTATCCTCAAGGTCATTACTTTCTCCCGGGGCACCCCTGGGGGCATTGGGTCCCGAGGAGATCGAAGGGGGCGGTGGCAGGGTTCCAGTGTTGGGCGTGTGGCGGCAAGGCTGTGGGAGGGCCGTCGCCTATCCGGGCTGAAGGGGTATTTAGTAATGTTTATGTCCCTGATGTGGGACGTGCAATGCCGCCCAGCCTGCGACGTGAGTGCTCCCACTCACGTCCGGAAGGCAGCCGCCCGACATCTGCTCCAAGCCTGTAAGCCCCTGCTTGTAGCAGTGCCACCAGTCTCCACTGGGGGCCACTGCTGCACTGGGCTACCACTGGATCCCTCCCCGAGAGAGGAGAGCAGTCCCTCGGACACTTGATCCTCTCTCTCTCTCTCTCTCTCGTCTGCCAATCCCCGGCGGTCCGAGCTCGTTCCCAAACCCGGGTCGCCGGTGTGGCACAAGATGTGGTGTCCAGTGCCTCAACCCTCAGCGCCACCGGGCCAGCCCTACAAAGGGTAACTTGCGAAAGTTTAGCTGTGCTAAAGGGATAGATATCTCTTATTTTACAGTGCTTTTTTTTTCTTTCTTTCTTTTTAAGTTTTGTTGACCAGAAAAGTGCTAGATACTTCTGCCTATTTTCAGCATCGTTTGGGGCTGCAGATATAACCTAACTGAACTTGAAACAAATCTAAGTGGTATTTTATTGAATGGGGGAAATTTCCCCTACTGTTGCATACCTTTTTGTTTTTTGTGTGTGTATATACATGTATATGTGTGTGTGTGTGTGTGTGTGTATATACACATATATACTGTATATAGATAGATATAGAGATATATAATTTGTAATTCGTTGTTTTGAATTTGTGTCTCCTTTGTGTGTGTTTAGTTTTTTATGTTTTATTTTAATAAAAAAAAATTCCTCTACCCTTACAGGTTGCATAAAATAGAGAGGAGGTTTATAAGAGGTTCCTGACTACAGATATGTAGCAAGAGCTCTATTACATGACAGCTAAAAGTTTCACAGATTCGCTTGTAGGCAGCTAAAGAAAAGCTACAGTGCCAAATGCAAAAAATCAATCTGGTACTCACAGGTGGAGGGATGAGGGGTTTTTTGTCTCTGGAGTATGGAATAAACTTTGCTTTTATCCTGCACCACAACTGGAGTGTGAGCCTTTTTCCCCCCATATGAGAGCCAATGCTGTTATGAGTACCAGCTTAAAGTTTATTGCCACAGAGATATATGCCCATATTAACATGCCAGATGATTCGATGTATGACATTAGCTTCAAAACTGCAGCTAGACTGAAGAGGTTCTGGGTGAAGAATAACCAAGTTAAGAACACTCCTCTATGGCCATTCTTCGTAGTTACACCAGTCACAAAGCAGGAGTTGAAAGCTGTCACAGTCCTCTTCAAAAACGAAGCTGTGAGCATGGTGGATATTATTCACTGGTTGAAGAAGTGCACTGTTACAGGGCACACCCTAACTTGATTATGGACACTGAAAAAATATAGACTGGTGGTTGCAAATTGGGGTGAAACGTTTACATAGTGACACGGGAATAAAACATCTACCCAGCTGTATCTACCTGGGGAGGGACAGAGGTGCCTTATTCTGTATAGACCATCCAAAAGCCTGTTATCATTATGGGGCACAGGATCTCCTAAGTAACATGTGTGACATGGTGAAGTGTGGGTTGTGCAGGGAACTGGGACATACAAGTATAATGAGGTGCAATTTATGTGATGAGGAATGACACTCATACAGGGTATGCCCTTGGGCTTCACACAATTGGGAAGATGAAATGGATGAAGCAGAGCAGGATTTTTATGTTAATAAGGCCCCAAAACCTGCTAGGGGATCTGCAGCTATGTCCAGGGCTGGTGTGCCCCATCTGAGGTTTTGTCCAGGTAACCTGTTTTAGGATGGAGAATGCCCCATCACCTCTAGATCAGGTGGGAGGCAATACCACCCCCGCCCCAAATCCAGATTACTCTGCTTCTGTAGCTGTTGATCCTGTAGTGCCTGGAGGTGCTACTGAGGTGTGGAGTATCCCTCCCCTGACTGAAGAGATGGATACAGCTGATGTGGTTCCAGAAATTCCTTAAGTGGCATGTGAAGTTGTAACTAAAACTGCACAAGGCATTCCCTCTCCCTCTACACCAGAAACTGAACTGTTTAAAAGGGCAACTAGGCAAAGGAAAAACAAAGGACTGTCTAAACTAAGATTTCCAGATGGATATCATTGGAGCTGGAAAACAAATATCAACTATTAGCATCCGACAAAAACTTGGGTGACACAGACAAGGAGTCTGAGTCTTCTGTCCCCTCGTCACAGCAGGAGCCCTCCTCTTATGCTGGGAGCCTGTTCCAGTTACAGTAGTATTGAAAAAAGAAAGCGCATCTGACCGGGGGGCAGAAGAGGTGATCTTTTGTTTATCTACCTACCTCTTATTTTTCCAGTGTGTAATGCCAGTTCACTGAGCTTTTCGATCACCTCTCTGAATGCCAACAGTATTTGTAGCATGAGAAAATGGCTTACTACAGTATCAGACTTACAGAGTTTGGGAGGTGACATTGTTCTTCTTCAAGATTCCAGAATAAATTTATTTATTTATTTAGACAGCAGTTTGGAAAACCTTTGAGCCATAGGCTCATTTACAAAGGTACCTTGTCACAGTAAGACAAACGAAAATAAACAGTATAACAGTAACTTAAGACATAGATACAAACAAGCTGGTACAGGTAGGATTGATGCAAACAATACCAGAGTTATGTTGTCCTTAGCAGCTTAGTAGTAAGCTTTGTCATTAGTATTGAGTACGGCTTTGACTAGTGGCAATTACAACGAGGTGTTAACAAGGTGGTTTCGTAAGGACGTTTTGAAGCACGATATAGTTGGAGCTTCGGAGATGGAGGGGGACAGTGTGTTGAACTAGGAAGGGGCCCTAAAGCTGAAGGCTCTTTGGCCGTGAGAGGTCCTAGCTCTAGGGATAACGAGAGGTTTTCTCAGAGGTCCGAGTATGAACTAGTGGGACAGAGCAGTGGATGGTGGTGGTCAGTCCAGGCGGGGATAGCCCAAGGAGGGTCTTTTTGTAAGGGTACAGGTCAGATATTTGAGGCGCTAGTCAAGATCAAGTACCAGTGCTTTGAGCGTACAGTAGACAGGTGTGTGTTAGCCCAAATTGCCCCAGTAATTAACCTGCAGGCCTTATTCAGAGTAATGCAATTTTATGGAGTGTGGTCTGATCAGCAGCACCATACACGGCAGTCCATAGTCCACTAGGGACAGGATAGAGGAGGTGACTGCGAGTCGAAGAGCCTCGGGGAGGCAGTGTTTATACCGATGTAAGATGCCCAATTGGATATTAGTGGCAGTGGCTAGGGCAGCGATGTGTCCATGGAAGAAGAGGGAGGGGTCAAAATGGATCCCTAGGTATTTATAGGAGCAAACTTGTTCGAGTGGGAAAGAGGACCCAGAGTGAATGAGGAGTTTGAAGTTGCAGGACTTGTTTTGAGGATGAGTGAAGAACATGGTTTTTGTTTTTTTAAGATTTATCACCAATCTATGTTCCTTGAACCAGCCCTCGGCTTCAGCGAAGGACTTCTGCAGCGAGTCCTGGAGGGCAATAGGGTTACAACTTGAGGCAAAGATGACTGCATCATCAGCGTACAATAGAATGTTCCCCGAGCAAGAGCGTGAAAGGGTGTTAAGGTAAAGAGAGAATAGTAAGGGGCCCAGAATGGAGCCTGGGAACCCCAGAAAGATGGGACAGATGTCTGAGTAGGTCCCATTAATTTTTACACACTGTGAGCGGTCAGACAGATAACTGGTGCACCAGGAGATCGGTCCAGCAGCAAAACCAGAGGGACTAAGGGCATCAAGAAGGAGGGGGTGGGAGACAGTGTCGAAAGCTTTAGAGAGGTCAATGAAGACCGCACCAGCCAGAGAACCAGTGTCTAAGGAGGAGTGGAGAAAGTTGGAGAACTCTAGGAGGGCTGTGTTGGTACTGTGGCCCGCTCGGAAGCCATACTGCTCAGGACATAGGACATTGTAGGTGGAGAGGTAGACAGAGATTTGAGAGGCTACCACTTTTTCCAAGGCCTTGGAGAGAGGAGAGAGAATGGAGATTGGCCGATAGTTTCCAGCCACAGTCCTATCACCACCTTTAAAGATAGGGGTGACAGTGGCGACTTTCCAGGCAGTTGGAACCTTCCCCAGGCAAAGAGAGTGGTTGATGAGGCACGTGATCGGGGTAAGGACTGTGTCTAAGACCAGCCGGAGGATACACGGATCCAGGGTGTTACTGCCCATACTATTACTCTTGAGAGCAATGACAAGGTGTGGCCTAAGTTCTTGGGCAGAAACACGGCGGAGGAGAAAATAAGGGCAAGAAAGATTTACGGCTGGCGCTTGGGGAGGAGGGTCAAAAAAATTTGTAGGGAGGATAGGGCTAAGGTCAGTGAATGGGGTGTTGAGGTGGTTGGCTATGAGGGCTGGGTCTGAAGAGATCACGCCATTAATGTTGATCTGAGTGAGTGGGGGGGAGTGTGCACTCCCATTTAACTGTTTAATGTTATCCCAGAAGGTTCTGGGGTTCCCCCATGAGGTTGTGAGCGAGGACCGATAGTGCTCAGACTTGGCCTTTCTGATGGCCCGAGTGCACTTGTTTCGGGTGGCAGCATATAACTGCCTGTCACTGGGCCAGCCAGTCTCAATGGCACAGTGCCATAGGTTGTCCCTATGTTTGAGTTGGTGGATCAAAGCTGGGGTTACCTAGGGGGCATTCTGCCTTTTAGAACGGCGGGTCGACATTGGGGCAAAGATATCACAGGCATTATTAAAAGTTCGGGTAAAGAAGGAGAGAGCTGTGTCAATGTCAGGAGTTGCCTGTATAGGAGACCAATCAATTTGGGACAGAAGTTCCTTAAGTTTTGTCAGACCACCAGGTATTAGACGCCGCCGGCATGTGGACTGTGCTATGGGTTTGGGGACTGAGGATGACCAGTGGAATAAAATGGGGGAGTGATCGCTGAGAGAGTCTGGGAGGACTTGTACATTGGGGATCCTATTAGGGTGGTTGGTGAGTACCACATCAAGCAGGGTACTGGAGCCTCTCTTGGGGTTAGTCCTGGTAGGTTGGGTAACTAGTTGTGTTAGGTCTATTGCAGAAAAGGAGTCACGGGTAGAGGAGGAGGAGGAGCTGAGCCAGTTGACATTTAAGTCACCCATCAGAATTTGATCAGCGGAAGGAGGTAGTGAGGAAAGGTATTCTGTAAGAGAGGCAATGACCTGCGTTTGGCCCCTGGAGGGCACGTATGCAGTAGTCAGATAAAGGGGTTCCTTTAAAGGGTCAGGGGTTAGTTTTCAGCGTAAGCGCCTGGGCCCTGGAGTCAAGGATTGGAGTAGGCAGGGCTAGTACGGGGAGAGATTCCTTGACATAAATAGTGCAGCCACCGCCCCATCTCCCAACACGGTCGGACCGGAAGAGGGTGAAACCAGGAAGGGAAACCAGGGAGTCAGGGGAGGATTTGACAGCCAAGTCTCAACCAGAGCGATGACATCAGGGTTAATTGATGTGACCAGGCATTGTAGTGAGTCACACTTTTTTAGGAGTCTACAGATATTCATGGAGACCATGCATAGGCCTGTGGTGCTAGTCGGGGAGCTCCTGGGAACCGAGCCAGGGTTTGGATGAATGTTCCCTGACAGGAGTAGTAGCATGACTAACACCCTGGCTGGGAGATGGTGAGAGGTTTTCCTACGATTGACATGGGGAGGGGACGTTAAGGGAGCAGGGGGTGGGCAGGGTGGTACAGGAAGGGAAGGCAAGAATAAGAAGACACCCAGATGTGCCTGAGGCGAGGAGGAAGCTACGGGGAGGGCAGGGAGGACTGAGACACACAGAGGTCCCAAGGGCAGAGAGCAGGTTCAGGAGCAAGGGAGGGAGGGGTGCCAGGGCCACAGTGCAGAGTAGCAGATGGGTAGAGTGGGCAAGTGCACTGCTAGTGGGGATAGGCACAGGCAGAGGCGTGAGGCAGGGCCAATACATTGTGGTGAGCAAGATCCAAGGAAGAGTACTGTACAGGTAGGAGTAGGAAGTAGCGGGGGAGCATAGGTCCCTCTAGTGGCCAGCAGGTATAACCTGCAAATGGGAAAGTGGGGAGCGTGATGTCACGGATGTGATGTCACGGGGTGGATCCTTAAATTGACAGCCGCCCCCAGTGGGGCAGATTTGTACAGCGCCTGGCCGGGCTAGCACCCCTGCAGGCATCCAGATGAAGAGAAGAGGCTCTCTTTACCTCAAAGTAATCAGGGCTAGAAATTGGCTTCCTCAGCTCCTCAGGTGAGCTGCTTGTGTGCTTGTTTGTCCGAGTGCCTGCCACGGTTGGCAGTGAGCTTGGGAGCTGCCTATGTAGTGGAGAAAACAAAGCCTCTCATTACTATGCAGCGGGAGAAAATGTTGTGACTTACACAAGGGGCTCCACTCTAAGCAAACAGGGCTATTCCAAAATGAGGTCACACTAGGACCCAGCTATCCTAATACCTTCAGTTACAAGCACAATTAGATCCAAAACCACAATATTAAACAAGTCTGCTCTATATTAGCTGCTTAGTATATCTGGTTTTAAGGTATAATCAGCAATTAGATCCAATACCACAATATTAAACAAGCTTGCTCTGTATTAGCTGCTTAGTATGTCTGGCTTTAAGGTATAATCAGCAAGGCAACTCTAGGGCACCCAGTGAATCCCTAGCTTTACACTTCAGCATTAGTAGCACAAAGAAAAGCAAATAAAAAGCCCACCTAGCAGTGAACAGGGAACAAAGTTCATACTATATAAGTGTTCATCAGGTAGCACCCCCCTGCAGGTGTCCAGACGAAGAGAAGAGGCTCTCTTTACCTCGAAAGTAATCAGGCTGGAAATTCGGCTTCCTCAGCTCCTCAGGTGAGCTGCTTGTGTTGCTTGTTTGTCCCGAGTGCCTGCCGCGGTTCGCAGTGAGCTTGGGGGGGCTGCCTCGAAAGTAATCAGGCTGGAAATTCGGCTTCCTCAGCTCCTCAGGTGAGCTGCTTGTGTTGCTTGTGTATTATCTTATGGAGGTGAATAAGATCAAGCAAACCTGGCTGTGTGGGCTGACATTTTGGTCACTTGGGGAAGAAAATGCACGGGGGTAAGAATTCTATTTTCTAACTACAATGAAAAGTAGTTAAACTCACAGATTTAGTTCCAGGAAGGGTGTTGATTTTGAACATACTGTATAAAGAATTGAATTTAAAGCTGATTAACTTGTATTGTCAGGCTGGCCTGGTGGCGCTGAGGGTTGAGTTGCTGGATGCCGCACCTCATGTCATGCTGGTGACCCGGGTTTGGGAGCGAGCCCAAAGCACTGGGGGTCAGCCAGCGGTGGGGGGGGGGAGATTTGAGCATCCATGACAGTTCACTTCTCCAGGGAGGGAGGGTAGAGGGCTCTGGCAACAGGTATACCTCCTGGCTGCAGCCAGGTGGTATTGTAACAACATCCCTCATCATAAGCGAGTGGTGGGACTTGGTGGACGTAAGTGTGGCGTACATGAGAGCATGCACGCCCCCTGGATGTCATTGCATGTCTGTGCCCTCCATGGGAGGTGGGGAGAACCAAGCAGCAGAACAAGGAAAAAGCCCCGATGTCTAGAAGGACAGTGTTATACCACAGCTCCATACCTACCATCGTATCCTGCCTTCCTGGATTCTGGCTGCCTGCGATCTTCACCTTCGCCAGCAGGCCATTGGATTTTAGGTAAGGAAGCACCGAGAAGCAGAAGGTGGGCCCACCTGGGGGGGGCCACAAGCCAGGGGGTGTCCTGTAGGTGTGTTGTGGGTGTTTCGCAGGCCAGGGTCCCCAGGTTGGGAGGTCAAGGCAGGGCAGGAACAAACTGAGGGTGACATCTTAGGGAGGTCCTAGACGGTGACTGGAGGGAAGAAAGAATCACAAAAAAAACAAAAACTTGTATTGTCCTCAAATCAAGGCTGCTAGAGTGGATTTACTTAAAGAAATAAGTCCCTTTCTCTACACAACAAAAGGTGTTGTGTTAGGTGGTTCTTATACACAACAAAAAGTGTTGTATTGGGCGGTGGTTTTAGTTGTTCAAATTTTCCTACAGACAAAATGGTGATTAAAAAAAGCCTGCTGTGACTCAAATTACAAATGATAAGCTCTGCCATGTTGATTGATGATGCTGCTGCGACTTCTTCCTCCCCAGTATAACATACTTTTTTGAAAGGATCACCTTTCTTGAGAATCGAGTTTCTGTTCCTATCACTCTGGCTAAATCATCATTTATTTTATACCATCCCAATTGAAACTTCCGACCATAAAGCTGTTACAGTTCATATTGGTTTGGATTCAGTCCCCTAGTCGAAACCTCCAATATGGCAATTTAACAGCTCAGTACTAAAAAATTCAAACACTGTATGGAAAATGTGAAATTTTTTCATGGTAAAACTTCAGCCATTGAAATGTTTGATAATTATTTTGAATGATGTGAAGATGTAAACGTAAATTAAAAAAATCTTTATGTTGCAGTCTCAAAAAAAAAAACAACCCATTAAGATCAGATTATTTTTAAATATCTGGATTTGAGGCATCTACTGCAGAAGCTACTTTCTCTGATGAATGATACAAAGCAAGATTATTCAGAACAAATAATAAAAAAAAAGAATTAAGTAAAGTACAATATCGTAGAATTACAGGCTTTCGTCTGGAACACAGGGTTTTAAATAACTGCAAAACTGATTAGCATTTTCATGAGTAAAACTGATACTCAGCTGAGATAATGCATAGCTTGTGTCTGTTTGTTTGGCAATGTAAACTGGTAGAAATACAGATACATACTTTGTCGCAAAATTCAGCACACAAGGCTGAAACACCAAGGTAAGTCCATTTGAAGATTGTCAGGAAAGAGTAAAGGGAAGGGTAATTTCAAACAACATGAAGTCTTGCTATATTATGACATATGCAGTTTGACCCAGCCTTCAAACTGCTCCGGAGGTGAAAGAGTTAACTTTCCATGCCAGGCATGGAATCTTGAGCGCGAGCTCGGTTGAGAACTCTGTCTGTTCTTCTTCAAACTCAAACTGTCAGATTCTTTACTCCGCCTCACTGAACAGTCGCTCCGGAGATTTCTCCTGCTGCTCGGTTCATTTTCTTGGTTAAAAAGTGTAATTTCTCGGTTTTTAATCCGCATTTTGTCTATATTTAACCGCAACCGTCGGTTCAAGCTCTGTCTGTGGTATCGTAAGTAGTAGATAGGTTTTACATTTTTTCTGTGTGGAACTTGTAAACGATATTATCGGTTCGGTTTGAACCAATCAGGTTGTTGTTAAACGTTATTAAATTGCATTTAGAGTGCGGTTCCCGGTTCTTAAAAAAAAACGGATTTCATTATGGTTTTTTCCACGACCTGTGACACGGTTGGGAACCGATAAGGGTGTCTTGCTTGGCGGATTGCCGGAAACGGGCAAGTTTTTTGTTAGGCTGGTACTCATGTCTGAGAAACCCAAAAGAAAAACCGGCCCACTGGGTTTCAGCACTGTAGTGTTCAGGAGCCTTTGCCAAGGCTGACCCACACACCACATGTGTTTATTGTCTGGGGTTTGACCACCTCAGTGCAGACTGCCAGATTTGCAAGAATTTCCCTGCAGCTACCCTGGATAAGAGAGTTGGTAGGCTCAGGGGACGAGAGGCCAAAAAGTCCGCTGACCCGGATGGCCAGCCCGGTTCGGGGCCAACCGAACCAGAGGGAGTGCCCTCTGACCAGGGCGAAACTTCCTCGGGCAAACGGAGGGCTGACTCAGAGGAGTCAGTCCCAGCAAAAAGGACTAGAAAATCAGCAGGGGTGGAGCCAAAATTTCCTTCTCTAACCGCTGCAGAGATAGCCAAAGCGATCAAAATTGTCCATTCGCTTTCCCCCGTTCCGACCGAACCGGCACCATCAGGTAAGCGGTCGGTTCGGTCGGTGCCATCGGTTCAAGAATATGATATAGAGGAATTTTATGAACCGGAGGAGGGGGAGGAAGATTATGAAGAGAGTGAATATGATTTTGAAAGTCTGGATGTGCCCATTGAACCGGACATCTCCCCAGACAGACCTTCAGGAGTGTCTCCCCCTAGGCTTTCTGAGTCCCCTTTTCATTTTATGTTTTATAAGAAAGTGGCTGAAACCCTCCAGCTTCCTTTGGAAGAAGCTGTGGATGAACAGGAGGAGCCTGACTATGTAGAAATGATGGATATCCCAGAGTCTAGGAGATTGTCTATTCCTTTACATAAATCTTTTAGGAAACAGACAATAAAAATTTTAAAAGTTCCTCACACTATACCTCCTGTGGATAAAAAAATGGACAAGAAGTACACATTGTCAGGCCCTGATATGGAGTTCCTTTCACAACAATGTAGCCATGTTGGGGTAGTGCAGGCTGCAGCCTGTGATGAGCAAATATTCCATTGGCTTCACTGACCACAGGACTCCATAAGGATTGATGCCATGGCAAGAAACAGTACATGGCAGCATCCTTGGGACTCAGACAGGCAAATTATATGGCCTATGTTGCAAGATACCAGAAATCCAGATGGGATACTGTTATGGCTCTAGGAAACAGGTCCCTGGCCAGCTGCCAAGGAGCTGGAGCAGGTGGCTGCTGATGGTATTGAGGCATCCAAGGTGCAGTTCCATGCTGCAGTGGACTCTAATGATGTATCTTCAAGAGTCATGGCTGCATCTGTGGCTTTTCGCAGAATGGCTTGGATAAGGTGTACTAGCCTGTCACAGGATACCCAGGCTAAGGCCATGGATTTTCCTATTGTGGGTAACACTCTGTTTGGGGAGCAGACAGAGAATTACATGAAGAAAATGGATGAGTATAGGACCACTTATAGGAGTGCACAGGCCAAGGAAAGGCAGGCCACTCCTCAGAGGCAGCTTTCCAGGGGCAGGGGCAGGCCTTTTCACAGACCTTTTTACCAAGCCCAGGCCTCCTCTTCAGCCTATTCCCAGAGGGGGTTCTTCAGAGGGAGAGGCAGACAGGGTACGAGCAGGCCTGCTCCTACCCCTCAGCCTAAAGCCCCTGCCAAACAGGCACCCTGATGGGAGGGCCAGGGCCGATTCTCCATTACCTGTAGGGGGCAGGCTGGCTTACTTCGTCCAGGACTGGGAGTCTTTAACATCAGACAAGTGGGTCCTGGAAGTAGTAAGCCAGGGACTGCTTCTCGGCTTCAAAAAATTTCCAAAGATGAGAGCCAGATCCTTTCCACATGCAAATCCATCAGAGGCTCTCGCTCTGGAAACAGAAGTCTCTACCCTCCTGGCTCTCAGAGCTGTAGAAAGGGTACCTCCCCTACACCAGGGTAAAGGACTGTACTCCAGGTACTTCCTTACCCCAAAAAGACAGGAGAATGGCGGCCCCATCCTGGATCTAGGATACCTAAACAAGCACCTTTTAAAACCAAAATTCAAAATGGTGACTCTGGGAATTATTTTACCCTCTCTAAGGCCAGGGAACTGGCTAGCGTCCCTGGACCTCAAGGATGGCTACTTCCATGTTCTCATCAGAAGCTCCCAACGAAAGTACCTCAGATTCGAACTGCCCTCAGGCCATTACCAGTTCAGAGCAATGCCCTTCAGCCTCACCTCTTCCCCAAGGGTATTCACAAAATGCCTGGCGGTAGCAGTTGCTCATTTAAGAAGGTAAAATATTGCCATATTTCCTTACCTGGACGACTGGCTCATAGTGGGCCAGTCTCCAGACCAAGTCAGATTACACCTTCAGGTTACCCAGCAGCTGCTTACATCTCTAGGTTTCCTTCTCAATCTCCCAAAGTCAGTTCTAGATCCTGTTCAGCTACTCACCTTCATAGGCGCAGAACTGGACACAAAGCAGGCCAGAGCTTTCCTCCCTGTAGAAAGAGCAAAGACCTTGGTGGCTCTGGCCTCCTCCTTCACTCTGCAGGTCTCTCGACCAGCAAGGCATTTTCTGCAGCTCCTAGGGCACATGGCTGCCTCCACAGCAGTAGTGCAGGGAGCAAGATTTCAGATGAGGGACATTCAGTTCCATTTGAGAGCCTTCTGGTCTCAAAGGAGAGATCCTCTAACCAAATTGATCTCAATAACTCGAACCCTGATCCAGGCCCTACAGTGGTGGCAGGATCAGAGCAATCTGAGACAAGGGGTTCCTTTCATCCCTCAATCTCACTCCTTGACCCTTACTACAGATGTGTCCCTCTTGGGGTGGGGAGCTCACATGGGCAACCTCACCACCCAGGGATTGTGGTCCCCTCAGGAGTCTCTGCTCCACATCAATCTGTTAGAACTCAGAGCAGTTTTTCTAGCACTTCAGGTTTTTTCTGCATCTGTTCAGAACAAAGTAGTACAGGTCAGAACAGACAACACCACTACAATGTGGTACATCAACAAGCAAGGGGGCACTCGGTCTTCGGCCTTGTGCACCAAGGCAATGAAGTTGTGGTCTCTGGCTTATTCCCTGAACACCTCCCTCATGGCAGTTCACCTCCCAGACAAGGACAATGTCCTGGCAGATGCTCTCAGCAGGATTTCCCAGGGCCATCACGAATGGGCTCTGGATCGCCTAGTACTGGAGGTAGTATTTGCCAGGTGGGGCACCCCTCAGATAGATCTTTTTGCAGCCCCAGACAATCACCAACTTCCACTATTTTGCTGCAGGCCCCCAGTGTTGGGCTCAGTCCCTCTGGATGCCTTCCTTCTCAACTGGGAAGGGAAGTTTCTCTATGCCTTCCCTCCCTTCCCTCTCTTGTTCAAGGTGCTAGTCAAAATCAGATCTCAACCTTGCAAGATGATTCTGATTGCTCCAGATTGGGCCAGACAGCCCTGGTATCCACTTCTTCTGTCCTTTGCAGTCCACCTTCCCCTGTGTCTTCCCAGGAATCACAGTCTGTTAACCTGTGCCCAGGGGAGAGTTTGGTACCCGAATCTCAAATCCCTCAACCTCAAGGCCTGGCTCTTGAAGAGTTAGAGTTTGCTGACCTACACCTTTCTCAAGGTGTACTCGATATCTTGAAAGCTTCTAGGAAGCCTTCCACCAAGGCTACTTATAATTCCAAATGGAAAAGGTTTTCCATATGGTGCTCTGGAAAGCATATTTCCTTAGAATCTGCTGATTTGCCCACAGTCCTGGATTATATGGTCCACTTAAATACTTTGGGGCTAAGGCCAGCTACCCTGAAAGTGCACTTGGCAGCTGTCTCTGCTTTTATATCAGCAGGAAAGCCCTTTTCTCTTTCTGCTCACCCTGTATTCTCCAACTTTTTCAAGGGATTGCTTCACACCAACCCTCCATTCAGGGACCCTGCTCCCGCCTGGGATCTTAATGTTTGCATTGCTTAGCTTATGCAACCCCCCTTTGAGCCTTTGACTTCAGCAGAGCTTAAGTACTTGACTTGGAAAACTGTGTTTCTGGTAGCCATCACTTCTGCCAGACGCATAAGTGAGTTACAAGCTTTGTCAGTGGAGTCTGATTTTATCTCCTTTCACAGAGATAAAGTGGTCCTCAGGACCAACAGGAAGTTCTTGCTTAAGGTGGTTTCTGATTTCCACCTTAATCAATCTATATCTCTTCCAGTGTACTTCACTGACCATTCCTCTTCTGGCGAGAGGAGGCTGCACAGCTTAGATGTGAAGAGAGCCCTTAGTTACTACATAGAGCGTACCAAGGGTCACAGGTTTGACTCCCTTCAACTGTTCCTCACTTATGGTGAGGTTGGTAAAGGAAGCCTGCCACTAAAAGATCCATTGCCAGGTGGATTGTTTCTTGTATCAATTTGTTATCAAAAACTGGGTGAGGCTCCCCTTCAGGCCTGAGGCTCACTCTACCAGGGTACAGCTGCGTCCCTGGCTGCAGCCAGGGACATCCTATCATAGAGATATGTCAAGCAGCTACCTGGAAAACAGTTCACACTTTCACCCAAGCATTACTCTCTGGACATCCAGGCTAGGATGATGCTCGGTTTGGCACAGCTGTGCTTCAGAGCCTATTTCCTAAGTAGGTTCTGTCCCTCCTCCATGGAGGTACTGCTGTGTAGTCTGCATATGTCATAATATAGCAAGACTTCATGTTGTTTGAAGAAAAAATTACTCACCTTAGTAATGTTGTTTCTTCTAATGGAGTCTTGCTATATTATGACCTCCCCCCTGCCTGCCCCTCTCAGAACCTCTACTTTTGGGATGTGGGTGGGCAGTGCAGTGTTGGCACTTAGTAGATGCCCACCTTGTTTTTTCACCCCTTTTTGGGGGGTGTTTGGGTGTTGTTTTTTATTTTTGGATCCCTGACTTGAGTCTTTGTTTTGGGACAAAAATGGTTAATATTTTAGTAAGCCAGTTGGCTAGTGTAGGTTTACAGCTTCCACACAGAATCTTAGTGAGTTTTGCTCGTAAAGATCTGGCAGTTTGAGTTTGAAGAACAACAGACAGAGTTCTCAACCGAGCTCGCACTCAAGATTCCATGCTTGGCATGGAAAGTTAACTCTTTCACCTCCGGAGCAGTTCGAAGGCTGGCTCAAACTGCATATGTCATAATATAGCAAGACTCCATTAAAAGAAACAACATTACTAAGGTGACTAATTTTTTCTTCTGGGTTGAAAGAACACACACAGGTGTAGTTAGAGAAGACCAGTGGTCATGTCTAACATTGTGGATAACTATGTCCTCAGAACATTTGTGATGGAGGTACCAGTGTCTTAGGACTGGGGTCATTTTCTGGCAGATCTACTTCTACCTACCCTTCCTGATAATATGGTTCAAGATATGATTAAACCCACTATTATTCCTGAAGTGCTTGAGGCAGCTGGGTCCCTGTTTAGTAACACAGCCCTTGGCAGTGATGGCTTCTCAGCAGAATTATTCAAATTCTTTAAGGATGAGCTAGCGCCTATGGTAGTAGAAATGTATAATGACATCCTAGAATATTGGTTATCAGGATCCTTGTTTGTGCAAGGGATATTGGTATTTTTGCATTAAGAAGGGTGAGAAGGAGGAATTGCAGAATTGGCAGCCTTTACGCCTGCTAAACACTGATCTTAAAACGTTACTGAAAATACTGGGTAAGAGGTTGGCAGCAGTAGTTTCATTGGTTATTTTATCTTTACAAACATGTGCTATAAAGGGAAGAAAGGTACAGGACAAGGCCGTGGACAAGGAGAAGGTTTTGACAGGGTCAACCATGCATCTTTGTTCACTTCCTGTTGCAGTGTGGTAGAACTGGAAGAATTTGTTCAGTGGCTTCAGCATTTGTATTAGGTAGAGACAGGATATGTCTGAGTAGAGTAGCATAGTGTAAGACTGAGCAGAGTCTGGGAGGGGTCAGGGTATCCTCATCAGAGGATAAGAAGGATCTGGGAATGATGATGATGATCAAGTAGTGACCTGAAGTACTCTACATGGTGTAGGAAAACAGCAGCAAAAGCAAATAAAATGTTGGTCTGCATTGCCAGAAGGGTAGCAGAAGGTGAGAGGAGATAATACTGCCCTTGTACAGGTTATTAGTGAGGCATATCTGGAGTACAGTGTACAGTACTGGTGCCCATACCCTAAAAAGGACATTAAACTGCTGGAGACAGTCCAAAGGAGGGGTTCGAAGACGATCATGGGCCAGCAAGGTAGAACATATGAGGAGAGGTTGGAGCCCTGTACATGTACTCCCTGGAGGAGAGGGGAGAGAAAGAAGGACATGACTGAGTCTTTCAAGTATTTGAAAGGAATAAATAGGGTGGATAATTAGTCTCTTTAGGCTCATTGGAAACGGAACCACGAGGGGGGACAGTCTCAAGTTTAGGGGGATAGGAGAGAGGCTAGGAGGCACTTTCTCATGAAGACAGCGGTGGCAGGTTGGAATATGCTTCTGGAAGAGGTGGTTTCAATGAAGACGGTGAGCAACTTCAAAAGAGTCTGGGACAGAGTTAAGGGGAAAATAAGAGTCAAGGGTGGGACGGATGTAGGGGAATGGCAGATTGGGGGGCAGGGTTAGTAGCTTAAGCTGAGGACCCTGCAATACTGCAATACAAGCAGACTGAATAGACCAAATGGTCTTATTCTGCTGGCTCCTTCGTATGTTCTTATGCTGCCACTAATGGGATTAAAGGAACAGAGTGCCATATATCGACTGGGATACATCAAGGTTGCCCTATGAGCCCTATGCTGTACCTTTTTATACTTGATCTCCTCCTTAGAGTCATAGAGCAGGATATTGGTGTACGAGGAGTGGATATTCCACTAGGGAATCATCAATGAAATCTTATGCACTTGCAGATGATGTTTGTTTGATGGTAAAAGAAGCAGATTCAGAGGAAAAGCAGTGGAACTGTATGGGCAGTATAGTTCCGTATCAGGTGCCCATTAAAATGTGCAGAACAATTCAGGTAGATTACTGCTTGACCAGGCTTTCACAGAGAATCAGTCAGTTGGAAGTATGGCCCCTATTCAAATACAGGGGATATAGTTTGGGGATATAGACCTGAAGGCATGTAACTGGGAACAGAAATTGAAATCTGCGAACAAATTAGTTTCCAAATGGTGTCAGTTGTCCAGACATAAGAGAATCTGTATAATTAAAACTTCCTGGTTCCCGTATTTTTTATATTTAAGCTGTGCCCCCACCCAGTTGGAATGGGAAGTTACATTTTATATAGCTTTCTTATCCTTCCTGCAATTGTACAGGACCCTTTTCCTTTTATACTTCCTCCCTACATGTTACTGTTTGTCCTCCTCCTCTTCCTCTCTAGTTTCCCACTGTTTCACTATTTTTCCCTTCTTCTCATATAAGGTATTGTTATATTTTTTTAATTGCATTCAGTCGTAAATTGCCTCCAGTATTTGTGATTCCGCATGTCTGTCTGTCTGTATCATTGTATTTGATTTCTGTACTTCATTATTATCTTGATTATTTATCTCCTCTCCCCCCTTCCCCAGGACACATCTGGAAACGAGCTCTTAGAAGCTCAGTATGTATTACCTGGTTAAATGATGAAATAACTAAAAACTATTTTTTTCCATTTGGTATTGGAGTAGTCGATGAAACCCTATTAATAAAAATCACCCTTACAGAAAGGTTAAAGAGGGAGGATTAACTATGATAAACTTAGTCGTTTTATATGCAGTTTTATGAATCTTAATATAAAGCCTTTGTTGGGGGATAATACTTCCGCCAGATTGTATCTGTTTAGAGAGGCATGTGCACCCTTCTAGCAGATGTGGGAACGGAACTCTCTTACCCAGCTTAAAGGACCATCACTCCTTACCACACCGCATATCCACTCTGTCTCCCCAGAAATTAAAAATTTGGAAATTGACAGCGGACACTGTACGGCTTTATAAAGGGAAGAAATTGTGTGCTCATGTAGTATAGACTTGTTTTTATGTGGATGCAGTCTTTAAATCCACTCTGTGGCATCACAGCATACATTGTCACTAAGCAACTAATTGATCTGTATATCCCTAAGAAAATGTGGGATATAGTGTGGCAGTGTTCACACAGTAAACTAAATATGAAAGAAAGTGCTAAATACGAAAGCATTGTGAACAGAAGTTGTGTGAGGCCTGCTTGTAATCAGGAAATTGAGACAATGGAACATCATTTTTTTTACCTGTTCACATACAGTATACATTCATTTTGGGCACGGATTGCCACGAAATGGGCAGTTCTGGAGTTACAATATATAACATATTTATTCCACTATAATTTCTGGCAGTGTACCTGGTGAATGGGATAAGTGGCCACACAGTATTCTTCAAGTGCTTTTTGCATATAATAAGTGGAGTATATGGCAAACGTGCTGTAAGTATGTGTTGCAGAACAAGAATGTAGTTTTACTGACTGTGAATGACCGTATCAAGAATGACTTGCTATTGTTAAGGGTATTTTTTTTTTCTTTCAATTGTTTAACCAGGAGTAGCCCACTAAGCTGAAAACTTGTTTACAGGTGTGACCTGCGAGCACGGGGAAGTTAAGTGACTTGCTCAGGGTCACACAATATGCAAATGGGGGCTGTGGGATTCAAACCCAGGTCTTCAGATTTGCAGCTCAGAGCCTTAGACCACTGCGCTATACTACCTCCCAGAACATTTGACATTTGAACATGAAGAGTTACGTGTACCTATTTTTAGGAAATTATGGCAAGGATTTAATTGGTTAAACATGGGATAAGTCTTCCTGAGCAAACTGGTGAACTTGGCTACTGACTGTTTTATTCAATTTTCCTTTTCCTTTATAATTATATAATTAGGTTTTTCTTCAAGTTAGCCAAGTATGTAGGATAATGTGATATATAATGTTTGGTATTTGATGATAGTTTGTGTCTTTGGTTTATATCCTGTACACTGTTTTTTTGTTTTTTTTTTGGTATTAAAAATACCCCTACTCTTTCCTGAGGGGAACCTCTGGCCAATTGTGCAGGCTGTCATGATGGCTGACCAGGTGGACGTGCAGGTGGATGCAGGTGAAGGAGAGATGGCCTCCTCTTTCCCTAGAGGTCTCAACAAATGATGAATCAGTTCCTGTTACTGATCCTGTATATGGAGATAGTGAAATGGAGACTGAAGAAGTGGAGGCAGAAATAGTAACGTCTGCCTCTACAGTTGAAAAGGACTACCTGCTAATAGTAGAGGATGAAAAACTAAAGATGGCTTTAGAAGACTGGAAGAATTAGCTATTGGCCCTTGTGGCTGAGAAGGACGAAGAGTTCCATGCTTGCAGAGAGTAGCTGCATATGGCCAAGAACTGTGCGAGTCCTGGAATGTCACAGCAAGGTTCTGAATGTGCTCCCCCATCACTGCTGTTTCCCATTGCAGCATCTGACTACCCAACATCAAAGACGCTGGCTATCTCTGATGCTGTCAACTAACAACTGTTTGCTGGAACTGAGCCCCTGAGTTGCTGCCCCTGTTGTCCTTGGACTTTCATCTGCCTTCAGCTCAGTTGATAGAGTATTGATGATAAAGGCTAGGAAATGGAGCGGAGTACAGAAAATGCAAAAACAGGCAGGGAGCTCCCTGCCGCATCACAGAACTCGGGAGCTGTTGGGGAAACATATGGCAAGTGAACAGCTGTCAACTTCACGTAGAGGGGCATCCACAATATTCGGAATGGCAGAGACAAGCAGAAGGCTTGGCTTAAGATGCTGGCACCCCACAACCGCTTCTCAACCACAGCATTCTACAGCACAGTCATGGTCAGTGGAGTCAGTGCTATTAGGGCTGGTTGGGTCAGAGAACCAGATGGGGCATTCTGGTTACCTAATGCACCCTAGGAACAGCAGCCACCTGGTAAAGATATGCCTCCTGTGATTACGCCTGCAGTTCCTATTGAGGGGAATAATACTGTTGCTTCTAATCAGACTGTAACAGTATGGCTTCTGCATTAGGTGTTGTACACAGCATGGAGAGGTCCATACCTGTTATGAATGGACTGGGGTAGAGTGCTGCATGGACTGGGCCTACACAGCAGTTCAGTCCTTTCATGGGAGAAATCCCTTATCAGCTAGAGGTGGAGAACCCTGAGCAGCCTGCCACTACTGTGCCATCAAGAAGAGGAAGAGACATTCCCCAGGGTTCGGAAAATAACCTGTATTTTGATTTAGATGCATCTTCCTCAAAACTGTTGAACACTGATTCAAACAACATGAAGTCTTGCTGTATTCTGACTTATTGCAGTTAGCCCCAGCACTTGAACTGCTCCAGAGAGGAAAGAGTTAACACTATGCCAGAGCATAGAACATTGAGCTTGAGCGTGGGTCAAACTTCTGTCTGCTGCACTTCAAAGTGTAACTGTCAGATTCTTTACTCCGCCTAACTGAACAGTCGCTCCAGAGATTCTCCTTCACTTTACAGTTCGATTCTGGTAAAATCGTCGGGTTTTATACTGCCATTTTCTTTTATTTTCAGTTCAGATCCCTGTCTGTGGTACTGTAAGTAGTATAGGTAGTGAACTGTACTGTGAGGGTTGAGTGGAATTGTTCAGCTGAACCAATCTCTTCCTGACTAAACTTTTAGTGTGAGGTACGGTACTTATCAGTTCTAAAAAAACAAAAAAAAATTCGTATTTTTGCGGTTTTTTCAAATACCTGTAACATGGTTAGGAACCAGTAAGTGAGTCTTGCCTGACCTGAAGCCGTGTAAAGGGTAAGTTGTGGTTTAGGATGGCTTTGTCTGAGAAACCCAAAAGAAAGACTGGGCCCACTGGGTTTCAACACTGCAGTGTGTATGGGGAGGTCTTTGCAAAGGCTGATCCCCATACCACCTGTGTTTACTGTCTGGGGTTTGACCACCTCGATTCAGACTGCCAAATTTACAAGAATTTCCCTAAAGCCACCCTGGAAAAAAGATTGGGCAGGCTTAGGAAAAAGGAGGCCAAGAAGTCCGCTGACCCGGATGGCCAGCCCATTTCGGTTCCAACCGAACCTGAGGAAGTGCCCTCTGACCAGGGCGATACTCCTTCGGGCAAAAGGAGAGCTGATCCTGAGGGGTTGGTTCCAGCAAAAAGAAAGAAAAAAGATAAATCTGCCGGTTCAGATCCAGAACCGCATTGTCCAACCGCCGAAGAAATTGCCAGGGCGATTAGTATTATAGAATCTCTCCGTCCGTTTCCATCTGATCCGGCACTATCAGGTAGGCATTCGGTTTGATCGGTTCTTCCGGTTCCAGATTATTCCCCTGAAGGGTTTTATGAACTGGACCTGAAGGGGGGAAGATTATGATGATGATGACGACGATGATGATGGTTTGGAAGGTCTGGATGAGCCCATAGAACCGGACATCTCCCCAGACCTTCTGGTGTTTCCCCTCCTAGGCTTTCTGAGTCCCCTTCCCACTTTATGTTCTACAAAAAAGTGGCAGAAACCCTCCAGCTTCCCCTGGTTGAAGCTGTTGAGGAACAAGAGGAGCCTGACTATGTGGAGATGATGGACATCCCAGAGTCCAAGAGACTGTCTGTTCCCCTCCATAAATCTTTTGGGAAACGGACACAAAAACTGCTTAAAACACCAAATTCTCTACCCGCTGTGGACAGACGAATGGACAGGAGGTATATGCTGTCAGGCTCAGGTACGGATTTCTTGTACCAGCAATGCAGCCATGTTGGGGTTGTGCAGGCTGCAGCCTGTGATAAGGCTAGTAGCATACCCTTGGCATCACACACCCCCAGATAAGGATTCCATTAAGATAGATGCCATGGCTAAGAAACAGTATTTTGCATCCTCTTTGGGACTCAGACAGGCTAATTACATGGCCTATACAGCCAGATACCAGAAGTCCAGATGGGATACTGTTCTGGAACTGGCTAAGCAGGCTTCCCCCCAGCTAGCCAAGGAGCTGGAGGAGGTAGCTGCTGATGGGATAGAGGCATCAAAAGTCCAATTCCATGCTGCTGTGGACTCCAGTGATGTGTCATCACGAGTCATGGCTACATCTGTGGGTCTTTGGAGAATGGCTTGGCTCAGATGTACTAGCCTCTCACAGGATAGCCAGGCTAAGGCCGTGGATTTCCCTGTGGTAGATAATTCTCTGTTTGGGGAGCAGACAAAGAATTATATGAAGAAAATGGACTGTCAGCCCGGGTCGACTCCCCCCATCCAGCAGGAGGCAGGCTGGCTTATCACTTCCAGGTCTGGAAGTCTGTTACTGCAGACAAGTGGGTCCTGGAGGTGGTAAGCCAGGGACTAGCACTCAGCTTCAAAAAATTTCCAAAGCTGAGGGTCAGGTCTTTTCCACCTGCAAACATCTCCAAAACCATTGCCCTAGAGGCAGAGGTTTCCTCTCTACTAGCTCTCAAGCCTATAGAGAAAGATCCTGCAGTGCACAGGGTCAAAGGTCTGTATTCCAGATGCTTCCTTACCCCAAAAAAGACAGGGGAGTGGCGGCCCATCCTAGATCTAAGATACTTAAACAAGCATCTACTCAAGCCGAAATTCAAAATGGTGACTCTGGGAATAATTCTTCCCTTTCTAAGGCCAGGGGATTGGTTAGCTTCCCCTGGACCTCAAGGATACCTACTTTCACATTCCCATCAGGTGCTCTCACAGAAAGTACCTCGGGTTCGAATTGCTTTCAGGCCATTATCAATTCAGAGCAATGCCCTTCGGGCTAACATCAGCACCAAGGGTATTCACAAAGTGCCTAGCAGTAATAGTGGAATTTTTACGGAGACGAAACATCTCCATATCCCCATACTTGGATGACTGGCTCATTGTGGATCAGTCTCCAGACCAAGTCAAGTCAAATCTTCAAGTGATCCAGCAATTGCTCACTTCCCTAGGATTCCTCCTCAGTCTTCCAAAGTCAGTTCTCGAACCAGTGCAGCTTCTTACCTTTATAGGAGTAGAGTTGGTCACTATCCAAACAAGAGCCTTCCTCCCTCTAGCAAGGGTAAAGGCCCTCATAGACCTGGCTTCTTCTTTTCGCCCTCTGGTCTCTCGACCAGCAAGGCATTTCCTTCAACTCCTGGGCCACATGGCAGCCTCCACTGCAGTGGTGCAAGGAGCCAGATTTCGGATGAGGGACATCCAGTTCCACTTGAGGGCTTTTTGGTCCCAGAAGAAAGACCCTGTGACAAAACTAATTCCAGTGACTCAGACTCTGATTCAGGCCCTCCAGTGGTGGTTGGATCAGGACAATCTCAGACAAGGAGTCCCATTCATCACACAGTCTCATTCTGTGGTTCTCACCACAGACGCTTCTGTCCTAGGATGGGAGGCCCACTTGGGAGCCCTCACAGCACAAGGTGTGTGGTCCCCCCAGGAGTCTCTTCTTCACATCAGTCTTCTAGAGCTCAGGGCAGTGCACCTGGCCCTACAAGCCTTTTCAGAATCAGTACAGAAGAAGGTGGTTCAGGTCAGGACAGACAACACTACCACCATGTGGTACATCAACAAGCAGGGAGGCACTCATTCTGCGGCCTTGTGCACGGAAGCCATGAAATTATGGTCCCTGGCTTATTCTCTTCAGACATCTCTGGTAGCAGTCCACCTTCCAGGGAAGGACAGTGTGCTAGCAGATGCCTTGAGCAGGATTTCTCAGGGTCATCACAAATGGGCCCTGGATCCCCTAGTGCTAAAAGTGATCTGACAAGTTACACTTGAAAGTGCAGCAGTCAGAGGTTTGAACCGAGCTCGAGCTCAACGTTCTATGCTCTGGCATAGAGTTAACTCTTTCCTCTCTGGAGCAGTTCAAGTGCTGGGGATGACTGCAATAAGTCAGAATACAGCAAGACTCCATTAGAAGAAACACAATTACTAAAGTGAGTATTTTTTTCTTCTGTTCCACTAGAACAGCCAAGAAGGCAGATCATGATGGCTGGCCTTTTTGTCTCATGAGGAGAACCAGCTCAATGGCACAGTGCTGTTAGGTTAAAGTATAACTGGGTTTAGAGACACCCTCAGAGTGCACATAATTAGGGCTCTTTTTGTATGTCACCCCCCATCAAAACTACATGCGGGCATTCCATTTCTGGTGAGACCACATTTGATATTAGACTTAAAGCTTTGAGATCTTGGAGATTTTGGTAAAAATACAGCAAGTTGCAGAACACACCTTTGTGCTTCCCATTTATTACCGTCCCCCTATCAAACCAGCTATTAAAACAATCATGACACTGTTTTGCAACAAAAGGGTAGATGTCTCAGATATTTCATACTGGCTGCGACAAAGATATGAAGTTCTAGATCACCCCACTCCAATTATAGATTCAGAACAGGTTTGAACAAGAGGGTGGAAATTTAGGTAGGCTTACACAGATGAACACAGGGTTTTGTCACTACCAGGGAGTTTTTTTTTTTTTTTTCTAGGGCAAGAGAGGGGGATGTGTTTCTATCCTGGACAGCCTCAGTCACATCACAAATGTGGTTCCCAAACCCATTCAAGGTTAGCTTGCGACACAGATTGCTGTAATATATGCTTTGAATATGGACACCTCAGCCATTGGTGTCCAAATTCCTTCAAATGTAATTTGTATGAGGAACAGGGGCACTCATATAGGCAGTGCCCCAGGGCCTCACACAGTAGAACTGGCGTAAACCAGAAAGACCTTATTAATAAGGGTCAAGCTCAGGGAGCGGCCAGAGGATCTGCTCGGAGAGCAGCTAAGAGACGAGGCTGAGGAAAGTACAAAGGATCAGCCCTCTGCTGACATCCATGGGCCCAGTAAACATCCATCTCAAGAACACCTCCTTCCCTAGCCTAGAATTCAGGGGAAGCTAATCTACCTCTTGATCCTGTGAGTTCAGTACAAACCGCCACTGAGCCCGAGTTAAATAACAGTCCTAGGCAACTTTGTTAATGCATCAGTTAGGGTAACTTAATGCCATAAAAGTAGGGAAATGTGGCTTTAGGGTTTCCAACCCGAACTCCCCACCCCCAAGCAACAAAAGGAAAACACATGCCCTTTTGGACCCACATCTACTCCTGCACTTTGCCAGCACCCCCCCTTCCTATCTTTACCTCCCCTGCTGGCCCATGACAAATGCCACCCGGCTGCACTACCTCTATTCTTATCTGCCTTCCACCTCTCCTCTCTCTGTCCCCCCCCCCCAACCTACCTCCCCTTCTCTCCCATCCACTTAGTCTCCGTGATTTCACCCTCCTCCTTTCCCTTTCCCTTCCCCAAAGTTTCACTTTATTGTTCTTTTTTCATCTACAAGACTGTGTTATTCTTTTTTTTTTTTAATTTTATAAACTGTTATCTTTGCTTATGATTGTCTCAATTGTACCAATGATGTGGAACCTTTGTAAAAGAGCCTTGGCTCAAAGGTATTTGTAATCCTAGAACAAATAAATAAAATAAAATTAAAATAAAAATAAACATTAGGGCTTTTGGTCTACAGAGTCTTGGTGAATCAGTGGTGAGGTCTTCCTTGGGGTTGTCAAACCTAATGCTCATCCCATTCCCTGAGGAAACAATGTCTTACATGATCTCTTCTTCACGTAGGGCGCTGTGTGAAGAAAGCTACAACAAACTGTGTTGGCAACATGTGGTGAGACATACTTCTCTACCTTTGAAAAGTGAATCACTATGAGGCACTGACTTGGAGCTGTATCTTGTGCTTCGGACTGGAGGCTACGGAGGGGGATGAGCATTAGGGCTGACAACCCCAAGGAGACCCCATCACTGATTTGCCAAGACTCCAGAGACCTAAAACCCAAATTTTTTTTCCTTTTGCTGCTTGTTGGTGGGGAATTTGGGTTGGAAACCCTAACAACACATTTCCTACTTTTGTGGCATTAAGGTACCCTAATAAGTGCATTAACAAAGTTTTTTGCAAAGAAAATATATATATATACACACACACACACACACAAACTATAGTGGCACCACTGTAGTTAGGGTTCAACAGTCACTTCTATGTTAAACCTAACATTTTGCACTTTAAAAACTTTGCCACCTTTCAAGTGCGTCACATGAAATTTTGCATGTGCCATTGGGGACCAAAAATCTCTTGATGTGGTAAGTTTCATTACAGTTGGATCTGCGGGTATGGAGATCCGGATTGTAAAAAAAATTTGAAAATTACCATTTTTTGTGGAAATACTTTGTCATGCCGTTTCTCAGAAATGGCTTGGGTGTTTGCTCTGAACTTTGTAGGGAATATTGGGCTTGGGTCACAGATGTGCCATATGAAGGTTTTGTGAAAAAATATCAATCCGTTAAAAAGTTATAAAAGTTTCAATTTCCCAATTATTTCCTATGGGAAAAATTTGATGTCCCATGCGAAAATGTGTTTCTCTTTCGTGAAAATGCCATTCTCTTTCGTAAATTCCAGCTTGCGCCATTTTGTTTTTGGTTAGCGAGGCAGAAAAAGTTAAATATCTTAAAAAAAATACTGACAGTTTATAGTTGTGTTTACCTAATCGGGGCCCGAGGAATCGGATTCTGGGGTCATTTTGCACCAGTAAGGCCCAGAAATATGTTTGTTTTTGTCCATGGACGTATTTCTGCCACAAAATTGCGGCAGTTGTTTTGCAAATCAAGGGAGTTTGTGCTGCAAATTGCGGCACAGTCCCGTTGTTTCATGAAACTAGGAACGGTGTCTCATGAAAGAGTTGCTGCAGTTTGTGGCCAAATACATCCGGGGACAAAACTAACATATTTGTGTGCATTTCTGGGAAAAACTGACCCCAGAATCCAATTCCACAGCCCCCTGTGGTGTTCATTTAAATCCAGTATTGTTTTCAGTTTTGAAACGTCCAAGGGGAAGGGGGCCGAGGCATGGAAAGAGCATAAATATAAAATGCTCCTTCAAATTCAGATAATCGGCCCCATTTATCTTTTTATAACCTGGTGGGTCTAGTGGATCTCCCTCCCCAGTGCACCCCCTTATCTTTCCCTGGTGTCTAGTGGCACCCGTCCACCCTTCCATTCTCATCCCCACCTCCCAGCAGTGTGAGACACTGAAGAGCTCACTCCCAATGTCCCGATATATTTATTTTATTGTTTTGCTGTAAAGAAGAAAACCGTCCCCCGATATTGGGAGACTTCAACATGCCAGATACAGATTGGTCAATACCAGCAGGAACATCTGCCAGAACTAGACACATAGTGGATTCCCTGCAGGGGGAGGGCCTCAAACAACTGGTACAACAACCCACAAGAGACAGGGCTATCCTAGATCTAGTACTGACTAACAGGGAAAGGATCACAGATCTCCAGGTAGAAGGTCACCTGGGGGCCAGTGACCATCACATGGTATGGTTCAGTTTGGCCACTAGAACCAAATCATCCCATTCCAAGGCAAAAATATGGGACTTCAGAGGAGCTGACTTTGATAAGATGACCAACAGAGTTAAGCTAGCCCTGGCAAGAAGAAATACAGGTGGGGTACAGGCAAAGTGGGCAAGTATTAAGGATGCAATATCTGAAGCAACATCCCATTGTGTTAGAGAGAAAAGGAAGTGCAAAAGAAGAAGGAAACCACTTTGGTTCTCAAAAACAGTAGCAGAAAAGGTCAGAGCCAAAAGGCTGGCCTTCAGGAAGTATAAGGAATGCAGCGGGATGAAGGGGGGGGCATACCAAACTTCCCTAAGGGAAGCAGTGAAGGCAGTAAGGCAGGCAAAGGCCCAAACCGAGTAAACACTAACACGAGCAGTAAAAGAATGTGACAAGACTTTTTATAGATATATTAGTGAAAGGAGAAAGTCCAGAGGGGGTGTAGCTAAAATCAAAGGGGATAAGGGGGCGTGTGAGGAGGAAGACCATGTAAAAGCATCTATCCTATAATAGATACTTCTGCTCAGTATTTACTGAAGATTTACTGAAGAGAAGGTAGGGCAGGGTCCACAGCTCAGCACCATGGACACAGGAGGGAGGGAGGTGTGCACTATTCCCTTTACAAAAGAAAGGGTCCTACAAGAGCTTGATAAGCTCAGGGTGGACAAGGCAATGGGACCTGATGGCATACATCCCAGGATACTAAGGGAGCTAAGGGTGTAACTAGCAGAGCCATTATCAGAACTGTTTTTGAGTCTCTGAGCACAGGAGAGGTCCCAGAAGACTGGAGAAGGGCTCCTGTGATCCTGCTCCGTAAGAGTGGTAGCAGGGAGGAGGCAGGGAACTACAGACCAGTCAGTCTTACCTTAGTAGTGAGCAAGATTATGGAGGCACTCCTTAAGGAAAGGATAGTGTAACACCTGGAATCCATAGGAGCACAGGATCCAAGACAGCAGGGGTGGACCAAGGGGGAGCAGTTGATGTTGCCTACCTTGACTTTAGCAAAGCTTTCGATACTGTTCCTCACAGAAGATTGATTAATAAGCTGGGTAGGCTCGGGGTGAGTCGGAAGTTGGTCAACTGGGTAGCAGACTGGTTGACGGGCAGAAACGGAGAGTGGTGGTAAACGGTATACAGTGAGAAGAGATGCAAGTCACAAGTGGGTTACCTCAGGCATCAGTCCTGGGGCCAGTCCTCTTCAATATCGTCATCAGTGACATTACAGATGGACTGGAGGGTAAGGTTTGTCTGTTTGCAGATAACACCAAGATCTGCAACAGAGTAGATGATCCAGATGGGGTGGGCAGAATGAGAAGAGATCTGGATAAAGTGGCAAATATGGTTTAACGCAAAGAAGTGCAAGATCATGTACATAGGGAAGAGAAACTCTGAAGCCACCTATAGGTTGGGAGGGGAGTTGCTGGCAGTCACAAGGGAAGAAAGAGACTTGGGCATCATCATCACATATGACCGGAAATCATCCAAGCAGACCACTAAAGCAGTAGGTAAGGCTAGGGGGATGTTGGGGTGTATTAGTAGGGGTATCACAAGTCGGAAGAGGGAGGTAATAATCCCTCTTTACAAGACACTTGTTATGCCCCATCTAGAGTACTGCGTGCAGTACTGGAGGCCACACCTTCACAAGGACATTAACCAAATTGAGGCAGTCCAGAGAAGGGCAACGAAAATGGTGCAGGGACTGCATCAGAAAGCATATGAGGATGGATTAATGGAACTCAATACGTATTCCCTGGACCAAAGGAGGGAGAGAGGTGATATTATTGAAACATTCAAACATCTTAAGGGCATTAACAAGGCGAAAGAGTCTAACATGTTTCAATATGAGAAAAATAGCAGGACAAGAGGACACAGCAGGAGATTAGAGGGAGGCCAATTAAAGGGTAATGTGAGGAAGTTCTTTTTCACAGAAGGGGTGGTGGATGCATGGAATGGCCTACCTCAGGAAGTGGTGGATATGAATACAGTGCAGGGCTTCAAACAGGCATGGGATAGGCATAAGGTAGCAATACAGATGAGTATGAATAGATAGGCCATTGACAGAGCAAATGCCGATGGCACATTCATAAGGCAGAAAAAGAAATGGGCAGATTGGATGGACCTTGCAGTCCTTATCTGCCATCAACCTCTACGTTTCTATGTTTCTGCCTATAGATCCTAATTGGGGGGGGGGATGCTTTCAAAAGTCTTAACCAGATTTCTCCCCACCTTCAGTGGGATAACCAGTTTGATTTTTTTTTTTTTAACTACACCTGGTTCTTTTCATAGCTAATGAAGGAATCGTATGGGCCCCTGGACTCGTATGACTGAAATGTTCTTACTTGGAAGGCTGTCTTCTTACACCTTGTTCTCTCTCAGCTGATGAAGGAATCATAGGAGCCTCTGAACTCATGACTGATATCTTCTCATATGGAATTATGTCTTCTTGGTTGCTATCACCTCTACCAGGATTATCACTGAGCTTCTAGCTCTCAATAGTGTGCCAGATTTTCTTGTATTTCACTGAGACAGGCGGTGTTACATGCTCACATAATGGAGAGAGTGAGGGACCTCAATTTGTACATGCTGGAATAAAGGAGGGAGAGAGGTGACATGATAGAAACATTCAAGTACCTCAAGGGCATTAACAAGGTGGAAAGGAACAACATATTTCAGATTAATATTAGTACCAGCACAAGAGGACATGGCATGAGACTGAGGGGTGGCTGTATAACGGAAAAAGTCAGGAAGTTCTTTTTTTACAGAAAGGGTGTTGGATGCATGGAATAGCCTGCCCCAGGAGGTGGTGGCAGCCCGTATAGTGGCGAGCTTCAAACATGTATGAGACAGAAACAAAGGAATAATAGGGATAGGAAGAAAAAGCTAAAGCCAATGACCAGATAGGATCACTGGACGCTTCATTAGGCAGCTTAAACAGGCAGACTGGATGGGCCTAGCGGTCCTTATCTGCTGACAGCATCTATGTATCTATGATGTCTTTTTTTTTTTTAAACCTGAAAAAAAGAAAATGGTCCCTCATTGTCCCCGCCATCCCCCTCTCTCATTCCGATCCTCCCACTGAGCACCCACCACCCCACACCCACTTTCCCTGTACTTACCACCAGAGGTAATCAGCTGTCATCTTCTGTGGACTGGGACATGTCTGCACTTTTCAAAGCTGAACCGCAAACTAAGGAATCATGGTAAGTCTCGTATAATGTATTTCAGTGATGTTTTGAACTTATGTTGATCACTTTGCTATTTTTGGGACTTTTTCCACAAATGTTCAACATGGCCATTTTGGGACTCACTTCATGAACACTGCCACTGTTGCTTCATTACTCTGATCCGGAAGGTGATTTCGTGGTAGTTGCGTGAAATCATCTTTCGGTCCCCAATAATGAAATTTCACCACCAGTGTTCATGAGGTGGGGTCTCAAAAAGGCCATGTTGAAAATTTGGCAAAACAATTTCTAAAAATGTCTGAGTTATGTGTGTTTGTAGAAATGTTTCTATGCACAAGAATAACTTTGGTAATTTTCAGTATTTTGCCGTCAAATTTTTAACATTGTCATTTTCCACACCACCTCATGAAGAATACAGCTGTCATTTTTTACATTCTGCCTGAAATGTTTTCACACCTGTGGCAAGGAATGGCATTCCGGCATGGATTTTTAAATTTCACTGACGGGATTTATAAGGTGGGGTCATAAGAGAAGTATGTTGAAAAACATGGGGTCAAAATATGAAAAAATGCCAGACTTAATGACAATTTGTTGCAATTTTGCTATGCTCGCTCGTAACTTCGGAAATGTCAAATATTTTTACCCTAGATTTTCAACATAGCCTTCTTATTACCCCACTCATATATGTCACAGCTATCATTTTTCAGATCCTGTCCGAAATGTGTTTTCGCACCTGTGGCATGGAATGGCATTGCAGTTGCGCAGAGTTACGTTTTAGTGTGGTTTCGACAATTTCTCTGTACCAGGGTACATAAGGTGGGGTACTAAGATGGCTGTGCTGACAATTTGGTCACTGTTGTCCTATAAATGAAAGCGTATGGCCCAGCTTCCACACCTACATACAGGCCTTGCGCTCCTGCAGACAAATGAGATGATTATAGTATCTGAAAAAGTAAGGAAATTCATTGCAAATAACTTTGTTAATGCACCTGACACCACATTTCCCTTCTTTTGTCGCTTTAGTAAGAACCCTAACTGATGCATTAACAAAGTTTTTTGCAGTGAATATATGTAAATATATGTATATGTGTGTGTGTGTGTGTGTGTGTGTGTGTGTGTGGTGTTGTATATATATATATATATATATATATGTGCATGTGTGTGTATATAAATATAGATATAGATACGGATATATAAATATATGTATGTACATATGTATATATACTGTATATGTGTGTGGATGGACATTCAGGAAGGGGTGGGGAGAACGTGAAGGGACCTTGGGAAACTCAAGGAGTGGTCAAAAGCATGGCAGTTGGGATTCACTGCCAAAAAAATGCAAAATCATGTACCTAGGGCATAGGAACCCAAGAGCTGAGTATAGGATGGGGAAGGTACTGACATTCACTAAGCAGGAACAGCGGGATGCTTGGGGTTATCATATCTCATGACCTCAGAGTGGCAGGGCAGTGTGACAGAGCACTGGGTAGAGCCAGTGGAATGTATAGGGACCGGTATCTCCAGCAGGAGGAGGGAGGTGGTGTTACTGCTTTATCGCTTGCTTATGAGACCTCATGTGGGGTATTGTGTCCATTTCTGGGACACACATCAGAAAGGACATAAGGTGAAGGCAGTCTCGAGGAGGGCAGTTAAAGTGGTGCAGGGGTTGCATCAAAAGCCCTATAAGGAGAGAGAGAGGGATCTCAACATATACACCCTGAAAGTGAGAAGAGTGAGAGGGACATGGTAGAGTCCTACAAGTACATCACGGGTGAATACAGTGCAAGGAGGGGACTCTCTTTCAAATGAGAAAGAGCACCAGGACTGGAGGGCATCTAGTAAAGCTGGGGTGGGGGGTTAAGAGGGATTGCCAGCGGAACTGGTGGAGGCGAAAACAATAGGAGATTCAAATATGCATGGGATAGACATAGCGGAATATTAGTAAATAGGCAGGGGGGAGAGAGGGATGCTGGAGACCATTAGACAGACTAGGCAGGGACCATTTGGGCAGACATGGTGGGCCAAGCAGTCCTTTTCTCCCACAAATTCTGTGTTTCTGTGATAAATCTCATATTCTGAGTGAGGCCATTGTGTGTTCAATTTATACAGTGTATTTTAAATTGTAGAGTTATCAGATTAGTTCTTTTAATAAAGATTTAAATGCTTTTGTTTGATATCCCTTCTCTGAGTGCAGCAAAGGCAACTGTGCTATAATCAGGCATTGTACAAGTTGCTTTTTCATTGGGTAAGAGAATTTTTAAAACTAAAGTGAAAATAAATGCTGATGACCTACCTAACATTGAAATAAATAATTTATTTTCATTGATCTGTAAAGTTTGACTCTTGGGAATAAAAATGATATCTTGGCTGATGACGGCACTAACAACAAGATATCAGAAATATGTTCCTGTATGTATATCATTGTTGATACAGTGCCGCCTGCCACAAACCCACTCAGTAGGTTAGCCTTCTACTCCCAAAGTGCCAACCTCCAAGCGCAGTCTTGTGAACAGTTTACAGAACCAGGGTAACCCTCCTGTCTGTTTTGTGGGTTCAAATCAACCTTTGGTCTCAAGTCTTGGAGGGATTGAAACTGTGAACCTCTTGCTAGCTGCATCTAATGGCTGCGGCTCAGATAATTCTGTCTCGGGGCCATATGTTCCTTGCCTGTGGGCACCTAACCAGGTGTACAGAAATGAACCCTTAAAAACTGTAATAAAAGACCTCAGATTAAAAACGCTTACCTTCTTCCATTTGGTATCACCATTCAAGCTTATATACAGTGTCTGCTTTTACCATATATACTCCACTTGTAAAAGGAAATAAATCAGACAGACCAAGTAGGCTCTAAAAATAGAGTTTTACTAAAATAGAAACAAAATATGTAAAACATGAACTACAGATCCAATATCACAAGAACCTTACGAATATTTTAAAAGAACAAGGTTTAAACAGTGCAGTTCCTGCTACAGTACTTAGGTTTGTCTCTCTCTAAATACCTGCTTAAAGTGCTCAAGCATGTTTCTTTGTCAGAGTCTAGATAGAAGTGTCTCTCTGAAGTAAAACAGAACATTCCTTAAAGAAAACTGTATTTGCCAACCCCTTTGTGTGAGGTCACCTAGCTACGCCTCTGTCAGAATATATAAAAAAATAAATCTATACAAAAACAAGATGTCTTTTCAAAGTATTAAATTCTGTAATCCTCAGCACAACTCATTTTCTCTTTCAAATGACATTTCTTTGATCTTTGAGCAGTATCCCCTCTCACACAGACACCAAAGCATTTGATTTCGCACCAGTGTACTAAACCTGGATTCCCCCTCGAAACGTCATAAAAGGGATACTGATTTCCCTCTTAGCAGTTAAAGCTATAATTAACTTAGAAAAGTCTGTAATTAGCTTCTGACCTTCCAGGTAACACCTTGTATCTAAAACGTGTGTGTGTGTGTGTGTGTGTGTGTGTGTGTGTGTGTGTGTGTGATCTCACATGCTGTTATACCATTTCTCATGACAGACAGTCCATCACACATTTTTATATTACAAAAAAATGATACAGTAATCAGAACCAGCTGTCCAAGTGTCGCACCGCCCACCTGGATGAAACGCCCTCATCACAGTTTCCGCCAGTGATGTACTGCAGGAACACAATATTATCCAGTAGCAGTTATTCCAATTTGTAATGAAGGAAAGTGTGACATCTTTATCACAGAGTGCTTCATCTTGGTGGGCAGCACTGTGTCTTCTTGACTGGTAGTACCATGACTATGGAATACTGTACCAGTCAGAGAGCAGCTTTCACAGTGCTGATAACACCTCTGGGTCGTTCCTGAAAACGGGCCTTGGCCCAGTGTGCTTACCTTGTAAACAAAGTGATGAATAAAAAATAAATAAATAAATAAAATTACATCACAATTGCCTAGTGCAGCACTGAAGACAGCAGTTGAAATCAAAGAAAATAAATCTTTAAACAGCATATTTAAACATTATAACGAGTAAACTGATGTCGCATAAATTGAATATGCAATGGCTGGACTCAAAATACATGAGGAATAAGACACAGCAGGGTGTGCGGTTATACTACACACCTTGGTTGCATTGGCACAAGGCCAAAGGCAGAATGCTATCGGCACCTGAGAAATGCGTATAGATCCTGCTTATAAAATAAATATATTTTGTAGTTAAGGAATTGAATTGGGGCAAACAACACTTAACTAACAGTACGGAGTTTATTCTGCTTGTTAAACTGTTTTCGTTTGGGTTTGTTTTATTTTGAGTGCTGCAGTGCTGAATTGTGGTGTCATCAAGCATTGCTAAAACTGCCTTGCCATTGGGAAGTGACTATACATAAATGCAAATGATTGGAGTGTAGGATCGTTGCAGATTATAACATGCCTTGTGCAGTTTCATTAGTCAATCATATCTTTCAAATCCAGGGCCATTGTATAAGCAGTTTAACATCACTTGTGAGGAGCCAGAACTGTCATAACTCACTTGTGGCTCTGCCACTCATGAGCTGTTGTCCTTCCCCCTCACACTTGAAGATGCATTGCATATTGTAAGTTGAGACATTGCAGATCCCCCTATATATAATTCATGTATATTGATTTTATTTGTATTTCATTGGTCTGTTCTTACACTGCTATAAAGACAATATGGTTTATTTCCTATTTGATCAGGTGGGCAGGCTGAGCTGAGGGCAGCTCATTTCTGAGAAAGCCCAGGGGAAAAGTACATAGGATACATGAGAAATATATTATCAACTCCAAGAAGCATTTATTTAATAATGTAAAATACAGTGCTTTATCTCAAATAGCAAATCCAGCAGAGATAAAGGAAATAAGAGAGCATGAATAAACTGGTGAATGGTGGTGAACAAAGTAAAAAAGAAGTCAGCAAAGTGCACAAACACAATGAGCTGGCCAAAGCTCACCTAGCATTTTGCGCAATAGTAGCGCCAGGACCCTCACTCTGAAATTAAAGCAATTGTTGCACAAAACATTGAGGGAGATATGGCAGGCTCCGGGAAGCCTGAGCCGTTCTAAAAGTGGGGGGGTGCAAGGGTCTTGGGCAGGATGGGGGGATCCCCCCAGCCAAGGCTATCCCCACAGAGGTGTAGCACAATAGCTCTGAGGAATAATAAGGAACCCCTGAGCTAGCTGTCCTATGACAGTTTGAAAATAATATGCAGGTTTGTCCCAAGTCCGACTCTCCGCATGATTCCCTTCCCCTCCTTGACCCTCCAGAGTCTCCTCCTCAACTGTGCTGCTGCCTTCGCCCACCCCACCCTGCCATGACCCTGTCAGCCAACCTGACCTGGGCCATAGGAGGAACAGTGGAGCCAGCCAGCCAAGAGTCGACTCACTCAGGAGGAGGAGAGATCAGGACAGCTGTCAGCAAGAAGTCAAGCAAGCAACAAAAGTGCTGCAGTGCAGACACACACTCAATCCCAGACAGTGTAGTAGCCAGGCTGACCTGTGCTGTTCCTCTTAAGACATCTGACCAAGTTCCGACTCTGTAGTCTGTCTCTTATCACACACTGAGTGTCTGAGGAAGACTCTGGGTTGATCTGTTTCGTACTTTAGCCCTTCAGCACAGTCAGAGCCAACCACAGGTAGTGATGACTAATGGGGTGATGCCAGATAGGAGTGCACCATAGAAATGTTAGAGTAATTCCTACAGCTGCTTGTTTGATCAGACTCATTCTGTGTTGGTTTCTGAGGAGGGAGAGGCCAGGTAGACTATCCTGCCAATCACTGTCTGTCCAGCTTAACAGCTTGGGGGTGATTCCCTGTCTTATTCAACAGATCCGCTTCCCACACTCAACCAAACACAGCCTGGCCAAATCAAAAAAAAAAAAAACGATTCCCTGTCCCTTCTGCCACTGTTTCACTGAAATAGAAACTTAAGTGAGCTACCCAGGGTAGTTGCAGAAATACCACATTCCCATCAAGATCAAGTTTAATATCTTCTGGGTGCTGAAACCAGAATAGAGGCCTTAAGTTGGAAATCTTAATCTGTACCAATTGACATTCCAAAACTAAGAAAGCAAGACCACTTTGACAAGGAATTACAGACTTGACTGTAATAAGACCAAATAAGTTTGTTTTGCCAGAAATTAATACTGTATACGATGCTGTACACTCTGTCTCTAGGATGTATGTGGATCTGTGTGTCCTTTCTATTAAATAAAGTTTAAAAAAAAAATGTTTAATGTCACTGAGGTAAAATAGCAACAGCTTTAGAAAGTGCAGAGAAATTAGAATTTTTTGTTTTACAGTTTGTTAAGAGAAGGGGTAAAGTTCCACAACTGCCTTGTTTTAACCGTTTGAGAACTGAATATGTGTGGACGTATATAGATTCTGGACGTATATATACGTCCACAGTCTTCTAATTGGAGCTCACTTAGTTTCTCTTTCATACACAGAAGGCACACACAATGCTACTCGTCTGACTGGATGGTGGTTATTAACCAGCAAAATGAAAACATCTCATTAAAATGCCTTCCACTGTTGTTAATTTAATAGTTTAAAAAGCTCATGTTTGGAGCCTATATTACTCTGTTACTTTAGCTGGGTTACAGAAATTTAAACAGCACTGAGTCCTGCAACTAGCTCTGCCCCACTGAAAAAAACACCACCAGCCCATCTGATTTAAGAAAATAAATAAATCTGTTGCTGATGTTCCGAGACTCTAGTACTATTCTTCACCTGGAAAATCCGTTGCAGAAATTTAAACAGCTCTTTTCTGTACTGTACTGAACCAGCTCTAGTCTGCCCCACTGAAAAAACAACACAGGATTAAAAAGTAAAACTCACAGTTATTACTGATGCCCCAGGACTAGTCTAGTTTGTACTGGCGAAATAAAGCTTGTGACAGTGTGGTAACACTTGGGCAATCGGTGCAGCTGCAGTCAATTGTACCCTCATTTAAATTGAGCCTCAGCCTACCTTCTCCATTTCAAATTCGGAGCAGCACTCCTATGGCTGGCAGATGACCGGACCACGACTGTGACCCTGCTCTGGACTCGGAACAAGATGGGGGACTTCACTCGAGTGGTAGCTCATGGCTGAAAATGGATTGGAGCCTGGATCTGGCACTTGCAGCAAAAACTCACGTCTCTGAATGGAGGCAAACGGCGGGTTCAAACTAAGAGACCCACGACACTAGTGCATCACTACTAAGAGGTAGTGCATGCGTACGTCGCGAGCTGGTCAGTTCCACAGTCCGATTCTGCCACGGTGTTCCATGACTACTTCCTGCAATCTAAGGGCCCTCTTAAAGTCACAGAGACTCTCACAAAAAAAAAAATCGGAAAAACGGAACCAAGCGGGACTCGAGATGTACGGGCTTGGCATGTTGCTGTTCCAACTGACCTGGCCCCACTAAACAGTCAGAGCTCTGCTCAGCATGCTCAGAATGGGGTTTTTATTAAAAATTTCTACAAGAAAAAGTGAGGGGGGCATGGCCCCCTCACCTTTAAAAGTAGAGGGGCCATTCCCCCTCCCCGGCTCCAGCGCCACTGGCAGGCTCACCTCGTTAGTGCACTTTGCTTTGCTAGCTGCTCTTTAAAATAGTGATAACATTTTGGACTTCATCCTGTCCCCAAGTATACCATCTTTTTGGATGTGCTTGGTTATAACTTTGGCTTGTAGCTGGCTATGTAGCTTGGTGGCATATGCTCCACTTTTGTGTTTTTACTGCCATAAAAGGAAAGAGAAAGAGCTGTAGATCAAGTATGGGTACGGTAATAATGTTGGTAGAGAAAAATGGGTAGACTGGGTGGGCCAAGCTGTCCTTATCTGTCGTCAGAGTCTACATTTCTATGAGAAGGGGATATATGAAAGCTGTATGTATCATTATAGCAACAAAGTGCACTAACAATTTTAAGAATTGTGTTACAAAATTGTAAGATTTTCATAATTCTGTTACATCATGCTGGACCCCCAAATATAACCCAGTTTTTGACAAAGCAAGAATAATGTTTACGCGATACATCTGGCTCTTCTTTAGTGTCTCTGCTCTAGTGCTATGCTGCAGGGCTAAAGATTGCAGTTTTAGCCTGCGGCACTACCACTCCTTTGGCATTGATGAATAACCCAATCTTTGATGTGCTGGCTACTGGTGCTTCAAAGATTATGTTATTAGTCAATTTCATTTTGATGCCAGCACCTCAGGCAAAAAAAATTCACTCTTTGGCCCTTTAGTGTTATGGGGGCCAAAATCTGTGTGAGAAAGGAAAGAGAGATTCTTCTGAGAAGAGAACAGGAAAAGGGGGATTCTATGAGAAGCATCTACTGTGTAAAGGAAAGAAGGAGCATAGCCTAAGTTTACATTTAGTAGATAATCTACCATAAAAATTCATTGTTGTAAGGAAGGCAGTGTAGTTGAGTGGTCAGTCTGTGAAACTGGGCAGGTTTGAATAACACAGGCCCTGGCCCACTGTGTAACCGTGAGATACAATACAAAGTCACTTAACCATGACATCCTTGTGCATTTAGGTCTCCCAGCTGTAAAATTAGGTAACAAGCACGGAACCTGAGACGTTGCATCTCAGCTGGGCTTGAAAGTGTAGTACCTGCGGTTTGTATTGGTGGTTTGACATTTTCTGCAGGTGATTTCTTTTTGATTGGGGTTAAGGGCCATAACATGGTTGGCAACAAACTGAAGCAAAGTTGATTTTAATTTTTGATGTCACCGACTGCTGTTAGCTTGCATTCTGCGCCAAGAACAGGTGTTTTCTGGGATTCTAAATTGAAATGTAAGCAGTGGCCCACAACAAAGTGAAATGTAAGCAATGACCCACAACAGGGTGTGTGATAAGTTTGATATTCCTGCACATCCCAGGTGTGTTGTGTACCTCATGCCTTCAACTGCCTGGTTAGTACAGTAAGATCTGTTTTATAGCGCATCCTGAAGTGGGTTATTGCACTTAAGAAAAAAAAAAAAAAACACCTCATCTAGGATAAAAAATGACTGAACAAGACTTTAGTAAAGGACACATACATACCTAAAATTTGCGAAAATTAACATGGAGCTTGTAAACACACGGAGCCCGAGAACAGTACTGTACAAAAGTAGTCTTGTTAATAGTTTGAAAAGATATAGTGATTGACTATGGTTTTGTCACAGAGTAACAGCATAAACAAACCTTGCCGCTGCTTGAATTCCCTGCTCCCAAACTACTACAAAATACAAATATAGAAAACTGACATCATAAGAAGGCCCAACAGGCCATCCTGCACGTCCTGTTGCTTACCAGAGGTAAGGTAGCTTCGTGGGGCCAACAGTGCCAAAAATGCAGCAATGTCAGGATACCATGATGTCAATGGAGCAAGAAGGTTCCAGCTGCATTACTGTAACCGTATGGACAGTGCAACTATTTATAGCTTGTTGCTTTGTTCTCACAATTTTAAAGAGCAAAACCTATGATTTGCGTATGAATGAGATTATACTGTAATACACAAGCTGTTTATAGGTTTTGATCTTTAATTTACCGTAACAGAGCAATGGGCTGTAAATACTGTAGCTGTACTATACCATAAGGGTACAGTAATAAAGCTGGTGCATTTAAACAATGTTGATATCATTACATCCAGCCAGAACCATTTTGTGGTATTTTGAGACTGATCATTTAAGCAGCAGTAAGATTTGCTTACATTTTAAATTTACAACAAATCCACAGTAAATCATTTTCTCTCTTTGAGCTACTGACAGGACTCCTTATTTTATTGGGTTCCACTCTTGGGGCCCTTGTGATTACTATCTTCGTTTTTAAGTGTTTAGGTGCCCTTTCATAAACAGTTGTCGGTAATTTGACTGACAGCCAGGTGTGCAGTAAGTCAAATTTAAAAATGGTCACATCATTTAGTTCAGCCAATCACATCCTTCCTTTTCACACTGCCATTTTATAAATGATTTTACTGGTTTGTGAAGATCTGGATTATGGTTATTTACTGTGCTTAAGACATGCCAAACACTTGTCATGCTGTGAAACTAATTTTTTTTTGCAGTTAGTGCTTTTTCTCCATTGATTACCGAGCAGCTTCCTTCGTGCCACCGTGATACTAATTGTTAATGCAGAAGCAGCACTTTTTAGTGATGACATAAGAAATAAATAAAAATACATTGATTGAAATTGATGATACCACATGACAAATACATATTCTTGATGTAAGGCGCAAACCCATATTGGCAGTAGCTAGTTCTTGTTTAAACTCTGGTGTGTCTATATGGAAGAACATGCCTGATTATTAAGTGTATTTTGCTGAGAGTAGACACTGTCTTCTTCGAGGAGGCATGCCTCTGCTGCAGTATTCAGAGAAATGTTTATAAAACTCCGCTTTGGTTGTCTGTAATCCACGGTCTGTTAAAAATGCAGCTTAAAGACCAGTACAGAACATTTGTGAACAGTGTTCCTGGAATCTAACTACATTTTATGAAGGGGTTGTCTTTTTATGACACATTAGGTGTTGGCACACTTATTGCATCTGCTGTATGCTGCTAAAATCCAGCCTTTGCTACTGGTGTGTGGTTCAGAGTATAACTTTAGTAGGAGTGCTTTATGTTGCTTACAGTAACGGTAGACTGCAGACCTTGAATATGAATTAACATGTGTGCAGGAGGACTTCTGCTTAAATACCTGAGAGTTTGAAATAGATTAAATTGGAAGATTTAAGAGCACACTCCTGCTCACACTTACACAGCTGGATGCTTTTCCAAGGTTCACTGCTAGCTGGTTCATATTTGCATTTGTGGATCAGACATTATGTTTGCTGTATTTTTTTTAATTGTATCACTTTTCATATTCCTGGAAAAAGCATAAAATTACATCAACCAATAGACAATGGAGCTGTACCACGCAGGATACTATATTAAGCATATATCAAAGTATATGGGCGGTTTTCATCTTGTATCTTCTGTATTCGATGACGGTAAATCTTATGAAATTAGGAATTGGGATTCAATCTGCAATAAAAGGAAAATGTTAAAAAAGTAACAAAAATCATCTCAACAGATCTCCTGTGAATGCAGCAAGATCAAGGAATTGATCACTGAATAGTTTTTAGACCGTGGTACTTTGCGGTGTTCCTTTCACACTTCCATTAAAAGAAAGTAAAAAATTATAATATAAGAAAGACTATTACCAATGTCAAGATTCATTCAGCTTACTTAAAGGAGAATTACTTTTAACCTGTAAGCCTGTGCTTTCTATAGAAGTTGAACGTTTGTTATTGTTCCATCTTTAGTGGCCTTTTAGTAAATTCAGTGAGTGTTGTTGAACTGCACACTGGTGTTAGAGACAATTTTAGAACTGTATGATGCAGTTTATGCCCTTGTTAAACTTATGCTGCTGCCACAATGCATCTGTGTTCTGCTATAGAACTTGGTTAAAAGAGACACAAACTACAACATATGCTTTGGTTCTTGCCACCAGTGTGTGACTCAGAAACGCTCACTGAGCAAACTGAAAGGTTAGTAAAGATGGAAGAATAACAACATTGAAAATTGTATTTAAAAACATTTGCAGGAAAAATAACATAATGACTCAGCACAGGTCTATTTTAAAAAGCTGCTGACACCATAGGAAAAAAACATAGTGTGAGGAGGCAGGACCATAACTCATGAGTGGCAGAGCCATAACCTGCCCCCTCCCAAATGATGACAAACTACATATTTTGAGTCTGGCCAATCCCGGCTCACCTCTGGCTGGATGTACAATGGTGGTTGCGCAGGAATCTAGTGAGAGGCTTTCCGCTCTAGGACCCATCCCCAGTGTTGACTCGGAGAGATGCAAGCCTGCAAGGTTGGGAGTGTACATAGATGGGAAATGGGCCCAAGGTAGTGGACAGAAAGCGAGGAATAAATCTGCTGGAGACAATGGCAATACATTTGGCTGTTCTAGCATTCAATTGATATTTAAAGGGGCAGGCAGTAAGTATGCAATCAGATAACCTAAAGACTGTAGTCTACATCAGGCATCAAGGCAGGACCAGGAGCTCTGCCATGTCAAAGAAGTTAAGGCCCCACTTCTTACGTGCAGTCTGTTTTCTCTTCATATGGTTTACCTTCCAGGAAGGGGAACACCTGCAGGAGACTTGTTAAGCAGGCAGGGATAGCTCCAAAGGAGTGGCAGCTGAACCCAGAGATTTTCTCCCAAGTAATACAGATGCTGGGACTTCCACTAGTGGAACACTGCCTCTGGATACTTTTACCAACTCCTGAGGCTCTGCTTGAGGCTTCCAAATCCACTTGCTTTGAGGTTAGACACATTCTTATTCAGGTGGTCACAGAAGCATCTATATGGCTTTCCATCCAAACTTCTTATCCAATGAGTTCTGCAAAAGATCAGGACAGATTGGATGGAGGTCACTGTGATGGGCCCAAGCTGGTCTAGGAGGTGGTGGTTTTCGGATCTGGTAGCTCTGGCACTGGGTCAGCCATCAGTGTTGCCTGTGTGACAAGATCTTCTTATTCAGGACCCTCTGTACCACCAACAGGTCTTTCATCTCAGCCTCAGGGCTTGGAAGCTGAAAGGTCCTAGTTTGCTGTACTGTGTTACTCATAGTAGGTGGTGGGTCCCCTTCTGAAGGCTGGAAAGCTGTTAACATCCAGAGTGTACTAAAAAGTCAGGAACACCTTTTCTGGGTGGGCTCATTGGTACCCTGGGGACCTGCTGGTTGCTTGGGTTCCCCAAGTTCTGGATTTTCTTCAATCTGGTACAGCTTTGGGGCTGGCTCCCTTCACGCTCTACGTGGAAGCATTGGCACCATCAGTTATACTTCCATAGGGACCTTCCAGCCCCATGAGAGCACATCCCCATGTTTTTGTGGTTTGTGAAGAAGACCACCCCAGCAGATTATTCATCCCTGGGACCTCAGTTTGGTTCTCAATGCCCTTGTGGGCTCCCCCCTTCGAACTATTAGTAGAGGTATCTGTGTGGTACCTGACTGTGAAGGTAATATAGTCCTAAGAACAGGGCTAACGTTCATGTACAAGATCAATTCTTTGTTCCACTGGAGTAAGGAGGTGGTACTCCTTCTCTGTGCACAAATCCAGATAATTAGAAAGAATACTGGCTGCACTCTCCGGACATGTGGTGGGAGGTTATGCATCACTTTTACAGGACTAAGGACTGGACATAAGAAGGAGAAGACAGTTGGAAGCTCGATGGTCCATTAAGACCACCCTCCACAGCTCAGTGGCTATATCCATATATAGTTGTCCCCATAAATTTACCTAGTTCTGATTTGAATGCCTCTGTAGTAGGGCTACTAACTACTACGTTGGGTAGTTTGTTCTGGTCTTTGCCCACCCTCTGGGTGAAATAAAGTCCTCATTGTGCTTTAAGTAGCAGACCCTCAAGTTGGATGCATGTATCCTAGTTATTTTTAAATCTATTTTTGGATGTAAATGCAGGGTTCTAAGCAAGTATTTATCCATAGTGCTTTGTATATTAAAACCATGTTTCTCCTCATTCTTCTCCTTTCATAGGAGAATATATGCAGTTTTGATTATCTCTCCTTATAATTCATACTTCAGAAATACTGGATGATTCTAGTGGCCAACCTGTAGACCCTCTCCATCTTGTCCATTTCACCTCTCTGTTGAGGTGCCCAGTACTGCACGGAATACTCTAGATGGGGCTGCGATAAAGGCCCCCTGACAAAGACCCACCTGATTGAATAGCTGGGGCACCTGTGTTGTTATCAAAGTACTTTGTGGCTTAGCCACCATTGTCTGTGTTCATATGAATTTTGGATGGAATAAATCTTTTTGCAGACAGTTCAATCTCTGATCCATGTGCTACTGGGTGACCTAGCCTATTCCAGTTTCCAGGAATGCTGTTGTTTCCTGTTACTGGCTTTACCCCTGAGGAATGCTCCTCCCCTCAACCAGCACCTGGATCCTGCACCAGTGAGTGCATGCACCTCCTGGCCTACCGTGGATCCACATCAAAGACTGGTGCCAGTCCTCATCTTATTTGTACTGGTTCAAAGGACAGGAAAGACAATAGGGCTTTCTTGTCAACCATCTCCAGATGGCTACAGAGATGTATCGAAGAGGCTTATAAGGTAAAGAGAAACCTGCAGCAAAAGGTATTAAAGATAATTTCAGTGGAGCCTTAGTAGCCTCCCTGTTGGAAAGGGCTCTGGCCTCTCCAGCCAGTATTTGTTGGATGGCTACCATGGCTCTCGATGCAAACCTTTACAAGGCATTACCATCTGGATATGCAAGCATCAGCAGATAAAGCATTTGGGTGTAGGGTACTGCAAGCCGCATTTTTGTTTAGACAAGCCATTCTGGGGACAGTTAAGGACTTTGTTTTGCCCACTTAAAAAAGGACAGCTTTGCCCCAGTTTTATTTATTCTTACATCCTGCTGACCAGGACCTCCTTCAACTCACTCCAGTGCCCTGGTCCTGTCCTCCCAAGGCTTTCCCACCAGAAATCTTGGTCCCCTGGTCCACTTGTGACTCACTTGTGAACTCGCTTGTGAACTTGGCTCCCTTGGCTTGCCCTCTGGGGTGGAGTACCATTCAGCTACTCTGACGTCTCCTGAGATATTCTGGTAAGCCCAAGGTGGAGGTGAAGACTGGGATCTCCAGGGTACAGGGTGTTGAAAACCGGTGTCTGACATGAAGGGTGAGGAGGTGCTTTTAGCTTCCCAGCTGGCGGTACAATTTTTCTAGTTTTTCCACGTTTCCTCTAAAGGGAGCGGATGTGCTATGATGTCATGGAGTGTCACAATGCTTCTGTGCATGATGCGCCAACATCTGCTGCGTCCCACCAATCCCTGCTCCAACAAGATTACCAGGTTTATTGCCTCCCCAATGCTGCCAGGAGGCACCTGTTGCCAGGGTCCCTTCTCTTACCCACCCTGGAGTAGTTAAGCTGTCCTCCAGGTGTTCTTCCCTCATTCCCCGGCCAGCCCTCCGATGCTGTGGGCTTGTGGTACTGCTGTGCCGGCAGGCTGGCTAGGAAGGATAGCTTTATGGTGGCTGTAAGTCACGTCCATAAGGTAATAGCTGTCAGGATGGAAGGACATGGAGATGACAGGGAAAAGAAAATTTCATACCTGGAAACCGAGTTTCCTGTAGTGTCCCCTGTTTTTTCATCCTCAACTCTCCCAGTTCTTTTTCCTTATATATAGCACTAATGTGGTTTGTATCCCAAAGACGGATCACAGAGTTGATAACTGCTTACTTCAAGTGTTGCTGGTTTTAAAGTCCTGCTACAACAATAATTAACTGGTTCCAGTTGCGGGAACAGCAGACTGTATAGCCAGGGAGCCCCATCTGCCCTGCCTGCCGATTGCTTCATTTCTGTCTAGTTAGGATGTGCCTCTGTGAAGACACTGTTTCCCTAAGGTAACAGCAGTCAGGATAGATGGACATGGGACGCTCCAGGAAAATCAATTTCTAAGAAAGACATTTTCCATTCTCATTTATTTTAACTGCTGGCTTCCATGCTGTACAGTGAGTGCTATTGTGAAGACATCAGCATTATAAAAGCTGCTCTCTGGTTCACTACTCTATTGTGATGCTAACAAGACAGCATTGTTACAGCACTAACAAGAACATATTGTGCTGTCTTGAGGTTAGCTAACATATACCAATTGATCTTACTTAGAGAGGGCTCTTGCAGTAGGTATTCACATATAGGACTGACCCGCCAGGCGTCAGGACCCCACGGAAAAATTTCTAGCAAGCAGTGTCTGGCGGGGGACTGCCCCCATGTCAGGTGACCGGCGTCATACGATGTCAGTATAAAGGGGCGGTCCCTCACACCCGTCTTCCCATTCTTTCCTGCTGTCTGCTTATGAAAGTTCCTCACGGTTGAACAACACTTCGTCAGTCATTTGTCGATCCTTAAGTCTTCAAACTTTTCAACCTTTTTTCTCTGTCTTTAAGCCTTTATCTTCAATTCGCTGTGTATGTCATCCCCAATGCCCTCCGAATCGCATAAGAATAAGTGCAACTCGTGTGGTTCCCAACTTCCACACAAGGATGGCCACTCCTTGTGCCTCTTCTGTCTGGGCCCAGATCACCCCATGGAGAAGTACCAGCACTAGCAGAAATTTAACTCCGCCACCCACAAAAGAAGGCTGCAGTCCCTGGAAGCCCATACCTTGAAGAAGAAAATGGCCTCCATGGAGAAGGAGCTAAAGAAACTCGGGCAGGCATCCACTTCCCCCAAAGGTCACAAGAAAAAAACACGACAAGGAGAAGCACTGAGAGCGGGAACCGGCCTCCACAGCAGCTGTGACTCTGGCCGGAATCACGGCACTTAAGGTAATGTCCCCTCTGGGGGATCGCTTCACGACGGCCGTCTTGGTGGTTACCAGAAGCGTCGCCCCTCCCATCTAGCTCACATGAGCCCTCTGGAGCCTCCGGGCAAAGGAGGCCTCCGCTTCCGTGAAGCCACTTCTACCATGCAGTCTTCGGGTCAGAGCAGGTCCGGTAAGTCTGACGTTGGTCCCACTGACGCTCGTCCAGACAAGGCTGCTAAGACGCTTGCCCCTTCAGGGGACCGCCCGGCCAAGACTACGCCCAAAACAAGGCCGCATCTTCTGCGCGGTCTTCCTCAGGCAGGGAGTCCAATAAGTCGGACATCGGCTCCTCTGACACCCGTCCGGATTCAGCTGATAAGTTGGACACCGGTTTCACCAATGTCTGCCCAACCAAGAAGCCTCGCCCAGACCCTCTGAACAGTCAGGGGCGGCCTGGGCTATCATAGCGTGCTAAGTTGCCTTCTGAGGTCCCCGTGTCTCCTCAACTGACCCCGGGGATTATAATCCTCCTTCCCCGGTCGTCACAACGAATACTGAGATGTTGCCATCAGGGAACCCTCCTTCTGGACCTGATACCCTGACGCCAGACCCTCAGATGCCGGTCTCGATGCCAGCATACTCTACGCCATCTGGAATCCCCTTACCATCAAGTCCTTTGGACCTTGTCGATGGCATACTCATGCCTGGCACGATGCCCACAGGGCCAGCATTACCACTGCCTGGCCCGCCAGTTGGGCCTCTGCCAGGCCCCTCTGCTCCGTCAGAGCCCCTGGCATCCGGGTATCCAACACCGCAATATCCGGTGCCACAATACCCAACTCTGCAGTGTCTGGCGCCTCAGTACCCAATGCCGCAGTATCCGGTGCCCCAGTACCCGACGTTACCTGCCGTCAGGTTATGAATATCCTCAATATCTGTATCCCCCTCCTCCTCCTCCACCTCCGTCACCCACTCCCCAGCCGCTGGCAGATCTGAAAGAGGCACTGGCCTCCTGGCGGGCTGAGGCCAAGGCTCAGCTCACTTGTGAGGCCGAGAGTCATCTGCCGATGCTGGACCCTATACAGGATCCCCTATGTCGGAGATGGGAGACTCCCTTCCCCTTCCTGACACCAGAGGAGAGCCCTCTGGCGCCCAAGGAGGGGAGTATACGTGCCCCAGGGAACTCCCCAAAGGGGCCATTCCTCCCCCTCATAGGGAGGAGTCTTTCTCCTCTTCATTAGATACATCTGACTTGGACTCAGAGATGGGACGCTCTGATCCCAAAGATGAGCCATGTACTCCGGATCACCCCAGGCCAAGGTCTCCTCTGAAGTCTCCTCCAGAGGATCCCTCCTTTCTGGAGTCATTGAGGAAAATCCAGGAAGTCCATCAGTGGCAATCACTGGAACCAGACCCACAGCGTAAGAAACTCGCTGCTCATCTGGATCTGTCCAAGACCGCTCCTACGCTGATTCCACCCTGGATAGAGCCTCACGCGGCTCTTGTTTCTACCATTTGGAAACGACCTTCTGCGTTAGCCCCCCTTCCGAGGAAGATGGACAGGCTATATCAGGCTCCTGAGGGTGTAGATTTCCTTAACCTCCACCCCAAGGCAGACTCTGTCATCATCAGCACCGGTCATGGCCACTCCGCCAATCCCACACACCTCAAGGAACGTGTAGCTCTATGCACCAACCCTAGGTTTCTCCCTAAGGCGGTGGCTGAATCTAAGCTGAATCAATCCATTGAGCTACCCACTTTCTTTACGCAACACTCCAATCAAGGGGAGTACCTCTTGCATACTTTGTACGTTCACAGAATGCTGAGATACTACACCACTCGGACTAAGGATCTCAGGAAAACTGATCAGCTTTTTGTCTCGTTTGCTCACAGAAGAGAAGCAATGCTGTTTCTAGGCAATGCCTATCAAAATGGTTGGCTCATTGTATCACTTTCTGTTACGACAAGTACAGCAAGACCCTGCCAGGTCAAGTCAGAGGTCACTCCACCAGAGGAGTGGCTGCCTCTGCGGCTTGTTTCAAGAATGTGTCAGTGGCAGACATCTGTGCAGCCGCAACTTGGACTTCTGTCCATACCTTTATAAAACACTACAGTTTGGACATTGCCTCTCACTTTAGAGCAGGCTTCGTGTTGGCTGTGCTTCAAGGTCTCTTTTCATAAGACCCGTTCAGCCTGAGGTTCCATGCTATGGATAACTATCCTCCTCCCGAGTGCTTTTCCTTGTTCCAGACTGCTTGGGACTCAGTCCTACAGTATATGCTGGATAGTATACAGCTGGACCTCTGTTGCGCTGCGGTTGCAAGGGTCCCGGAGCTGCCCTCCACCACACCGAAAGCGAGCAGCTGGACCACTATTGCTCTGAAGTCGCGAGGGCACGAGCTGCCTCCCCATGCCGGCGAGCAGCTGGACTGCTGTTGCTCTGAGGTCGTGAGGTCCGAAGCTGCCTCCCGCGCCAAAAGTGAGCAGCTGGACCACTGTTGCTCTGAGGTTGCGATGGTCCCAAAGCTGCCCTTCCCCATGCCGAAAACGAGCCGGTACGGATTCACAGAAAGAAAACCCTGGAGGAGCCTGACCGAGTTACTGCTTGCATGCTGCCTAGAAGCTCTGTTTTTTTACCGTTTTGTTTGTTGCTTACTGGACTTACTGGGCTTTAAGACTAAAAATGTTAAAGGGGATTACCTTTATGTCCCCATACATGTGGAGATAGTTTATTTTATGTCTTTTGCTGCCAAAACTCCGTAGCTAGTCTTTTGTAACTGCAGTTAAGTTCGTTTGCTTTTTGGCGCCAATACACTGTTTAAAAAATTAGCCCCTCAAAAATCCTGCCCGACAGGCATCACAACTCCCCAGTTCCACCTGCCTTTAATTTAATTTATAGTTAAGCAGCAAAGTCTGCCACCAGCATTAGCTTAAATTTAAGTTATTTCACCTAAGTTCTCTCGGGCTGCCTGTTCTACCTGCCTTTTACTTGATTGAAACTCTAGCAGCGTGCCCCAAACTTGTGCCTAAGTTAACTGTGCTCAAGTTATTCGATTCACATAATAAATTTCAAATCCCCAGGTCTGCCTTTCAACAAGTGCAACTACACATACCTTGCCTGTCGCCAGTAGGTATTGCCTTCCCGCCTTCCATCCCCCTAAGCTTTTTTGGCTCCTTTTCCATGGGGGGAAATATCCTCTTCTCTCTCGTCTTGCCTCTTTTGGCCCTTGGTGGGAAAGAACTGGAAGGAGGGCATGGGGAACCACCCCTTTATACTGACGTCGTATGACGCCGGTCACCTGACGTGGGGGCGGTCCCCTGCCAGAGACTGCTAGCTAGAAATTTTTCCGTGGGGTCCTGATGCCTGGCGGGTCAGTCCTATATGTGGATACCTACTGCAAGAGCCTCTCTCAAAGATCTACTGTTACGGTAAGTTCTTACGTAACTGTACTTTATCTTTCCAGTGGTGTTATACAAATTCAGTATTTGAATTACTGTGACTAAATATGATGTTTTTTTGAAGTCTCCGTTGAGATGTCAGGGGCTCTTGAACTACTTTACAGACAACAACACTATAATGCACAAATCAAAAACATCATTTAATTCCCAATGATAAATATTTTGGAAACAATATAACTAATCAAAATAATGTCAAGTTCCCTCTATGTTTCAAGAGATACTGTCTAGTAAGTAAAGAAAACTGAATGTCCAAAACTCCTTAACTCAACAATTTTGATCCATAGCCTCGCAAAAATTCTCAGAGCTTTAGGAAAAGCTGGTGACAGGAAAGGCATACAGCTTGACTTAAAAGCTGGCAGGCTGATCTTCATCCTAGAAAATTTAACCTCTCTCAAAAAAAACACTTGCCTTATAAGGGTTCAGAATAGTGAATCCACCATCTAGGTTTTTCACCTCAGATCTATAGTTGAGGAATTGCCTTTTAACTGCTTGTGTTGCTGGGCAGTCAGCTGGGTAAACATATAGCTATTTTTACCTGAAAAGGTTAGGTCGCCTGTGACAGGATTGGGTAAGACCCTGTCCCCTTCATTATTCAGAGACAGAGTTTAAAGCAAATATTTTTTTTCTATCCTCTCCTATTCTGTCACTTGTCTATCTCTTGTCTGTCTGATTGCGCAATCAAATTTTCCTTGTGGAATCTCAAAACTGGCCACTCCGATGGTCCCACTATTTCTCCCCGTTATCTCCCTTCCTTTACTTGCTGTTTATGATCTTTCTTTTTCCCCTTGCTTCTCTATGGTTAAAAAAAGTATGTGAATCTTTTTTTTTTCTTTCTATAGAGCTGTTTGTTCCCCATGGCCACCTACTCCTGCCATCGGGCCCTCCAGCTCGCTAGTGGGGAAGCCGTCACAAGTGGCCATGGGGATATGTACTTTTCTAGTTTTCTCTTACTTCCCCCCCCAAAGCACGCGTGTGTGCTCCCTTCACCTTCCCAGGTGCTACATCAGCCCTTGACCCTGCTCTGACACCTGGCCTCCACTGGGTGTCAGCCAAGAGTGAGGAACTGTATCTTCCCCAATCCAAGACATGAGAGCAGTCCAGTGGCTGCTACAGTCAACTCCCAGCCCTCCTCCCTGCCAACCCCCGGCAGCCCGAGCTCACTCCAGAACTCAGGTCACTAGCATGATGCGAGGTGTGGCATCCAGTGCCTCAACCCTCAGTGCCACTGGGCTGGTTAAAAGTATGTGAATCTTGATGTGCAACTGAGATCCCTTGGTTTGTAAATGTATATAGTTATATTGATAAAATGATTGCAAAAAGCTGTTTGGAACTCAGCGTGTTAACCTTGAGATGTAGTTTGACCTCCACAAGCTCATTTGCAGGGTTGTGTGACAGGGTTGAATAAGACCCTGTCCCATTTGTTATGCAGAAAGAGTTAAATGCAAGGATCTGTTCTATCCTCTCCTTTTCTGTCTCTTGTCTGATTGCACAATCTGATTTTCTTGTGAGATCTGATGATCTCGCGATTCTCCCCTTCTGCTATCTCTCTGCCTTCACTTGCTGTTTCTCTCTTTTCTTCCGCTTTTCTTATTTGTGGTTGTAAAAATATATGTGAATCTGCATGTGAAATTGGGATTCCTTTGTTTGCCAATGTATGTGTAATTGTATTGTTGAACATACAAACATACAAAGAAACCAGCAGAAGAAGGCCATTTGGTCTACTAGTCTGCTCGTATTGCAGAATCCACATCTTGAGCTACTGATCCTGACCCTCCCACTCCTCCCATCCTTTCCATTCTTCCTACCCATGATCTTTACCTTCCCCATATGCCAATCCCAGCCTTTCTTATGAAGTTGCCCACTGTCTTCAACGAGATGACCTCTTTCAGCAGCGCATTCCAAGTGTCCACCATCCTGTCCCTGAAGAAGTGCTTCCTGACCTCCCTCCTAAGCCTCTCCCGTCCAGCTTAAAGAGCTGCTGACACAATCCAGGCAGGCAACTCATGCTCTGTAGTTGCCTGCCCTAGGAGCTTTTTCAGCTGAAATTTAACATTTTCTGTTCAGTGGTTTTAAAAATATTTTACTTGTAAAACCCGACTTGTAACTTCCATGTACAAGCCAGGTGATCGCAGAGTGCTGCAGCCCTGCCCCTAAAATCAGCAGAATTATGACGCAAGGTTGGGAACAGGACTGTACCTGCTCTAGAGACAATATAATGTAATCGGGGAAGGGGGCTGCCTGAATGTATCTAGCTTATCTTTACTGGCACGTATACATGTATGGGGCTAACATTATATTGTCCATTGAGCAGCTGCAGGCCCGTTCCCAACCTTGTGTCATAATTCTGCCTATTTTAGGGACAGGGTTACAGCGCTCCGTGATCGCCCGGCTCATACACGGAAGTTATGAGCTGGGTTTTACGAGTAAAATATTTCAAAGAACATGATGTCTTGCTGTATTCTGATGCTATGCAATATGATTGATTGGTTCAGCTGCCCCGGAGAGTTAAGAGTTAAACCCTATGCAAATGCATAGAACGTTGAGCTCGAGCTCGGTTTTCAAACCACTGTCCTCGGTACATTCTATTTAACTGACCAGATTCTTTATTTTGCTCACCGGTGAAGATGCCTCAGAGACTGCTCCTCAACCTCTTATGTTGAATTTCAAATTTCAACAGTTTTCAAACTACTGTTTATTTTCTTTAAGTTTTCAAACCTCTGTCCTTCGGTTGCAGGTTAGACTAGTCTAGGTTTACTTCATTTTCGGTGAATTTTCAGTTTCTGAATGGTTCCTTGTGACCGGGAAGAAACCGGAAATCTTCTTTATTTCTTAAGGTAAAGTTTTATTTTAGTGTTTACTGTCTGTATTTGGGGATCTGGTTCAAAGTTTTGGACTAAAAACCAAGGCTTTTCTTATTTTTTAACGCAGGCGCTGAACCATCTGCTGCCTAAAACTTTGTGTCTCTTCTTACCCGGCCGACTGTCTTCTCTAACCTGCTGTTCCCTTTTTGGAACTTGTCACTTCTCATCCACCCCCTACTCTCCCCCTCTACCTTTCCCCCCTACTCCTCCTCTTACTTGCACTTTCCACTTGCACTTCCTGTGTGTTTTGAATTTGCCTCTGGCAGCATCTTCTTCTCGTGTCTCACCAAGTTCTCGTTATCAGTGTTATCCCTGTCCTGTGCATGCCCCTAGTACCCCCTAATCTGTATGTATTCATGTGATGGTAAACAACTGTAACCTGTTATCTTGTAATAATTAATGTCCTGCTTGTTTGTTCTTATCCTGATGTGGAACCTTTGTAAAAGAGCCTTGGCTCAAAGGTAAGATTAATAAGCTGGGTAGGCTCGGGGTGGGTCAGAGGTTGGTCAACTGGGTGGCAAACTGGTTGACAGGCAGAAAACAGAGAGCGGTGGTAAACAGTATACAGTCCGAAGAGATGCAAGTCACAAGTGGGGTACCTCAGGGATCAGTCCTGGGGCCAGTCCTCTTCGTTATATTCATTAGTGACATTGCAGATGGACTGGAGGGTAAGGTTTGTCTGTTTGCAGATGACACCAAGATCTGCAACAGAAATAGATGATCCAGATGGGGTGGGCAGAATGAGAAGAGATCTGGATAAACTAGCAAAATGGTCGGAAAAGTGGCAACTGGGGTTTAATGCAAAGAAGTGCAAGATCATGCCAATAGGGAAGAGAAACCCTGAAGCCACTTATAAGCTGGGAGAGGAGATGCTGGCAGTCACAAGGGAAGAGAGAGACTTGGGCATCATCATCACAGATGGCCTGAAATCATCCAAGCAGACCACTAAAGCTGTAGGTAAGGCTAGGGGGATGTTGGGGTGTATTAATAGGGGTATCACAAGTCGGAAGAGGGAGGTTATAATCCCTCTTTACAAGACACTGGTTAGGCCCCATCTGGAGTACTGCGTGCAGTACTGGAGGCCACACCTTCACAAGAACATTAACTAAATTGAGGCAGTCCAGAGAAGGGCAACCAAAATGGTGCAGGGACTGCATCAGAAAACATATGAGGACAGATTAATGGCACTCAATATGTATACCCTAGAGCAAAGGAGGGAGAGAGGTGATATGATCGAAACAGTCAAACACCTTAAGGGCATTAACAAGGCGAAAGAGTCTAACATGTTTCAATATAAGAAAAGTGGCAGGACAAGAGGACACAGCATGAGATTAGAGGGAGGCCAATTAAGGGGTAATGTGAGGAAGTTCTTTTTCACAGAAAGGATGGTGGATGCATGGAACAGCCTACCTCAGGAAGTGGTGGATATGAATATAGTGCAAGGCTTCAAACAGGCATGAGATAGGCATAAGGGAGCAATACAGATGAGTATGAATAGATATGCCATTGTCAGAGCAAAGGCCGATGGCACATTTATAAGGTAGAAAAAGAAATGGGCAGACTGGATGGGCCTTGCAGTCCTTATCTGCCGTTAACTTCTGTGTTTCTATGTTTCTGTGTAACTGGAATCCTAGACTCTAATAAATAAAAAGCCACCAGGGGTAAATACAGTTATTTAATTCTTCCTTATCCGGGTCTGACTAAGCCATTTCAGATAAAAGGTATTTAAATGGCTGTGCTTAACCGGGCCTAACTAAGCCACTTGGTTAAGCTCTAAATTTTGTGACGGTTATGTCACTGAAACCCAAGTGAAAAAATGGTTGCACTGGGTTTCAACACTGCACTGAGTGCGGGGAGCAATTTGCTAAAGCTGCTCCACACTAGTTAGTGCGTCTGTACTGCCTAGGGTTTGACCACCTGCGGACAGACTGCCAAATTTGTAAAAAACTTTCCTCAGTCTACCCTTGATAGACAACGGGGTAAACTGAGGGATAGAATGGCAGAGAAATCTTCCGATGAGGTCCTGTCCGGCTCTAGAGACAAACTGATAGAACCAGAGGCTGAGCCCTCTGACCAGGGTGAAACGTCATTGGGGAAAAAGGCCAGCAGATTCAGCCCCTTATACAGGCCCTGCAAAAAAGACCAGGAAAAGCAGTTCGGAACCGTGTAAGCAGGTAGTTGTAACTCCAACTGCTGAGGAAATCGAAAAAGCTATACGTATTGTTCAGTCTTTGAGCCCGGTTGGGGTGAACTGGCTCAGCAACTGATCACCCATACCTCGGTTCAGGCGCCTGTCGGTTTGGTTCCTTCAAGCTGTCTGGACCCAGAAGAGTTTTATTAGACAGAGTATGAGGATTATGGAGAAGAGGATGAGCTGGGTAAACTGGTTAAGCCTGAGGTCTCCTCTGAACATCCTCAGTATGAGTCCCCCCCCTCACCTTTCTAAAGATTCTACCTCCCACTTTACTTTCATGAGGCAGGTAGCAGAGATGTTACAATTGTCTGTACAAGAGACCAGAGAAGAGGAGGAAGATTACTACAAGGAGATGATGGAGCCCCCTGTCTCTCAAGGGCTTATGAGCCCCATTCATAAGTCTTTCAAGAAGCAGACCTCAAGAATCCTTCAGACCCCAAGTTCTGTCCCACCAGTGGACAAGAAAATGGATAGGAAATATGTGTTGGCTGGCAATGGCACTGAATTCCTAAGTAGCCACTGCAGTCATGTGGGGGTAGTACAAGCTGCAGCTTGTAAGAAAGCTGGCACCCCTCTTGCTTCTCACCCCCTTGATAAGGATTCTAGGAAAATTGATTCCCTTGCAAAGAAAGGATATCTGGCTGCCTCCCTGGGTATTAGGCAGGCATCTTACATGGCCTACGTGTCTAGGTACCAGAAGTCCGTCTGGGAATCAGAGGGACAATTGGCTAAGAATGCTCCTCCTGAACTGGCAGCAGATTTACAGGAGCTTGTCAGTAAGGGGATTCAGTCATCCAAACGTCAGTTTCACATGGTAGTGTATGCCAATGATGCAGCCTCCCATTCAGTGGCTTTGGCCATTTCCCTCAGGAGTTTTTCATGGCTGAGATGTATTAATTTCTCCAAAGGCACTCAGAACAATGCCATTGATTTTCCCCTGGCACAAAATTCCTTGTTTGGGGAACAAACAGAGGCATATATGAAGAAGTTGAATGAATACAGGGTAGCCTACAAGAATGTGACTGCCAAAGAAAAGGCTGCCACTCCTCAGAAGCAGCAGAGTAGGAGAGGCAGAGGTAGGCCTTACTTCAGGCCTTTCTATCAGCCTCAGGCCTTCCCTTCCTACCAACAGCCTAGGGGTTGCTTTAGAGGCAGAGGTAGAAGAGGCACTGGCCGTGCTGGTTCCACCTCTCAGTCCACTACACCCTCTAACCAGACACCCTGAGATGTCTGTCAGGGCTGCCTCCCCACTAAGAGTAGGGGGCAGACTGACCTATTACGCTCAGGCCTGGCAGTCCATCACTTCAGACAGATGTGTCCTGGAGGTAATAGGCCAGGGTCTTGCTCTCACTTTCAAGCTGTTCCCAAAAACAGGAGCAAGATCATTCAAACCTGCCACCCTCTCAGAAACAACCCTGGTGGAGGCAGAGGTTTCTACCCTACTTCAAGCCAGGGCAGTGGAGCCTGTTCCTTCTCACCACAAAGGAAAAGGGTTGTACTCAAGGTACTTAACCTTGAAGAAAAATGGGGAGTGGCAGCCCATACTAGATCTGAGATACCTCAACAAGCACCTAACAAAGCCAAAGTTCAAAATGGTCACTCTGGCTGTCATTTTACCTTCTCTCAGACAAGGGGATTGGCTGGCATCCCTAGATCTAAACAATGCTTATTTTCACATTTCCATCCAGCAATCTCACAGAAAATACATCAGATTCAGACTACCTTCAAGTCATTACCAGTTCAGGGCCATGCCCTTTGGACTGACATCTGCTCCAAGGGCCTTCACAAAGTGCATGGCAGTGGTTGTGGCACATTTGAGAAGGCAAGGAGTCACTGTTTATCCCTACCTGGATGACTGCTTGGTAGTGGGTCGCTCCCCCCAACAGGTAGAGGAAGCCTTGACCCTCACACAGGATACCCTCCAATCCTTGGGGTTCTTGGTGAACCTCAAGAAATCAGTTCTGAAACCTATCCAGATCCTAGATTTCATAGGAGCGAAGCTGGACACGATTCAGGCAAAGGCCATCCTGTCTCCAGCAAGGGCAGTCGCCCTGGTTCAGTTGGCAGGGTACTTCTGTCTACAGGTTCCTTGCCCAAGCGAGGCACTTCCTACAGCTCCTGGGCCACATAGCTGATACTACAGCAGTAGTCCCAGGGGCCATATTTCAGATGAGAGACATCCAATTCCATGTGAGGTCCTTTTGGTCCCAGAAGAAGGATTCTCTGTCCAAAACTAATACCAGTAACTACCACTTTATTGCAAGCACTACAGTGGTGGCAAAACAGGGACAACCTCATGGCAAGAATCCCCTTTCTGCAACAAGCTTCTTCATTAGTGTTGGCCACAGATGCCTCACTACTAGGGTGGGGAGCTCACCTAGGGGGAACACACTGCTCATGCGACACGGCTCCAGCAGTCTGCTGGAGCTCAGAGCAGTGTTCCTAGCACTTCAGTCATTCTCCAAGATGCTACAGGGCAGGGTGGTGCAGGTCAGAACAGACAACACCACCACCATGTACTACATCAACAAACAGGGAAGAACAAGGTCCTCAGTGCTGTGCACAGAGGCCATGAAGATCTGGAGTCTGGCCTACTTCCTAATCATCTCCCTATCAGCAGTCCACCTGCCAGGGAAGGACAATGTTCTGGCAGATGCTCTCAGCAGAATCAACCAGGGTCATCATGAATGGACCCTGAACAGACAAATCCTGTTGATGGTCTTCAGAAGATGGGTCACTCCAGAGATAGAGCTCTTTGCAGCCCCAGACAATCATCAGCTTCCCCAGTTCTGTTGCAGACCCCCAGTACTGGGCTCAGTACCTCTGGATGCACTAGTGCTGGTTTGATCAGGCAAATTTATGTATGCCTTTCCTCCATTCCCTCTGATACCCAGAGTTCTAATCAAACTCGGGGCTCAGCTAGCCATTATGATTCTGATCGCTCTGGATTGGGCTAGACAGCCATGGTACTCGATGCTGTTGTCCCTATCAGTGGCCAATCCAATTTGCCTCCCCCAGGAGGCACAACCTGCTGACATCCTCCCAAGGGAGGATTCTGTACCCCAACCTTGAGTCCCTCCGGCTCAAGGCTTGGTTCTTGAAGACTTGGGAGTATGCAGGCCTGCATCTCTCAGGAGGAGTCCTGGACATCCTTGGGGGTTCTAGGAAGCTCTCCGCCAGGAGGACTTACACTTCGAAATGGAAGAAATTCTCCATCTGGTGTTCCCAGAAGGACATGGGCCCACAGGAGGCCGGCCTGGCAGTCCTGTTGGATTACTCAGTTCACCTTCAGTCCCTGGGCCTGCAGCCCTCCACCCCGAAGGTGCGCCTGGCAGCTGTTTCTGCCTGTTTGTTTATCAGCTGGGAAGGGCCCTTCCCTAGCTGCCCATCCTGTTTTTAAGAAGTTCTTCAAGGGATTGCTCCATCTTCAGCCTCCTCACAGGGAGCCTACCCCTTCTTGGTACCTGAACATCTGCATAGCTCAGCTTATGCAGCCCTCTTTTGAACCCATGTCTTCAGCAGAACACACATTCCTGGCATGGAAGACTTTTTTGGTGGCCATCACCTCTGCCAGGAGGATCAGTGAGCTTCAGGCCCTGTCAGTAGAACCCGACTACATTGCCCCTCACAGGGACAAGATTGTTCTAAGAACTAATAGGAAGTTCCTCCCCAAAGTAGTCACAGACTTCCATTTTAATCGGTCCATAACATTGCCTGTCTTTTTCACTGATCATTCCAGGTCAGGTGAATGCAGGCTGCATAGCCTGGATGTAAAACGGTCAATCAGCTATTACATGGACAGAACAAAAGACCATAGGAAGGACTGTACTCAGTTGTTCCTTACCTATGGTGAGGTGGGTAAAGGCAAGCCAGCCACAAAGAGGATCATTTCCAGATGGATTGTGGCTTGCATCCAGTTTTGCTGTGGCAAACTAGGTAAGGAGCCACCAGTGGGCCTGAGGACTCGCTCTACTAGGGGGACAGCCGCTTCCATAGCAGCTGCCAGAGATATCCCCCATTAACATCTGTAAAGCAGCTACCTGGAAAACTGTTCACACATTCACCAAGCACTACTGCCTGGACACCCAGGCCAGGAGTGATACCAGGTTTGACACAGCAGTATTGCAGAGCCTGTTACCTAAGTAGGTTCTGTGTCCACCTCCATGGGGCACTGCTTGGTAGTCTGCGTATTGTCAGAATACAGCAAGACTTCATGTTGTTTGAAGAAAAAATTACTTACCATAGTAATCTTGTTTCTTCTAAGGGAGTCTTGTTGTATTCTGACTGCCCACCCTGCCTTCCCCTCTGGAACCTAGGAAAGCAGGGTCTCTGTACTCCAGTTGTTAATTCCTATACCTACCAGTAGGTGATGTTTTTTCTGGGCATCAGTGACTTGAGTCTTCTTTATGCTCTATTGTTGTGTGTATTTACCCTTGGGGTGTTAGTTATAGTTATGGTTTATTTTTTTGGCCATTTGGCATTTCTTATTAGTAGCTCCATAAGAATCTGGTCAGTTACATAGAATGTACTGAGGACATGATTTGAAAACTGAGCTCGAACTCAGCGTTCTATGCATTTGCATAGGGTTTAACTCTTAACTCTCCGGGGCAACTGAACTGGTTGGTCATACTGCATATTGTCAGAATACAGCAAGACTCCATTAGAAGAAACAAGATTACTATGGTAAGTAATTTTTTCTTTTAAAACCACCGAATGTTAAATTACAGTTGAAAAGGCTCCTAGGGCAGGCAACTACAGAGTATGAGTTGCCTGCCTGGAGCACTAGATCATGTCAGCAGCTCTTTAAGTCTGTGTCCCCTCATGTAATGGTTGAAATTTAGCTTAAAGAGATCCTCCTTAGCCACCTTATTTATCCCTTTCAATTACTTGAAGGTCTCAGTCATGTCCCCTCTCTCTCCTGTCCTCCAGGGAGTACATGTTCAGTGCCCTCAACCTATCTTCTTATGCCTTACCCTGCTGACCCGCTAACATCTTTGTAGCCCTCCTCTAGACCTTCTTCAGCAGGTTAATGTCCTTTTTGAGGTGTGGGCATCAGTACTGAATTCCATACTCTAGATGTGGCCTCACCAGTGACCTGTACAAGGACAGTATAACCACCTCTCTTCTACTACTGACCCCCCTAGCTATGCATCCCAGCATCTTGTTTGCCCTTGCTACTGCTTTCTTGCACTGCGTGGAGTGCTTCAGGTCACTAGTGATCATCACTTCCAGGTCCTTCTCCTCTGATGCAGATATCTGGACTCCACCCAGGTAGATCTCCGTCCTGGGATTCTTGGCTTCAATGTGCATAACTTTGCATTTCTTGGTATTGAAGCCAAGCTGCCAGATCCCGGACCACCTTCCCAGTTTTTCCTGATCATCCTGTAGGTCCTGTATCCCTTCAGCTGTGTCCACTCTCCGAAGAGCTTGGGGTTGTCCGTGAATAGGCTCATTTTGCCCTTAATGACATTTCCAGTGTCATTGATGAAGACATTGAACAACACTCCCCCTAGTACCAAGCCCTGCGGGACCCCACTGGTGACCTCTCTGGTGCCAGATAACTCTCCCCCACAACCACCCTCTGGGTTCTGTCCGTAAGCCAGTTTTCCACCCATCTGGTCATCTTCTCCCCAACCCCGCGATCTGCCAACTTTGTGATCAACCTTTTGTGGGGCACAGAGTCAAAGGCCTTGCTGAAAGCCAGATAGAGGATGTCTCCCGCTTGGCCTCATCTACTGTCTTAGTGACCCAGTCAAAGAAGACAATCAGATTTGTTTGACACAATCCACCCCCCAACCCCCCATGAACACGTTCTGCCTCGCACTCTGGTGACAGTGTTCCTCTAGATATTCTACCAACCTTTCCTTAAGTGTGGTCTTCATGAGCTTGCACACGATTGAGGTGAGACTGACTTGTCCTGTAATTCCCAGGGTTATCATTCAGACCGCTTTTGTGGAGGGGCACCACATGTGCTGTGCTCCAGTCCTGCGGTACCATGCCTGACTCCAGTAACCTATTAAATAGGCCTGCCAGTGGCCCTGCCAGCTCCTCATCCTGTTCCCTTAGTACCCTTGGATGTACTCTGTCCGGGCCTGGTGATTTGTTCTCCTTCAATGCTAGCAGCTCCTCCCTCACTTTATCCTCCTCTATCACTACATCTGTGTCCCGTCTACCCCCCCCCCCGCTCCTCTTTTCCTTCCTGAAGGCACTGGTCTGTCCTTCCTCCTGGTAAAGACAGAACGGAAATAGTTATTTCTCTCTCTCCTAAGCTGGTCTCCTGGCTTCCATACAGATGGGCTATACCTCCTGATGCAGATATGTAGGCAGGAACTCGGAACTCTGCAGCTAGGGATACATAGCTCTCCTCTTCCTGTTTACTTCCTGCCTTCCAGCCAGCAGGTACTCTGCAGCAGAGTTCTGTCACCACGTGGCAGGGCTGAAGGCAGCAGACTGTAAGTCATAAAATGTATTTTTTCAATCAGATTTCTGAGGAAACACAGCATTTATACAGCACTCCTGTGTGAGTTCCAGTCTCAGCGTTGCAAGCTGCACAGACTGGCCCCATTTCACCACGGAGTTTTCCCGTGATTTTGATCTCAACCTAACTCCTTTCCAGTGACTCCTGCATCTGTATTTCCTCTTCTGGTGCCGTTTTTCAGCGGTTGGATGAAAAAGAAACTGCACCTGAGTGCTCAAAGAAGAGCCATCTCCTCGCCGATGGCAGCTCCATATTTTTATTCATTTATTTACGAGTTTAACCAGGAAGGCATACTGAGCAGTGTTGCTCGATTCCAGATGCGACCTAGGGGTCAAGACCCTAGACAATAATACAATACATTTGGTACAGAGTTAACAACAAAGTGATTGGCCATCCGCCGTACAGACAAATCGGCAGATAGATACAGCAGACAGAAGAACGATACAGGTACATTTTAAGTGGTTACAACTGAGCACAGAAACACAATGTTAATACATAGTTTGGCATTATTTATAGCAAGAGCAGGTGGAGGAGAAGTGGGTGCTGAGTAGGTGATTGCGATGGCTGGTGTTGGGTGAGTGTCTTATATCAGCTGGCAGGGCGTTCCATAACTGTGGGATGCAGTAATTGAAAGTGGCCTGACCTTTGGTTGTGCGCATAAAGGGGACGTGGAGGAGCCTGGGGTCAGTGCTTCTGAGGGAGTAAGCAGGAGGGGGTTGTTGGGAGAGGGTGGAGGCCAGGTGGGGGGGTAGGAAATGGGACCAAAATTTGGCTGCGAACCTAGCACTGTGGGTTAATCTACGGTCTTGGAGGGACGGCAGGGCTAGGGAGCTATATAAGGTGCAGTGGTGGGTTGTTTGTGGACATTCGAGGATAAATCGTCAAAAAGAGTGGAAAAGGTTGTCAAGGCTGGCCAAGGTGGAGGAGGGTGTGATAGTATAGACTATATCGCCGTAGTCGAGTACTGGGAGGATCATCTTTTGGACAATAGCGTTCCTAGCAGGAGAAGGGAGGCAGCTTTTGTTCCTGTATAGGGCGCCGAGTTAGGGAGAAGTTTCTTATATATAGAGTCGATATCATGTGGCAAAATCGAGGTGCGGGTCGAGCCAGACGCCTAAATATCTGAAGCTGGTGCATTGTTCCAGGAGGGTCCCGTCCAGGGTTTTGAAGGGGTGGCAGGGGGCTTGGCGGGAGAGTCTTTGCTGTGAGCCAAAGGTTAGAGACATTGTTTTTTTAGGGTTTAGGGATAGTTGGTTTGACCTGAACCATTCCTGGATGGTGTTGAAATCCTGCTGTAGAAAATTTGCCACTATGCTAGTGGAGGGGCCTGTGGCATACAGTACAGTATCGTCCGCATACATTTGTATGGATGCATAGTGACATGCCGATGGGAGGTCGTTTAGGAATATGGAGAAGAGCAGTGGGCCCAAGACTGATCCTTGGGGGACGCCCGCGGTAACTGGGAGGGGGTTAGAGATGTGTGAGGCGACTTTTACAGCTTGGTGTCTGCCCACCAGGTAGTCATGGAACCATGTGGTGGCTGGTTTGGAGAGCCCGGCTTCAGTTAGTTTGGAAAGGAGCAGCGTATGTGATATGGTGTCAAAAGCCTTGGCTAGGTCTATAAAGATGGCAGAGGTGATGTGGCCTTTGTCAGTGCCGGTGAGTATGTCGCCAGTGACTCGTAGCAGGGAGGTGATGATGGTTGAGTGAGATTTGCAAAAGCCGGATTGGAAGGGAGTGAAGAAGGAGGTGTCATCCAGATGGGGAGAGAGTTGGGCGAGGACAAGCTGTTCCCATATTTTTGCCAGAATGGTGAGTAGGGAGATGGGGCGATAGTTGCCTGGGGAGGAGGGGTCGCCCCCTTTAGGTAGGGGAATGACAGTAGCCTGTTTCCATTCGGAGGGTAGTTTGCCCAGCGTGAAGGAGAGGTTGAATAGTGTGGCTAGAGGGGTGGCTATGGCTGGGGCGGACAAGTATAACATCTTGGCATCCAGGGACGTAGGGCATTTGCCTTTGTTGGGGTTCAGGGAGCGTAGGGATTTGAATACTTCGGCTTGGGATACAGGGCGGAAGGAGAACCGTGAGGCTGGTGGGGGCACATTTGGTTGAGGGGTGGGCCCTGGGGGGGTGGACGCTGGAGGGTCGATAGAAGCGAGTCATTGCTGCTGGAGAAGCGGTTATTGAAGGCCGCGGCTATCTCACAGGGATCGGTGACGTGGGTGTCCAGAACTGATAGTGTCAGAGGTGGAGGTTGGGTGGGGGGGAGAAGAGGGATTTGAACGATTTCCAGAAGTTTGTCTGGCAGTTTATGTTTGCGCTAAAAGCCGATAGGAAATAGTTCTTTTTTGCCTGGCGAATGAGGTTTGTGCAGGAGTTGCGGAGGGCTCTGTAGGGTTTGGAAGGATGCCTGTGTGCCCAGTTTCTTGTGGGCTTTCCATGCGTGGTCCCTAGAGTGGCATTTGCTGATGATATCAGCGGTGATAAAGGGAAGGTGGGCACCTCAGACTCTTTTTGTGCGTAGGGGGGCACGTTTGTCCCAGACCTTAAGAAACTTGGCCTTGAAAGTTTTGAGTGCGACATCAATAGATGTGGCCACTGGGATGAAGGACCAGTCCACTTGGCCTAGGTCTAACAGGAGCGACGCTAGGTCCATGGAATTATATGACCTTGTGCTCAGCGTCTTTGGGGGGGGAGCTGTGGGTCTGTGCACTTTCCTGACCAGGAAAACCATGTGGTGGTCACTTAGGGATTCAGGGAGCAGGCCCGCACGTAGGATCCTGTGGGGGTGGGAGGAGAGAGCGCAGTCCAGCAGTGATTGATTTTGCGTTTTGTGGTTTAGCCTGGTGGGGTCTTCAGTCAGTTGTGTGAGGTTTAGGGCCTTGACCTTGGTTTTGAGGTGGGCCTTATCAATGACAAGCCAATTGTGGTTGTAATCTCCGATGGCGTGAAGCTTGCCTCCTGTAGCTAAGGACTGTAGGGTGGCCAGATGTGTAATGATGTCCGTTGGTGGGGGTGCCGGGAGGGCAGTAGGTGCCTGCAGCATACACTGGGGTGGAGTATGGGAGCGACAGTTTGATTAGGAGAGAGTCCATGTGGGCTGGAAGTGAGAGAATTTGCACCATTGTAAACTGCAGACTAGTGGTGATATTCATGGCAGTTCCTCCTCCTCTCTTGTTCCCTAATCTATCATGCCTAACGATTGTGTAGCCTGGTATGGATACTTCAGCATCGGTATGCTGGGGTTTTAGCCAGGTTTCGGAGATGATGAGAATATCAGGGTGGTGGGTTAGGGCGATTGCTTGCAGCACAGAAATTTTTTTTCAGTAAGCTGCAGCAGTTGAGGTGCAGGAGACTGAGGCCTTTGGGGAATGAGAATGGGGTGTGGGCATTTGTGGTGGGGGGTCCTGGGTTAGTCTCGATATCCCCGGCCAGGAGGAGTAGCAGTGTAATAAGCTGCTTTGTTTTGTTTTAAGCCAGAGGTATTTTGGGCTGGAGGTAGGTGCGTTATTTGAGGCTGTATGCGGTGGGGAGCGGAGGGCTGGCATGTGGAGGACAGAATGTCCAGGGAGAAAGGATGGGGGCAGGATGGTGGCGCTAATGGGCCAGTTGTGTATGCTTTCCAGGGCATGAGCATGCAGGAGGTGAGGGGCAGCATGGTTGGGCTGTGGGTCGAGGCATGGTGGCATGTGGGGGGGGGTCCCTGTTAGGGAGGTCTGCTGGGGGCAGCGATGACAGTGGGGCCAGTGAGAGGAGTAACAGGGGTAGAAGGTGCAGCTTCATGTCAGAAGTGGTGGAGAAATGCTGTGTCCAGTGGGTAGCGGCCTCTAGTGTTAGCAGCTGATAAGCTGCAAATGGGAGAGTGTGCTGATAGGTTTTTGCAGTCACATGGTGAGCACTATAAAGCTAGGAGCTTACCAGGGGCAGTGGTGGGGGTGGCGGGGCCAGAATCACACTTGAGCCAAATGGCCTCTGTGTAGGGACGGAGCCCTAGCAAGCACTGTTGTCCTTATTCAAATTGCAATGGTGCCAAAACTGCACTCCGACTTCTACGGCAGTGTCCGTACCTGCTTCGGGGGGGGGGGCTTCCTCATTCGGCTGCTGGCTTGGGGAGGGCTGAGTTGCTTCTTGGAGCCCTCGCGACCCGAGACCCGACTGTGGAGAAAGGAGAGCAGAATTTATGTTGGGCACAGATGGAGGAGCAATCTCGAGCAGTTAAGTATTTTATATACAGCACAATTCTTACAGGGCAGAGCAAGCTGTTTGTATGGGGGGATTTAACTAGTCAAACATGCAGTTTTCAGTAGTTCAGTAATACCTAAAGCAGCAGTATTCTAGGGGTGCATCTCTATATCCAGTGGCAGAGCAAGCTGTTGTAAGGGGGATTTAATTAAGTCAGAAAAATGCAGTTTACAGTTCAGAACTCGCTTAAAGCACCCTGGGGAAACTAATTAATTCAGAAAATGCAGTTTACAGTGTAGAAAACACTTAAGGCACCCTGGGGAATTACAGTGCAACTCTGTGGCATTAAAGATAATTTTAGCCTGTAAAAAACTATCAGTAGATGTTTGCCGACATTAAGGCAGAGTCACACTTGAGCCAAATGGTCTCTGTGTAGGGCTGGAGCCCTAGCAAGCACTATTGTCCTTATTTAAATTGCAATGGCGCCAAAACTGCGCTCCGACTTCTGCGGCGGTGTCCGTACCTGCTTCGGGGGGAGGCTTCCTCGTTCAGCTGCTGGCTTTGGGAGGGCTGAGTTGCTTCTTGGAGCCCTCGCGACCCGAGTCCCGACTGCTTCGGTGGGGAGGGGCTTCCTCGTTTGACTGCTGGCTTGGGGAGGGCTGAGTTGCTTCTTGGAGCCCTCGTGACCCGAGTCCCGACTGTTTTGGGGGGGGGGGCTAGTAACGGTCGTAGCTCACCTCCGGAACAGAGGGATACAACTTTTCCCTTAACCTGGACGATATTCTCATCAAGGCCCCTCAGCTCGACCAAGCAGTACAAGCAGTGGCGGAGGTAGTCCGGTGCCTATCAGCACACGGCTTTGTCATCAACTAGAGAAAAAGCTCCCTGACTCCAAGCCAGACCTTAAATCCTCTGGGGCCAGACTTGATGACACAAGTCAGCAAGGTCTTCCTCCCGGAAATGAAATTCAGGGACCTACTGAAGCTCATCAGGAAGTTTCACACAGCTCCTCATCTGCTGGCTCACACCTTCTTGCAGCTAATTGGGACTCAAGTACCATTGACGGATTCAGTCCCCTGGGCTGTAGTGCACATGCGGCTCATTCAAGCACACCTGCTCAGACTATGGTCCCAGTCCAGACACAGCCAGTACTAGCTGATCCCAGTTTCTCCACAGATGAAGACTTCCCCTCCAGTGGTGGACTCAGAGGACCAATATTGTGAGGGGTCGCAAGTTGGACCATCCACGCCAAATCCGAATCATGACTGATGCCAGCCTCAGGGGCTGGGGGGCTCACCTAGATCAGCTGTCAGCTCAAGACACGTGGTCACTGATAGAAACACAGTGCAGCATAAATGTCCTCTGGATGAGAGCAATATGCCTAGCCCTGCTGCACTTCGAACAGCAAGTCCTCAATCAGGGTGTGCTGATTCTAACGGAAAATCTAACAACGATGGCATACATCAACCATCAGGGTGACACAAGAAGCTCAAGAATGCTCCGGGAGTCCCTTCTTCAAACAACATGAAGTCTTGCTGTATTCTGACTAAATGCAGTTAGCCCCAGCACTTGAACTGCCCTGGGGAGTAAAGAGTTAACTCTATGCAGAAGCATAGAACGTTGAGCTCGAGCTCGGTTTTCAAACCTCTGTCTCTAGCACTCTGAAGTGTAACCATCGGATTTTTTATTCCGCCTAACTGTGAAGTCACTCTGGAGATTCCTCCTGCACTCCGGTTCGGTATCAGTTTAAATCAGTCGGTTTTAACCGTTTCTTTATTTTGGTCTTCTTACCTCTGTCTCAGTAACAGTAAGTGGTAGTAGTAGTAGTATGTAGTTGTATTATTGTGGAAATTGTTTTTGCCTTCGGTTCTTCTCCGGTCAGTCCGGTTTGGAACCGAGCCCCAATGTATTTCTGTCTTGTTTCTAAATATTACTGTGGTTTCCGGTACTCATTGGTTCCTAAAAAAAATTCCGATTTCCGGGGTTTTTTTAACCGACCTGTGACACGGTTGGAACCAATCAGTTTTTAGTTGCCTGGCGTAATAGCTGGTAAGGGTAACTTTTCAGTATTCCGGCATGTCTGAGAAACCCAAAAAGAAAACCGGTCCCACTGGGTTTCAGCACTGTACCGAGTGTAAGGAGGCCTTTGCTAAGGCCAACCCTTACCTCGTCTGTGTTTACTGTCTGGGGTTTGACCACCTCAAAGAAGACTGCCAAATCTGTAAAAACTTTCCCAAAGCCACTCTGGAAAAACGTTTGAGTAGACTAAGGGAGAGGGAGGCGAGAAGTCCGCTGACCCGGATGGCCGGCCAGTTCGTGAGTTTGCGAACCTGGCAGGTGTCCACTTACTGGGCAATGCCTCCTCAGGCAAAAGGAGAGCTGATTCTGTGGAATCGGTTCCTAGCAAAAGGAAATGAAAATCAGCCAGTTCGGATCCTACTTCCCATGGTCCGTCTGCTGAGGAGATTGCTAAAGTGATTTCTATGTTCAGTCGCTTTGCCCGGTTCCGACCGAACCGGCAACGGTTCATAGAGGTTTGGTTCAGTTGGACATAGTTGCTTCTGACATTGATCCAGAGGCTTTCTGTGAGGGCAATTGGGATGGAGAAGAAGAGTATGATGAAGCGGAAGATGAAGGCCTAGATGAGCCTGTAGAGCCTGACATCTCCCCAGACAGGCCTTCTAGTGTGTCTCCTCCCAGACTTTCTGAGTCCTCCTCCCATTTCTTGTTTTACAAGAAAGTGGCTGATACTCTTCAGCTCCCATTGGAAGAAGCTGAACAGGATCAGGAGGAACCTGACTTCATGGAAATGATGGATGTCCCAGAGTCGAAGAGAGTGTCTATCCCTCTGCATATATCCCTGGGGAAACGGACACAAAAAATTTTGCAGTTTCCAACTTCTATACCTCCTGTGGATAAAAAGATGGACAGGAGATATACCTTGTCAGGTCCTGGAATAGAATTTCTTACAGCTCATTGCAGCCTTGTTGGGGTAGTGCAGGCTGCAGCCTGTGATAAGGCTAATATTCCCCTGGCATCTCACCCCCAGATAAGGATTCTAGGAAAGTGGATGCCATGGCCAAGAAACAATACTTTGCATCCTCTTTGGGACTCAGACAAGCCAATTATATGGCATATACAGCCAGGTACCAGAAATCAAGGTGGGATACGGTTCTGGAACTGGCTAAGAATGTCCCTCCCCAGCTAGCCAAGGAGCTGGAGAAGGTGGCTGCTGATGGTATTGAGGCATCCAAGGTCCAATTTCATGCTGCTGTTGACTCCGAATGATGTGCATTCCAGGGTCATGGCTACATCTGTCTCCATGAGGAGATTAGCTTGGCTCAGATGTACCAGTCTGTCTAGGATACCCAGACTAAGGTCATGGATTTTCCTGTTACTGGTAACTCTCTGTTTGGTGAACAAACAGAACTCACATGAAGAAGATGGATGAGTACAGGACCACCTACAGGAGTGCTGCAGCAAAAGAGAAGCAGGCCAGTCCTCAGAAGCAGCAGTTTAGGGCTGGCAGGGGCAGGCCTTTCAACAGGCCTTTTTACCAAGCCCAGGCCTCCTCTTCTTTCCAGCAGGGGGGGGGTTCTTCAGGGGAAGAGGCAGACGAGGGATGACCAGGACCCTAGCATCCACTCAGTCCAAGCCCCCTGCCAAACAGACACCCTGAGGTGTCAGTCAGGGTCCCCTCCCCAATTCCTGTCGGGGGCAGGCTGGCTCACTATTCCCAGGCCTGGGATTCCATTACCTCAGACAAATGGGTCCTGGAAGTAGTGAGCCAGGGACTTGTTCTCAGTTTCAAAAGGTTCCCAAAAATGAGAGCAAGATCTTTCAGCCCCCTCTCCTCCTTGGAGACAAAGGCTTTAGAGGCAGAAGTCTCCTCTTTTCTGCTCATGCGAGCCGTAGAGATGGTACCTCTTTGTCACAGGGGAAAATGACTTTATTCCAGATACTTCCTTACCCCAAAAAAGACAGGGAAGTGGCGACCCATCCTAGATTTAAGGTATCTCAACAAACACTTAAAACCAAAGTTCAAGATGGTGACTCTGGGAGTAATTTTCCCCTCTCTAAGACCAGGAGACTGGCTAGTCTCCCTGGATCTCAAGGATGCCTATTTCCACATACCCATCAGACATTCCCACAGAAAATACCTCAGGTTCGAATGGCCCTCAAACCGTTATCAGTTCAGAGCCATGCCTTTCGGCCTAACATCAGCTCCAAGGGTGTTTACCAAGTGCCTGGCAGTAGTGGTAGCATATCTCAGGAGACAAGGTATCCTTCTGTTCCCATACCTGGACGACTGGCTCCTAGTAGGTCAGTCCCCAGGCCAAGTCAAGTCAGCCTTAGAGGTCACCCAAAGGCTCCTGGAGTCCTTGGGCTTCTTTCTAAACCTAGAAAAGTCGGTTCTGGAACCAACTCAGCTGCTCACTTTCATAGACCCAAGCAAGAGCATTCCTTCCTCTTTCAAGAGTTCAGTCTCTAGTCACTCTGGCTTCCTCTTTTCAACCTCTAGTTTCTCGTCCAGCCAGACATTTTCGTCAGTTACTGGGCCACATGGCAGCCTCCACAGCTGTGGTCCAGGGAGCAAGGTTTTCGGATGAGAGATATTCAGTTTCATCTCAGATCTTACTGGTCTCAGAAAAAGGACCCTCTCTGCAAATTGGTTCCAGTGTCCCAGACTCTAGTTCAGGCACTACAGTGGTGGCTGGAGGTGGACAACCTTTCGGCAAGGTGTTCCATTCATCAGTCAGGCTCATTCAGTGATTCTCACCACGGATGCCTCTCTCCTAGGCTGGGGGGCCCATCTGGACCAGCTTACAGCTCAGGGAACCTGGTCTCACCAGGAGTCCCTCCTTCACATAAACCTTCTGGAGCTGAGGGCTGTCTTTCTAGCTCTGCAGACATTCTCAACTGTGGTTCAGGGGAAAGTAGTACAAATCAGGATAGACAATACCACAACCATGTGGCACATCAACAAGCAGGGAGGCACTCAGTCCTCGGCCTTGTGCACGGAGGCCATGAAGGTATGGTCTCTGGCTTATACCCTTCACGCTTCCCTGGTGGCTGTACACCTGCCAGGGAAGGACAACATCTTAGCAGATGCTCTCAGCAGAATTTCTCAGGGTCATCACGAATGGACTCTGAATCCCCTGGTCCTTCAGGTTATTTTCAACAGGTGGGGGACTCCAGAGATAGATCTCTTTGTAGCCCCGGACAATCATCAACTTCCTCTCTTTTGTTGCAGACCTCCTCTACTGGGCTCTGTACACCAGGAGGCTCTACTATTGGATTGGACAAGCAGGTTCCTGTATGCATTTCCTCCTTTCCCTTTGATTTTCAGGGTTCTGATCAAGACCAGATCTCAGCCTTGCTGGGTGATCCTATTGGCACCAGACTGGGCCAGACAGCTGTGGTATCCTCTACTACTGTCATTGTCAGTGACAAGGCCTCTGTGTCTTCCCAGACACTTCAATCTGCTGACATCCTCTCAGGGGAGGATCCTAGTCTATACCAATCTTCAGGCTCTCAGGCTCAAGGCCTGGCTCTTGAAGAGTTAGAATATGCACATCTAAACCTTTCTCAATCAGTTTTGGATATTCTAAAGGTTAGCAGGAAACCTGCTACCAGAAAAACTTAAAATTCCAAGTGGAAAAGATTTGGTTTTTGGTGTTCCCAGATACCTGTTCGGTCAGAATTAGCTGGCATTGCTACTGTATTGGACTATTTGGTGCATCTTAATAGTTTAGGCCTTCTGCCCACTACGCTTAAGGTGCATTTGGCAGCTGTGTCTGCCTTCCTTTCAGCTGGGAAGGGCTCTTCCTTAGCCTCTCATCCAGTTTTCCAGAAATTCTTCAAAGGTCTGATGCATGTTAATCCTCCCTTTCGGGCCCCTACCACTTCTTGGGATCTGAACATCTGTATAGCACAGCTTATGCAGCTCCCTTTTGAGCCTCTATCTTCAGCAGAGCTGAAATACTTGACATGGAAAACTGTATTCCTGGTAGTCATTACCTCTGCCAGGAGGATCAGTGAGTTACAGGCTTTATCAGTGGAACCTGATTTTATTTCTTTTCACAGGGATAAGGTGGTCCTTCGAACTAACAGAAAGTTTCTTCCCAAAGTGGTCTCAAGACTTTCATCTGAACCAATCTATGACATTGCCTGTGTTTTTTACTGACCATTCTTCCTCTGGGGAAAGATTACACAGTCTCGATGTAAAAAGGGCCCTTAGTTACTATGTGGAGCATACTAAGGCCTATAGGAATGGATGTTCTCAGTTATTTCTCACCTATGGTGAGGTGGGAAAGGGCAAACCAGCCACCAAGAGAACTATTGCCAGGTGGATTGTCTCCTGTATCCAATTCTGCTATTCAAAACTTGGGAAGGAACCTCCCTCAGGCCTGAGGGCTCATTCTACCAGGGGTACAGCTGCTTCGCTCACAGCAGCTAGGGCTATACCTGTAGTGGAAATTTGTAAAGCAGCCACTTGGAAAACTGTTCATACGTTTACCAAGCATTATTCTCTGGACATTCAGTCTAGAAGTGATGCTAGGTTTGGCACAGCTGTGCTGCAGAGCCTGTTCCCAAAATAGGTTCTGTGACTCCCTCCTCCAAGGGGGTACTGCTTGGTAGTCTGCATTTAGTCAGAATACAGCAAGACTTCATGTTGTTTGAAGGAAAAATTACTTGCCACAGTAATGTTGTTTCTTCTAATGGAGTCTTGCTGTATTCTGACCTCCCTCCCTATCTCCCCTCCTAGAACCCAGTAGTTTTGGGATGTGGGTGGGCAAGCACAGTGCTGCACCCCAGAGGTGTACTTGGCTTGCCCTATCTTATGGGTTTTAGCTATGTTTTCGCTCTCTACCTACTTTGGTTTTATATTTAGCTTTCTTTTTGGGGTTCTCGACTTGAGTCTTTTGACCCTAAAAACAATTTGTGCAGCCATTTGGCTTGCAAGAGTTGAAATAATTTCCACCTATTACTTTTATTAGTTAGTGCTCGTAATAATCTGATGGTTACACTTCAGAGTGCTAGAGGCAGAGGTTTGAAAACCGAGCTCGAGCTCAACATTCTATGCTTCTGCATGGAGTTAACTCTATACTCTCCGGGGCAGTTCAAGTGCTGGGGCTAACTGCATTTAGTCAGAATACAGCAAGGCTCCATTAGTAGAAACAACATTACTATGGTAAGTAATTTTTTTCTTCTCTTTCATTGGGCCGAGCACCACCTGGCAAGCATAAGGGCAGTGTATATTCCGGGACAGGAAAATGTCACGGCAGCCTGGCTCATTTGCAAGGATGTTCTACCAGGGGAATGGGAACTGAAGTACAGTGCCTTCCACATCTTAACAGAGCATTGGGGCAATCCTCAGATAAATCTTTTTGCCTCCCGGCGAAACTCCAAGGTAAAGCAATTCTGCTCCCTGGCCAAGGACAAACTAGTGGTGGCTCAGGATGCCTTTTCCCTAGACTGGGTTCAATTTGGTCTCCTTTATGCCTTTCCCCCCATACTGCTCCTATCCAGAGTCCTCCACAAGGTGGCTCTGGACTGGGCAGAGCTGATTCTAGTCTGTCCCCGATGGCCTCATTGCCCATGGCTTCTGCTTTTGATTCGCCTGTCTAGGCAACCACATCTGACTTTCCAGATCAGCCTGGACCTTTTCCATCAGGGTCTGGTACTGCACCTAGTCTGAGCAACCTGTCCCTCTTGGCCTGGAGATTGAGTGGGAAACTTTCATAAAGCTAGGTTACACAGCTCCTGTGATTGAAATGATGGTGGACTCACGTCGCCCCTCTTCCTCTAAAGTGTATTACAGAATTTGGAGGAAATTCTTGTTCTGGCTTCAATCCAAGCACATACAGAACCAACCAATATCATTGCCTGTATTACTGTGGTTTCTTCAGGAAGGGTTTGACAAAGGACTGCAACTGACCACCTTACAAGTTCAGGATTCCGCTCTGGGGGCACTCCTGTTAGTGGATTCAGGGGAGTCTTTGGGTTCACATCTCCATGTCAGGAGGTTTTTAAAGGCAGCAACATTAAAACGCCCTCCACTCAAACCAACAGTACCACCTTGGAGACTTAATTTGGTTCTCAAAGCTTTGATCAAGGCTCCTTTTGAGCCTCTCAAGGAGGCATCCCTCATGCATCTCACAATGAAGGTTGTCTTTCTCATAGCTATTACTGCAGCCAGGAGAATCAGAGAGCTAGGAGCCTTGTCCACTAAAGAGCTGTATACTGTTTTTCATCAGGAATCTGTGGCTGCTCCGAACAGATCCAGGTAAAGTATTGTCTCCATTCCATCGCAACCAGGAGTTTATTCTGCCTTCCTTCTGCCTGCACCCAAAAAAATGATACACACTGGATCCAAGAAGAGCAGTGACAATGTACATTAAAAAAATGGATTCTATACAAAAAACTTCAAGTTTGTTCATTCTAACTACAGGTCAAAATATGAGTAAAAAAGCTTCAAAAGACTCTATAGCCAGATAGATTCCTTCTGTCATCACCACTGCCTATGATCAGGCTGGAGTACCTGTGCCCGGCCCAGTAAAAGCCCATTCAACTCGGGCTATGGCCACTTCATGGGAGGACTTCAGAGAAGCATCTCCAGCAGACCTATGCAGGGTGGCTACATGGTCATCCATTCACACATTCACAAAATTTTACAAGCTGGATGTGATGGCCTCAGCAGAGCCGTCCTTTGGCCACCGAGTTCTTCAGGCAGTGGTGGACCCTTAAGGGCACTTAACATTCTTCCCAACCGAGACATCTGGGGATGTATTGCTTTTGTATATCCAGTCTGTATGGAAGCCCAGAGACCAGTTTAGGAGATAGAAAATGAAATTTAAATACCTGTTCATTTTCTTTCTCTGACTACTGGTCTCCAGGCTTCTTCCCTCTCAGAATGTGTAGAGTTGGCCATTTGACCGAATATTGCATAATTTTCTCATTTTTGTTTCCAAGTTCATATAGTATTGCCACAGTTGGACTGCTTTAGGAAGAACTGGTGGGTACAGGAAGTGGAGGGCTGGGTATCCCTAGCTGCAGAGTTCTGAGTTCCTGCCTGCATATCTGCATGAGGAGGTACAGCCCATCTGTATGGAACAGGGGTCGAAATTAACATACTTAGCCTGTTCCCTATGCAGGTAGAAATGGGCTGGTGCATGTAGTTTTTTCTCCTACATGCACTGTGGTGCAGGTAGCTCATTCATGTTCTTTTAGGCTGCATTTATAACAAGCTGCCACAAGGGGCACAGTGCTGGAGAGAGACAGCTGAATACTTCTTTTTTCCTGGCTGATTTAAAGTTGCGCTCACGCATGCGCAACACAGTGAGGACTCGCAGGAGTGAGTAGCATGACGAGGAAGCGAGCACTGTTTGGAGCTGGAGTCAGGATAGAGAGCCAAAGGAAGAGCTCCGAGTGTCTTTCAGAGGAGGCGGGATCATACGACTGGACATCGGGAGGGGCTACAGTCTTCGAGAGGCAGGTCAATCATGAAGTCCCAGGCTGCAATGGTGACTGGTAATAAAGGGATTGGGGTGGGCACTGGGTTGCCTGAGACTCTGGTCACTGCCAGTCAGCGATGGGTGTTGGAAGCACGGGGGGGTACAGAGCACAAGAGGCGTGGTGGTAATAATGGCATATCTGGCTCTGGCATACTATCTTACTGTTACTGTACCATGTGTGCTTCTTTCTGTCACCCTCATGGTCGTAAGGGTCACATAGGCATGCATGTCTGTGTCAGCTATGCATTTTGGATTGAACTGCTGAAATGAACAGTCATTTGGCACAAAGCTCTTCCATGAGTGGAATTTGTGATCGATGTTGAAATTTGTTATACATTAAATGGTTATAGATATTTAGGAAGGGTCATCAGACTTCTGTTTGGTTAAAAAAAAAAGTGTATTTTGAGCAAAAGAAACAGATTAGTTTGCAGAAGGCAAATTAAAGTTGGGATTTCACCCCTTCCCTAAGGCAAATTTTTGAGCATGCTTTACTTCAGAGAGATATACTTTTGTTTAAGTAAAAAAAAAAAAAAAATACATTTCAGCAAAGCGAACTGATTACTTGGCAGAAGGCAAATTGATCAATTTGGGGGTTTCACCCCTTCCCAAGTAGATTTTGAACAGACTTTACTTCAGAGAAATAGAAGGGCAACTGAACAGCAGTTGCTTTGAGAACTGATTTGGTATACTGTAAAGGCTTTGTTAGTTTGCTTTAAGAATTACAGAAAGATAGAAAATCTTTCTCAGCAACAGTGGTTATAAACTTTTACCATAACCTACCACAACCTCGATTCCCCACTTGATTGTTTTGAGGGAAAAAAAATATAATACCCTAACTTGCTGCCCATTGTTTTTTTTTGGTGGTGGTAATTTGTATTAAAATCTATTTTAATTTATATCAGCAGCACAGACGTCTTGCTGTGACCCTGCTTCCGGACTGCAGTTGACAAAGCAGCACTCCAGCAGCAAAATACCCTAACTTGCTGATAGTTGTTTTACTTTTTAATTTGGTGTGGGTAATTTGTGTAAAAATCTAATTTAATTCATACTAGCAACACAGAATTCTTACTGTGACCTTTCTCCCAGTCTACAGTTAACGGGGCAGCACCAACAACAGTAGTTGTGTTTGAAATTAATGAGAAAATACCTTGCACCTTAAAATCATCATTAAAAAAGAAATACAACTGTGTTATAAACATCCCATGCAAAAATAAAAAAAAAAATAGCCAAAGCAGTGTGAGGTTTGCTACAGGCAGTGTATCTACCATCTGCTGCTGCAGTGCTTTTGCTGCTGTGTGTGCTTGGTCTATGCCTACTGCCCATCCACCACTACTGTTATAATCGTCTCTACTATACATATGCCATACGCCCTTGTATAGTTCTGTGACAGAGAACCACCCACCTGTCCCTGCCTCGCTTGAAAGCACTATTTTAGAATTGTAATAAATTTCTTTCGTATGCACCAATTCCTCAATCAGTTAAATAATTTTTTCAATTTTTTATAATTTTGCCCACTAGTGCAAGTAACCTGACTCTGGTGCATGTACCTTTTGCCACCATATGCACCTTGGTGCTGGTACCAAAAAAAGTTAATTTCTATCCCTGGTATGGAAGCCGGGAGACCAGCTGTTGGAGAAAGACAATTTACAGGTATTTAAATTTCATTTTAGTATCTCTGCTTTTCCCGTTATCCTCTATCCACTCCTCTCCTTTCTTAAGCCTAACAATCCCGTCTTTCTTGGCCCTTTTCTCACTTATGTAGCGAAGGAAGGCCTTCTCCCCCTTAATTCCTTCAGCTATCTGTAGCTCCTTCTGTGCCTTAGCTGTCCGGACTTCATTACTTGCCCCCGTAGCCAACACTGAGTAACTTTCCATATGAAATGATTGCAAAAAGGCTATTTGGAACTCAGGGGGTCAACCTTAAGATGCAACACTAGCTCATTTGCAGAGTTGTCAACAGGAGATTTGTTTTAGGACATCATGTTCTATTTTGTTCACCTGCAGGAAAGAAACTGATAAGAAATTTTGTTTGGAAACAGAATGTCTCTTAACGAGCTCAGGAGAAAGACATTAGTTGCCAAGCAAACCCTTCTTATAAAAAGAGCAGCAATGTTTGTTAGAGAGAGAGACTGAAACTTAGAATTAGAGATACCTGCAAAGGAAGGACTTTGTTTTATTTGAACTGCCTGTGTTTAAAAAAACATTCTGCACAGTTTTTTTTTTTATTTTATTGTTACTGGAAATAATAAAATGCTACTTGAGAATTTTATAACTGCTCCTGGTTTTCCTATGCTTCCTGACCTGTACCTTGATGAAATAAGTTGTCAAAAGGAGATCAGTGCTGGGACACATGTTCTATTTTGTTGTACCGGCAGGAAAGAAATTGACAAAGTTCTGGTACATTTTGTGAGAAACAAGAGATGTATCTTAACTGGCTCAGGATGCAGAAGTTAGTTGCCAGGAAAAGACGTGTTGTACAAAGTGAGCAATGTTTTGTTAGAGAGAGACTGAGGTTTAGAGATACCCTCAGAGAAGGACTTTGTTTTGTTTGAACTGCCTGTATAAAAGCTATCCTGCACAACTTTATTTCGTAGTTTATTGTTATTGAAAATAATAAAATAATAAAACGCTACTTGCAAATTTTATGACTTCTGGTTTTCCTATGCTTCCGGACCTGTGCCTCGATGACATCACCTTTGTTATTTAGCACTATAAGAACTAGGGGGCTATTCAAAAACATTTTTGCCATAAGCAAAGTATGGGACAAAAGCAAGTCAGATTTTAAAGCAAAAGTTGCAGTTATGGCAGGAAGTACTTTTTTAAGACTCTGATCAACAGATACATTTTGAGATGCCATGTGGACTTTAATTTAATTCTGGACCCTTAATCCGGATGGAATGGGTCATTGTAGCAGAATAGGGGAACCCAGAAAAGAGGGAGGTACTGCTCAAGCTACAACATAACACAGGGTTGGTAGAAATATGGTGACTGTCAGCCAGTGAGGAGAGATTTCTCCTATTTGTAACCAGTACAACTAATATTCCTACATAGATTACTTTCTCATATCCCCTAACCTGGTTTCCAAAGTACAGTATATAACATCACCATAGAAGCAATAGTAATTTTAGGTCTTAGTCCAACTAACCTTTATTTATTTTATTTAGAAATATTAACAATTTTTCATACTGGAAAATCCACATTTAGGCTGAAGAGCCTAACTTTCAAGTGAGTCTGGGGGAGGACAATTACAGCAGCCGGTTGTTTATAACACTTGTTGGTTACACATACTGTGTATTACGTACATGTACACAATAATTTATGCAGGTATTAACAATACAAATGTTATTATATACATATAACCATGGAGTAAAGTTCAGTTGCCAAGGGGTGGGGCGATAGTGATGGAAGATGGGGATCAACTGGCAACAGAAAAGGTATGCAGCTGCTTAGGAGATACACCAAGGGTTTGGGAGCTGACATAATTGCAGGGAGTGTCCAGATGGATAAAAATCGCATGCTTAAAAGTGATAATGTTGGCTGCATTTTTGGTACCCGAGGGAAGGTTGTTCCAGGCAGAAAGCAGCTATGGCAAAGTCTTTTGTTCCTGTTCTGTGTGCTGTTGGAATATGCAGGTTTAACCTGGATTGTGAGTTTAGTATGTAGGATTGGTTGGACTTTTTTCAGAGGTTTCTGAAGTACTGACCCTTTACACTTTTGTAGATCATAGTTGACCATCTCAGCTCCTGTCTCCTTTCAGGTGACAGTAAGCCCAGGTTGTTGTAAAGGAGACAGTGGTGTGTGCATGCCTCTGTCACAGCCTAGTGCAAACCTTCAGATGCTAGTACATGTGCTTGTGACTTTTTGGAGAGTTGTTGCAGCCATCTTATAGACTTCACTGTCGAATTACAGCATGGGAAGTAACAGCTGTTTTTGTTCTTTGCGCTTGGGTGAGGCAATTCTGGATTCAATAGAGTGCTTCAAGTTTGATGCGTTGCTCTGGTAGTTTGTGTTATGTGGTTATTGAAGCTTTGTTTAGGGTCCAGCTATAGACCTAGGTATTTAAAGGTTTGAACTAATTCTAAAAGTGGTCTTGAGCATGGTTGTATCTGTAGCATTTGGTGAGGGAGGATTTTCAAAAGAAGGTCATAACCTTGGACTTACTGCAGTTCAGGCATATTTATTTGCATTCATTTGGAGTTGCCTAGATAAAGCTGTTGATAGTGTCTCAGCGAGGTCCTCAGCGTAGATGGTTGTATCGACCACATAAAAGGGTATTTTGGCATTTTGGCCAGAGCATACCGAGGGTAGCTTATTCACTAAAAAGGTTGAATAGGAGTGGCCCCAGGATGGAGCTTTGATGGAGTCTGAGAGTGAGATGGTTTGGAAGGGGAGACATCATCACTGACCTTTACAGTTTGCGACCTTTTAGTTAGGTAGGATTCTAGCCAAGATATCTCATTCTAATTCCAACCTAGCTTTTGCATTTTCTGGAGGAGGATGGTGTAGTCTATGGTGTCAAATGCTTTAGTGAGGTCGATAAATATTGCTCCTGTATCATGGCCACAGTCAATAGTGTAATTGCCATATAATTTGTCACATTTAAGAGTGTAGCACATATTGAGTGGTTCAGTTTGAATCCAGACTGTGCCTCTGTGAGTAGCCCAGTTTGGAAAATATCCGTTATCTGTTTGTGTACAAGCTTTTCCAAATGTCTGCTGTGAACAGGTAGCATGGATGTAGGGTGGTACTTGCTCATATCTAGACAGGGTCCCAAATTGAGAAGTGGGATGTTGATGGCAATTTTTGAGACTGTGGGTATCTGTTTTGTACAAAGGAGTAGGTTAAAAAGGGTTGTGATGGGGGTTGCTAGGTGAATTGCATCAGTTTTCTAATGTTTTTGGCTCAGTACCATCAAAACTGGCATTTTTCATAGTGCTGAGTACTTCTGGTATTACTGTCCGAGTATTTCTCTTGGTCCGGCTCTGTGAAAATGAAGGAATCATGCAGTGTAGATAAGGTTCCATGTCTCCTCGACAAGGTAAAACCAGTTACTAAACCATCCCATAGGCACTTTTAATACATTTAAACTGGGGCGGTCCAGACTTCAAAAGATAATCTTGATATGAAATAAGAAGTTATATAGCAGAACACACAGAAGGGTGAGCAGAGTGATGTTCTGGGGCGCCATGAAAGCCCACCTAAGGAGGCTGTGGCTCATACAGAAAGAGGTTAAGTAAGGAGAAAACAGGAACATTTGACACCGAGATCAAAATGTTAGAGAATACCCATGCAGCAGGTGGAATGCAGAAAAGCTATGAAAACTTATGGAATGCAAATACCAGCCGAATACAATATACTCCCAAAAGCCAGAAATGGCACTTTTCCAAATAAAATGATTATATTTTGAATCAGGTGAGAGAGGGGCCACATGTTAGGTTATCATTTGAAACATAGAAACAAAAGCTACTGTAGCAGCCATCTGCACACACACAAGGCAGCCTGTCACTAAACCAAAGGGAACAAATGATACAGTCCAAAGATGTGAAAGGATATTATACAGTATACAATTTTCACATTGAAATAAGCAAGTCTAGATGACTTCTTTAAAAATCATACCCTGCATATGGTGACTGAGGAGGACAGAATGCTTTTGGATAGACCACTACCAGAAAAATAAATAGGGGATGCTCTAAGTGACATGGTGACCAGCAAGTATCCTGGCCAGACGGGCTTCCAACTGGATTGTATAGGATGCATGAGAAACTGCTTCTTCCCCACTTGCTTGTAGCATATAAGGAAGAAAAGGATAATGAGTGCTCTACTAATGTCTATTAGAACATCCTTAATTAGTGTTATCCATAAACTGGGAAGATCCCCAACCAGCTGTGAAAATTATAGGCCAATAGCCTTAAAGGTAGACAACTAAATTTTGGTGAAAACCCTGGCCAAGAGGCTAGAGCATATCATTCCTAAGTTGATCTATAAGGACCAGGTGAGTTTTGTAAAGGGGCATCAGTCTGCAACTAGTTTCTTCAGATTACTGGCCCTGATGCAATCTTCTGGAGGGGACTCTGCCCATTCTGAGTGCTTTCCTTAGATGTGGAGAAGGCCTTCAACAAGATGGACTGGAAATAATTCCACTTTATCCTTGAAAGATACAGTTTTGGCCCACACACCTTGAAATGTCTAATTCCTCCATAATGAACGCAAGACCACAGTACAGACCAATGGCCATATCTTGGAATCTTTCCTGATTGAGAGATGTGTGAAGCAAGAATGCCCTATTACCCCCTTATTTGTCATATTAGCCGTAGTGGTGGAATCTGGATGGCAAACTCCAAGAACTGGAAGAAATTAAAGGCGTAGTAATTAGGGATAGAGCGCACAAAAAAGGAAAAACAGCTCAGTTGCTAATGAGCATGCAGGATAACAAGGGTGCATCCACAGAAGACAATATCAGCACAAGCTCAGCTGGCAATAAAAAACAAGGCTTCTGCGACAGAGCTCACAAAGTATTTTTATGTGCTAGTTACTCTTTATTAAAGTAGACCAAGAACACAGTATCCTGGCAGTGATGCATACTACTTCAGAGTTTGCAGAAATGTTTAGATGCAAAATCCATTGAACGAAACTGGAAACATTCTCCATTTACCATACTTGCCTTTTACAGATTTTCACCCATTGAGAATTTAATTGGTGACTGGTGTAGATAAAATACTTAAGGACTTAAGGACCTGGGCTAAGAAATAACCATAGGCCATGGCTGAGGGAAGTTTTACCTCGTTTTCTAAAAGATTTAATTTAATTTAGACAGGCGATGTTTGTAAAATGTATCCTTATTTTTATTCATTTATGTATTTAGTTATTGGATTTGGTTACAGGGTAAGAGTGCTGGGCAACATGGCCCCTTTACAAGCACAACCCAGACAGAAATAAACATATATATAATTTACAAGAACAGTACAAAACAAAATATACTTAAAAAAATTTACATCCGATAATGCTGTGCAAATATTGCTTAAATGTGCTCTAAATAATCTAGCAGCCTGAAAATATCTGATCTCAATGGGAATTATATTCCAAGTTTTAGGTACTGTAATGCACGTAAAGCTCATTTTTACCTATACATTAAAAGATCATCGGTCCCTATGGGGATGAGTTGAATGTTATGCCACTGCTGCATTATTTACTAGCTATGATACCACATGTAGTTAACAATAAAGTAGTTAACCATTGGGACAAAATAGTTAGATCCATGTTGCGGGGGGAAAAGAAACTCAGTTGAACCCTGGATAAACTCTGTACCCTACCAACAAAGGAAGGTATTAGTTTACAGTATGCTAGATGGTACTGTCTTTCCTTCAGATGAAGACATATGATGGCCTAGTTCTTTTTAGAGCCAGAATCCTACTCAACCTGCCTAAAAATAGAAAGTAAATTTAACCTACATCTCTCCCCAGCAGCCCTACCTACAACTCACACATGGAGGAAAACTGAGATGCCTTAGGCACAATACAATTTTCCTAGATCACTAATAACGTGCTGGCTGAATTCTTTAAGCAATAAGGCATGACTGAGTGTGTGTTATTATGGGATAAAGTACATCTGTATTCATCTGTGAAGTGTCATTATCCCACAGTTATGCGCGCCCTGGAGTGCCTTATTGCATATATTAAATGGCTCCTCTGATGTTTGCAAAATTGAGTAATGAGGTTCAGGAAAGTTCAGTATTTCTGACCCGTGCTGTTGTGATGGACTAATGCATACTTATGTGATCACACCTGACCAATTAGAGATATTGGATTCTGTTACCCCTTTTATAATAAAAGTTTACCTGAAACAATCAACCAAATCTTCCATGAGGAAGAACAGATAAATTATACACTGGAGAAAATGGAATGATAAGGGAATCTCCTGATTGGAGAGTTCTACCATCAGGGTATAATCAAGACCTTAACACAACTTAAAATAGTTTGTCCTCTCTGATACTTAATCTCTGGCACTACTGTATGTAAGCAATAAGACATGACTGGGTGTTGGTAGTACTGAGATATCCACACACCCAGGGGCGTGCGGTCTTATGCCTTCAGCCTCTGGCTGTGTGATTATTGCAGTACTACCAACACCCAGCCATGTCTTATTGCTTATATAAAATGGGCTCATAGTTAACTTTGAAAAAAGAACATTCTAAAAGTTTTCAAAGTCACAAAAAAATACTAAAACGTTGGAAAATAATGTAAAATAGTCCTTCCACAGATGTTTTTCACCTGTCAGTCATCTGTCTTTCTTCACATTCAATACATTGTGTGATTGTTTACCATGGAACAGAAGAATTCAAAGGTCTGCATTATTCCAGTAGTAGAATGTCTCTCCCCCCCCCCCACACTCGCACACAGAATGGTAACATGGAATACACAAATTCAACATTCTTCAGAGCTCAACTGGCATACAAAGAAAGACACACACACAGGCCTGAAGTGGAGCCAGAAGAAAAAATTACTCACCTTAGTAATGTTGTTTCTTCTAATGGAGTCTTGCTATATTATGACAATTGCAGTATGACCGCAGGTTAGAACTGCTCCGGGGGTGAAATAGTTAACTTTCCGTGCAGGCATGGAACTTAGAGCGTGAGCTCGGTTGAAAACTCTGTCTGTTGTGCTTCAAACGCAAACTGTCAGATCTTTACGAGCTAAAACTCACTAAGATTCTGTGTGGAAGCTGTAAACCTACACTAGCCAACTGGCTACTAACATAAACACTCATTTTTGGCCTAAAACAAAGACTCGAGTCAGGAGACCCAAAAATGCAAAAACACAACACCAATTCACCCAAAAAGGTAGGTGAAAAACAACAAGGTGGGCATCAAAAAAAGTGCCAACCCTGTACTGCCCACCCACATCCCCAAAACAGAGGTTCTGAGAGGGGCAGGCAGGGAGGGAGGGAGGTCATAATATAGCAAGACTCCATTAGAAGAAACAACATTGCTAAGGTGAGTAATTTTTCTTCAAACAACATGAAGTCTTGCTATATTATAATAATTACAGAACTACACAGCAGTACCCCCATGGAGGAGGGACAGAACCTACCTAGGAAATAGGCTCTGAAACACGGCTGTGCCAAGACCGAGCATCACTCCTAGCCTGGATGTCCAGGAGTAATGCTTAGTAAAAGTGTGAACTGTTTTTCAGGTAGCTGCTTGACATATTTCTAGAATAGGAATGTCTCTGGCAGCAGCCAGCGAACAGCTGTACCTCTGGTAGAGTGAGCCCTCAGGCCTGAGGGGGGAACTTTACCCAACTTCTCATAGCAGAATTGGATACAAGAGACAATCCACCTGACAATGGATCTTTTAGTGGCTGGCTTCCCTTTACCAACTTCGCCATAGGTGAGGAACAGTTGAAGGGAGTCAAACCTATGACCCTTGGTACGCCCTATGTAGTAACTAAGGGCTCTCTTCACATCTAGGCTGTGCAGCATCCTCTCCCCAGAGGAGGAGTGGTCAGTGAAGTACACTGGAAGTGAAATAGATTGATTAAGGTGGAAATCTGAAACCACCTTAGGCAGGAACTTTCTGTTAGTCCGAAAACCACCTTATCTCTGTGAAAAGAGATAAACTCCTGCTCCACTGACAACGCTTGTAATTCACTTATGCATCTGGCAGAGGTGATGGCTACCAAAAACACAGTTTTCCAAGTCAAGAACTTGAGCTCAGCTGAAGACAAGGGCTCAAAGGGGGGTTGCATAAGATGAGCAATGCAAACATTAAGATCCCAGGCAGGGGAAGGATCCCTGAATGGAGGGTTGGTGTGAAACAACCCCTTAAAAAACTTGGAAAATACAGGATGAGCTGAAAGGGAAGAGGATTTACCTGCTGAAATAAAAGCAGACACAGCTGCCAAGTGCACCTTCAGGGTAGCTGGTCTCAGCCCCAAAGAATTCAGGTGGACCATATAATCCAGGACTGTGGGTAGATCAGCAGAGACTGGGGAAATATGCTTTTCCGAGCACCATATGGAAAACCTTTTCCATTTGGAATTGTAAGTAGCCCTGGTGGAAGGCTTCCTTGCGGCCTTCAATATATCCATTACACCTTGGGAAAGGTGTAAATCAGCAAACTCTAACTCTTCAAGAACCAAGCCTTGAGATTGAGAGATTTGAGATTCGGGTACCAGACCCTTCCCTGGGCACAGGTTAATAGATTGTGATTCCTGGGAAGGGACAGGGGAGGATGGACTGCTAAGGACAGCAGGAGTGGATACCAGGGCTGTCTGGCCCAATCCGGAGCTATCAGAATGACTTTGCATGATTGGGATCTGATTTTGACTAGCACTTTGAACAGGAGAGGAAAGGGAGGGAAGGCATAGAGAAACTTCCCCTCCCAACTGAGGGCTAAGGCATCCAGGGGGAGTGAGCCCAACACTGGGGGCCTGCAGCAAAAAAGAGGAAGTTGGTGATTGTCTGGGGCTGCAAAAAGATCTATCTGCGGGGTGCCCCATCTGGCAAATACTACTCCCAAGACCAGGGGGATCCAGTGACCATTCGTGGTGGCCCTGGGAAATCCTGCTGAGAGCATCTGCCAGGACATTGTCCTTGCCTGGGAGGTGAACTGCCGTAAGGGAGGTGTTCAGGGAGTAAGCCAGAGACCACAACTTCATTGCTTCGGTGCACAAGGCCGTAGACCGAGTGCCCCCTTGCTTGTTGATGTACCACATTGTAGTGGTGTTGTCTGTTCTGACCTGAATACTCTTGTTCTGAACAGATTTGGAAAAGCTTGAAGTGCTAGAAAAACTGCTCTGAGCTCCAACAGGTTGATGTGGAGCAGAGATTCCTGGGGAGACCACAGACCCTGGGTGGTGAGGTCGCCCATGTGAGCTCCCCAGCCCAAGCGGGATGCATCTGTAGTAAGGATTAGAGAATGAGACTGAGTGAAAAAAGGAACCCCTTGTCTCAGGTTGCTCTGATCCTGCCACCACTGTAGGGCTTGTATCAGGGTTCGAGTTACTGGGATCAGCTTGGTAAGAGGATCCTTTCTTTGAGACCAAAAAGCTCTCAAATGGAACTGAATGTCCCTCATCTGAAATCTTGCTCCTTGCACAACTGCTGTGGAAGCAGCCATGTGTCCTAGGAGCTGCAGAAAATGCCTTGCTGGCCGGGAGACCTGCAGGGTAAATGAGGAAGCCAGGGAGACTAGGGTCTTTGCCTTGTGCAGGGAGGAAGGCCCTGGCTTCCTGTGTGTTCAGTTCTGTGCCTATGAAGGTAAGAAGCTGGACCGGCTCTAGAACTGACTTTGAGAGATTCAGAAGGAAACCTAGAGAGGTAAGCAGTTGCTGCGTTATCTGAAGGTGTAAATTGACCTGGTCTGGGGACTGACCTACTAAGAGCCAATTGTCCAGATAAGGAAAGATGGCAATCTTTTGCCTTCTTAGGTAGGCAACTGCTACAATCAGGCATTTGGTGAATACCCTTGGGGCAGAAGTGAGGCCGAAGGGCATTGCTCTGAACTGGTAGTGGCCTGAGGGCAGCTCGAACCTGAGGTACTTTCGATGGGAGCTTCTGATGGGAATATGGAAGTAGGCATCCTTGAGGTTCAGGGAAGCTAGCCAGTCCCCTGGCCTTAGAGAGGGTAGGATAATTCCCAGAGTCACCATTTTGAACTTTGGCTTTAAAAGGTGCTTGTTTAAATATCTGAGATCCAGGATGGGCCGCCATTCTCCTGTCTTTTTTGGGGTAAGGAAGTACCTGGAGTACAAACCTTTGCCCTGGTGTAGGGGGGAACCCTTTCCACAGCTCTGAGAGCCAGGAGGGTGGAGACCTCTGCCTCTAGGGCGAGTGCTTCTGATGGAGTTGCAGGTGGAAAAGATCTGGTTCTCAGCTTTGGAAATTTTTTGAAGCTGAGGACCAGTCCCTGGCTTACTATTTCCAGGACCCACTTGTCTGATGTTAAAGACTTCCAGTCCTGGACAAGTAAGCCAGCCTGCCTGGGTAGGAGAATCGGCCTGGCAATCCCATCAGGTGCCTGCTTGGCAGGGCTTTGGGCTGAGGGGTGGAAGCAGACTTGCTTGTACCCCGTCTGCCTCTCCCTCTAAAGAACCCACTCTGAGCATAGGCAGAGGAGGAAGCTTGAGCTTGGTAAAAAGGCCTATGAAAAGGCCTGCCCCTGCCTCTAGGAAGCTGCTTTTGAGGAGTGGCCTGCCTTTCCTTGGCCTGTGCACTCCTATAGGTGGTCCTATATTCATCCATTTTCTTCATGTAATTATCTGTTTGCTCCCCAAATAGAGAATTTCCCACAACAGGAAAATCCATGGCCTTAGACTGGGTATCCTGAGACAGGGTAGTATATCTGAGCCAAGCCATCCTGCAAAGTGTCACAGATGTAGCCATGACTCTTGATGAAACATCATTAGAGTCCACTGGAGCATGAAATTGCACCTTGGATGCCTCAATACCATCCATAGCCACCTGTTCCACTTCCCTGGCAAGCTGGTGAGGGACTTGTTTCGCTAGGGCCAGCACATTATCCCATCTGGATTTCTGGTACCTAGCAGCATAAGCCATATAATTTGCTTGTCTGAGTCCCAAAGATGCTGCCATGTACTGTTTCTTTGCCATAGCATCAATCTTCCTGGAGTCCTTCTCAGGGGGGTGTGAAGCTAGGGGAATATTAGCCTTGTCACAGGCTGCAGCCTGCACTACCCCCACATGGCTGCATTGTTGAGTGAGGAAATCAGTGTTGAGCCTGATAAGGTATACCTCTTGTCCATCCTTTTATCCACAGGAGGTATAGTGTGAGGAGTTTTAAAACTTTTACTGTCTGTTTCAAAAGATTTATGCAAAGGAATAGACAGTCTCCTAGACTCTGAAATATCCATCATTTCTACATAGTCTGGCTCCTCTTGGTCATCAACAGCTTCATCAACAGGGAGCTGGAGAGTTTCAGCAACTTTTTTATAAAACATGAAATGAGAAGGGACTCAGAAAGCCTTGGAGGAGAAACCCTAGAGGTCTATCTGGAGAGATGTCCGGATCAATGGGCACATCCAGATCTTCAAAACCATATTCACTCTCCTCATATTCCTCTTCCCCTCCCCGGTTCATAAAATCCTCAAAATCATAATCTTGAACCGGTGGAACCGGCCGAACCGAACACTTACCTGAAGATGTCGGTTCGGTCGGAACCGGAGAGAGAGAGACTGGACAATTTGAATTGCTTTAGCTATTTCCTCAGCAGTTGGGGAGAGAACTTTTGGCTCTACACTAGCTGACTTTCTAGTCCTTTTTGCTGGAACCGGCTTCTCAGAACCAGCTCTTCGTTTGCCCGAGGAAGTATCGCCCTGGTCAGAGGGCACTCCCTCCGGTTCGATTGGCACTGAACCGGGCTGGCCATCCGGGTCAGCTGACTTTTTGGTCTCCCTTTCCCTGAGCCTACCAACTCTCTTATCTATGGTGGCAGCAGGGAAATTGTGACAAATCTGGCAGTCTGAATTGAGGTGGTCAAACCCCAGACAATAGACACGTGGTGTGTGGGTCAGCCTTAGCAAAAGCTTCCCCACAAACACTACAGTGTTGAAACCCAGTGGGTCCGGTTTTTCTTTTGGGTTTCTCAGACATAATGCCAGCCTAACCAACTTGCCCGTTTATAGCAAACCGTAATGAAATCCGTTTTTTTTAGAACCGATGAGAACCGGGAACCACACTCTAAAAAAAGGACTAGTAGATTTTAAATACAACCTGATCGGTTCAAACCGAACCGATAAAGAATTACAAGTTCCACACAGAAAAAATAAATGTAAAACCTATCTATTACTTACATTACCACAGACAGAGCTTGACCGACCCGGTTATGCGGTTTAATTTCGGCTAAAAACCGAAAAATAATACTTTTAAACCGACAAAATGAACCGAGCAGAAGGAGAAATCTCCAGAGCGACTGTTCAGTGAGGCAGGGTAAAGAATCTGACAGTTTGCGTTTGAAGCACAACAGACAGAGTTTTCAACCGAGCTCGTGCTCTAAGTTCCATGCCTGCATGGAAAGTTAACTATTTCACCTCCGGAGCAGTTCTAACCTGCGGTCATACTGCAATTGTCATAATATAGCAATACTTCATGTTGTTTGAACTTCAATTTTGTCTGTTGCCAGGTATGGAGTAGGGAGTTCTCTGGCAAAGTGGTAGAGATAGGTGGGGGATTTTTCATGGCCATCAAAGAAACACAAGCAATGGAAACTCTGAATAGTACTTGATTTTTTTATATTTGTGCATGTGTGTAAGGGGGTTCTTGAGTGTAAATAACATTAAATCATTTACTTACTTTAATTTAATGGACTTCTATTTTTAGGGCCTAGTCGAAGTTTTTTTTTTATATATGAGTAAAGGCTGTAGCCATGTTGTGATGGAAACTAGGAAATAGATGGCATATGAATCCTGTGAGTTGCCCTGGTTGGCAGGGACTTTTTTAGGCAGTGATGGCACTTTCTTACTGCAATGGCTAGAACCAAGTCTCAGCCAATCAGGACACAGGGATTTCTTTACCCATTTTATATATCCAAATAAAAAATCTGGATTCAAGGTAGTGATTTACTAGTATTCAGAACATACAGCAAAGCAGTATAGTTTATTCTGTTTTGTTTTTTTATGAGTGGAGGAGGTCATGTCAGACGAGACTGATGAATTTCTTTGACTGGGTGACGAAAGACTTAGATCAGGGTGGAGCGGTGGACATGGCCTAGCTAGATTTCAGTAAGGCAGATTCAACACTATTGACATAGGAGACTAGTAGGCAAGTTGGGTAGCTTAGGCGTGGGTCCAAAGGTGGTAAACTGGATAAGAAATTGGTCAGGGGATAGGTGACAGAGGGTAGTGGTAAATGGAGTTCACTCTGAGGAAGGGAGGGTGAGCAGCGGGGTGCCTCAGGGATCAGTGCTGGGACCAGTCCTCTTTAATGTCTTTGTAATTGACATTGCAGAGGAGCTGGAAGAGAAGGTGTACCTCTTTGTGTATGACACCAAGATCTGCAATAGGTGAACACTCTGGGGGGGGGGGGTGGAAAGGATGAACAGAGACCTGAGAAAGCTAGAGGACTGGTCAAGGCTATGGCAGTTCTGTTTCAATGTGAAAAAGTGCAAAATAATGCACTTAGGGCACAGAAACCCAGGGCTGGAGTACACAATGGGTGGAGTGGTACTCGTGACTACCAAGAAGAAAAGAGACCTGGGGGTAATCATATCGGATGACTTGAAGGTGGCGAGACTGTGCATCATGGCAGTAGGGAGGGCAAGTGGGATGCTGGGGTGCATAGGGAGGGGTGTCACTAGCAGAAACAGTGTCAGTGGCTCAGTAGGTAGCACTCTTGCCTCTGAGGCCGGGAGATCAGAGGGCTGTGGGTTCAGTTCCCACATCTGGCACTTGGGTTAATAGCCCAGTACTGACACTGTAGATCAGGTATGGTCTGCAGGAGAGGGGTGCTGCACTTCTGAGGTGCCGTCCTTCGGATGAGACGTTAAACCGAGGTCCCATCTGCCTGGATTGGTGGTAGTTCAGGTGGATGTTAAAGATCCCATGGCACTTATCGAAAAGTGTAGGGGAATTTCCCCAGTGTCCTGGCCAAATTTCCCTCAAAAATACCACCAACGGCTTAATCTGGTTCAAAGTCAGTTGGCATTCATCTGTATCCCCCTTCCCCAGGTCGTGCCTGAAAATAGGCAGGATTTGTGTAGTGCACTTACCCGGTCAACAAAACTAAATAAATAAAGAGGGAGATGGTGTTGCTTCTGTACAGTTTGCTGGTAAGGCCCCACCCAGAGTCCTGTGTTCAGTTCTGGAGACCATATTTCCAGAAGGACATTGAGTGGAGACGTTCCAGAGGAGGGCAACAAAAATGGTGCAGTGTCTGCATCAAAAGCCCTATGAGGAGAGACTAGAGGACCTTAATATGTACACCCTGGAACAGAGGAGGGAGAGGGGGATATGACAGGCTTTTAAATACCTCACAGGGGTAACTAAGGTACAGGAAGGAAGTGTTTTTCAGAAGAAAAGGTGCTGAAGAACTAGGGGATGTGCTAAGCTGAAGGGGGTAGATTCAGGAGAGATGTGAGGATCTTCTTCACAGAAAAAGTGGTGGAGTCTTGCAACAGCCTTCAAGCAGAGGTGGTGGGGGCGAAAACAGTGGTGGAGTTCAAGAATGCATGGGATAAATACAAGGGAATCATAGTGGAAAGGAAGGGGAGGGAGAAAAAGATGTAGATCAGGTATGGTCTGCAGTAGTAAAGAAGGTAGGGGGGGACTAGGCAGACAGGATGGGCCAAGCAGTCCTTATCTGCCATCAGTTTCTATGAGTGCTCATATATTTCCTTCCAGTCTACCATGCTTTCTGTTCTTTCCATTGTTTGTTGTCCTACAGTTTTGTTTTGCTCAAGTTGCATGTCTTAAAAACAAAGCTGGTGCCTAAGTGTTCTGTACTGTCCTTCACTTGCTTAGACTGCCTATGTACAGTATGTACCACAAGAATAAAGCATAAATCCCTTCCAAAACAAAGTTACAGTATCTCCATTCCTGTTGCAAGTCCATTGACTTAATTTTCTTTTTAGTATTTTCACAGTTGAGGTGACATTATTATCAAATACATGCGTCCTTCACTAATCAAAGTCGGAGTTTAGTGTGTCTCAAAACATGGCATGTTGTGTTGTGTTTGTTTTTCCTGTTAGCAGTTAGTGTTTCCAGGTGCTGTGAGCATGCTGAGTTTATAAATACTGTATTCTGAGTTCCTGGTGTGTGTATGTATGTATGTATGTATGTATATCTTGTGGACTAATGAACTATTTCATTGACATGAAGAAAACCTTTATAAAAAGGAGTCAAATCTGTCTTTGTTTGAAAAAATGCATTCCCTAACATATAATGCTGCCATGCCGGACACCTGGATTCAGGAATAAACATAGGCCTCTTACAACAACAAAAACGAAAAGGGACCTGGCGGTAGTCATATCAGATGACTTAAAGGTGGGCAAGCAATGTGAGAGGGCAGTAAGCAGGGCTGGGGGATACTGGGATGCATAGGGAGAGGCATCACCAGTAGAAAACAGGAAGTTGTTATCCCTCTGTACAGACATCTGGTGAGACCCCATCTGGAGTACTGTGTGCAGTTCTGGAGACCCAGTCTCCGTAAGGACATAGACAAGATGGAAGCTGTCCAGAGGAGGGCAACTAAAATGGTGCAGGGTCTGCACCAGAAGACATATGAAGAGAGACTAAAGGAGCTTAATATGTATAGCCTCGAGGAAAGGAGGGAGAGGGGGGACATGATAGAAACTTTCAAGTACCTCAAGGGAATCAACAAAGTCCAAGAGGGTAGCATCTTTCAAAAAAAGAGGTGTGCAAGAAAAAGGGGCACAATTTGAAGATGGGGGGCAGCTCAGAGGTAATGTAAGGAAGTATTTTTTCACAGAGGGGGTCGTGGATGCATGGAACGACCTTCCGGAGGAGGTTGTGGAGTCAAAAACAGTGGTTGAATTCAAGCGTGCATGGGACAGTCATAAGGCAATTCTAGGGGATGGGGGTAGAAAGAAGTAGGCTGCTGGTTAACTAGGATCTGCAGCTTATCCATTAGGTAGGGAAATGGGCAGACTAGGTGGGCCAAGCGGTCCTTATCTTCCGTCAGATTCTATGTTCTATGTTTCTATGTTACTATACAGTTATGGAGGGCTTGCATATGGCGTGACCAGTTTCTCAAAGGAGTCATTTAACTCAGGACTCTGAGACTTAGTGCTAGTGGACCATATGAGGAGGGTTTTGGTGTCAGCCAGTGTGTATGCTGTAAGATTTTCTGCAAAGAAGAGTTTGCAAGGAACTTACCCTGTTGTAAGAAAAGTGAGTGGTGTTTAATTTGTGGAGTAGTAGTTTAAATTGGGCTAGCAGAGAAAGAGTGTGAGCTATAATAGACCTTAGGAGTTAAGACAAAGTATATTCATTTGGTGTATAAGGTGGTCTAATTTAAGCTAAGGGGCCAGCCAGGGGATTCTTGTTAAATTTAAGGTCCTAAACAATTTAGGGGTGGTGTGGTCATGTGAGTGCAAAATTGCCAGTGATTTAAAGAGCTGCTGACACCTCAAAGAAAACGTATAAAAATATAATATTTAGGTATGATTTAGCTTGCATTCCATATATATTATATAGATTTTTCCTTCCCATTATTTAATTAGTAAGGAAATGTGCATGAATACATGATCTTTCTCATTTACAGTTCATCTGTCTCTGTAGCTGACTCCCTACTTCATGTCATAATCCTCTGTTGTAACATCACAAACTGTTGCCATGGGAGTAGCTGCATTATGACCTCAAGCAGGGAGAAAGGAGGAGTGCATAACTAATGTGAAAAATAAGCTGGACTGTGCCTAAATATTATGTTTTGTGAAGGTTCTCTTAAAGCAGCAGTGCAATGAAAATGGGCTAAAATTTGACCTCACCTTTTTTCCTTCCCAATCAATGCCAGATGTCACCCAGTTTATTTTGGTGGTGAAATCTTCAGTTTCTGTTAACATTTAAGAATGTTATGAAAGTTTTAAAATAATTTTCTCAAGAAAAAAAAGATGGCTGCCTCATTTTTGCATATAAATAATACTGATGACCTGAGGACGGTAAGAATCCAGACAAAAATGTGAATGTACGGAACACAGCATAGAAAGCATCCAGAAATCCCAAATCAACAGTTCTGCCAATATTTTTCATAACCATAGCAGAAAATTAGCTTTTTGGAATAACTTTTTTCATTGCACTGCTGCTTTAATGGCATCAGCTGCTCTTTAAGTTCCAGCTGAAATAGATTGCTTGAAGCCAGGGCTGAGGAAAATAGTTTTAACTAGGAGATGGGGTTTAGTGCCTTTGTAAATCAGACGCCATCTGGAGAACTTTGTCCAGTTCTGGAGACCTCGGGCACGATTTTATCAAGTCTTGTGGTCGCCACAGGGCACTTGCAGCAAGGTGTGTGAAACAAGTGGTAATTTGCGTCATACATTGCGGCAAATGGGATTTTCAAAGTAATTTGACGCACATACCCTTCAGTGAGTCCAAAAACAGTATGCAGGAAGTTAGACCAGGTTCTCCCTGGTCTAAGTTTGCATCCGTGGGGAACCCACTTTTTTGTGGGACTTGTGCAAGGTGCTGTAAAATAGGGAAACCATCACAACTGCGTCAGCCCTTCTAAAATTGGACCACATTGCATCCAAGGGGCTTGAGCATAACTTCATCCCACTTTGTGGTGGACGCAAGCCATGTGGTCACTTTCTAAAATCAGGCCCCACATCTCAGAAGTGACATAGACAGGATAGAGGCTGTCCAGAGGAGGGCAACTAAAATGATACAGGGGCTGCATCAGAAGCCCTACGAGACTAGACTGAGGGATCTCAATACTTACAGCTTGGAAGACAGGTGAACGAGAGTGGATCTGCTAGAGACCTACAAACACCTCACAGGTGTGAATAAGGTACAGGAGGGAAGTATTTTTCAGAAGAGAAGATGCTGAGAACAAGGGGGCATGCAATGAAGCTGGAAGGGGGGGATTGAGGAGGGATGTGAGGAAGGACTTCTTCACTGAAAGAGTGGTGGACATCTGGAACAGTCTACCAGCGGAGGTGGTGGGGAGTGAAAACAGTGGCAGTCTTCAAGCATGCATGGGATAGGCACAAAGGAATTATGATAGGAAAAGAGGGGAGGGGGGAAGTATCCAGAGATCAGGCAGGGTCTACAGTGACAGTATAGGCAGGCACAAAATGGGCAGACTGGATGGGCCAAGTGGTCCTTATCAGCTGACAAATTGTATGTTTCTGTGTTTCAAGTGAACCACTGACAAGTGGTCCCAGTGAAAGTTCCAAGGCAAATAGCTGGTTATAAGGGGTGTGGACCAGGTAGCTAAAAGTTGATCTTAGAGGGTATCTCCATAGAGCTAGATACATTAGACTGTAAGTAGTCAGCCTCAGAACCTTGCAGGATGGTTTTGCAGTAACTGGGCCACTCACATCGATGTGATGGAACAAGAGATTAAAAGTGGGAGTTGGCTGTGGACCCTGTTCTAGGAGAGTTGGGAGGACAGACAGAACAGATTGGAGGACCTCAACTTGCACACCCTGTAGGAGAGGAGAGAGACCTTCAGATATCTCAAGGGCATAAATAAGGTACAGGAGAGCAGCATCTTTCAGAAAAAAGAGATGTTCTAGAACAAGGGGTCATGACATGAGGCTGGACGGGGTAGACTGAGGGGTAGCGGGAGGAAGTATTTCTTCACAGAAAGGGTGGTCGATGCATGGAGCAGCCTCCCAGCAGAGGTGATGGGGGCAAACTGGGTAGGGGAATTCAAAAATGCGTGGCATTTGCATAGGGTACCCTAGCAATAGGTAGGAGAACAAAGCCAGAGATCAAATAGGGTCTTTGATTTTTCCAGCACATAGGGAAAATGGGCAGACTAGGTGGACCTGATGGTCCTTATCTGCCATCGTATTCTAAGTATCTGTGTATCAGCTAACCTAAACCAGAAAAGGTAATTTATTTAATTTCATACTTAAAGGGTCTGTCTGAGTGAGTAGGCAGAAGTAAGTGCTTTTGGGTCAGTGTTTTTGCAGCTGTTCCTCAAATTTTTGTAAAGCTTGTTAACCGTGGAGGGGAACCTAACTGGGAGAATATCTGCAGTCTCTTGCTGGTTGAGTGGTTAACTACAGCGTGTGAAACGGGTGTCTGATTGGGGGAGGAGCTGAAGCAGACTTAGAAGGTGCACGAGGTGAAAAGGGTGAGTTAGCTGTGTGCCCTGTTGTGGGAAAGCAGAGAGGAAGGAGAGACTAGGCCAGATAACTTAAAAAAAAAAAAAGTAATTTTTTTCATTTCATACATAACAGGCTTCTGTGAATGAGTAAATGAGTAGGCAGAAGTAAGTGATTTGGGGTTAGTGTTTTGGGACAGTTCTTTAAGTTTTGGTAGCACTGATTAGCCAGGGAAGGGAACCTACCTGGAATAATATTTGCAGTATTTTGCAGGTTGAGTGGTTAGTTACAATCCTTGAAACAGGTGTCTGGGGAGGAGCTGAAGCAGATTTAGGGGAGACGGGAGATTTAAGGCCCACACCTGCAAGTGCCCCATCTTATGGCATCTCATCGTGTGAGTGTCGGAGTATTAGTATGGTATCTGCCTAAGGGACATCCACAGGTAAGTCTGCAGTACCTCATGGAATTATGGTAGGTTTCATAGGTTCTGATACAAGCTTATTGGGCAAGAGCCCAAGCAAAGCTCACCCCTATACCAGGGGATATCCTAATAAGCATCCTTTTTTACAGTAATCATCCAGACTGTTCTTAAACTCCACCATACTGCTACTTCCTATCGCGTCACTTTGTAAACTGTTCTACGACTCTCTGACTAAACCATCTAGTCCTGCGCTTTAATGGTACATATTTCAAACAACATGAAGTTTTGCTGTATTCTGACGATATGCAGTTAGACCGACCAGTTCAACTGCCCCAGAGAACAAAGAGTTAACGCTCTGCAAACGCATAGAACATTGAACTTGAGCTCGGTTTTCAAACCACTTTCCTCGGTACGTTCTAGTAACTGATCAGATTGTTTACTCTGCTCACCAGTGAAGACGCCTCGGAGATTTCTCCTTGCTGCCTTTGGTCTAGCTGAGTTTCGTCGGTTCAATTTCAACCGCTTTGTTATTTTATTTTAAGTGTTCGGTTTCCAATCAGTTCCGAGACCATGATGGGACTGAACTTCTATTTTCCCCTTTTTTTCTGTAAATTTAATTGTATTGGGATCCAGTGCAAAGTCCTGACCAGAACCTGGGACTCTCGGTTCATTTTGGCTGGTGCTAAACCGTTGGCCAGTTCAGACTTTGTTTCTCTGTTAACCGGCCTAACTAAGCCTTCAGGGGTAATTTTCTTAATTTCTTTATTTCTTTATCCTGGCCAAACTAAGCTACTCTGGATAAAGTAAATATTTGTTTCTTGCCTAACCAGCTTAAATAAGCCACTGGGTTAAGCTCCAAATTTTAGGGTTATGTCACAGAAACCCAAGAGAAAAAACGGTCTCATGGGGTTTCAGCGTTGTACCGAGTGTGGGGAGCAATTTGCAAAAGCTGATCCACATCTGGCTTGTCTGTACTGTTTGGGTTTTAACCACTTACAGGCTGTGATATTTGGAAGAATTTCCCTCAGTCTACTTTAGACAGGCATATCAGTAAACTGAAGGAAAAAATGGATAAGACTGCTGAGGCCGGTTCCTGTTCAACCGAACCCTTGGATCTGACAATCGACCTCTCAAGCCAGGGTGAACCGTTGATGGGTAAATGACGTCCGGAGTCGGCTTCTGAACCCGCACCGATAAAGAGAGCCAAACGCTCTGGTTCGGAACCGCATAAATAATCGGTCTCGGTTCCAACCGTGGATGAAATTACAAAAGCCATCTGAATAGTGCAGTCTTTGTAATCTGGGTTTGGCGAACCATCGCAGGTATTGTCTGGGCAGCCAGCGGTTCCGGATACTGGTTCAACTCCTTCAGAACACATTGATCCTGAGGAGTATTATTTTTCTGACTATGAGGAGGAGGAACAGTCTAGGGAGGTCAAATCATGGAAAGCCATGTGTGCAAATGCCAGAAGCCTTAGCAACAAGATGGAAGATCTGGAGGCTGTCATGGTACAGTCAGACCTGGACATTGTGGCCATCACTGAAACCTGGTGTAATGATAACCACGACTGGGAGATGGCCATACCTGGCTACAACATATTCAGAAGAGACAGAGCAGGCAGGAAGGGAGGAGGAGGTGGCACTGTATGTGAAAAATGACATAAGGGCCACAGAGATCCAGGAGGAACAAAATGGGGAGAGATACTGTGGGTTAAGCTGGAAAGGAAAATGGGGACAGCCATCCGCACAGGTGTGGTCTATAGACCACCAGCCCAGGAGGAAGAAACAGATAGGGAGCTGATGCTAGCCATCCAAAGGATGGCAGACAAGGGTGAGGTAGTACTGGTTGGAGACTTCAATATTCCAGACGTGGACTGGAGCATCCCAGCAGCAGCATCAACTAGGAGCAGATTTATCCTGGACTCCCTTCAGGGTGCCATCCTCAAGCAACTGGTCATGGAACCAACTCGGCAGAAGGCAATACTGGACCTTGTGCTCACAAACAGGGACAGTGTGATGGGGGTAACAGTGGGGGAGCACCTGGGAAACAGTGACCACCGGTCATTGTGGTTTGAAATCACAGAAAGAGCAGAACCAAACCACACAAAACACGTATCCTGGATTTTAGGGGGAGACTTTGGGAAAATGGGAGATACTTGAAAGAGGCATTAAGGGAATGGGACAGGAATCAGGGTTGAGGAACAGTGGGCAGTATTTAAATGGGGATTACAAGAACAACAGAATTATGCATTATGCAGGTTAGCAAGAGGAAAAGGAAGAGGAGACCATTATGGTTTCCAAAGAGGTAGCAAAGAAAGTGAAAGCCAAAAGATTACATTCAGGCAATACAAAAAGACACAGGCAGAAGGGGATAGGGAGAAGTACCAGGAGAAGCAAAGGGAGGCAGGGAGGTCAGTAAGGGAAGCCAAAGCTCAGACAGAAGAACACATTGCAAAATAAGTGGGTAGAGGGGACAAAACCTTTTACAGGTACATAAGTGAAAAAAGAAAGACAAAGGGAGGGATAGTGAGACTGAAGGGGGAGGATGGGGGCCGCATGGAGGACGACAACAGTAAAGCTGACACATTGAACAGGTATTTCTGCTCAGTCTTTACTGAGGAAGAGGAGGGTAATGGGTCTGAAGGGAGTACAAGGGGTGAGAATGGTGCAGAAATGGACACAAGTCCCTTTGCACGAGAAGGGTCCTGAAGGAACTGGAAGTAATAAGAGTTGATAAAGCAATGGGGCCAGATGGGGTCACTCCAGGGTCCTTAAAGAACTAAGAGAGGTGGTGGCTGAACCTCTGGCTATCCTGTTTAGCCGATCACTGGAAACAGGGAGGTACCCAAAGACTGGAGGACAGCAGATGTAGTCCCCTTATACAAAAGTGGGAACAAAGAGGAAGCAGGAACTACAGACCAGTCAGCCTCACCTCGGTAGTGGGTAAGATCATGAAGCACTACTGAAGGAGAGATTGGTGGAACATCTGGTTGTCAATGGACTACAGTACCCAAGGCAGCATGGTTTCACCAGGGGGAGGTCATGTCAGACCAACCTCGTTGAATTTTCTGACTGGGTGACTAGGGAGGTGGATCAGGGGAAGGCAGTGGACATGGCCTATTTGGACTTCAGCAAGGCCTTGTGCCACATAGAAGACTATTACACAAACTGGAGAATATGGGTGTGGGCAGGACAGTAGTGTGGTGGGTAGGTAACTGGCTGGGTGGCAGGATACAGAGGGTGGTGGTAAATGGCTGTCACTCCACAGAGGGAGAAGAGTGACCAGTGGGGTACCACAGGGATCAGTGCTGGGACCGGTCCTATTCAACATCTTTATCAGTGACATTAGCCAGGACCTAGAGGCAGAATTTCACTGTTTGCTGATGACACAAAGCTCTGTAACAGAGTAGACACACCAGAGGGTGTAGACAGAATGAGAAGCGACCTGCAGAAACTTGAAGAATGGTCAGGGGTTTGAGTTGAAATTCAATGCAAAGAAGTGCAAGATAATGCATATGGGGCACAAAAACCCTGGCACAATATATCAGTTGGGGGTGAGGATATAGCATGCACCAAGCAGGAAAGGGATCTTGGGGTTGTCATCTCTGATGACGCCAAGGTAGGGAAACAGTGTGACAAGGCAGCAGGTAAAGCAAATAGGATGCTGGGATGTATAGGCAGGGCATCATCAGCAGGAAAAGGAGGGTCATAATTCCGGCTCATACAAGACACTAGTGAGGCCCCACCTGAGTACAGTGTACAGTTCTGAAGACCATACCTACGTAAGGACATAGACAGGGTAGAGAAGGTTCAGAGGGGGCAACAAAGATGGTGCATGGATTGCATCACAAGTCCTATGAAGACAGGTTGAAGGAACTGAACATGTACTCCCTGGAGGAGAGGAGGGAGAGAGGGGATATGATAGAGACATACAAGTATCTTACAGGGAGGAACAGGGTGCAGGAAAACACTATTTTTAAGCAAAAAAGATGTTCCAGGACAAGAGGGCATGGGATGAAGTTGGAGGGAGGACGATTCAGAGGAAACATGAGAAAGAATTTCTTCACAGAACGGGTGGTGGACAAGTGGAACACCCTGCCAGAGGAAGTGGTGGGGGCTGAAACAATCACGGGATTTAAGAATGCATGGGATAGACATAAAGGAATTCTGGAGGTCAGGGGTAAAGGGCAACAGACTTCTAGGAAAACAAACTGAACTTACAAGCTCAAATGGGCAGACTGGGTGGGCCATAGGCCCTTATCTGCCGACACTGTCTATGTATCTATGTAACAGGATGAAGGGGAACTCATTGACCCTGAGGTCTCCCCTGATCATCCTCAGTATGAATCCCCTCCCAGGCCTGTTTCTGAGGCTACATCCCCATTTGCTTTTATGGCTGAGACCCTGCAGCTCTCTGTACAAGAGGCCAGGCAGGAGGATGATGAGGAAGAGGATTACAGGGAGATGATGGATCTTTCTGTATCCAAGGGGCTTTCGATTCCCATTCATATGTCCCCTAAGAAGCAGACTTTAAAGATCCTCCAAACCCCTAGTTCTGTCCCTCCTTTAGATAAGAAGATGGACAGGAAGTACTTTTTGGCTGGCGATGGTACTGGCTTTTTAACCAGCCATTGTAGCCATGTAGGGGTGGTTCAGACTGCAGCCTGTGAGAAGGCTGGCATCCCCCTGGCCTCTCTCCCCCCCCCCCCCGACAACGATTCCAGGAAGGTGAATTCTCTTGCCAAGAAAGGGTACCTGGCATCTTCCTTGGGTATCAGGCAAGCCTCTTATATGGCTTTTGCCTCCAGGTATCAAAAGTCCCTTTGGGAAGCTGTGGAAGAGTTGGCTAAAAAGGCCCCTCCTGAGCTTTCTGCTGATCTTCAGGAGCTGGTCAGCAAGGGGGTACAGCATCAAAGTCCCAGTTCCACATGGCTGTGGACTCCAATGATGCAGTTTCCAGGGTTATTGTGTCTGCTGTATCCCTCAGGCGTTTTTCCTGGCTCAGGTGTACTACCCTGTCCCAGGATACGCAGAATAATGCCATGGATTTTCCCCTTGTCCAGAACTCACTGTTTGGGGAACAGACTGAGGCATACATGAAGAAAATTAATGAGTATAGAGTGGCATACAGGAGTGCTTCAGCAAAAGAGAAAGCTGCCACTCCTCAGAAGCAGCAGGGCAGGGGCAGACCTGACCCCAGACCTTTCCACCAGGCCCAAGCTTTTCCCTCTTACCAGCAACCCAGGGGGTTCTGTAGAGGGAAGGGCAGGAGGGGTGCTGGCAGGGCCGCCTCCACCCCTCCAGTCTGCTACCCCAGCAAAACAGACACCCTGAGAGCTCTGTTCGGGCCGCCTCCCCTTACCCTGTTGGGAGCAGGCTGACCTATTATCTCCAGGCTTGGCATTCCATCACTTCAGACAAATGGGTCCTGGAGATAGTAGCTCAGGGTCTTGCTCTCACTTTCAAGGTTCCCCCAAAACTGTCAGCAAGAGTTTTCAGACCTTCCAGCACTGTAGAAACAGCCCTGCTGGAGGCAGAGGTTTCCCACTCTTCTTCATTCAAGGGCAGTGGAGCCTGTGCCCCATCAGCACAGAGGCAAAGGACTATACTCATGGTACTTCCTGGCACCAAAGAAAAATGGGGAGTGGCGGCCCATTCTGGATCTCAGATTCCTAAACAGGCATCTTACAAAGCCAAAATTCAAAATGACAACCCTGGCTACCATTCTACCTACTCTCAAGCAAGGGGACTGGTTGGCATCTCTAGACATAAAGGATGCTTACTTCCACATCCCTATTAGACAGTCTCACAGAAAAAATCTCAGATTTCGACTGCCTTCAAGTCACTACCAATTCAGGGCTATGCCCTTCAGCCTGACATCTGCACCAAGAGTGTTTACAAAATGTCTTGCAGTAGTGGTGGCACTCCTCAGAAGGCAAGGGGTTTCAGTTTACCCCTATCTGGATGACTGGCTGTTGGTGGGTCAGTCCCCCCAACAGGTCACAGAAGCCCTAAAACTCACTCAGGATACTCTTCACTCTCTGGGGTTTTTGGTAAATCATCAAAAGTCTGTCTTGACCCCAGTACAAATACTAGACTTCATAGGGGCAGAGCTGAATACCATTCAGGCAAGGGCCGTCTTGTCTTCTGCAAGGGCACAGACCCTCATATATTTGGCAAAGTCCTTCCATGTTCAAGTTCTTTGTCCAACAAGATACTTCCTGCAGCTCCTAGGACACATGGCCTCCACCACAGCTGTGGTTCTGGGGGCCAGGTTCCAGATGAGGGACATTCAGTTCCACCTGAGATCCTTTTGGTCTCAGGAAAAAGGATCCTCTGTCCAAACTGATTCCAGTATCTCCCACCCTTCTGTTAGCTCTTCAGTGGTGGCAGGAGATGGACAACCTTAGAGTGGGGGTTCCCTTTCTCCCTCAGGCACTCTCTCTGGTGCTGACAACGGATGCTTCTCTTCTAGGCTGGGGTGCCTACCTAGGGGATCACACAACACACGGTGCGTGGCTCCCTCAGGAATCTCTTGCACATCAGTCTTCTGGAGCTTAGGGCAGTGTTACTGGCTATTCAGGAGTTTGCCAGTCTCTTACAGGGCAAGGTGGTGCAGGTCAGGACAGACAATACCACCACCATGTACTACATCAACAAGCAGGGGGGGAACAAGATCCTCTCTGCTGTGCACAGAGTCCATGAAGATTTGGAAACTGGCATATTCTCTCAACATGTCACTGTTAGCAGTTCACTTGCCAGGCAAGGACAATGTACTGGCAGATGCTCTCTGCAGGATCAGCCAGGGCCATCCCGAATGGACTCTGAACAGGCAGGTTCTTCTCTCAGTTTTCAGGAGATGGGGGGGTTCCAGAGATAGATCTCTTCGCAGCCCCAGACAATCACCAGTTACCACTGTATTGTTGCCGGCCCCCACTCCAGGGCCCAGTGCCACTGGATGCTCTCCTTCTGGACTGGTCAAACAGGTTCCTTTATGCCTTCCCCCTGTTCCTCTGATAGCCAGAGTCTTGGTCAAGTTGAGGTCTCAATCTGCCACAATGATTCTCATAGCCCCAGACTGGGCCAGACAGCCATGGTACTAGATGTTGCTGTCACTATTAGGGACCAGGCCAATTTCTCTACCCAGGAGATACAACCTGCTGACATCTTCTCAGGGCAGGATAATGTACCCCAGTCTTCAGTCCCTTCACCTCAGGGCTTGGCTCTTGAAGACTTAGAATATGCAGATTTACAACTGTATCAATCTGTCTTGGATATTCTGAGGGGTTCCAGAAAACCTACTACCAGAAAAACCTATTCCTCTAAGTGGAGAAGATTTTCTATTTGGTGCACCCAGAAGGATCTGGATCCACAGCAAGCTGGATTACCAGAACTCCTGGACTATCTGGTCCACCTGCAGTCTCTGCATTTACAGTTATCTACCCTGAAGGTGCACCTCTATGCTATCTCTACTTATCTTTCAGCAGGGAAGGCTTCTCTGGCAGCACACCCAACTTTCAAGAAGTTTTTCAAAGGGTTGTTGCATCTTCATCCCCCACACATGGGACCTGAACATATGCATAGGTCAACTTATGCAGCCTCCTTTCGAACCTATGTTTTTTTCAGAACTAAAGTTTCTCACTTGGAAAACTGTTTTTCTAGTGGCGATCACCTCTGCTAGAAGAATCAGTGAACTTCAGGCCTTGTCTGTGGAGCCCAACAATATCACACCCCACAGGGATAAGATCGTGCTCCGAAGTTCCTCTGTAAGGTGGTTTCAGATTTTCATTTTAACCAGTCCATTACCTTGCCTGTATTCTTCTCAGATCACTCTAGTTCAGGTAAACGCAGGCTGCATAGCCTGGATGTGAAGAGAGCTATTAGCTATTACATGGACAAGACAAAGGAGCTAAGAAAGGATTGTTCCCAACTTTTTCTTACCTATGGTGAAGTTGGTCAGGCCAGCTGCAAAGAGGACTATAGCCAGATGGATTGTGGCCTGTGTCCAGTTCTGCTACAGTAAGTTAGGTAAGGACCCACCAGCAGGTCTAAGGGCCCACTCTACCAGAGGCACTGCTGCCTCCCTGGTGGCTGCCAGGGAAGTCCCCTTGCTTGAGATACGTAAGGCTGCCACCTGGAAGTCTGTCCATGCATTCACTAAACACTACAGCTTGGATATTCAGGCTAGGAGTGATGCCAGGTTTGGCACAGCAGTACTGCAGAGCCTATTCCCCAAATAGGTTCTGTGCCCACCTCCAAGGGGCACTGCTTGGTAGTCAGTATATTGTCAGAATACAGCAAGACTTCATGTTGTTTGAAGAAAAAATTACCATAGTAATGTTGTTTCTTCTGATGGAGTCTTGCTGTATTCTGACCTCCCACCCTACCTCCTCTTCAGAACTTGGGAAGGGTGGCTCTCCTGCAGCAACTTCATGACTTAAACCATTAGTAGGTGTTGGTTTTCTTTGGGTATCTGTGACTTGAGTCTTATACATGCCTTTTTTTTGTGTGTGCGTGTTTTGCTTATGTTGCCCCTGTAGAGGACCTCTTTAGGCTTAGTTGTGGCCATTACATACATATCTATATACTGTATGTATATATGTGTGTGTATGTATGTGTATGTGTGTGTGTGTATATATATATATATATATATATATATATTTATATATGTATATATCTATCTAGTTAAGCTTCATAGAATCTGATCAGTTACTAGAATGTACCGAGGACAGTGGTTTGAAAGCCGAGCTAGAGCTCAACGTTCTATGCATTTGCATAGAGTTAACTCTTTGTTCTCCGGGGCAGTTGAACCGGTCGGTCTAACTGCATATTGTCAGAATACAGCAAGACTCCATTATAAGAAACAACATTACTATGGTAAGTAATTTTTTCATCTTTTACTACAGTTGTCGTACAAGGGATCCTAGAGATACCATATCTGGGGTAACATAATATAGCAATTCATAGTGCTTAACTGTGCAACCGTGTAAATTCTGTAGCTAATTCCCTGTATAAGGAAGGATGTGATAAGGCGTAACTAAAGAGTTTCAGGCAGACTATACACAGTACGGTTAGTACCAGGAAGTTATAGCATTACAAATAATATTCAAGTAGGTACTGTGTACAGGGATGAGCAGACAGCATAGAACACAGGTACAGTGGGAAAATAATTAGCTGCGGGGATTGTGAGGTGCTCATCTCCTGGGTTACTGTCTGGAGAAGGGCACACTGCCCCATATGCAGATCTGTGGTGCTCGAAGCACAGCTGGTAGCACTAGCAGCAAGAGAGGAGATACCCCTGCTGTATCACTGGCTGAGCTGGAGCACACAGGCACACCCCCACTCCCCCAGAGGCCCAACTGTCTGGGGGGTTTGAGGGTAGTAGGGAGATGGAGTGGTAGGAGCAGTCACAAGATGGTTTTCCAAGCTTGCCACATCCCAAGAGCAAGTCAGTTTGCATCCTGAGGGGGCGCTCTTGAGTCATTCAGGAGGACTGAGCAAGACTACTTGGTGGCACCTACTGGTGAAGGTAGGAGGAAGGTCGCGAGGAGTATTCTAGTTGTGAGGACTCTATTATTAGAAGGATGGAGACGGTGGTAGGAGGTGGGGGGAAACGGGGGTAGCAGGGGTGGTCAGATGCTTTCCTGAACCTTAGCCATCCAGGATATAAATAAACAGAGATGATGGTAAAGGATGTTGTGTTGGAGCTGGGGATGTTGATACACTTGGGTACTAGTGATCTAACGACTCAGTCTACGGAGGCAGTGAAGCACAATGATCAAAGGCTGGGGTACAGTTTGAAGGAACACTTGGCTTCCCTGGCCATTTCCGAGGTCCTTGTGTGGAGCAGGGAGAATGGAAGAATAGGGAGAAAATGTATAGCACAAAAACAGCTTGGAGTTGAGACCAGTTCTTTATTTCCTGGCTCTTGTTCCATTCTCTCTTCCCTTTCCGAAATAGGCTCATCACCCTTTTTATCCATTGTCCCAAAAGGCTGAGTAGAGGTAGGGGCTACCAGAAGAGACTTTGTTATAGAGGTTTTTTTTCCCAGGGGTTTATCTCCTAATGGGGGCCTGTTCTACAGAGTCAGTTTCTGCAGTCTCTTTCTGAGTCTGAGCTGGAATGGGGGGAGGTGTGGTAGTTGGGTGAGTGGATCTGGAGCTCCCAGCTGGAGCTTCTTTTTTCCAGCTGCACCCTGCTGGTCAGCTGTTCATCTGTTCTGCCTGTTCTGAGAGGCTCAGTGGCAATTACAAAATGAATGTCCCCGCTCTTCACATATGTTACAGTAGAATGGATTTGGGCACTGTGAACTACTGTGACTATACCCTAAGCAAAGTTCACACCACTGCAGTCACAGGCTTTTCTTCAGTGTGTTTGAGACCCACACTTGTGGCAGGTACAAGGCTGCCTTGATAGAAACGCAAACCTCTGTCCTTACCTTGAAAAGAAACCTACCAGGGAGCTGCATGAGGCCACTTCAGGGTATTAGTATTGTAAGGCAGTTCTCAGAATTTCCACCCTGCTGTCCATACTCCCTCTGAGTCAAGTATGGGTATGGGGCAGGGAATATTTTACCTGGTATAGTGTAGCAAAAAACTACACAGTTTTCATTAACTGCTACACTAAATTTTTTCTGTATAGCAGTCACTTACTACGCATCTGAGTTTGCCCATAAGTGGTTGTAAAACTGCTTTACACAAAGTTACTAGCAAAGTTATGCATACTTTTCCTACTGCTGTTGCAGTTGCTACATGAACATTTTTTTTTAATAAAATTTTCGCTACTGGGAGGGGGCTCAAGAATGTCACATTATTGTTTTAATTGATAAGCTACATCCTGTACATTCACGCCTTCATTTCTTAAAATGGTCGCTACTTTTATTGCTGGGTTTTGTGAGTGGAATGCCTACAAAAGGGGTCCATAATGGAGAGTTTTATAGTAGCTTATATTGGGACCAGAATCTTTTTTTAAAGGAGATAGGAAATTATTTTTACATAGTTAACTGCCCTTCCATCTTCCATTCCATGCCAGTTATGTATTCTGATATGCTTTGATGATTTTGTGATAAATAAATAATCTAGCTTTGGAGTGCACACGGATCTACACTGAGCAGCTACTGCTCTATCTTTTCATATTTCTCAGACATTCAGTGACATCAGAAACTCCCATTCTATGCTATTCATCTGAATGGCCTGGAAAGGTGTTTGTGATGTCATAGAATGTTCAGGCAGTATGAAAAGAGAGAGCAGCAACTGATGAGGAGAAAGGGATTCAGGGTCCTTAAAAAGGCAACAAAATTAGATTATTAATTTAACAAAAAGGGTCAAAAACAAATAACAATACTGGGTAACTAGAGGGCTTCTAGAGGTGTAAAAATTGTTTCCTATCACCTTTAACACTTTCACTGTTTTGAAAAAGACATCAGAAACATTGTCTCCAGGAGCATGAGTCAAGGCATATAATTCATAACAAAAAAACTTTTGAGTCCCTATGATATACACTTAGTCGGGTGGCAACTTCAGCCCCCCTTTATATCTCAGTCGAACAGCATTACATCAAAGTATTTGTGGATCTTCTTCGAGGGCATCTCTTGCAGCAAGTAATACTTTTGGGTATCCACCAGAGGGTGCTCTCGTCGATGGCAGCTTTCACTAGCAGTGTTGACTGGGGGCCGCCCACAATGACATCACTACATTTGTCTCTATAAATACGTGGGCAGCCCTAGCAGCCTCAGTTCTTTTTCCCGTTGTCTCCCAGCTTGCTGCACGAGTAGCTTTCGCTTCAGTGTATCAACGTGGAAATCAGAGTTGAAACGGGTATCGGTTTATTTTCTTTTTTTCCTCTCTGTATGTCTAATTTGGATTTGTTATTTCGTAAGTGCCCTTGTGGCAGAAAAATCTACCGATACAATTCTCACTCCATTTGTGTTAATTGTCTAGGGCTGCCTATAACGTTTCCTCCTGTGCCCACTGCCAGGACTTCAGTCAAGCCACCCATCATCGACGCCTGCAAGAACTTGACTCGTATCTAATGGAACAGAAGACTGCTGTCCCCAAGCAGGAGGTTTGTTCCTGTCCTCCGTCGATGGCACTGCAGGCCTCCCAGTCCTCCCACAAACATTCTGCAAAAACACAAACACAGAGAGAAAGACAAATCTTCTTCTGAAGGTAAGACATCTCATCTGTCGATGGCTACTGCTTTTGGCAGCATGTCAATGGCCTCTTCTACCCCTGTTACTTCTACATCAAAGGATATGGCCTACTCTGAAAAGCCTCGGCCTTCGTCGATGATGACCCTTCCGGCCCTCTTGTCGATGGTTTAACTCAGGCCCTGGCTGTTGTGACCATGACTGCTCCTTCACTTCGACAGGTCACTTGACGACGGCCCGGTCCTCCAGCATGGACGCTGGTATTTCATCACCGATGCCTACTTTCAGACACTCCTCATCCTCTCCTTTTCAGACCCCATTGACAAAGTCCTCTGGCCTGGTCATGGGGTATATAATTGAGGAGAAAGGCTTTTCTATCAAGGTTCTTCTGAAGTTACTGCCTCCTTCCCAATTGGTGACCCATCGGGGCCAGGCTGATGCCTTAAAAGGGATGACGCCTTAAAAGGGATGACCCCTCATGGCCCTGGCTCTTGGCTGCACCCGCAGCCTCACCCCAAGCCTTCCATCTTGCCTCCTCCCAGTCCTCCTACCCCCTGGGCACTAGCTATGACCTCCACTCTCCTATCGATGACCCCCTCCATCGACATGGCTGCTGTGGTTCAAGAAGTTCTTCAGGTGATGCAGGGCATACAACAACCACAGCCTTCCACTGCACGTCAGCCTCAATCCTCCTTTTCTCTCGCCTCCTCTGCCCAAGCGGCCTCGCAGGGACTCCTCTTATGTCCCACCTAGGGAGCCTTCCCCCACATCTTCCAGGAAGAGTTTCTTCTGGATTATGTGGAAGAATCTGAGGAAGACATGGATGCAGGTGATGGCTTTTGCCCTCCATCGAGTGTGTCTGCTGTGTCCTCTCTAGAGGAGGACCCTGGCCTTTATACACCCTGTTCTCCACCAGATGATCCAGAATTCATGGACATCATGCAACAAATACGAAAAGTGATGGGATTCAGTACCACAGAACAGGACAAACATTAGTTTAGTTTTTTTTGTTGACCGGGTAATGGAGAGTTTGCTGCCATATGGTGGATTACCTTGACTTACAGGAGGACCCTGCTGTTGTGCCTCCTTTAATACAGGCATATCAAGACGCCATCCTGGTGGTCTGGCATCGCCTGTCCACCATTCCACCTGTCCCTAGAAAGGCAGATCGCCTCTATCAGGCACCAGCAGATCATCCCTTCTTTGCTCCTACACCACAGGCTGACTCTGTGATCATTAATGCAGCCCACGATAGGACAAAATGTCCTAAACATCTGAGCTCCCTACCTCCTGACAAGGGAGTCGAGATGCCTTGACTTGATGGGCAAACGGGTATACCAGGCTGCCACCTTGAATACGCGTATACTTAATTATACTGGCCACATGCTGAAATACCAGAAGACACTCTGGACTACAGCTTCAGAGGTCGTTAACATACTTCCTCCCTCAGTCGAGAAAGACCAGCTCCTTGCAACTTTTGTGACTGATACCAGCCTCTCCCGCCATTTGCTTCGCATGGAGTATGGTGCTGTCAATACCTCCGCCAAGACTTTGACAGTGGGTGTCACCCTTCAGCAATGGGTGTCACCCTTTATAAACACGCCTTGTTATGAGTATCAGGTTTCACTCCAGACATACAGCAGACCATTCTAAATTCCCCTTTCAATGGGCATAAACTCTTCAGCTCAGACACTCAAATCATTCTTTACGACCTTCAGGCTTCGGGCCGCACACTCCGCATAGTACATGGTATGTACCACACCTCACAACCTATGGCTTAGAGAAAATATTACCAGCCATTCCAGTTTCGCCAGGCAGGGCGTCAGTGTGGCACTGCCCAACAGTCCACCAGGGGCCAGCAACAGTCCCAGCCTACGAGCTATGCCCCTGCCACTGCCTCTAAGTGCACCTGGGCCACCCCTCTGGTAGTGACTGGTGCTCTGCAGTCTTTTTGACTTGATCCTATGCCACCCCAGCATCCTTCCACCAGCCTTGGAGGCTGGGGGATTCTCACTTCATTTAGAAGCTTGGCAAAAGATCACAACTGACAGTTCTGCAGATCATACAGACAGGACACACCTTAGAACACACATACACCCCATCTTCCCATCCACCCCAATCAGTGACTTAACCACCAGACTACATTCCAGTTCTTCTCAAGAAATTACATTCCCTCATTCAGGAGAACGCGTTACAACCCATGCACCCAACTGATTTTACTCCCATTTCTTTCTGGTACCAAAACGCATGGGAAATTTGCATCCTGTTCTGGATCTCAGGGATCTAAATTGGTACATTCACTACAAATGATTCAGAATGGTGACTCTAGCCACTATCCTCCCTCTCTTAAACCGAGGGGATTAGCCTTGCACTGTGGACATGAAGGACACATACCTTCATATACAAATGCATCCTGCGCATCGCCGCTACCTCCACGTTCAGCTTCTATACTATCACTACCTGTTCTATGCCCTGCCCTTCAGCCTGTCCTCGGCACCCTGGGTCTTTACAAAATGTCTGGCAGTGGTGGCTGCTGCCCTCTGTCATTGGGGGCACTTCGTTTTATCTTGTCTGGATGACTGGCTCATGAAAGGCTCAACCAAAGATGGACTACTACCCTCTCTGTAAGCCATCCTCCACCTCTTTCAGGAGGTTGGCATTACCGTCAGTCTACCAAAATCCCATCTGGAACCGACACAACGTCTCCAGTAAATAGGAGCCGTACTAGATACGCAACTTGGTCGTGCCTTCCTCCCGGCAGTCAGATACCAGAAGCTTATCGCCCTTGCTGAGTACTGTTGGTCCGTTATTCATGTCACGATCTGTCAGTACATGCACTTTCTGGGCTACATGGCCGCCGCCATCTCCACCGTCCCTCATTCCCAGTTGCACATGCGCCTGGTTCAGCGGGTATTGCACTGCCAATGGCACCAGAAGACCGGGGACTTTGAGGACAGGATCACCATTGCCTCAGCCCTCCGGAAGGCCCTAACTTAGTGGACAAAGCCATCTAATCTAGCTCAAGGCATCCCCTTTCAGACTTCCCACCATCCCAGACCTTGACCACAGACGCCTCCACTCTTGGCTGAGGTGCCCACTGAGGCCTTATCAGACAGAGTCTTTGGGGCCCAGCCACTAGCTCTCTTCATATAAATTTCAAGATGTGAGTAATCCATCTTGCGCTGCAAACCTTTCAACCATATCTAGTCCCAGGACCCCTTCTGGTACAAACAGACAACACCTGTGTTGTTTACTACATAAACAAGCAAGGGGGCATGAGTTCCCTCAGCCTTTGCCAGGAGACTGTCTGCATCTGGCACCAGGCATGCTTCTTCTTGTAGAAGTTCACATGCTGGAAGCCCAAAATGCATTGGCAGAGCACCTCAGTCTCCACACTCAGGGTTATGAGTGGACCTTGCATGTGTTAGTCCTCCAAGACATCTTCCATCTCTTAGGCATGCCAGCAGTTGACCTGTTTGCCTCCCCGACCAATCACTGGCTGCCTCACTACTGCTCCATTATACAAAACAACAGGGGACACTCTATCGATGCTCTCTCCCTTTGTTGGCAGGGACAAGTCTTCTATGCCTCCCCCTGATCCCTCTCCTCCAGCCGTGTCCTCCTTAAACTCCAGATTGAACCCACTGCCATGATACTGATAGCTCCCTTTTGGCCCCAACAAATCTGGCTCCCTCTTCTCCAGCAGTTGTTGGTTGCCATTCACCTTCCCCTGCCCATCCATCCAGACCTGCTCATGCAGCGTCACGAGTCTTTCCTGCACACCAACCTGTGCTCACTATACCTTCATGCTTGGCTCTTGAAGATGCTTTTATAAACAACAGCTAGTCTTTACCTTGGTAGCCGCAACTCTATTCACCTCAGGAAAACCCTCCACTAGAAAAAATTACCTAGCAAAATGGAAACGCTTCGCTACTTGGGCGACTGCTCATGCCCTTGACCCATTTTCCTGCCCTCTTCCCACTTTTATGAACTACTTGTCCACTCTTTCCTCACAAGGTTTGAGTTACTCTCAATCAAGGTTCACTTATCAGCGATTGTAGCTTTTCAAGAGCCTATAGAGGGCTGTCAAGTCGCCCAGCTGGACCTTGCCCGTATGTTTCTAAAGGGCATTTTACATCACAAACCTCCTATAAAGTGGCCAGTGCCCCCCTTGGGACCTCAACTTTGTCACTGAAAAACTAACTTTGGAACCCTTCGAGCCAGCTGCTACTTGTGACATGTGCTTTTTGACATGGAAAGCCTTCTTTCAAGTGGCCATAACCTTGGCTCGCCGCATCTCTGAGCTCCAAGCCCTCATATGCTCTGAGCCCTACCTTGTCTTCCACAAAGGCAAGGTCTCCCTTTGCACTAATCTGGCCTTTCTTCTGAAAATCATCTCGGAATATACGTTAAACCAATCCATACCCTTGCCAGTTTTCAACCCAGATCACTCCAACTACGGTGAATCCTTACTACATGTCTTGGATGTGCGCCACATCTTCTGCTACTACCTAGCACGCTCTAAGTCCATATGAAAATCCAAACAGCTCTTTGTCGCCTTTGCCCCAGGCAATGAAGTTCTATCAGTAACCAAGCAAACTTTATCCAATTGGCTGGGCATTGTATGACCTACGTATACAATAAATACAAAAAAACACTATTGGGAGCTGTACATGCGAACTCCACTTGGGTTCTTTCTACAACTGCAGCTTGCTTCCATGGCATCTCCATCACTGACATCTGTGATGCTGCCACCTGGTCTACTGTGCACACTTCACAAGGCACTACAGCATCGACTTGGCCTCTCGGCACCGCACTGCCTTCCGGCGTACGGTCCTGCAAGGCCTCCTTTCTTAATTGACCTCCCTTCCTACTCCACTGCTTGGGAATCATCCCAAGAGTATTACCTGCTGCAAGAGATGCCCTAGAAGAAGATAGTACGTTTCGTACTTACCGAAACAGTAGATCTTCGATAGGCTCTCTTGTAGAAGATATGTCCCCGCCCTCCTTCTCAGAGAGAGCAGTCTTCTGCAACATGTTGAAAGCATGAAAAGAAAGGGTACCTCCAGCCTCCTCGGTTCCGCTTGGAGTCCTGCTCTGTGAGCTGGTCGCTGGTGGGAACTGAGGCTGCTAGTTTCCATCAATGTATTTATAGAGATAAACATAGTGATTTCATTGTGGGCTGCCCCCACTCAACACTTCTAGTGAAAGCTGCCGTCGATGAGAGTGCCCTCTAGCAGATACCCAAGAGTATTACCTGCTGTAAGAGATCCTCTCGAAGATCTACCATTACAGTAAGTATGAAACTGTACTGTTCCTGGTCTGAACCCAGATTAATGAGGGCCTGGCCAATTTTTGTTTTTTTGTTCCAGATGTGCTCGGAAGCTCAAAACTAGTATTCCTTTATGTTGGACTCCCTGGTTGTGGTCTAGGCTATTCTAATCTTGGCAGTGGTCTCTGATCCTCAAGTCGTGCAGGGAGGTTATTCCCATCTTATCTTCGCCTTCCCTCTGAATCTTCTAACATTGAAGAGCCATCAGTAATCCGGCCTTCAAACAACATGAAGTCTTGCTATATTATGACATATGCAGTATAACCCCAGGTTAGAACTGCTCCGGAGGTGAAAGAGTTAACTTTCCATGCAGGGCATGGAATCTTGAGCGCGAGCTCGGTTGAACACTCTGTCTGTTGTAGCTCAAACTTAAACTGTCAGATTCTTTACTCCGCCTCACTGAACAGTCGCTCCGGAGATTTCTCCTGCTGCTCGGTTTGTTTGTCGGTTAAAAAGTGCAATTCTCGGTTTATTTTACCGAAATTAAACCGCAATCAGTCGGTTCAAGCTCTGTCTGTGGTATTGTAAGTAATAGATAGGCTTATTTTATTTTCTTCGGTGTGGAACTTGTAAACGTCTTTTTCGGTTCGGTTTGAACCGATCAGATTGGTTTTAAATTTACTTTCTAGTCCTTTAGAGTGCGGTTCCCGGTTCTTATCGGTTCTCAAAAAAACGGACTTTATTACGTTTTTTTCCACGACCCGTGACACAGTTGGGAACCGATAAGAGAGGCTTGCTTGGCGGATTGCCATTAACGGGCAAGTTTTGGTTAGGTTGGCACTATGTCTGAGAAACCCAAAAGAAAAACCGGACCCACTGGGTTTCAGCACTGTGGCCTATGTGGGGAAGCCTTTACTAAGGTTGACCCACACACCACATGTGTATATTGTCTGGGGTTTGACCACCTCAATGCAGACTGCCAGATTTGTAAGAATTTTCCTGCTGCCACCGTGGAAAAGAGAGTTGGTAGGCTCAGAGAAAGGGAGGCCAAAAAGTCTGCTGACCCGGATGGCCAGCCCGGTTCGGTTCCAGCTGAACCTGAGGGAGTGCCCTCTGACCAGGGCGATACTTTTTCAGGCAAACGAAGAGCCAGCTCTGAGGAGCCGTTTCCAACTAAAAGGGCTAGAAAGTCAGCTAGTGTGGAGCCAAAAGTTATTTCTCCAACTGCTGAGGAAATAGCTAAAGCTATTCAAATTGTCCAGTCTCTTTCCCCGGTTCCATCCAAACCGACACCATCAGGGAAGCGCTCGGTTCGGACGGTTCCACCGGTTCAAGAGTATGATTTTGAGGATTTTTATGACCCGGAGGAAGGGGAGGAGGGGTATGAGGAGAGTGAATGTGATTTTGAAAGTCTGGATGTGCCCATTGAACCGGACATCTCTCCAGACAGACCTTCAGGGTCCCCCAGGCTATCTGAGTCCCTCTCATTTTATGTTTTATAAGAAAGTTGCTGAAACTCTCCAACTCCCTGTTGAGGAAGCTGTTGATGACCAAGAAGAGCCTGATTATGTAGAAATGATGGATATTCCAGAGTTCAGGAGACTGTCTATTCCTTGCACAAATCATTTAGAAACAGACAGTAAAAATTCTAAAACTCCTCACTCTATCCTTCCTGTTGATAAAAGGATGGACAAAGGTATACATTATCAGGCTCTGATACGGAGTTCTTCTCTCAGCAATGCAGCCATGTTGGGGTAGTGCAGGCTGCAGCCTGTGACAAAGCTAATATTCCTCTAGCCTCCACCCTCCTGAAAAGGATTCCAGGAGGATGGATGCCATGGCAAAGAAACAGTACATGGCAGCATCTTTAGGACTCAGACAGGCGAATTATAAGCTTATGCAGCTAGGGTACCAGAAATCCAGATGGGATACTGTGCTGGCACTAGCAAGACAGGCCCCGACCAGCTTGCCAGGGAGCTGGAACAGGTGGCTGCGGATGGTATTGAGGCATCCAAGGTGCAATTTCATGCTGCAGTAGACTCTAATGATGTTTCATCAAGAGTCATGGCTACATCTGTGTCTCTTCACAGAATGGCCTGGCTCAGATGTACTGCCCTGTCACAGGATACCCAGTCTAAGGCTATGGATTTTCCTGGTGTGGGCAATTCTCTGTTTGGGGAGCAGACAGAAATTATATGAAGAAAATGGATGAGTATAGGGACCACCTATAGGAGTGCACAGGCCAAGAAGGCAAGCCACTCCTCAAGGCAGCATGGCAGAGGCGGGAGGCTTTTCAGGCCTTTTGACCAAGCCAGGCCTCCTCTTCTGCTTATGCCCAGAGGGGTTCTTTAGAGGAAGAGGCAGAAGGGGTCTAGTAAGCCTACTTCTACCCCTCAACCCAAAGCCCCTGCAAAGCAGGCTCCTGATGGGGTGGCCAGGGCCGATTCTCCACTCATCGGGGCAGGCTGGCTTACTTTGTCCAGGACTGGAAGTCTGTAACATCAGACAAGTGGGTCCTGGAAGTAGTAAGCCAGGGACTGGTTCTCAGCTTCAAAAATTTCGAAGATGAGAGCCAGGTCTTTTCCACCTGCAAATCCATTAGAGGCACTTGCCCTAGAAACAAGTTTCTTCCCTCCTGGCTCTCAGAGCTGTGGAAAGGGTTCCACCCTACACCAGGGCAAAGGGTTGTACTGCAGGTACTTCCTTACCCCAAAAAAGACAGGAGAATGGCGGCCCATCTTGGATCTCGGGTATATAAACAAGCACCTTTTAAAACCAAAGTTCAAAATGGTGACTTTGGGAATTATTTCACCCTCTCTAAGGCCAGGGGACTGGTTAGCCTCCCTGGACCTCAAGGATGCCTACTTCCATGTTCTCATCAGAAGCTCCCATCGAAAGTACCTCAGATTTGAACTGTCCGCCAGGCCATTACCAGGTTCAGAGCAATGCCTTCTGCCTCACCTCGGCCCCGAGGGTGTTCACAAATGCCTGGCAGTAGTAGTTGCCCACTTAAGAAGGCAAAGATTGCCATCTTTCCTTATCTGGACGACTGGCTCATTGTAGGCCAGTCTCCAGACCAGGTCAAACTACACCTACAAGTAACTCAGCAACTTCTTACATCTTTAGGTTTCCTTCTCAGTCTTCCAAAGTCAGTCCTGGAGCCTGTCCAGCTTCTCACCTTCATAGGCGCAGAACTGAACACAAAAGAAGCCAGAGCCTTCCTCCCTCTGGAAAGAGCAAGGACTTTGGTCTCTCTGGCCTCCTCTTTCACCCTGCAGGTCTCTCGACCAGCAAGGCATTTTCTACAGCTCCTGGGGCACATGGCTGCTTCTACAGCAGTAGTGCAGGGAGCAAGATTTCAGGTGAGGGACATTCAGTTCCATTTGAGAGCCTTTTGGTCTCAAAGGACAGACCCTCTAACCAAATTGATCCCAGTGACTCGAACCCTGATCCAGGCCCTTCAGTGGTGGCAGGACCAGAGCAATTTGAGACAGGGGGTTCCCTTCATTCCCCAGTCTCATTCCCTGACCCTTACTACAGATGCTTCCCTCTTGGGGTGGGGAGCTCACATGGGCGACTTTACTGCCCTGGGGTTGTAGTCCCCTCAAGAATCTCTGCTCCACATCAATTTGTTGGAACTCAGAGCCATTTTTCTAGCACTCCAGGTTTTTTCCACATCTGTTCAGAACAAGGTTGTTCAGGTCAGAACAGACAATACCACTACAATGTGGTACATCAACAAGCAAGGGGGCACTCTGTCTATGGCCTGGTGCACCGAAGCGATGAAGTTGTGGTCTCTGGCTTATTCTCCGAACGCCTTCCTTATGGCAGTTCACCTTCCAGGCAAGGACAATGTCCTAGCGGATGCTCTCAGCAGGATTTCCCAGGGCCATCACGAATGGGCACTGGATCCCCTAGTACTGGAGGTAGTATTTGCCAGATGGGGCACCCCTCAGATAGATCTCTTTGCAGCCCCAGACAATCACCAACTTCCCCTTTTTTGCTGCAGGCCCCCAGTGTTGGGCTCAGTCCCTCTGGATGCCTTCCTACTCAGCTGGGAAGGGAAGTTTCTCTATGCTTCCCCACCCCCCTTTCCCTCTTCTTTTCAAGGTGCTAGTAAACATCAGATCTCAACCCTGCAAGATTATCCTGATTGCTCCAGATTGGGCCAGGCAGCCCTGGTACCCACTCCTCATGTCCTTAGCAGTACACCTTCCCCTGTGTCTTCCCAGGAATCACGACCTGTTATCTTGTGCCCAGGGGAGAGTTTGGTATCCAGACCTCAAATCTCTCAATCTCAAGGCATGGCTCTTGAAGAGTTAGGAGTTTGCTGTTATTACCACCTTTCCCAAGGCGTGTTAAATCTTGAAGGCCTCTGGAAGCCTTTCTCAGGGCTACTTATAATTCAAAATGGAAAAGATTTTCCATATGGTGTGCTAGTAAGCATATTTCCCAGAATCTGCTGGCGTGCCCACGATTCTGGATTATTTGGTGCATTTGAATTCTTTGGGCCTAGAGTCCAGCTACCCTAAAAGTGCACTTGGCAGCTGTGTCTGTCTTTTTATCAGCAGATAAGCCCTCTTCTTTTTCAGCTCACCCTGTGTTCTCCAAGTTTTTTAAAGGGTTGCTTCACACCAACCCTCTGTTCAGGGACCCTGCCCCTGCTTGGGATCTTAATATTTGCATTGCCCAGCTTATGCAACCCTCCTTTGAGCCATTGTCTTCAGCAGAGCTTAAGTACTTGACTTGGAAAACTGTGTTCCTGGTAGCCATCACCTCTGCCAGGCGCATAAGTGAGCTACAAGCATTGTCAGTGGAGCCTGATTTTTATCTCCTTTCACAGAGATAAGGTGGTCCTCAGGACTAATAGAACGTTTTTGCCTAAGGTGGTTTCAGACTTCCACCTTAATCAATCCTTGTCTCTTTCTGTGTACTTCACTGACCATTCCTCCTCTGGCGAGAGGAGATTACACAGTTTAGATGTCAAAAGAGCCCTTAGTTACTATATAGAACGTACCAAGGGTCATAGGTTTGACTCCTCCAACTGTTTCTTACCTATGGTGAAGTTGGTAAAGGGAAGCCAGCCACTAAAGATCCATTGGCAGGTGGATTGTCTCTTATCCAATTCTCTCACGAGAAGTTGGGTAAAGTTCCTCCCTCAGGCCTGAGGCTCACTCTACCAGAGGTACAGCTGCTTCTCTGGCTGCTGCCAGAGACATTCCTATTCTGAGATATGTCAAGCAGCTACCTGGAAAACAATTCACACTTTTACTAAGCATTACTCCCTGGATATCAGGCTAGGAGTGATGCTTTCGATTTAGCACAGCTGTGCTTCAGAGCCTATTTCCTAAGTAGGTTCTGTCCCTCCTCCATGGAAGTACTGCTATGTAATCTGCATATGTCATAATATAGCAAGACTTCATGTTGTTTGAAGAAAAAATTACTCACCTTAGTAATGTTGTTTCTTCTAATGGAGTCTTGCTATATTATGACCTCCCCCGCAGCCTGCTCCTCTCAGAACCTCTGCTTTTGGGATGTGGATGGGCAGTGCAATGTTGGCACTTCATAGATGCCCACTTTATTTTCACCTTTTCTTAGGGTGCTTAGATGTTATGCTTTATTTTTTCTTTCTTGATTCCCCTGACTTGAGTCTTATTTTGGGATCAAGAACAAAAATGTGTTTTTGTAGTTAGTAGCCAGTGGGCTAGTGTAGGTTTACGGCTTCCACACAGAACCTTAGTGAGTTTTGCTCGTAAAGATCTGACAGTTTAAGTTTGAGCTACAACAGACAGAGTGTTCAACCGAGCTCACGCTCAAGATTCCATGCCCTGCATGGAAAGTTAACTCTTTCACCTCCGGAGCAGTTCTAACCTGGTGTTATACTGCATATGTCATAATATAGCAAGACTCCATTAGAAGAAATAACATTACTAAGGTGAGTAATTTTTTCTTCTGTTTCATCCTCCCTTCTGTGTGGAACTGAGAAAATACCCCTAGCCAGGTGTTCTGTTTCATTAAAAGTATAAAACCACACACACTCCACACAAAAAAGAATGAGGCATTGCTACGCCAAAAGAATCCACTTTAGACAATACTGAAAAATGCAAAGTGCAGGTAAATTCCAGCAGCAGGACAGAACCCCAATGTTTTGCTAATGCACGTTTTGTGTAGGAGTAATACAAGTACTCAACATGGTCCCTTTTAAAGTGTATGTTTTAGAGGAACAGTACCAAAGTGAAGTGCAACACTAAACAGTGAATAGTGAAAATAATGCAAAGGGCATAGCAAAGGGAGTAAAGATATAAAACTGTTCAACCACACTTCACCTGACATTACATTTATAACTCATCTTATAAGGAAAGATTCTATATAACAGCCTGCAACACATAAAAAGCGATTTTGAATAACAAAAGGTTCCTAAAAAATATAAATAACACACATACATAATCATATCTTTACGCACTTTGCACTGTTTTCACTATTCACTATTCAAGAGTACTGCCTTGCATTTTTGTCATGCTATAACTTATAATAAACTAGTTTCCATGTTTAGTTTTTTGGTGTGTGCCCAGCCTCTGCTTTCCTTCTCCTGTTTGTAATATGTTTAGTTTAATGCTCACACCTCAGTTCCAGTGAGTGGCACAGTTTTGTTCAGTCTGTTCTGTTCCATTCCCAGAATCAGTCTAGACCAACAGTTCTCAAACTTTGTCATAGTGAGCCTCCCCTAAGCCACAGAAAAGATCTTGAGCCTCCCCCAAAATACTGAAATATTTTTGGGCCTCCCCATAGAAAAAATAGCCTACTTTTCACAGTACATCAGGAAAAAATTGAAACCTCTTTGCTTAGCTGGCACTCATGTTATTAAGCTTCTTGTAACCCCCCCAACAGGACAACCTACTTGCTCCAATATTTTGACTCTCGAACCATTGTTACCCGTTACTGCCATACCTTCATGGGTCAGTCTGCTTTTTCTGTTTCCCCTCTATCTGGAATAACTTCCTGCCAACCTCTGCCTCTCCCCCTCTCACCCTGCTCTTAAGCAACTTCTCAGAAAACATTTTGCTCCCTCCTGCTCTTATTCCTAGTACCTATATGGTTAACTCTTGTATTTGGACAGTTCTGCTGCCAGTCTAATTGATCAATTGTTCCTCGAATTGTTAGTTCATTGTTCTTAATTTGTTTGCACTTTCATTCATTTTGTATTGCTTGAATGTTTTGCAGTTACATTTTGAATTGTATTCTCTCACAACCCTTCCCTGGGTACACCTGAAATAAGCCATGGCTCAGTGTACAGTACCTTTCCTGATCACAGACTTGTGACTAAATACATAAATTCACCTACTGTTATCCTCTTTCAGTTTGCCTTATCCCTTCACATAAAATCTATAATGTTCAAAACTGAAATATAATACTTTTTCAAGACTTGCTTGAGCCTCCTCTGGAACAGGTTGGGGCCTCCCCATTTGAGAACCCCTGGTCTAGACTGGTCTTCTGGCAGAGACACCATCTCAGGCAGGGGTCGAAATTAATGTACAAAACCTGTTCCCTGTGCAAACAGGAACAGGCTAGAGCATGTGCATGTAACACTGTGCCTGGTGTCTGAGACTTGTGGCAGTCACTACATTTCCTGGGAGAATGTGGGACTGAGCAGGAGAAAGCACCTTTGTTTTTTGTTAATCTCACAGACTTGCGGAATGCCATCACACTGTAAGTTGCAGTCGGTACCTGGAGAGGTAGTGATATGGCCAGGCTAAGAGTGAGTGTGAGCTATGAATTTTTTTTTTTAAAGACTGTTTGTGCTGCTACTGTGAGTTACTTAAGTGTGACAGGGGTGGGGGGGGAGAGAGAGAGAGGGAGGAGGAATCGCAGTGCGCCAAGTCTAATCATGTCAGTGGGGTTGGGGGAATAAATGTGCACTAGAAGTACCTCCTCTCTGTCACTCACTTCACACTGACGGATAGAGTCACCATCTCAGGGTTATCACTGTGGCTGGCATTGCTGGGCAATATGTGAGGAGAGGGAGGCTGTCTAGCAGCCAGTTGTGAGAGTACCATCCCTGCTGCTGAAGATAAATAAACTCGCATGACTTGCAGTAGGAGATCATGTGATTGGTGAGAAGTCAATCTTGAGTGGTTAAGCCAGCCTGTTGGCGCAGTGGTGGAGCCACTGTTTGCAGTGCCAGCAACCTGGGTTTGAGAATGAGCCCAGGAGGCTGAAGGGGGCTGGTGATGGAGTGCGCAGCAATTGCATGCTCTCCATCTCTGGGAGCTGTGCCTCCCAGTGTGGTGCCCTTGTGTGACAAGGGGGCGGCTTACCAGGGGGCCATGGTTGAGGCTGGGAGGTGTGCGGATGCTAGGCGGGGCTCCACCGTTGCGTCATTGCACGCCACACCTCCTTATCCCAGAACCTAGAAAAAAAATAAACATAGCCTCAACCAGTCTCCTTGCTGCCGCCTAAGGCCCCCCAACACCTGGATGTGTTAGGGGGCATAGCCGGCTGCCCCTTGCCCCTGCACAGAGCCTAAACTGCAGCTCCATGGGGGCGGGTTGGCAGCTGTGGGCTGGAGAGCCGGCTGTAGAATCGGGGCTTGCACAAAAAAGCATAAATTAAAAAAACAAATCTTGAGTGGTTAATTGGGAGAGCATTTTTTTTGTTGTTGCTTTGAAGAGCATTTTTCGATTGGGTGACATTATGTGATGGATGCTGTTCAGCAATCTGAGCCCAGAACTGAGGATGGGACAGAGTCCTGATAAGAGACATGTGAGAGAGCACAGAACAGTGGTGGAGTTGATATACAGCCCGTGGTGAGAAGAAAACTGTGTGAAGGCAGATGAGTAATCTGTCTGGCGCGCGGATGTCCTTAATCAGTGTTTTTACTGTTTAGGCAGGGAAATTCAAGTGTGTGAAGCAGAGTACTACAATTTTTAGCATTTTTTCATCTCCTTAATTTTTTTTTTCAGTTTTGTTTCATTTTATTTTATTTATTTATTTTATTTTTTGACCAGTGCAGGTGTAACCCCCAGGTGGCACTGTCCCAAGGGCTACTACTCCTGCCTGCTTGACTACTGACAAGTTGAGGGGCCTAGGTTCTATGGGCGGTGCCTCCACCCAGAGGTCAGGGTTTGTAGTGGTTAGACTAGCTTGGTCACAGCCCTCTGGGACACTGAGACCCCCTATTATTCCCTCTAGTGGCTCACACAGTACACAGGAGTTACAGCCCCAATACCCCACGTATACATACTGTTCACTCATAAAGTACCACTTACCCTCGAGACTGATTCTGCAGCACGTCTCTGAGGACCCCCCTGTAAAATAAGGTTAAACAACATACACAGCAAAATACAATACTGTTTCCATAAGTACCAACACCACAGACAATATATAGTATAACAACAACAAATCTGATTTATTTAGGGGACAGTAACACGGGAGGGGGCAATCACGTTAATTGGCAGAATTAAATCACAGTCCTGTGCACACATACAGGGTCTGAAAAGTCACACTCTGGGTGCCCAGGTTTGGGGGGGGGGGTGGCTAGCCAGGTCAGTTGCCCAGGGTTGTCTGGCAGGTGCAGATGGATAGGGCCCTGTAGAAGAAAATATATGCACAACACCCAACTGTAATCCGGAGCCGGAGGGCTCAGTCCATGAAACAGTGAAACAACAAGAATTAGATGACACACTTGTGATTGAAAAAACAAGCTGCAGGGGAGTACCCTGATTTGTACTCACAACACCAGGCTGAGGATCGGATGGAGAAGGTTTCCTCTGGATTACCAGAAGAGCAGGGCATGAGGACAAGGTCCTTGTGACTGGACCCCACTGCAGTTGATAGCAAACAGATGTAGTCCGAATTTAGATGAGGTTTACTTCCAGCTTCAGTACACAATTCACTGTACAGGGGATTTGAAATAGCGATTCCCCACAAGCACTATGCACATTTATATGTAAAAGGAAAGTACTATACCAGGCAGGCTGCTCCTCGATCCCGATCGCAATTACTGCAAAATACCCGAGAGCACACACAGCAGCTTCGGTTCCTGACAGACCGAGCGTGATTCAGCAATTTCTCCAGTCTTCTACAAGGTGAGCCTGGTTTCCATACTTCTAGTGCTTCTTACTCCTCACAACTCGGATTCAGTCCATACTGGCACTCACAAAGGCTGCAGACCGAAACTCAGGGCCTCACATGCGCTTCCTGCGTGAAACTATACACCGCAGAAGCACACAGCTCCTTCTCTCTTCACTGCCACAACTGATCTGATCTTTCCAGTCACAGAGCAGGGCATTTCCTTTAGCTCCACACTATACTGTTGCCTGACTCGGCTGTCACTCACAATAAGACTCCCTCTGTTGGTAGGAAAAAGGCACCAAGATCAAAACTCCATTTCCCAGAGTCACTGCCCATACAATCCCCTTGTGGCTGGCTCAAATTAAGAGTCCAAGTTCTGATTCATCCACAGGCTCCATTTTAGGGCTCCCTTAACCCATTTGGCCCAGCACAGCAGTTTAGGTCCAGAATGGAGAGGTAACATACACAGAGTCCCAGCTGCAATAAAGGCAGGTTAGACAAATTACAATTCTGCTAATGCTTTAAATGATTACAAGCAAACAGTTACAGCTTTCAGATGGGCTCCTTGCACCTTCAGCGACCATAAAATGGAACGATTACTCTGCAGCTCGGGCGGGATTCGAGCATTAAATACATAGTCTTCCCCCATACAAACTAATTAAGTCTGCAAGCAGACTGCTCTTAAAGAGACAGTACGCGGAGGCTCAAATAGCACTCACTTGCAACCACAATTAAGCAGCTCAAAACGCCGAACAACACCCAGGCTTGGAGCATTCAGGCAAGCTCCTGGAAGACTTTTGGGAACCCCCATTTGCAGGGAGGTTACACAGATAAGCTGTTTCTGGTGCATGTGACTTGCTACATACACTGTGGTACAAGTACTGAAAAAAACGTTAATTTATGTCCCTGATCTCTGGGAGCACTAGGGGTGGGAGAGGTATCAGTGTTTGGGGAACAGCTAGTGCTGGAGTACAGAATCCAACAGTTCAGTTCTTTGTACAGAATGGACAGTTATATTGGGGACACAGGTTATTTTGTGCTCCTTCAGGAAGATTTCTGTCTTGACTCATATTTGCCTCTGTCTCACCTGAAGTAGCATTAACCTGCACTCCAGTTTGTTACAGTTATGTATCCCAAGCATGATATTCACTTGTCCCTCAGTTCCAGAATTAATAATCTGTTGCCCCTGATATGAAAATGTCATTTACCTGTTTGACAGGAGCAGTGTTACCTAAGCAGTCCTCAGGTTTCAACTCCAGCAGTCTGGAAAAATCCTCTGGATCTGAAGACATGTGGTTAGCTTGGGAGTTCCCCATTTGTTGCAGCTAGCACCAGATTGGGCCTCCTTCAGTGTTGCCCTCCAAACTCCATACTTCCCCTTGTACCAGCACTGGTAAGGGCCTTTTTTAGGTGTCCACTCAGGATCGGAGTGTACTCTCTGAGAGAGCCTGCCGTCTGGAAGCCAGAGGCTGTCACTGCTTCATCCCCAAGGATTTAGCAGCAAAACATTTGTGGGCTTCCGACCACTGTTCCCTTAGTAATTGGTTCTGGCTCTTGTTAACCTCAGTTTGTTCAACCAGTTGAGGTCCAAGCATTCCTGTGGCACCCAGGATTTGGTGTGCAGTACAGACTCAGCACATGGGCTCGTTGTTGCAGCATTTCCAGGTTATTTCTCTGAGTTATTCTTTTTTAACAGGTGCACCATCTTGTAGAACACTGTTAGACAGGGCCTTTGATGCTCCTGCCTCATTCTCCCAGCTGATTTCTGCTTGACAGTCTCTTTCAGTTTTCCCGGCATTGCAGATCTCCTTTTTTGTCTCCAAAGGCTCTTCCTCTTTCAGGTATTGGTATTCCTCTTCTGCCACTGATGCAAACAGGTAGTTTTTTTCTTTTAGTCATTGCTTCTGTCTGTCTTTCTTCTTTCGACTAACGATCAGAACTAAATGGAGCCTGTTCTACTTGCACCAGCAGAATAGTATTGTTTGGTACCATCGCTTCTTTCTTGGCATTTCTACTTCCATTTCTCATTTCCTATTGTAACAGTGACCTCCTAAGAAAATTCTGCAGGGAAGGAGGTCACTCCTCTGCCAGCACTTTGCTTCCACCTTCCTCTTCACTGGGATCCAACATTACAGAGTGAGAAACAGCATCTCCCCCTGCAGGCAGAGCAGGGGATATTTTTTTTACTGAAATCAAAACTAGAAAGAAAAATAAACATCACTTGTACAAATCACTGTGAAAAGGAAATGAAGACAAAACAATTACAGTTATGTCACTGCTAAAGCCATAAAGGAAAAAATAAAACCTAGCAATGTACAGTGCCTAAAAATCTGAAACTTATTTACAGTATCTCTGTACCTTCGCTTGTATCTCCGTACCTTCCCCTGTACTTAAGTTGTAACAATGTCCAAACTTAATATTCTCCATTTTTCTTGCTTGTATCATGTGCACTGTACGGGACCTCATTGAAATAATGAGCTTTGCTCAACTGAGTATCCGATTCAAATGATGAATAACATATTTCACTACTACTATTACTACTTACTAGTAAAAATAAGAAAAGGAACAGCTGAAAACAGAAGAAAACTGTCATATTATCTGAAAAATGGCATAGTCATCTTTGACCAAGGCAAAATAAATATTCCCATGTAACCAATGCTGCAGTCACTTGACATGTTCATTCAGCTTCATAAAACCCAGGTTATATTCTTCCATCTTCCTTGCAAGACAGATAATGGCACTTGACTGGCTTCTGACTGAAATATATGCTTGATTTCAGTCTTGGTTCTGGCCAACAGATCCTGTATGTGATATTCTTTCTGTTGCAAAGAATGCTGGAACCTAGCTAGCCAGTTGTGCAATTTAAAGCAGGAAACAGATCACAGTTGGAGTACTTTAGCATTCCCTTAGTCCATTGACCTGAGAAGGAAACCATATAGTAGTACATCATAAGTAATTGTTTTAAACAAAGGTTCTTTCCTCGCGTGAGCCACCAGGGACCAGAAATTGCTAATGAAAGAACAAGTAAAAAAAGAAATGATCCATGGTTTCTGATTGCATCCTGCAAGTAACTCTCGAGCATTTCCTTTCTGCAGTGCTGTTATGCTTCTGGTTACGTAAGTGACAACAGAGCCATAGCATATCCCACATCTTTACTGGCACCCGAGTTTTTGATAGTTGGGCAAGTAGGGTGCTTTCTACACTTCTGGGACTTTGCTCAAAGATAACTGTTTCAGAGAAAATGTGTCTCATAGATAAATACAGGGCCTTGCAGGAAACCTAAAATATCAACTTCAGTCTCCCAGCTACGCAGTTTCTGAAAGGTTTCCTTAAAATATTGCGGAACCGTGTTTTTTTTTTTTTTAATATCTTTTAGCTTGCAAGTTACTCATTGCATCCACATTTTTTCACCAGGGATAATCGAGGGCCATAAGTTAAAAAATAAAAAGATATTAGAAAGGAATGGGATGGATCATTGCCAGACCCCCTCTTTTAACTAGTAAGTATTTTATGTTACATTTGACAGGGTTCAGTCAGCTCCTCCGGAGTACTTGGTGCAGGGGTTGCACCAAAAGCCTTACGAGGAGAAACTGAGGTATCTCAGCATGTACACCCTGGAAGAGAGGAGAGCGAGAGGGGACATAACAGAGATTTACAAGTGCTTCACAGGGTAAACAGTGTTCAGGGGGGGTCTCTTTCAAATGAGAAAGAGTGCCAGGACCAGAAGGCATTCGATGAAGCTGGGGGGTCAGTAGGAATGTGAAGTACTGCTTCATGGAAAGAGTTGTAGATGCCTGGAACAGGCTGCCAGTGGAAGTGGTGGAGGTGAAATCACTAGGGTACTTCAACTATGCATGGGACAGACATAGGGGAATATTAGTAAATAGGCATGGAGGAAGGAGGGAGGGAGGGTTGCTGGAGATCGGTTAGGGTCTGTGGAGCCCGACTAGGCAGGGACTGTCTGTGCAGACTGGGTGGGCTAAGCAGTCCCTTTCTGCTAAAAAAAAAAATTCTGTGTTTCTATGTAATAATGTATGGCAACTATACATAAGAAGTCTGTTTTTTCCATTGCAGAGTGAAATGACATTGAAGATCTTAAGTGCAAAGCTCAAGAGGTCCCTATGATATCTCAGATGGCAGGTGGAGACATCAGACTTGTGTATTGTTTGGCCCATACATGGTAATTTTATGTAGTATATAGTTTCTAAAATTTTGTTCCTGTTAGTTTTTTACGAGTATACAGTTATAAATTACCATCTGCTAGAGTTAGTCTGTCTTTATATTTGTTTGTCTGGAAGAACTCAGGCCAACCCCAGGAACACTTGCCCATGATGTCATATGAAATTTCATTATACTACTGGGTTCTGTAATGGGCAATTGATCAGTACTCAGAAAGGCAAAGGCCTAAGATAAAAATGATTACGCTACACTTCTCTCAAGTATAAAAGGTCTTTATTCAGTCCTGGATAGAATAAGACAAGAATACATAGATACATAGACAGTGTCGGCAGATAAGGGCCTATGGCCCACCCAGTCTGCCCATTTGAGCTTGTAAGTTCAGTTTGTTTTCCTAGAAGTCTGTTGCACCTTACCCCTGACCTCCAGAATTCCTTTATGTCTATCCCATGCATTCTTAAATCCCATGATTGTTTCAGCCCCCACCACTTCCTCTGGCAGGGTGTTCCACTTGTCCACCACCCGTTCTGTGAAGAAATTCTTTCTCATGTTTCCTCTGAATCGTCCTCCTCCAACTTCATCCCATGCCCTGTAGTCCTGGAACATTTTTTCAGCTTAAAATAGTGTTTTCTCTGCCCTGTTCCTCCCTGTAAGATACTTGTATGTCTCTATCATATCCCTCTCTCCCTCCTCTCCTCCAGGGAGTACATGTTCAGTTCCTTCAACCTGTCTTCATAGGACTTGTGATGCAATCCATGCACCATCTTTGTTGGCCTCCTCTGAACCTTCTCTACCCTGTCTATGTCCTTACGTAGGTATGGTCTCCAGAACTGTACACTGTACTCCAGGTGGGGCCTCACTAGTGTCTTGTATAACGGAATTATGACCTCCCTTTCCTGCTGGTAACGCCCTGCCTATACATCCCAGCATCCTATTTGCTTTACCTGCTGCCTTGTCACACTGTTTCCCTACCTTGAGGTCATCAGAGATGATAACCCAAGATCCCTTTCCTCTTGGTGCATGCTATATCTCCCACCCCAATTGATATATTGTGCCAGGGTTTTTTGCCCTATGCATTATCTTGCACTTCTTTGCATTGAATTTCAACTGCCAAACCCCTGACCATTCTTCAAGTTTCTGCAGGTCGCTTCTCATTGTGTCTACACCCTCTGGTGTGTCTACTCTGTTACAGAGCTTTGTGTCATCAGCGAACAGTGAAATTCTGCCTTCTAGGTCCTCACCATGTGTCACTGATGAAGATGTTGAATAGGACCGGTCCCAGCACTGATCCCTGTGGTACCCCACTGGTCACTCTTCCTCTGTGGGTGACAGCCATTTACCACCACCCTCTGTGTCCTGCCACCCAGCCAGTTACCTACCCACCACACTACTGTCCTGCCCACACCCATATTCCCCAGTTTGTGTAATAGTCTTCTATGTGGCACAGTGTCAAAGGCCTTGCTGAAGTCCAGATAGACCATGTCCACTGCCCTCCCTGATCCACCTCCCTAGTCACCCAGTCAAAAATTCAATGAGGTTGGTCTGACATGACCTCCCCAGGTGAAACCATGCTGCCTTGGTCCTGTAGTCCATTGACAACCAGATGTTCCACCAATCTCTCCTTCAGTAGTGCTTCCATGATCTTCCCCACTACCGAGGTGAGGCTGACTGGTCTGTAGTTTCCTGCTTCCTCTTTGTTCCCACTTTTGTATAAGGGGACTACATCTGCTGTCCTCCAGTCTTTGGGTACCTCCCCTGTTTCCAGTGATCGGCTAAACAGGATAGCCAGAGGTTCAGCCACCACCTCTCTTAGTTCTTTAAGGACCCTGGGGTGCACCCCATCTGGCCCCATTGCCTTATCAACTCTTATTACTTCCAGTTCCTTCAGGACCCTTTCTCGTGTAAAGGGACTTGTGTCCATTTCTGCACCATTCTCACCCCTTGTACTCCCTTCAGACCCATTACCCTCCTCTTCCTCAGTAAAGACTGAGCAGAAATACCTGTTCAGTATGTCAGCTTTACTGTTGTCATCCTCCACGCGCCCCCATCCTCCCCTTCAGTCTCACTATCCTCCCTTTGTCTTTCTTTTTCACTTATGTACCTGTAAAGGTTTTGTCCCTCTACCCACTGATTTTGCAATGTGTTCTTCTGTCTGAGCTTTGGCTTCCTACTGACCTCCCTGCCTCCCTTGCTTCTCCTGGTACTTCTCCCTATCCCTTCTGCCTGTGTCTTTTTGTATTGCCTGAATGCAATCTTTTTGGCTTTCACTTTCTTTGCTACCTCTTTGGAAAACCATAATGGTCTCCTCTTCCTTTTCCTCTTGCTAACCTGCTTAATACATAATTCTGTTGTTCTTATAATCCCCATTTTAAATACTTCCCACTGTTCCTCAACCCTTGATTCCTGTCCCATTCCCCTTAATGCCTCTTTCAAGTATCTCCCCATTTTCCCAAAGTCTGCCCCCCCTAAAATCCAGGATACGTGTTTTTGTGTGGTTTGGTTCTGCTCTCTCTGATTTCAAACCACAATGACTGGTGGTCACTGTTTCCCAGGTGCTCCCCCACTGTTACCCCCATCACACTGTCCCTGTTTGTGAGCACAAGGTCCAGTATTGCCTTCTGCCGAGTTGGTTCCATGACCAGTTGTTGAGGAAGGCACCCTGAAGGGAGTCCAGGATAAATCTGCTCTAGTTGATGCTGCTGCTGGGATGCTCCAGTCCACGTCTGGAATATTGAAGTCTCCAACCAGTACTCCTCACTCTTGTCTGCCATCCTTTGGATGGCTAGCATCAGCTCCCTATCTGTTTCTTCCTCCTGGGCTGGTGGTCTATAGACCACACCTGTGCGAATGGCTGTCCCCATTTTCCTTTCCAGCTTAACCCACAGTATCTCTCCCCCCATTTTGTTCCTCCTGGATCTCTGTGATCCTTATGTCATTTTTCATATAGAGTGCCACTCCTCCTCCCTTCCTGCCTGCTCTGTCTCTTCTGAATATGTTGTAGCCAGGTATGGCCATCTCCCAGTCATGGTTATCATTACACCAGGTTTCAGTGATGGCCACAATGTCCAGGTCTGACTGCACCATGACAGCCTCCAGATCTTCCATCTTGTTGCTAAGGCTCCTGGCATTTGCACACATGGCTTTCCATGATTTGACCTCCCTAGACTGTCTCACTGTTCTACTCCAGCCCCTTCCTTGGTTGTCATTTATCCCTGGTTCTCCTTGCTGTCTGCCCTTCTGCTGAATTTTGCCCCTTTTCTGCTTGTCCACCTCTTGGGCACTAATCTCCATCTTTTGCACACTGCTTTGCAGAGATAGCCACTCGTCTGGTTCACTGGTTCCACTGCTAGCTGTGGGGGGGTGAGCAAGTAGGTACCCTCCTTGCTGGCCTGCCACCCACCTTTGCTAGTTTAAATGCTTGTCAATGTAGCATTTAAACTTATCATTGAGTGCTTGGATTCCCCTCCAGGATGGATACAGGCCGTCAGGCTTGAACAAACCTCCATCCCTCCAGGTGGGTCCCCAGTCACCAATGAATCCAAACCCTTCCTCACAGCACCAGTTCTTCAACCATGAGTTAAAGTTCCTGGTGCATGCACTCCTATGCTCTCCCTTGCCTCTCACAGGTAGTACTTCTGAGAAAGTGACAGAAGTAGCTACTTGCTTAAGACCCTCCCCAGTTTCCTAAACTCTTCCTGAACTTCCTTTGGCTCCCCATTTTCCAGGTCATTAGTACCTAGGTGGATAATGACATCCAGCTCACCTCCGTCTTGCCTTCCCAGTGATCCCCAGGATCTTCCTTCCATCCCTCCATGCCGTGGCACCTGGTAGGCACCTCACCTCCCTGTCCTCCCCCTCCTGTGTTCCTAGCTGGATCCCTCTTATGATGGAGTCCCCCACCAGGATTCGCTTCCTCCTCCTCTGGGGTCCACTGCTTTCCCTGCTGAGGTCACCTCCTTGGCTAACCTCCACATCCTTTCCTTCCACTTCTCTGGGTACCTGTATTTGGTTGTCCTCGTTTGCCAGTGTGGCATATGAGTTCTTGAGTGGAATAGGATCTGGGATGTGCCTCTGCCTGACTGCTCTAACCCTCCCTGAGCCCACTGTCATCCAAGTGCTCCTCGTTCTCGGCATCCTTTGAGGCAGTTGCATTGGACTGGGTGGTCCCTGGATAGGGGTGATGGTACTCCTGACCCAGTTTACTTCCACTCTGAGTCTGGCTACCTCATCCCGCAGTCCAGATAGATGCATGCAGATAGGGCAGCACCTCAGTGTCCAGAAGGTCTGCCTGAATATGGCTGCCCCACAGCCACTGCATTGCACCACTCCCCACATTATACTGCAATTCCACTACTTGTCTGCTACTGAAGCTCTCCTAGTTCCTTTTTATTAATTTACTATCCTAAAAATCCTGCCACTGTTCCCCTATAATATTTGAAAATACATACACTTCTATCTAAGCTCTTTATCCTTACAATCAAAAGGTAACTACAATCACAATAATCTACCTTCTACTAATACAGATTCTATCACAGAATCAGAGCACAATGCAAAACATCTGCTACTTAGCAACAACAAACAGGTGACAACATACCAAGTTGATGTAGCTTTTTTTAAAATAGAAAAGAAAAATGTAATTGTTTAAACCAATAGAAATCAGCAGTTCCAAAAGCACCTTGAACTACAAGAAAGAACACAGTACCACACCTCTGCCACAATAACTAAACAGTTTTAAAACATTGGAGAAAGAAGAGAAAAATTAGAGACTGAGCAAAAAGATACAATGTACTATAAAGTATTAGGCAATAGGTATACTCAGTTGTTTAACAGAGAAAATAAAGTACCTACCAAAACAGACAGGATACCCACAAATGACACTTAGGTTCTCAATATCAGACACCACCAAAGGCACATACAGAAAGGGTTTAAACTATAGTATTAAAATAGTATTTAAAAAGTATTAAAATTAACCACATCAGAGTAGAAAGATCACACTAAATAAATGTGTTGATCCTTCTGACTTACAACGAATATCTACCGCACAAATTTTATATCTTCCTGGAGCTTACAGGGTTGTCTTTCACAATCACCTAAATTTACATAAAACAAAACAATTTTTAAACTGAAAATTATATCAAAAAGCACTTAGCTTTGGGAGCTCTTCTTAAACACAGCCACTCAGCTCAGAGTTCTAGAATCAGATGCAGTGTGGTGAAAATAAAGAAATTAGTAATAGCCTCTATTACACTCTTCAGTAGTCTACTGTTGGAAAATACTATCTAAGTTTATTCTACGTATTGTCTGTGTAAAATGGAAATTTGCCGATAAAAATGTTGTTTGCAGAAAAGTTTCTGTTAGTATTGCTCTTATCACTGCTTGCTTGTTTGCCTTCCCACCACACACATTTGTCTGCTGTGTTATTTTAAAATTTAGAAAACCCACCACACACTTATCTGATAACTGCCCACTCCTTTGCCACCACACTATGGTTAAAAAATAGAGATTTACAGTTTTTATATTTACTTGTTAAAGGGGACAGGACATTTGTGCTAATTGGCAGCTGTTTATAAAGTTCTTATTCTCAGAAATGATATGCATTCTCCTAAAGTATCCATATTTAACTGTATCTGAATGAACAAGCTGTAGCCAGAGCCGATATGGCTGTGGCGAGTTGCCAAATGACCAAAGTAACACATGTGCATAGAAAATTTTGAACGACTGGGTGTAACTCTGCCATTTTTTGGAGTTGTTTCACCAAATTTTCAACATGGCCTTTTTATGACCCCCACCTCATGAAGAGTGCCACTGTCATTTCTTTCACTTGTCCCGAAAGGTGATTTCGCATAGTGACCACGCCATTCTCTGCCACAGGTGTGAAAACACATTTCAGGCAGGATGTGAAAAATGGCAGCTGTTCTGTTAATAAGGAGGTGTGCAAAAATGGCAATGTTGAATATCTGGAGTGAAAGTATTAAAAATTGGCGAAGTGAGGAGCATGCGTAGAAACTGTGCAACGTACACTCATAATGCAGTAATTCTGGGGAATTTCTTCACCAAATTTGCAACATGGACTTTTTGGGACCCCACCTCATAAACAGTGGCACTGTTGTTTCATTAATCGGTCCCGAAAGGTGATTCCGCACAGCGACTGCAAAATCACCTTTTGGGACTGAGTAACGAAATGACAGTGTTAGTGTTCATGAGGTGGGGTCTCAAGAACCCCATGTTGAAAATTTGGGGCCAAAATTGCTAAAAATGTCTGATATATCAACATAAACTGAAAACCCTATTGACTGCCATTATACCATGCTTACCTTTGATTCTTCAGTTTGTGGTTCAGCTTTGAAGAGTGCAGACGTATCCCAGTCCAAAGAAGATGACAGCACTGACCTTCAGAGGTAAGTATAGGGTGAAGGGGGTAATGGGAGGTGGGTGCTCAGTGGGGGAAGGGGACTGGGGCAATGACTAGGGACCGTTTTCTTTTACAGGTAAAAAAAAAAAAAAAGACATCGGGGCCAGTTTTCTTTATTTACAGGGGGAAAAAGTAATACATTTGGGCACACTGAGGAGGGCTCACAGTGTGCCACATGAGTTGGGGGGTACATGATGCTGACATGGGGATTGGGCACCCCAATGTCGGTGCAGGAGGGGGAAGGAAAAAACATAAATTTGGGCACACAGGGGTGGGCTTCCAGTGTGCCACATGAGTTGGGGAGTACATAATGCCGACAAGAGGATTGGGCACTCCGATGTTGGCGCGGGGACGGGGAATGGAGGGAGAAGAGAGGACAGCACCAGTAGGAGGGAGCGGGAGGGTTTTATTTTCTGCCAGTGCTGGGAGAGAACAGAAGGAGCGGGGAGGACTGGAGCAGATGGAGGAGTGCCATCCGCAAGATGGCGGTGACAGAACTGCACCTGCACAGCATTCGCGCGTGTGTAGTTGTGGTGAGTGGATTTCTGCCGTTCACAGTATGGTGGCACCAGCAGAACTGTGCATTCATGCGAGGCATGCATGCGCAGTTCTTGTCTCGAAATACAGAAGTAACAGCCGAAATAGTGCAGCTGTTACTCCATAGCGGCCTATCATGGCGGAGGGTTACAAGCTCCGTTGGACTTTTGAAAGGATACTTCCAAAAGTCTAATGGAAGGTGCCACAATCCGCCATTTTATAGCAACAGATCGATCCAAAAATGGCTGTAGGCTCCGCCCACAGCTGTAAAAAAGTGATAAGTAGTTTGCATTGTTGTGTTGTTATAGGCAGCATTCTGTTACAGTTCACTTCATGGAATCACTTGTGTCTAATTTTTACTATGTCACAATTTGTGTACAGAATGCTGATTATGAGCTGCTGACCTATCAGAACCCTGTTAAGTTCTGTGCACAAACCATGACCTAGTTAAAATTCCAAATTCTTGGTTCCACAAAGAGAACTGTAACAGAATGCTGCCCATAAAAAAAAGACAATGCAAAATACAGCTTTTCATATCACTTTTTTATTCAGGTACAGTTAAACATGGATCATTTAGGTGAATGCATATAATTTCTGAGAATGAGAACTTTATAAACAGTTGCCAGATAGAAATTATTTCCTGTTCTCTTTAAAAGTGTCCGTCTGTGACCACGGGTGCACCCTACTTCCTCATTGTTTAAAATTTTTTGTTGCCATTTTAAAATACAATGCCAACAAGGCGCATTAACAAAAAAACAGGAGATACGGAGCAGTTGTGATCAGCAATGGTTGATATGTTAAAACTTGATCACAGACCCCTTTATCTCATTGGTCCATTCCCTGTCATGTGACATACCTTGTCTACTGTTGACTAGCTTTCTCCTTGGCAGTAGTCAGTAGTACCTGCCAACTGCTGGTAGCATCATGACTGTTGCCCTCGTTCTCACTCAGAGTAACAATATACGTCGACATCCCCATGCACAAGTTCACCTCAGTTACGCAACACTACATGGTAGCCATCCAGTTCCATTACTTTTTTTTTTTTGACTTTTCCCTGGTGGTCTAGTGGCCCCCTTCCCTCCCAATCATCATCATCCATTCACTTCACCTCCCTACTCTCCCCATCCCCCACTGACTTTGAGACAGCAGCCGGTATTTCCCTCTATTCAGCTCTTCTGCTGGCTGCCATCTCATGCAAGTGTAAATGAATTGTGTTATCTAACTAACTTTATCGATAGTTCAATACCACAAGTCACTGCACTTGCTTGAGACTGTGGCAAGCAGTGGAGGGTAAATATCATTCACTGTCTGGAGGTCAGCAGGGGTTTGGGGGAGTGGAGAGATGAAGTGAACTGCTGAGTATGATTAGGAGAGGATGTGAGCCACTAGACTACCAGAATTAATGTTCTTGGGGGGGGGGAGAAGTGGAGGGAAGGGGACCACTAGCAGGGTGCCACAGTAACATACATACTATGGTGCAACACCTTTTGATGTCACTACCATGGTGCACCACAGCCCCATACCATATTCTAAATGGCTTTGTTGCTCTCCAGGGGGTGCCAGCAAGTGCCTGACTGGTTTGGTCTCCCATGAGAATCCTCGGTTAGCATCTCTAAAGCTCACCCATTTGGGTAGCTTATGGGGATCATTGGTGTTGCTTTTGAAACAAGGTCACTTGCCTTCCTTACTGGCTGGAAGATATGTATAACGATATCAAGCAGAGAAAGTGTAAGATGAAAAGGAAACCTCTCTGGAATTGTGGATGAGGCACTCTTTATTTACTTCATTTTTCTGACTTCTACCCAGGCGGCTTCCATCCTTGGTTGACCCCCTTCCAGACCCATCATCCACCATCTCTAGGGTTTGTTCTCTTACCTCCATTCCTCCACATTCCTTGTGTCTGGAGTCCATCAGGGTTCCCCAAGTATCTACAGACATCATGCTCAGCTGGAGGTGGATGCCCAGTAGGTGGGGTGGGGCCTTCATACCTCATAGAAATATGGAAGCATAGAATGTGACAGCAGGTAAGGGCCACTGGGCCCACCTAGTCTGCCATTTATTTTTATTATAGACCTTCGTTTATTGCTATAGGCCCAACATGATCTACAGTGCCATCTCTTCTGCTTCCTTACCCCAGTGATTCCTTTGTGCCTGTCCCAGGCATTTTTGAACCCCACCACTGTTTTTGTCTCTAATACCTCTGTTGGAAGACTGATCCAGGCATCCCTCACCCTTTCTCTGAAAAAGTAGTTTCTTACTGCTGTCCTGAATTTAACCCCCCCTCCCAATTTCATGGCGTGCCTCTAGAGCACCTTTTTCTCTGAAAAATACCTCCCTCCTGTACTTTATTTACCCCGTGAAGTATTTAAAGATCTCTATCATATCCCCCTCCCCTCCCTTCTCTCCTCCAGGGTGTACATATTTAGCTCCTTAAACCTCTCCTCATAAGGCTTTTGATGCAGACCCTGCACCATTTTGGTAGCCCTCCTCTGGACTGTCTCCATTCAGTCTATGTCCTTCCTGAGATGTGGTCTCCAGAACTGGACACAGTACTCAAGGTAAGGTCTTACCAGTGATCTATACAGAGGCAACACAACCACCCTTTTCCTGCTGACGATAACCCTAACTGTGCACCCCAGCTTCCCACTACCCTTCTAACTGCATTGTCACACTGCCTGGCCACTTTTAGGTAGTCTGAAATGAATACCCCTAGGTCTCTTTCTTGCATGGTCTTTGTCAGCATCACTCTTCCCATTTTGTACTCTGCTCCAATGTTTCTATGGCCCAAGTGCGTTATTTTGCACTTTTTTGCATTAAAACTCAGCTGCCATACCCTTAACTACTCCTCTAGTCTTTTCAGTTCCCTACCCATTTTTTCCATCCCCCTCTCTTCAAAGTGTCCACTCTGTTGCAGATCTTGGTGTCATCTGTAAAGAAGCAGACCTTTCCTTCCAGTTCCTTCACAGTGTCACTTATGAAGACATTGAATAGGACTGGTCCCAGCACTAATCCCTGAGGTACCCCGCTGGTCACCCTCCCTTCCTCTGAGCAAATTCCATTTACTGCTACCCTCTGTGTCTTATCTGCCAACCAGTTGCTTACCCAGGTTACCACCTTATTTCCTACCCCCAAGTTCCCCAACTTGCATACCAGTCTCTTTTGTGGAACAGTGTTGAACACCTTACTGAAATCCAGGTAGGCTACATCCACTGCTCCTCCCTGATTCAACTACTTGGTCACCCAGTCAAAGAAATATATTAGATTCGTTTGACATGTCAGAGGAGCAGCCAGTACCTCCCTGAGCCCCCTCAACACACTTGGATGTACCTCATCTGGCCCCATAGCTCTGTCTGCCTTCAGGTTAGCAAGTGCTTTCCTGACTTCATCCTCAGAAAATGGACTAGTGTCCATTTCCTTCCCCTTCCCCTTCCCCTCAAAGCTTCTGACACCTTTTCCTTCTTCTGTGAACACTGTGCAGAAGTATATGTTCAAGATGTTTCATGGGGGTTGTCGCATCATCATGCTCAGTTGTGGGGGCATTTCTGTTTTTCTGTCCCCTACATCCCCCAGGATGCCCCATGGGCTTTGCGTGGCAGTGGCATGGGCATTCAGAGCGTGTCCACACCCCTGTCAGAAGGCGTTGACACACCCATTGTGACTCTGGCTTTCACTACCACCTGTGGTCACCCAGCTGGCAGCAGAACTCACTAGCTTCCCTCCTTGGAGGAGGAAAGTGTCCTGTGGGATGTTTAATTCTTCTCCCCACTGGCCAGCTCTTGACAACCTAGGCTTGTTCCTAAATGTGGGTCCCCAGCGCCACGAGCAGTAGTACTAACACAGCGCCAGCAAGCTGGCTGTGGACAAGGCACTGTAATCTGTGGAGGCTAGGACGCAGGGGCGTCATTTCACCAAAACTATAGGGATTGTAAGACTAGAGACCCCCCTGTGCATCACACAACCCTGACAGCGTAGACTTACAGAATATATCGCTGCACCCATGCAAATGAAGGATCCCCCATGCATACAGGGCGGAGTGTATTCAGAGGTTTTGGCAGTGCTAAACAGCTTACAGCACCCTACCCTTATCCCCACACAGACTGGGCCATCCAGTATCTCACCCCTCCCCAAACTCTCCAGTGTACCTCTCCCTAGTAGTCTAGTAGTCCCCGCCCCACCACCGATCACCCCATCGTATAAGCCCTGGTGGTCCAGTGGCCCCCCCCACCTGCCCGTCAAGGACCCCCACACTGTACCCCCCCACCCAGGTGCTGATATTCCTGGTACGGCTGGCAGGCACAACCCTCCTCTCACCACCTTGGCTGGCTGCCGTTGTGCTTGTTGACAGCTCAAACAGTGGCCAGCCATGGTTGTGAGAGAGGAAGGCTGTGCTAGCTAGCCATACTGATGCCTGGGGTGAGGGAGAGTGCGGGCGGGGGTGTTGTACAGCTTGGGTGGGCCAGTTGACTACCAGGGCTTATACACTGGGGAAACCAGGGGCGGTGGGACCAGTAGACTACCAGGGCTTGTACGGTGAGGAGAACAGAGGTGGGGGAACCACTAGACTACCACCAGAGATAACACTGGGCACCAAGGTGCTTGTGCACCTGCAAGTGAGCCCAGCCTCAATCAGTAATCATGCATTATTCACCCTCTGACTGTTCACCACCTAAAGAAGTTTTCTTTAAAGAAATAATCTTGCCTGCAGTCAGTGCTGCTCAGCCCATACCCACTGTGCTGCAGAAGACTGAAGAATTGACTCACTTCTTGACAGACTGTGTGTGTGCATGTTTGTGTACACCAAATGCTACACACCACGAGGCTGCTCCAGTCCAATAAACAAAACTGCTGGCTGCTCACAGGACCAGCTGAACAGCCATCTCTCTCACTCTCTGCTTCCCCCTACCCCATGGCTCACCCTCCTTGGCTTGTGGCTCACTCTCGCTCCCTCTCTTGATGACTAGACCCAGACTGCTAAGGCAGTGACCAGATGATGCTATTGCGTGCTGCGCTGCTGCGGCACAGACCAGGCCTCAGGGCCCCAGTCTCCAACCGGAATGACAGTCTTGGTCTCTCAGCTCTCTTTCTTCTTCATCTTGACTCCCAAGTGTCAGGGATTTCCTCACGACCTGGTCTGGGTCTGGGTCTTCTGCAAATAAGATTATAATTTACATTGGCAGACAGGTTAGCATCCTAAGAGTCCAAGAACCAAAAGATACCGCACTCACAGTTCAGGAGCAAATATAAGACTCACAGAGAGTTTGCTGAAGGTTGCAAAATTTGCTTGCTTTATTTTTTGGCACAGCAAGAGAGAAAATAACCAAAATCACCACACAGTAGTCCACAGTATGCCCATGGCATCCTGAGAGGCATCCTGGCTCCCTGACACTAAAGTCCACAGCAACGACCAACAGACAGTTCCTCACACATGCTAACAACACACGAATTGAACTAGTTCAGTTCACACACACACAGGCATGAGCATGACATTGCAGTTTTGGTGGCATTGGATGTCACAGTCTGATGTAACTAGCTGACAGGCTGCAAAGGTTGTCATGGATTGGTTGGAAGCATGGAGGCAGACTGTGGGAGGGACTGGATGCTTGGAGGGTGCTGGTGGATGGGGCGAGGGGCTAGGCAACAACAGACAGACAAAGATTAAGAAAGGGAAAAAAAAAACCTGGAGAAATAAATGAGCCAGCCAGCAGGAAGCTACACTGCATTGCAATGCCAGGTAGCAGGGGTTGCAAACAGAATGTAAGGGTCACAAAAAATTCATAGGGTCACAAATGCAACCCCTGGTGACCCCTAAATGATGCCCCTGCTAAAAAAGAACCTCTTTGGGAACCAGATTTCAGATTCATTCCTTTCATGGGTTACTTGATCCTGGTTAATACATATAAACATCACCCTTTCCTTTTTGTGAGTCTGTTTGTCATGATGTTTTTCAGGAGCTGAGATCATAATCCATCGCTTGTAACATCATAGTCTGTGGACATAGCGCGGATTGTGATGTCACAAACTAAGGATTATAATTTCAGTTCCTGAACAGCATCAGGGCAAAAGGAACTGCAAGGACAAGGTTTATGTTTTGATGCTTGTAGAGAACGAAATGGCTCGACATAAACAAAAAAAAAAAATCAAAATAGTTGCATAATAGGGATCTGCTGATGCTTACTGTGATCTTTTAAACTCGAATCAATTAGTTCACCTTTGCTTGAAAAATGAATTGCCAACCCTTTCACATACAGAACACATGGAAAACTAAATACACAGCAAAACACAGAAAACAGAGTGATCAAACTAACAGACTGATTTTAGTTCATTTCACTCACTGGAATTTGGTACAGAAGGGTTGGTGTGAATTTGTTTAGCTTAATTACCTTCCTTCTGGACAGAAAACAGATCTAATGTATTTGGTCTGAAATAAACTTGAGACTGAAAACTGTGATGTTAATTATGAGTGAATACTTTTACCATGGTCCACATTTCAGCTAGTGAAAACAAGGCTAGAATCCATGCAGATATGTAATTTAGGGCAATTTTCCACTTTCCCCTGGTAACATGGCTAAATATGGAAGAGTTTCCATGGCAATCATTACCACAGACAGAAGCCCCCACCCCACCCCATGACTGCACATTTTTGTCCTCTTCTGCTCCATGTTGTAGTTAAGAGGTAATGCAAAGGTTGTATTTCTGATGCCAGGAGCTAATTTACGACTTATTAGAGTCATCTTTCCTAACAGATCCATCTTTGTGCAAGAGAGTTCTTCGTCTTTTGAGTAGTCATCAAACAGAATCTGGCTTAGAATGATAGATTCTGTGCTCTTAATTAGTTTTCATGAACTAGGGTGGTATGTTTTCAGTAATATGATAGATTTAATTAGGAATCGAAAAAGGGCACTCTCCAGTGCCAGATGTCAGAGCTGATCTTGACATGGCTGCAGTGCTTCAGCGGGAGAAGAAACACAATTAACCTGCAGCCTCTGTTTTTTTGTAGAAGAAGGTTTTCAAACACTGACTCACATTCTTTTATTGTTCCAACTTACTGGTCTGTTGATAAACTCATAAGCTGTTTCTGACTTACACACTGGTGATAAGAACAGTTTTAGGCTTACATGGGGTAGTTCATAGTGTTAAGCTATTTTATTGTTAGTACAGGGCTGTTGAAAGGGACATGATGATGTAATAGGGTTCTAACGTGGTATCTGCCACAGCTTTGCAGGCTAGAAGCAGGCATTTAGTTTACAAAAAGACCAGTGAAGATGAAACGATAACCAAATTGTAACCAGTATGTAAAAAATGGCTTCAGTGGGAAAAAAAAAAAAGACTTGCTGGTTCAGCACAGTTCTCCTTTAAAATTAATCTGTTTTACTCACCATCCATCCATCCGTCTGTCTGCATCTCTATCTATCTATGCAATAGATGTGGACCCAAAAGCTATGATATATGCCTTTTTTTTTTTTTTTTTTAAACATATCTATTTATCACCTCCGGGACCTGGAACTCTCTCAGGCTCCCAACTCACCTTGCCGCTCTACTGCCCCCTGTGACCCCGCCTTCTTCAAGGACATTACTTTCTCCCTGCAGGACCCACAGGCCCTGAGTTCCGTGAGGAGATCAAAGGGGCAGAGGCGGAGGTCCAGTGTTGGGCATGTGGCAGCCAGGCACTGTGGGGCCGTCGCCTATCTGACACCAAAGGTTTTTTTCCCATTTGTTCCCCGTGAGCTCCCTCCTTCCCCTGAGCGTGGCATGCAGTGATGCCATGGCAACCCTACCGGCATCTGCCACCCTCCCCACACATCTAGTCCTACATGCTGCAGTGCGCTGATCTCCACCGGGGGTCGCTGGTACGTCGGACAACCCCACAGCCCTCCCCCAGGAGAAGAGAGCAGTCCATCAGACGCTCAATCCTCTTCCTCCCGACCCCCAGTGCCCGAGCTCGCTCCCGAACCCAGGTCACCAGTGCAGTGTGAGATGTGGCGTCCAGCGCCTCAACCCTCAGCACCACTGGGCCGGCATATATAAATATATATATGCATATATGCTATTTGAGTTACTGTACACATACGTTTTGTTTGTGTATACAGTAGACTCATCATCAGCATGTATGTATGTAGTAGGTACGTCATGTTGCATTTATGTACATAGTAGGCACATCATCACAATGTGTTTCACGTCCCCCATGACCTACCAGCACTTCTTCCACCTAAAGGTGAAGTATAGTCCACAATTCCACTACACTTTCCAGTGCATCAAAATCAACAACTACGAACGTTTAAATTGTACCTTTACTCTCATAAAATCCAGCTGTTAACGCCTGGAATTCACTTCTCCTGCAGCTTGCTAACCCCCCTTCCCCATGCTCAGCTGACTCGCTCATTCACTGAAAACTTGCCAGCACCCATTACTTCACATTTCTATTTTAAAATTCACATTGCTTTTGATTCAGTCATAAAATTGCTTAAATTGCTGTAACTGCATTGTATTTTGTTGGGCACTGTGCTGCCACTGTACCTCTGTGGACTTTACTTGTTGTCACTGTGTTCACTTTCTACCCAAGTTTGTACAAATTATTCCACTTGTATGTCATTGCATAGTGTGTCACCTCTGTATTGTACGTACTTGTTATTTCACACGTCTTTTGTACCTGTATCCTGTATACTACTGTACTGTGCCATCTTTATGGCCTAGGTTATGCCTGAAAAAGGTCCATTGAATCAATGCACCCACCTGGTAAACAAAGAAATAAATAAAAGCACGGCTTGCGCTACGGCTTTCCTCCCAGCCCAGTCGTCACCTCTGCAAATATAAAAAAAGCTGTAGCTTATTTTAAATGCAATACAGTTGGCTCCAGAACTACAGAGACTCCTCTCTCTGACCAGCAACTGCACTTTTTTCATTCACCCATGTTGCTGTCGATCACAAAGCTAGCTCTGCCCCTGCTTGCCCTGACTGCTTACTCTATAAACTCCAGTAATGCACAAAAAAAAACAGCAACAGAAATCTTTTTTTTTTTTATTACCTAAATCACTGTAGTTGCACAAGCTCTCAAGAAAACACCTCGGGTGCGCCTCCACTCCTCCTCACTCTGCTTGCTCATTGCTCTCCATGGGGATTGGAGGGGGGGGCAGGGTGATACTGTGCAAGTGAGGCACCTAGAAACCGCTAGAATCCTGCAGAAAAACACATATTGCTCCAGACTTCTCCCTATGGAACTTAACAGAATCAGCTGGATTAATATAAAACTAGTAATTAAATAGCTAAATTACAGAGCAGTCACTGCTCTCACTAAATCGAAAACACAGCCGCCATGTTTTCTGCATTGTTCAGCTTGCCCAGCCCTTCCACTCACTTTGTTCTGTCCAGTTAAACTGCATGCTAAATACCTAGGGACACCGTATCACTGGCAACCAGTACAGCATACCTACCGACCTACTGTTTAAAGCGGAGCCATACCAAGCAGATCACCAAAAAATCCCTTACAGTTTTAAATTGAAAACTGTAACATCATTAAAAAATTAAAAACACAAGTATACAAAAAAACAGCATATTGTTGCATAAATCGAATATACAGTGGGGCACCCGTTGGATAACGGATTTATTTGTACTTGAGCAGTTTGATCCCGGGCACATCACTTGTGGCTTATGCCATTTGTGAGGTTACCTGAGGTCAAACTGCACTAGTACAGATAAATCAGTTATCCTACTGTACAGGCCCCATTGCATATCCCTTATTTATGCAATAGACATCTTCCCAAAAGCCATTGTATAAATCTGTTTGTCTGAGCTACAATATGTATATATGTAAAATTACATTTATGCATAAAGTAAACTTGTCATCCCAGATTTATACATATAGTTCATTATCAGATGATTCCCCCGATGATCCCCCAAAACCCATGGGCGGACAGGTGGCAGTACTTTTAGTTTCGATTCTTCCAATACATTCAGCCATGCACATGTATCCTTCACAGCTTCACAACACGCACCAAAACGTCAATGCCCAAAAGAAAAATATTTTTTTAACTACTTTCTAACTGCATCTCTCGCAAACAATTAATTTTATGCCTCTTAAAATGAGCACCATCCTCAGTAACTACTCGGACAGACAGGAGAGAATCATAGAGGGCCTCCTCAGCTGGGGAACTTTTTATGTGCGGATGTTATCCTTCTGTCTTTTCCCTCCCTGCCTAAATCTGCCTGTACTCTCACTATGCCTATGCTTCCCCCCACTCAGATTTCCCTCGCTAAATTAGCCCAGACTTTTAACTGTGGTGCCGGACCTAAACAGCTCTCCTTTCCTGTTGTCTGGGAATATTCCCCCCTGCTCTTCCTAATGCCTCTCTGAGATTGCACTGCCAACCCTGCCTGCCAATTTAATTGGCTGCTTTGTCTCTCAACCCGATAAGTGAACTAATGTACTTTCCTCCTTCCTCTGTTTCCAGGTGCCCGTGACTGGGCAGACTGCTGCTGCTTCTCCGGCGGCTGCAGCTGAGGAATCCAGTCAGTCGCGAACTCCTGCTCTGCCTGCCCGAAGCTACTCTCAGACCAGTAATCTTTCTGCACAGCAATTGGTCGCAGGGTTGCACCCTGCTCACAGGATTGGCCGCAGCACTCATGGCTCCCCCACTGATAGGCCAGCTACCCGCAAGCATTTTTGTGCTAAATTTCAAATTGCACAGTGCACTTTGAGGAATATTTGTACTGTATTTTCTTCCCGCCCACCTGTCATGACCCCAGCCTCTATTAAATATGCGTTAAGCCCTGCCCTCTTGCTATTCATTGGCTGCTCCAGCCAGTTCTCTTTGCCTGCGTCTTTCTTTACTTGTTTATTTCTGCTCCTGTGCCCCCTCATCTGGCTCTACCCAAACCAAACTTGGACAGTAATACCATTTTATATTCCCTTATTTGGCTCTACCCATATCTAACTCTGACACCAATTCCATTTTATATTCCTCTTCCCTCTTCCTGCCTCACATACTGACCACTTGGCACAATCATGAAAAACCTATATCTCATGGCCTCTGTGTCATGCCTTATTCTCATGAGTTGCTGCATCGACCAGATAATTGCTAAGGCCATATGGCATACCTCTTGGAACTGCTCACATCCTCCCCCAGCCACCTATGGCCTGAATCCTCTCCTGTGCTCCTCTACATCCCATGCCTCCCAAAACAGGACGCTGCACTAATGGGGTTCTGGCTTCAAAAAAATCTCTGCATACTTTATGGCCTAACAGACCCAAATATACTCTTATCTCATGCCTCACCTGATCTTCATTTCTGCACCCTCTTGCTACTTGTTTGTGCTGGTGATACTGAGACCAACCCCGGGCCCTCTAGTAATTCTTCTGGCCCACCCATATACATGTCTATACCACTGATAAATGGGCTGCATATTGCACACATGAATATACGTAGTATGCCCCACAAAATGGCAGAACTAAAAGCCTGGGTCTTGCAGATGGCAGCTGATGTATTGTGCATATCCGAAACTTGGCTCAAGCCGGCCATTAAGCAGCATGAGGTGTCCTTACCTGGTTACAGCAGTCTCAGAAAGGACAGGATAGGCAAGAGGGGTGGTGGTGTACTCCTATACTACAGGTCTAATCTTGGCGTCACCGAGCTCCCTGATCCCGGTTGGGGTGAACCCCCGACTGAATCCCTTTTTGCTTCCCTAACTTTCGGAAACGTCAAAAAAACGAATAATCAGGTGTGTCTACGTGCCCCCTAGTCAAGCTACATATGGCCTATCCTCAATCCTAGCTTCCCTAGCTAATCTTCCTGGACTTGACCTAATTATCTGTGGGGACTTTAACCAAGATTGGCTTCAACCAGATGCTGTAAAAGTGCATGCCACGATGGGTAACTTCTGCCTGACTCAACTTATCAACAACCCTACACGAATCAACACCAAGTCTGGTAAACATACGTTACTTGACTGGATGGTCACTAACTGCCCACTGAGGATCAGAGCTGCAGGCGTACTCCCTGACTGCATAAGTGATCATTCCCCCACTTTTTGTGTGTAGAGGAACAACTGTCCTAACCCCCCTCCCAGGATATCCCTAGTCCACAACATGTCTAGGTTCGACATAGATAGCTTCACCACCTCCATCTATAATACTGACTGGCGACCCATTAACTCACTCCCAGATATTAACCTTGCACTAGGCTTCTTCATCACAACTTTCACTCAGTTGGTTAACAGAGATGAACCTCTAAAAAAGTGCAGGTCCAAGGGCGTCAAGGCTCCGTGGCTGTCCAAGGAGATTCGGATGCTAGTGTCGCACCATAATGCGTGGCAGGCCTACAAAAAAAGTGAACTCCCCTCAGATTGGCAAACATATAGACATCTCAGGAACAAATGCAGACATTCCCTGCACAAAGCCAAGCGCTTCCACTTTAAATCCCTTCAAATGGCACACCTCTGCAACCCAAAGAAATTCTGGCAACAAGTAAACTCATTAAAAGGAAACGCTGTTAATACCTCAAGCTCAGTCCATGCCAACAGCTCATACCTTACTGATGCTACTTCTATTGCCTCCGGCTTCAATGAATTTTTTACAGATCTACACAAATACACCTCAATCTTCCGTAACACCTACTCTCCTAACACTGTCCTGCTGCCCTCAACTATCCCTGCGGACTGCCCCGAATTCCACCTAAAACTTGCCACTCTCAAAGGTCCAGAAGCTTCTCTCTCAATTAAATCCTGAGAGCTCATCCAGACATGACTCCCTTGAGGCAAGATTTCTAAAATTGGGTGCCCCTGCCCTTGCTCGCCCAGTTAGGGACCTATTCAACCGATCTTTCATCATCAACTCGGTACCTGATAAATGGAAGGTGGCACTGGCAGTCCCACTGCACAAGGGAGGGTCCAATACTGTTGTCGACAACTATAGACCCATATCCCTCCTCTGCCATCTAGCGAAAATACAGGAGCGCATTCTTTATAACCACCTACAGGACTACCTGGAATCTCACAACATACTATCCCCCCATCAACACAGTTTTAGAAGGAATCACAGCACTCTAACGGCCCTGATAAAAGTGACAATGGATATATTTCATGCTATGGACAAGGATTGTCCTACTGGTGCCATCTTCGTCGACCTCACTAAAGCATTTTGATCTGGTAAACCATGATCTCCTGCTCCACCAACTACATGACATAGGTCTGGATAGAAGTGCCCTAAATTGGGCAAGAAGCTACCTATCTGGCCGCTCCCCAAGAGTAAAATGGGACCGCTCCCTCTCAGAACTTAGGCCAATAACCCATGGCATGCCACAGGGATCCATTCTGGGGCCATTATTCTCACTCTTCATAAACGACCTCCCTTGATTTTGCAGTGGTGCCACGGTGCATCTTTATGCAGATGATGCAGTCATCTATCGGTCATCACCAGACTTTGACCAAATCAATAGAGAACTTGCCACTGACTTCGCCTCCCTCGCGGACTGGTTCAGCTGCAAACAGTTCATTCTCAATACCAGGAAAACTAAATGCATACTCTTCTTCCCCCATCCTACCTCCAAATATGCTCCTCCAACTCTTAACATCGATCATGGGAGATGCCTTGGAGACAGTCCCATCTGTTAAATATTTGGGATTCACCATGGACCCGTCACTCTCTTTCAACATTCACATCTCCAATATAGTTAAACATATGCAGCAGAAGCTTGGTCTGCTCTACCAGATACATCCATATCTCACCTCTGCTTCCCACCTAAGAATTGCCTCCTCGTCTCTTACTCCCCTCCTAACATATGGTGCCCCCCTGCTTTGCTCTGCTAATACCTCATCTCTCTCCATCCTCTCTCAGGCTTACCACAGGATTGGTAGGTTCACTTTGGGGGCTAACTCACGATCACACCACTGTGACGTCCTCTCCTCTCTAGGCTGGTTGCCTTACGAAGCTAAATTGAAGTATTTCTCCATGTGCTTAATGTTTAAACTTATCCACCTCTTTACTCCACCCTGCCTCAGGGATTTGATTCACTTCCGGCAGGCACCTCGAACCCTAGCCTTCTCCTCCCTCCCCCTGCTAGTCCCCCCAACTCTACGTCTGTCTCACTCAAGGAGGTCCTTCTCGTTTGCTGCTATCTCTGATTGAAACACCCTACCTCCCCACATCCTGACCTGTCCTTCTCTTCCTCTTTTCAAGTCCAACCTGCATGCCTATCTTGCTGCCTTTGCCTCCTGTCTCTGCTTCCGCTGAATCTCCTAACCTCCCCACTAGTCTGACCTCTGACCTATGCCACCTCTCCCCTTCCTCCCCACCATCCTTTCGTCAGCCCTACTCTCCCCATCTAATTTTGCTCAAAGTGTGACACACTATTGCACATGAATAGTTAAAAATTGTAATGTATATAGATTTTTATAGATACGTAAATATGGTGTCCATGACTAGCTCTACTGTATTAAATCCACTGTACAATGTATGTCAAATTGTATCCACCGTACAATGTATGTATGTTAAATTTAATACTGTACAAATGCACTGCTATACTGTACCATGTATGACCCCGGGTCGACCCTAAAAAAGGGACTGTAATTGTCTCAGTGGTCTTACCCGGTCACCAAAACTCAAATAAAATAAATAAATAAATAAAATAAACTAACACAGTGCAACATGTAACTCACATCTTTCTGGCAACCCCTGCTGTGTGTCTGTGCACCTGTCGACATTCTCCAGACAGTTCTTCTGTAGTACCTCATGACCTCTCTGCCTTTATCTGGCAGCTCATGGCATCTCCACGGCCCTGGCAAACTCCATGGCTCCTGGCTCATTCATTCTCCAGAAATAGAAACCTGAAGAAAAGTCCCCCCCCCCCCCGACAAACCGCTGAACTGCAGTCCTGCTACTCCAGTCGAGCTCCACTCTCTCTCCAGGTCAACTTTGCAGCACAACACTGGGCATCTCATACTCTGAACACATTCAAAAAAAAAAAAAAAGTCACACAGCACCTAAAACTAATCCAGTTCAACTGAATGAAGCCTGTTGTCAGGGGCTGCACCGCCGCACGCTCACCGAGGAAGGGAACCAGGAGCTTGGCCGCTCACTGGTACCTTGTGCCGCCAAAGGCGTTAAAGCCATAAGGACCTCTCCAAGCCCGCCGGGGCTTCGGACCCGCTCCTCCCAGGACCTAAGGACCCACCACCGCTGCACCCAAAGAAGCCTCTGGGGTCTCCACTTGCCCAGCGGCCCCCATAGAAGAAAAGCCGCAATCCTCCAGGAAGCCTGTTGTCAGGGGCCGCACTGCTAGACGCTCGCCATGGAAGGGAACCAGGAGCTCGGCCGCTCACTGGTACCTTGTGCCGCCAAAGGCGTTAAAGCCATAAGGACCTCTCCAAGTCCACCGGGGCTTTGGACCCGCTCCTCCCAGGCGCTAAGGACCCACCGCTGCACCCAAAGAAGCCTCTGGGGTCTCCGCTTGCCCAGCAGCCCCCATAGAAGAAAAGCCACGCTCCTCCAGGAAGCCAGTTGTCAGGGCTGCACCGCTGCACGCTCGCCGAGGAAGGGAACCAGGAGCTCTGCCGCTCACTGGTACCTTGTGCCGCCAAAGGCGTTAAAGCCGTAAGATACATTCTACTGATTTCCTCCTGCTGGCTCTCTCCAGTTGGGGTTAGGGGCTCTAGCTGGTTCCACCCTTCACTGAAAGTGGCTGTTTTCACCTATTTTTTGGGGACTTTGGACTGCCCAAACGACCCCGGGACTGTGAACGCCGTCTCCGCGGCCAAGTGATACAGCTCCTCCGGTGAACATTTTAGACCTAATTGTGTAGTGTGCTTTTAGTATAAATCAGATATTTCAGTCTCTCCTAACTGTAAAGTCTTAAGCTAGCCACCCTAAACCTGTAAATTATTGTAAAACTGTTCTCTGCTGCTTACTACTCTCTTCCCGCCTTTTCTCTGTTTGAATCTCTGCTCTCTATTGTTAAAGCTGTGCTGGTTAAGTAAAATCATAGAACAAGCTGCCTAACTGCTGATACTGCCTCCCTCTAAGCTAATCTTCACCTTTTTCTCACCTCCCACCCTCTTCTTTTGTCCTGCTCTACCTGGCTTGCCTACTTAACAACCCCTCCCTGCTACTTTCCTCAGGACCTCTCCAAGCCCGCCGGGGCTTCGGACCCGCTCCTCCCAGGACCTAAGGACCCAACGCTGCACCCAAAGAAGCCTCTGGGGTCTCTGTTTGCCCTGCGGCCCCCATAGAAGAAAAGCCGTGCTCCTCCAGGAAGCCTGTTGTCAGGGGCCGCAACACCGCATGCTCGCCGAGGAAGGGAACCAGGAGCTCGGCCGCTCACTGGTACCTTGTGCCGCCAAAGGCGTTAAAGCCGTAAGGTATGTTCTATCGATTTCCTCCCGCCGGCTCTCTCCAGTTGGGGTTAGGGGCTCTAGCTGGTTCCACCCTTCACTGAAAGCGGTTGTTTTCACCTATTTTTTGGGGACTTTGGACTGCCCAAACGACCCCGGGACTGTGAACGCCGTCTCTGCGGCTAAGTGATACATCTCCTCCGGTGAACACTCATCCTGCCAGCCCCCCACCTCACCCACCTTGGTCGACCCTTTAGCTGTATAGGCTCCCGTTGGTCATATGACTAAGTGTCCACTTTCTCATTGGCTCCTTATACTCTATTGCCACTGGGGGCGTTAGTCCCATTTCACCGGCAGATGGCACTTTTCCTATTGGAGCCCATACGGCTGGGTCTTGGCCCTTTCCTTTAACCTTAGTCCACTTTGTCCCACACTACCTCCACAGGACGCCTCTCCTTCGCTGAGTACTTGCACTCCCAACCTATCACAGTCCTACAGGGCCTCCCAAATAACCTCCAGCCTCTCCCCTCTCTCTCCATTGCTCCTTCTGAAATCCTGCTATCCCCTCTAAAATCACCATCATGCTTCTCCTCCGCGAGAGTCCCTCGCCCTCGTGTGTTAATCTAAAAGGACTGACCCTCTTGCTCTGCCTACTTTCCTTGCTTGGACTAAACAGTATCTCTCTGTCTCTACCTCATGGCCTAAAACAAGACACACCATCACATAGTGACTTTAGTTTCTCCAACCTACTCCTCTCCAGTCACCACCCAAAACTTGCCTTTCACTACCTTCTTAAAAAAGGATGCACATACCTGGTACTCATGAATTATCAGCCACAAAGGAAAAAGCAGCAATCCTCCAATTATCTACACATGGCTCAGCTGAAATTTCTAGCACCTCTACTACTTCTGCTGGCTGGTGATGTTGAACTTAACCCTGGCCTTCACCAAAACAGCAACCCGATAAACCCTCATACCAAACCAAATAAAGGCCTTCTAATTGCTCACATGAATATCAGAAGTCTGCTAGGTCATCTGACTGAACTTGAGGCTTGGATACAAATGGTTGGTCCTGACATTTTATGCCTCACGGAAACATGGCTAAAACCCCGTATCCTGGATGCCCAGTGTACCCTGCCTGAATACACTATTATCCGACAGGATAGGACTGGTTCTAAACGGGGCCGGGGTGTTGCTATTTACCACAAAACCCACCTCACTCTAAAAGTGGCTCCTGCCCCTAGTCCCCGATGGCTCTGCGAGTCCCTGCATGTAACCCTGTCCCTAGGAAGGAAATACCTGCACATAATCTGTCTCTACAGTCCACCCACTGGTGGGGTGGAAAGTCTCCAGGAACTACTACAACAAAAATCACAAGCTGTTAACACGAATGAGACCATCTTGCTCGGTGATGTAAATCTAAACTGGCTAGGCCTGAATCATAGCACTCTAGCATCACTAGTACAAAGGCACAACTTCCACCAGCTTATAACTGAGAACACGAGAATGACCAACTCTCTATCAGGAACACTGTTAGACTAGATCCTCACAAATAGACCAGATCATGTAACAAAGGCATCCGTATTGGCAGATGCTATAACTGACCACTCGCCCACGATCTGCCACTGGTGCTCCTGTCCACTACCCGCTCCTCGGTCCTGCCTGGTCACATTTACTAACTTTGCACAAATGGATCTAAATGCCTTTCTCCTAGACATAGCCAACATTGACTGGACTAAACTCTACCAAGCAACAAGTGTTGAGGATGCCCTAGATGTGTTCCTGACCAGGTTTAGTGATGTACAAAATCGGCATGCACCTAAAGTGAAGAGAAGGGTCAGAGGTCAGCAAACGAGATGGCTAAATAAAGATCTACTCCGTCAACTCAAAACCCGGGATAACCTCTGGAAGCAGTTCAAGACCACTTGCCTACGCAGGGATCACTTAATCTACAAACAACATAGAAGTGTCTCCAAAAAACAAATCAGGCTCGCTAAGAGCAAGTACTGTCAAAATCTGTTAACCAGCTCTGCAAATGATCCACGCAAATTCTGGGGTCATATCAAAACCTTCTTGGGCACCCCCTCAATCAGTCACCCCCTCTGAAATGATTCTTCAAGGTATCCACTGCAACGACTCCCTTACCATAGCAAACGCCCTCAACCAACAGTTCTCTGACCTGTCTTCCTGTACGTCCATGCTAACAACGGCATCTGCTGTCCATCAGCCCCTCTCTACCAATGTAACTGCCGGCACTTTGACAAATGAGCCTGTGCCAACAGCACCAAAGACCTTCTGTTTCAAAGCTGTGTCTAGAAAACAAGTTCTTAAACTACTAAACACCATATCCGACAATACCAGCCCAGGCTCCGACTCACTTGAACCTCGACTGCTGAAGGCTGCTACCCATCTCATCTCCTATCCACTAGCCAGATTATTCACACTGTCCCTCACCACTAGCACTGTCCCAGGCATATGGAAGTCTGCAAGAATCACCCCCATATTCAAAAAAAGGAAACAAGAACAAAATATCAAACTACAGACCTATAGCCATTCTCTCGGTCCTCGGCAAAATCCTAGAAAAAATAGTAGCCACCCAGGCCATTGAGTTCCTTGAATCCTCAGATTTGCTCTGTGAAGCACAGCATGGATTTAGGAAATATCACAGCACCACAACTGCGTTAGCAAAGTTTACCTCTGATACTCTTACAAACATGGATGAAGGTCAACTGACAGGGGCTGTGTTCATCGACCTCACCAAGGCCTTCGACCTTGTGGATCACCCCCTACTACTAACTACCCTTAAAGATCTTGGCTTCTCATCTCCTGTAACGAACTGGTTCAGAAGCTACCTAAGTGACAGGACACAAGCTGTCAAACTCAACTCTGCAATCTCTGACAGCACCACTATCAATATTGGAGTTTCTCAGGGCTCAATACTGGGCCCTCTCCTATTCTCATTGTTCATAAATAATCTTCCCAGCAGTATAGTATCTGGTGCCTCGCTACTCTATGCAGATGACCTGGTCATCTATGCTTGGTCAGGTAGCACTGACCATCTAAGCGCCACTCTGACATCTGCTTTCCACTCTGCTCAACACTGGCTAAACGCACATCACCTTATCCTTAATGCCAGCAAAACCAAAGCTATGCTACTGGGTACGACCCACAAGCTAAGATCCTGCTCATCTCCCTTAAATATGCTTGACCTTGATGGGACCCCTCTTGAGGTTGTTAGCAACTTCCGCTATCTGGGCATACTGCTCGACCAATCCCTGGACCTGAACCTGCATATTCAAGAAACCTGCAAAACTGTAAACTGCAAGCTGGGGGCTGCCTATAGAAGCAGCCACATGCTCACACCCACTGCCAAACTGGCCATTGCCAGGGGAATCCTCCTTCCTACTCTAACCTACTGTGCCCCCATCCTGTCTATGGCACACAAAACAACACTGCAAAAATGGGATGTCACCTACAACAGTGTTTGCTGTTATGCTTCAAAGGCCCCCTGTTTCAAGCATCACTGCCAACTGTACAAAGACTTAGGCTGGCTCTCCCCCACTGCCACCAGACTGTACTACCTATGCTGCCTCTCAGACTCCATCATCAGAGTGGTTAGACCAGCTTCATTATCGGAACTGTTTCAGCCTATCATCCCTTCGCGTGAACTGAGATCATCGGACAAGTCTCTCCTGAAAGTTCCCCTCTGCCGCACCTCTAAGGGTTCAGGTGCGTTCGGACATGCTGCCCCACAAATGTGGAATTTACTACCACTCGACCTAAGGCATGCTTCCTCACACTACAGTTTTAAGCGAAGACTACAGAACCACCTAACTTCTATGGACCAATGTGCCTGTTATGATCCTACCTGAGCTGTTCCAAATGCCCCCTTTTTCCCCCACTTTGTTTAAATCTCCCCCCCATCTACCATCACTTCCTTATCCCATGTATATGCTGAATGTTTATATCTCCCCTGTCTGCCTTATATGTCAGTTAGACTACTTGCACTTTTTATGTTGAGGCTAAAAAATGTATGGACCAACTATTCTATGCCTCTCCAATGCCTATATGTATGACAAATGCCTCTCGTCACCTTACTGTTTTGCCTGTCTTCAACTTGCTGTTTGCACAATTTGTGATGTAATGTTTTTTGTATTGGGTACTGGTACATCCTAAATATCTTAGCCTCATCTGCTCCCCGCCCTCCCCTTCACCGACTAGCCCAGACATACTACCCGGCTTTCAGTTCCACGAGACTGGGCCTGTTCCGCACCTTTGTCCACTAAAGCCGCCTCTTGCTGTACTTTCACCTCGGACACCGTGTCCGCTCACCCGCTCCCGCCAGTAAACGGTTCCATGAGCCTGGACACAGATCCTAGCAACTGCCGCTCTTGCCGTAATTTTCCCTCCTGCACCCTGCCCGGTTCCCTCGGCTCCTATTACTGATTTTAGACTCACTGGTTAGGGCTTCGTCCTTGTTACCGTTTAAACCCCCTAAACTCCACTGGGTCCACACCTGGCTTAACCTATTAATGTCAGCCTGACCCTGTTTTGCCCTCTCCTTCCAATTGACTTCACTATACCTAGTACTGGGTCTATGTCAGAGGCTAAACTGGACATAGTTGCAATTAGTGAGACGTGGTTTACCAGTAACCACACTTGGGAGACTTCAGTACCTGGCTATGTATTGTTCAGAAGAGACCGAGGTGCAAAAAGGGGGGGAGGAGTGGCCCTGTATGTTAATGAAAATATGAAAGCTACAGAATTCAGAATACACATAAGGAGCCAGAAGAACTGTGGGTCACCCTGGAAACAGGAAATGGGACAGCCATAAGAACTGGGGTTGTCTACAGGCCCCCAGACCAGAGGGAGGACATAGACACATTACTGTTAGAAGATATACAAAACATGACAGCTAAAGGGGAGGTTCTGATAATGGGAGACTTCAACATGCGGATAAAGACTGGTCAATACCAGCAGGAACATCTGCCAGAACTAGACTCATAGTGGATTCCCTGCAGGGGAGGGCCTCAAACAACTGGTACAGCAACCCACAAGAGACAGGGCTATCCTAGATCTAGTACTGACTAACAAAGAAGGGATCACAGATCTCCAGGTAGAAGGTCACCTGGGGGCCAGTGACCATCACATGGTATGGTTCAATTTGGCTACTACATCTAAATCATCCCATTCCAAGGCAAAAATATGGGACTTCAGAGGAGCTGACTTTGATAAGATGGCCAACAGAGTTAAGCTAGACCTGGCAAAAAGAAACACAGGTGAGGGGGTATAGGCAAAGTGGGCAAGCATTAAGGATGCAATACTTGAAGCAACATCCCATTGTGTTAGACAGAAAAGGAAGTGCAAAAGAAGAAGGAAACCGCTTTGGTTCTCAAATACAGTAGCAGATAAGGTCAGAGCCAAAAGGCTGGCCTTCAGGAAATATAAGGGAACACAGCGGGATGAAGATAGGGAGGCATACCAAACTGCCCTAAGGGAAGCAGTTAAGGCAGTAAGGCAGGCAAAGTCCCAAACTGAGGAAACACTAGCACGAACAGTAAAAGAAGGTGACAAGACTTTCTGTAGATACATTAGTGAAAGGAGAAAGTCCAGAGGGGGTATTGCTAAGCTTAATGGAGAAAATGGAGCTTGCGAGGAGGAGGACCCTGTAAAGGCATCTATCCTAAATAGATACTTTTGCTCAGTGTTTACTGAAGAGAAGGTAGGGCAGGGCCCACAGCTCAGCATCATGGACACAGGGGGGAGGGAGGTGAGCACTACTCCCTTCACAAAAGAAAGGGTCCTACAAGAGCTTGCTAAGCTCAGGGTGGATAAGGCAGTGGGACCTGATGGCATACATCCCAGGGTACTTAAGGAGCTAAAGGAGGAACTAGCAGAGCCATTAGCAGAATTGTTTAGTGAGTCTCTGAGCACAGGAGAGGTCCCAGAAGACTGGAGAAGGGTCATGTGATCCCGCTCCACAAGAGTGGTAGCAGGGAGGAGGCGGGAACTACAGACCGGTCAGTCTTACCTCAGTAGTGGGCAAGATTATGGAGGCACTCCTTAAGGAAAGGATAGTGTAACACCTGGAATCCATAGGGGCACAGGATCCAAGACAGCATGGGTTTACAAAAGGAAGGTCCTGTCAAACTAATCTCATAGATTTCTTTGACTGGGTAACCAGAGTGGTGGACCAAGGGGGAGCAGTTGATGTCGCCTACCTTGACTTCAGCAAAGCTTTTGACACTGTTCCACATAGAAGATTGATAAATCAGCTGGGTAGGCTCGGGGTGGGTCAGAAGTTGGTCAACTGGGTGGCAAACTGGTTGACGGGCAGAAAACAGAGTGGTGGTAAATGGTATACAGTCAGAAGAGATGCAAGTCACAAGTGGGGTACCTCAGGGATCAGTCCTGGGGCCAGTCCTCTTCAACATCTTCATTAGTCACCTTGCAGATGGACTAGAGGGTAAGGCTTGTCTGTTTGCAGATGACACCAAGATCTGCAACAGAGTAGATGATCCAGATGGGGTGGGCAGAATGAGAAGAGATCTGGATAAACTAGCAGAATGGTCAGAAGAGTGGCAACTGGGATTTAATGCAAAGAAGTGCAAAATCATGCACATAGGAAGAGAAACCCTGAAGCCACCTATAGGCTGGGAGGGGAGTTGCTAGCAGTCACAAAGGAAGAAAGAGGCTTGGGCATCATCATCACTGATGACCTAAAATCATCCAAGCAGACCTCTAAAGCAGTAGGTAAGGCTAGGGGGGTGTTAGGGTGTATTAGTAAGGGTATCACAAGCCGTAAGAGGGAGGTAATAATCCCTCTGTACAAGACAGTGGTTAGGCCCCATCTGGAGTACTGCATGCAGTATTGGAGGCCACACCTTCACAAGGACATTAACCAAATTGAGGCAGTCCAGAGAAGGGCAAGGCAACCAAAATGGTGCAGGGACTGCATCAGAAGACATATGAGGACAGATTAACGGAGCTCAATATGTATACCCTTGAGCAAAGGAGGGAGAGAGGTGATATGATCGAGGCATTCAAACACCTTAAGGGCATAAACAAGGTGAAAGAGTCTAACATGTTTAAATATAAGAAAAATAGCAGGACAAGAGGACACAGCACGAGATTAGAGGAGGCCGATTAAGGGGAATGTGAGGAAATTCTTTTTCACAGAAAGGGTGGTGGATGCATGGAATGGCTTACCACAAGAAGTGGTTATGAATACAGTGCAGGGCTTCAAACAGGCATGGGATAGGCATAAGGGAGCAATACAAATGACTATGAATAGATAGGCCACTGACAGAGCAAAGGCCGATGGCACATTTATAAGGTAGAAAAAGAAATGGGCAGACTGGATGGGCCTTGCGGTCCTTATCTGCCGTCAACTTCTATGTTTCTATGTTTATCCTGCTGCCTTGCTATGAAATTAGCTCTTTAGTTACTACCCGGCTTCCTAAGCCGCCTGTCCGCCTTACTCCCCCCAATCGCTCAGGCCGCCAAAACTGTCTTGCAGTCCGTGCCTCCACTTCCTGTAACCCCCTCAAGCCGGCGCAAGGTTCCACGAGCCCGGTCACAGTCCCCTGCCTTTTCTGCTAATAGCCGTAATCGCTCGTTGTCGCCTAATCTGTAGAACTCCCACGGTAGCTCTACTCACATGCCCGGTCTTAGAACCAGCAGCCCGCACATCTTTTCCACTCTCTTCCGCTATTGCCATAAGCTTTTACCGTCTTTACCCCGTTCCCCCACCTCCCGATACATTTCAAGCTGCGAATCGGTTCCATGAGCCCGGCTGCAGGCTCTAGCGTACTGCCGCTAATGCCGAAACTTTTCCCGTCCCAACCGACCAAAGCCTGCCCCCTCGCCCGGCCTTAGAACCATAAGCCCAGATACGTTTCCGCAAACAGTCGCTGATGCCGCAGGTTCCTTCCTTTGCCCCCACCAGCTCCACTAGCTGGTAAGGCTACCCTGACCCTGGTCTCTAGCCCTGCCACCTCCCGCTGAACTTGGCTGTGCACTTACCCTCTCCCTTATCATGCCCCCCCTTCTTCTCTCCCCTACTCTGAAGTCTATCCCAATGCCAGTACCCGCTGTTCTCTCCCGCCTTCTTGTAACAATGTCTAATTACTTCAATGCACCTTACCATGTAACTGTCTTAATTGCGCTGTACTATTGTATTGTACCTGTACCTCCTGGGTCGTGCCTGAAAATAGTCACCTGCTGGCTAGTGCACCTACCCGGTTAACAAAAACTAAATAAATAAATGTCGCATACGGTTGACAAGCGGCTATTTTCTGAAGGTTTTTTTTTTCTTGCAAAGCTGGTAGCTGCACCAATCAGCGGAGATACTGGCACATTAGGACGGCATCTCCACACCACACCCATGGCCAAATTTCCCCCATTCACTGAAACAACCACCAACAGCTTAATCTGGTTCAGTGTCAGTTGGCATCCATCTGTATCTCCCTCCCCCGGGATGAGGCTGAAAATAGGCAGAATTGTCTAGTCTTCCTGTCCCGGTCAACAAAAACTAAATAAATAAATAGCAATGTCCTTAGAAATGTGGAAGAAAAAAGCACAATGTCATACTTTGACAAAATAAACCCACAGATTATGCTAAATTAAAAAAAATAAAAAGCAGCTAGAAAGAAATTAATCCTTCACAAACTCCTCCCCTACTGCATAAATGAAATATGCAGGGGGGACTTTGTGTGATACATGATTTATCTGTACTCATGGTGCTGGACCTTTGACACCTCACTAATGGCTTATACCACTCATGAGGTTACCTGAGGTCAGACACCGCTTATATAGATAAATCATGTATCATACAGTCCCCCTTTTATATCACTTATTGCTATATATTATAGGGGCGGAGTCATGCACCTATAGTTAGGCTTGGTACAGCACTTCAATGTTAAATTCAAAATTTTGCACTATTAATAACTTAATCATACTTCAATGTAATAGTCCGAAACTAAGCATACACGGTCATTCTGCCAGTGTCTCAAGATGTAGAAAGTCTTATGACAGCATCTTGTATGGTTTTTGAGCTATAAAGTGGCAAAAAACAGAAAAAAAAACAATTTTTTCCCCCATAGGTTAACATGAGATTTTTTGTCATCATCTACAGCCCACGGGGAATGAAGTTTTTCTCAGAAATGTTTAGGGATGATGGGGATTGTGCCAAAGGTGTGCTTTTCGATGGTTTGGTGAAAAAATATATTACCATTTTTGAATTATAATGATTTTTGTGATAGCCGCAAGACAGACAGGTAAGTGAAAACAGTTTGAACTGTAAATTTACTGTTCGAACTATATGGGTCTTGTTCAGAGAAAATACTGTTTGTGCTGTCAGCAATCTTGTTTTTCTAACAATTTACAAAATAGTGTTGTACACAACTACTGCATGGTAAGGACAGCACACCACCTGTATTTAGGTCTCAGTAATGTGCTTAGTTCGATGTTTGTCTTAAAATTAGTATATCTTTATGGCATATATGTGTTTTTTTTGCTGAAAATCATGTCCCCTATCCTTCGTTAAGTAATTAACATTAGTTTTTTTTTTTACTGTTCAAACTTTACTGTTCGAACTGTAACTAGTTGCACTTATTTACAGTTCAAACAATAAAGTTTAAGCTGTTAAAAAAACTAACAGTAATTACTTAGCGAGTGATGGGGGACATGATTTTTAGTGAAAAAAGCTCACATATTTGCCATGTAGATATAACCCTAACACTGAACTGCTGTGTATTAACAGTTGCTGTGCCGCTGACGTGTATACACGTCCTAAAACCCTATACATTCTAAATCTTTTGGCAGCCTAAAGGTTAAAAGCATCCATGAACTTAATTTGTCATTCATCTTTCATCTAAAAGTTGTTGCTTGCTGAGGTTGTGCATGTGCATTCAGTGATGACAAATGTCATTACTCAGTTATCTGGTTGGAGGAAGCTGTTGTAGTGTACGACTTATTTTTCTCTAGTTTGTAATAGCAAAAGTAATATAGATCCATAATATCATGACCCCATGCTGCAGAATAAGAATTTTGGTTAGTATAAATGGAGCAGTTAACAAACGATCTTTTGATACTATCTGATAATGAAATTGTTTTTGAGTAAAACATCACCTTTTAAAATAAATCTAATAAAGGTCATTACGAATTTAAATATTACCAACAGGCACTGTAAATGTTTAGTTCATATTTAAGGTTGCCAGCTGTCCGGTTTTAAACTGGATTGTCCATTTTTTTACTTGTTTCTCTGGATCTGGTTCCCCCCCCCCCAAAGTCGGCAGGCCGTGGTGCGGCAGTGCAGTTGCCAAACGCACCTCTTTGACCCCCAGCACAATCTGCCACTGTCTCCAACTTGGCTGTGTCCGAGGACCGAGAATCTGTGGTCCCCTCCTTCTCTGATCGCTGTCCCCAGTGTTTTTTATACATTCCCTGGTAGTCTAGTGGTCCCTCCCCCATTCTCCGATCGCCATCCCCGTGTTATATATTTTGTTTTACATTGGTGGTCCAGTGGTCCCTCCCCCATTCTCCAATCACCATCCCTGATGTTTTTAATACATTCCCTGGTAGTCTAGTGGTCCCTCCCCCTTTTTCTGATTCCTGTCCCCATGTTATATATTTTTTTTTCATTGGTGGTCCAGTGGTCCTTACCTCCCCCATTCTCTGATCACTGTCCCCGTGCTGCCTTATGTCCCTAGGGTCTAGTGACAGCCCCCCCAATCCGTTCCTACAAAAAAGAAAACTGTCCCTTGATGTTTTTTTTTCCTGTGCCTGCAAAAAAAAAAAAGGGGTCCCTCGACGATCAGCATCCCACTGAGCACCCACAACTCCACACCTCCCAGTACACTCCCATACACACCCCCACATACCCTCACTCATCTGAACAGGTCCCAGGTTTGAGATCCAGTCTCTCGTTCGAAGACACGTTTTGCTGCTGGAACCAGCAACTGCATATGAGAAACTAAGGTAAATGCAGTTCAGTGTATTTCAGTGGGGGTTTCAACGTTAATGCATAACTCAGCCATTTTTTTTTTTACGTTTTGACCCCAAATTTTCAACATGGCCTTTTAAGAACCCCACCACATGACCACTATGACTGTTATTACGCAACTCCCACCCAAAAGGCAATTTCACAGTTGGTTGGCAAATTCACCCTTCAGGCAGGATTTGACAATTTTTTGTGACCTTGTTCATGAGGTGGGGTCATAAGAAGGCTATGTTAAAAATTTGGGGTCAAAATATGTAAAACTGGCAGTGTTATAACCATTCATTGCAATTTCGCTACGCATGCTCATAACTTTGGAAATTTTAAATATTTTAACCCAGAATTTTCAACATAGACTTCATATTACCCCATCTCATATATGTCACAGCTGTCATTTTTCAAATCCTGGTCAAAATGTCTTTTCGCACCTGTGGTGCAGAATGGCGTTGCAGTCATGTGGAATTACATTTTGGCAGGGATTTGAAACTTTTCAGTACCAGGTACATGAGTTGAGGTAATAAGATGTTTATGCTGACAACTGGGTCACTGTTGTACCATAAACGGAAGCACAGGGTCCTTTCACAGCTACATACATACATACATATATGCATTTATGGAGGGGTGGGCCCAGCTCTCCCTCAGGCAAATAAGGATATGGTTACTCTATCTCAAAAACTGTACATGGGTGCAGGCAAATAAGGCTATGATTACACTATCTCAAAAAGTAAGGAAATTCATTGCAAAAAAAAAAACTACGTTAATGCATCACTTAGGGTTGAACTTAATGCCACAAAAGCACGGAAATGTGGCATTAGGGTTTCCAACCCTAACTCCTCCCCCCCCCCCCAAGTAGCAAAAGGACAAGACCACACAAGCAACCACAGATAGCCATCATCATCAGGTAAGACGAACAACAGATAACTGTTTCCAAATGACACAAATGCAGTAGTACTGATGTGCTACCTTCATGGATTTGTATCTGCGGCATGCAAATAGCAAAATATGCACACTTGTCGCTGCAGATAGAATTCCACGATACTGGTGGATGCCTGAAACATCCTCCCAGCATAGGTGGTGGGGGCTAAAACTGTAACGTGATTCAAGAATGCATGGGGTAGGCATAAGGGAACTTTAATGGTAAGGAAAGGGGGGAGCCATAGATCAAGTAGGGTCTGCAGTGTTACAGTAGGTAGGAAAATGGCAGACTTGGTGGGCAAAGTGCTCCTTATCTGCTGTCAAATTCTATGCAAACATAACACAAGGGGGCACAGTCTTAAGCTGGAGGGGGGAGGTTTAGGAGGTAGGTCAAGTAGCACTTCTTCACGGAGAGGGTGGTGGATACTTGAAATACACTGCCAGAAGAGGTGCTCTTGTTGAAAACAGTGGCAGCTTCAAGAGAAGCTGGGATAGCCATAGAGGGAAGGTAAGGAGGTTGGGAGAAGTGCTGAGGGGGAGCAGAAACAGTAGTAATAGTATATTTTATTTATTTCTGGCACCCTTCTGTGAAGGCTCAGGGTGCCCTTACAAAAACAGGACAGGCATTAAATAGATAAAGTTGCTCAAGCTGTGGACCCTGCAATATGAGCAGACAAGATAGACCAAATGGCCTTCTTCTGCTGGCTTCCTCGTATGTTCATATGTTTCTGTGTTTCTATACTTCAGTCACTGCACTGCTTCTGAATACAGAAGCACAGGCCCCTCCAGCCAGATACAACCCATGATATCCAAATTACAAGACTTCTTTTCTCTGTACCCCTATTGGCCCAGTCATGTAGCCATGGACACTGTAAAACATGCACACAATTGTTGGGACAGTGCTTCTGCAGCTGCAGGTGTAAGACATACACACTGACCACTGGATGTAGCAGCGCAGATATCACAAAACTCAAGATACAAAAATTGCAACAGTACTTCTGTCTGCAGAAGCAAAGTCCCCTGAGGGACATGTATCTCTTCAGCCAGAGGTGTAAGACATACACCAACTTCAGGCTCCAGAAGAGCAGGCCCCTGTGGGACCTGCAGTTATGCAGACAGAAGTACTGTTGCAATGTGGGTATCATGGGTTCACTAGCAGTTTTTGAGTTATGCAGTTGCGTATAGAAAACCATGCAGTAATCAATCATACTATCTAGCGAGGTACCTCATTCGCTGTGCATGAGTACTTATGGCCGTAGAAGCACAGGCCCCATGGGATATCTGTCTGCAGAGGTCTGCGCTTCTTCAGCCACATGTACTCATGCACGTTGTATGGCATACGCACACAGTTGTTACTGCAGAAGCAGAAGTCCCAGTAACCTGTGCTTATGCAGCGACATATACAAATCCACAAAGGTAGCACATCAGTGGTACTGCATTTATGTCATCTGGAGACAGTTGTATGTTGTTTGTCTTACCTGATGATGGCTGTCTGTGGTTGCTTGTGTGGTCTTGTCCTTTTGCTGCATAGGGGGTGGGGGTTGGGAGTTAGGGTTGGAAACACTAACACCACATTTCCATGCTTTCGTGGCGTTAAGTTCAACCCTAACTGATACATTAACATAGTTTTTTGCAATGAATATATAGAAATATCTTCTTTGCAAAATTGTTAATGAGCCAGTTAGGGTAACTTAATACCACAAAAGTAGGGAAATGTGGTGTCCACCCCAAGCAGCAGAAGGAAAAAACATTAGGGTTTGGGGTCTCTGGAGTCTTAGTGAATCAGTGGTGGGGTCTTCCTTGGGGTTGTCTACCCTAATGCTCCCGCTTCCTCCCCAGCCCATAGCCTTCTGTCCGAAGCACAAGGTACAGCTGCAAGCCAGTGCCTCATAGTGATACACTCTTCAAAGGTAGAGAAGTATGTCTTGCTACATGTTGCCAACACAGTTTGTTGTAGCTTTCTTGTGGGCCCTGCGTGAAGAAGGGACATCATGCGTGGCATTCTTTCCTCAGGGAATGGGGTGGTCATTATGGTTGACAATGCTCCCAGACAACCCCACCCTACCACTGATCCACCAAAATGCCGGAGACCCAAAATCCTGAAGTTTGTTCCTTTTGCTGCTTGGGGAGGGTGAGGGTGGTGGTGGTGGTGGGGAGTTAAGGTTCTAAACCCTAACACCACATTTCCCTGCATTTGTGGCATTAAGTTACCCTAACTGGTGCATCAACAACATTTTTTGCAAAGAATTTCCTTTCTTTTTGAGCTAGTGGAATCATATCCTCATTCATGCAGGTCCCTTTGGCACCTGTATGAACAGAAGTGGATGCCCTGCACCAAGGGAAGATCCCATCCGCTTACAGAAGTGCAGCAACGGATATAAAAATGTATAGGGCTGTCTGGTGGGCTGTGGAAGTGCAGGGCCCTGTGGTCCCTGCACTTCCATGTGGCCACATATATAGATGTGAGTGCATCTGTCAGCCAGTGCACAGGGCCCTCTGCCACACAATGGTGGAGAGGTATAGGGCCCTATGCCAAGAGGACAGTTGTCTTCACTGTATGGTACCTGGGCCTGTGAGGACAACCCTGCACCTTCCATTCCCTGGCTGGTGGGGGGTGTCGCATAACAGTGCCATACCCCCACCCTCACCCCATCCAGCTGGGTCACTGAACTCACCCCTGAACTCGGCTCACCTGCATAGCATCACAGAGTATACCCGCTGGGGTCAAGACTGGCACGACACACAAAGTTTAACAGTTACTTTTTTTTAATTTTGACCCCACATTTTCAAGATACTCATTTTATGATTCCCTTACAAACGTGTCATGTACCACTCATAGTATATTGACCAAAATGTCATTTTGCACCAGAAATGCGAAAAACACGTCTCGTCCAGGGTTTAAAACATGACACATATCATGTTTATGAGGTGGTGTGGAAAAATGGCTGTGTTAAAAGTTTGGAGTCAAAATACTGAAAATTAGTGAAGTTATGAGCAAAAGATGAAATACTGTAATTTTACTTTATTTGTACACCAGAATTTCAGCATAGCTTTCTAACTACCCCACCTCATGAACCTGGTAGGTGAAAACTTTCAAATCCCCGCCAAAACATCATTCCACACCACTGAAACCTCATTACATGCCATAGGTGCGAAAATACATTTTGTATAGGATTTAAAAAATTACAGCTATCATGTTTGTGAGATGGTGTGAAAAACTGGCTATGTTGAGGATTTTGGATCAAAATATTTAAAATTACCACAGCTACAAGCGAGTGTAGAAAAATGTCAATGTACACACATAAATCATTATTGTTACATATTTTCACCCCAGATTTTCAACATAGTCTCATGACCCCACCTCATAAACAAGAGCTGTGAAAATTTTCAAATCCCGCCTGAAAGGTGATTTCACCAGGTGACCACAAAATCACCTTTTAGGCCTGATTTACATAATTCAACCACCATTGGTCACGAGGTGGGGATCCCAGAAAGGCCATATTGAAAATCTGGGGTCAAAATATGAAAAAATGACAAAGTTATGCATCAAAGTTCAAAACCACATTGCAATACAATATACTGAACCGCACTTACCTTAGTTTCTCATATTGCAGTCGGCAGTTCTAGCAGCAAGACATGTCTTTGATCGGAGAGTGGATCTACAACATGGGACATGTTCGGGTGAGTGAGGGTTTTTGAGGTGGTGGGTGCTGAGTGTGAGGTCAGGGTGGGGGGGCAGATTGGCAACAGACTGTTTTCTTTACTGCAGGAAAAAAAACATGGGAAAGTTTTCTTCTTTAGAGGGGCCATGACATAGATATTCCAACACTGGGGATTGGGCACCCCGTTGTCTGACTACTGTTAAACAGCACTGTGGGTGGGCAACCCAGTGTCGCCACCTACAAGATGGGAACGGGGCGGGTGACCTGGAGGGGGTGAAGACAAGTGGTACTGGGGATGGGCACCCTGCTTCACTTAACAGATATCTAAATTAGACAGACAGACAAAGAGAGAGACAGATGCAGACAGGGAGAAAAGGGGATCGGTAGCTCACTGCTGTCACTGCAGCCTGCAGCAGGACTCCAGCTGCAGAACTCTGGGAAAAGTCCCACTGTTCTCATATGGAGAATGAGGGTCAATGGCTTCTGTCTCAAAGCTGGGCACCCTGGATTTTGAGGTGCCCAGAAAAGGTGTTTCTGGCAACTTTTTAAAAAAACAGACAGCAGAATCTAGCTAAACAGGTCCTGCTTACCTAGGTTCAGGTGTTTTTTTTTTTATTTAAAAGAGATAAGTTTTACATCATCATCATCATCAAATCTTTATTTATTCAGGCGAACATCATTGAGCAAGGCTCATTTACAAGATGGACCTGATAAGGTCAAGGTTCAATAGTTGATACACAACAGATACATCATACACTTACATAAGACAGTTATACATACAGGGGAAAATAACGTTTATAAACATGTTTTCAGTGTTTGTGAGTGTAAAAGGAGAAACAAATGGTGGCCGTCGCAAGTGGTATTTTTTTAGCACGAGAGATAAATCATGGAAATTAACACTTGTGAAAGGCTCTTTCTTACTGGTTGAACTTGAACGTTAACTCAAATCGTTATAACTCTAAAAAGGTGTAATATTTTTCCACCAAACCTTCGACAGGCACACTCTTGGAACAGGCCCCTTCAGACCTGAAAATTTCATGAAAAAATTACACACCATCTAAGCTGTAGGTGAAAGCAAAAAATATGCATTGTTTAGGTGTAGGATTTTTTTCTGTGTTTTGGTGCTCCGTATCTCGAAAAGTGTACAAGATGCCATCACAAAACTTTTCATGTGTTGAGACCGACAGCCTGAACACGCATGACAAATTTTGTGCTATTTCATCAAATGATGGCAAGGTTATTAAAGGTGATGGGAAACGGTGTTTACACCTCTAGATGCCCTCCAGTTGTTCTTTTATTGGCCACACAGTATTTTGATGTTTTTGACCTTTTTTATTGCCTTTGTAACTAGCCTGAATCCCTCTTCAGCAGTTGCTGCTCTCTTGTCATATTACCTGAACATTCTATGACATCAATAACTCCATTCCAGGCTATTCAGATAAATAGCATGGAATGGGAGTTATTGATGCCACAGAATGTCTTAGAAATGTGAAAATCAAGAGCAGTAGCTGGTGAGGAGAGTGGAACTCTAATGTAGATCCGAGGGCACCCCACAGCTAGATTATTTATCAAAAGATCTTCAAAGCATATCAGAATACATAACTGGCATGGAAGGGAAGATGGAAGGGCAGTTCACTATGTAAAAATCATTGCCTATTTAAAATGCAAAAACTGGGATTTAACATTGAACAGCCTACGCAACCCTAACTATAGGGATACTAAGTGTGTGTGCAGTCTTCGTTGGGGTTGTCAGCCGTAAAGGTCATCCCATTCTTTACACTCCAGAAACATACACACCTAATGTGGTGAGCTTTAGGGCTGACAACCCCAATGGAGACTGTACCCCTAAAGCCACATTTCCCTACTTTTGTGGCTGTTGTCTTAACTCTAAATGGTGCATTAATGGAGTTTTTTGCAAAGAATTTCCTTATTTTTTGAGATAGTATAATTGTATCCTCATTTGCCTGTGGGAGTACAGGGCCCGGATGCCATCCCTCCATAAATGCTGTAGCAAAACAGCAATCAAATTTTCAGCACAGCCTTCTTATTACCCCAACTTGTGAACCCAGCACTGATAATTTTCAAATCCCCGTTGAAATGTTATTCCAGGCCACTGGAACATGATTGTGCACCACAGGTGCGAAAACACAGTTTCAGCAGGATTTGAAAAATGACAGCTGTCACATTTATGAGGTGCTGTAAAAAGATGATTATGTTTTTAATTTGGAGTCAAAATATTTAAAATTACCAAAGTTACCAGCAAGCATAGCAAAATTTCAACAAATGCGCATAACTTTGCCATTTTTACATATTTTGACCTCCAGTTTTTAACATAGCCTTTTTATGACACTACCTCATGAACAAGGGGAGTGAACATGTTCAAATCACACCCAAAAGGTGATTTTGCCAGGCGACCACGAAATTGCCTTCCGGGTTGGATTTGCGTAATTCCATCAATATTGTTCATGAGGTGGAGTCCCAGAAAGGCCATGTTAAAAAGTGGGCTCAAAATATGCAAAAATGGCAAAGTTATGCTACAGAGTTGAAAACCCCATTGAAATGCACTGAACCGCACTTACTGTACTTTACTTTCTCATATAGGAGTTGGCGTTTCCAGCGGTAAGACGTGTCTTCATCAGAGACTGGATCTTAACCCAGGGACCTGTTCAGCTGAGTGAGGGTGGGTGTGTGTGGTGGTGTGTGTGTGTGTGTGTGTGTGTGTGTGAGAGGGGAGGGCGTGCAGGGTGGTGGGTTCTGAGTGGGAGGTCGAGGTGGGGGACGGATCGGCGAGGGACCGTTTTCTGTTTTACAGGTTAAAGAAAGAACATTGAGGAACCGTTTTCTTTATTACAAGCATTACAGCAACTGTAGGGTAGGGTGGGGTGCCACTAGACACCAGGAAAAGAAAAATTTTAAATGGGGACATCCAACAGAGGGTGTGGTGTGCCACTAGACACCAGGGAAAAAATACAGTAATGATGGGGATGGCGATCGGACTTTGGGAAGTGCCACTAGACACCAGAGAAGTATAATGAATAATATGGGAATGGCGATCGGAGGGTGGTGGCGCCATTAGACACCAAGGAAATAAACAATATGCTGAAAGCGATCGGGGGTGCCACTAGATACCAAGGAAATAAACAATAGGGGGACAGCGATTGGTGGGGGGGGGGAGGGGGCACTAGACACCAGGGGCAAGATATAGGATTTTTGCTGTCATGACAGAGGACTGGCCCCAAACGAAAAAGGATTCCTTTTTCATTTTATACAGCTGGGAAGTGAGTCATGAAAAAGGAGTTAAAATGTAAGAGAACACACATTTGGGGTAATTTTTTGCAACAGTGAACTTCAGATTACACCTAACGGGGTCCTGATGAGCCAGATAGATGTATTACTTTCTCCCTAGGATGTCATTTTTGTGGCTTTTGAAATTTTTTTTTTAAGGAAAAAAAGGAAACTGGATGGCAGAAAATGAAAAAGGATTTTTCCCCTCACAAAAAAGGATGACGTCAGTGCGAAGAAAGATTCTTTTTTCGTTTCATACAACTATCTTGTAAGTGCTTACTGAGCAAGCTCAGAACTAAATTTTCCAAAATTTCAAAATGAAATAACTGTAACTGATTAATATAATTAATTTATATGGTACCAGAGATGTAACCAATGGGGTCCAACAGGGCTGCGTGCTGGGGCCAGTGTTGTTCAATGTCTTCATCCATGACATTGGGGATGGCATTAAAGGCAAAATGTGCCTATTCGCAGATGACATCAAGCTCTGTGGGAGAGTGGACACAGCTGAAGGGACATGGGACCTACAGGAAGATCTGGAAAAGCAGGGGTGGTGGTCCAGGATCTGTCAGCTAGGCTTTAATGCCAAGAAATGCAGAGTCATGCGTATTGGAGCCAAGAATCCCAGGACAGAATATTACCTGGGTGGAGTCCAAGTAGCTGCATCTGAGGAGGAGAAGGACCTGGGAGTGATGATCACTAGTGACTTGAAGCACTCCACGCAGTGCAAGAAAACAGCAGCAAAGGCAAACAAGATGCTGGGATGCATAGCTAGGGGGAACAGAAGTGGGAGAGAGGAGGTTATACTGCCCTTGTACAGATCACTGGTAAGGCCACATCCAGAGTATGAAGGGGGCACAGTATTAAGCTGGAGGGTGGGAGGTTTAGGAGGGATGTCAGGAAGCACTTCTTCACAGAAAGGGTGGTGGACACTTGGAATGCGCTGCCAGTAGAGGTCATCTCATTAAAGACAGTGAGAAGCTCTAAGAGAGGCTGGGATAGGCATGGGGGGAAATAAGAATCATAGGTAGGGAGGATGGGAGGAGTGGGAGGGAGGAGGGCAGGGACATTAGCTCAAGCTGTGGACCCTGCAATACGAGCAAACTTGATAGACCAAATGGCCTTCTTCTGCTGGCTTGTTTGTATGTTCGTATGTAATAATTTTTCACCAAACAAGCAAAAGGTACATCTGTGGGCCAGCCCATTTCTACACTGAAAATTTCAGACCACAGTTCCAAACCATTTTGGCTGTATCCAAGTTCAAAGAAAAAAACTCAGCAAAACCAATGGCCTGAAAATTCATTTTTTGCACTATCCAGAACTCGGAATCTGCACATCCAACCTAAATGAAACTTGACACATCCACAGATCTCCCCTATGATACCACGCTTGCAAAATCTCATGCAAATCTGTTGAACGGCTGAGAAGTTATTAAAGTGCAATAATAGGGTTTTAACATTAAACTGCCTACTACAGGGGCACTACTGTGTCCCTATAATATATAGAATAAATAATGGATAAGGGTAGCATACAAAGATGTATACCCATCAAGAGGGCTAATTAAGGCTTATAAGGACATGAGCCCGAAGGGCGAGTGGCTTTATTGCCCTAATTAGCCCCTGAGATGGGTATACTTCTAAGTGTTCCACCCTTACCCATAGTTTGTTGAATATAAAACATTAAGATTGTTATTGTTATGGAGATTGCGTTTATGATCACATTATGGTACCTGAAGGTCTCTTGCAGCAAGGAGGGAATGATGTATAGTGAGTGCAGGTAGGAGTTTGGGGATTTCTGGGGTTGGGAGGGTTTTGTGTGTCTTTTTTCCAGATTTTTTTGCAGCTTCTTAACTGGTTTGGCTAACTTCCTAATGATGTGTTAATTGTGCTGTCCGTATTGCCCTATTAATTGTTTGATTAGTGTAGATATATAGCTTTAATTAGTGCCAGTATGTAGCTGTAATTGTTTGATTAGAGCAGGTATATACTTTTAATTGATAGATTAGTCACAGGTATACAGGGAAATAAATGATGGCCAAAGGCCCTCATTTATTTCCCTGTATACCTGTGACTAATCTATTAGTTAAAAGTATATACCTGCACTAATCAATTACAGCTATATGGCCGCACTAATCAATTACAGCTATATACCTGCACTAATTAAAGCTATATTCATATACTAATTCAACAGTTAGTGGAATAGTACTGATAGCACAATTAACACATATCTTTAATGTGTCTCTGCTTACTGGTATTGTGCCTGATGTGTGGAAGGTAGCTTGGGTTCTCCTGTGTTTAAAGAGCAGGTTCTTATTTAAATTGGGTGTGTATCAGTCCGATTTTGAATCTTGTAATAATAAAATACCAATTTGAAACGTGTCTCCTGTGCGGTTTAGTTTAATCATTAGGTGTTTCAATGAATTGCCCCCACTCTCATTATGAATAGTGCAGTCGCTGGCAGCAATATCGACAGCCTTATTGGGGTATCCATAAGTGCCTTATTTTTATCTTTACATTTCTGTTTCCAGGCCTATACCTCTTCTGGTGTGCCTTGTCCTGATTTAATCTCCTGGTTCCTTCCAGTCAGATATCCTCCGACTTGGTCTCTGGCGGAGAATTGAGGAGTTATAGGCCTGTCCCTGTTATATAGGCGTCAGTGTTGTACATCATCGTGGGTGGCCCCAGATAGTAAATGTTTCAGAGTGGTCCTGACACGGATGGCTTACAGTTGCAAACATATGACCAAATGGAGGAGAATCTCTCGAAGATCTATTGTTACAGCAAGTTACTCTTCTTTCCTTTGGGGATTGAAATAAAATCATGTGATCCAGGTACATCAACAAACCATTTCTGTTATTTCCAGACTTGGGGTCCACATGTATCTTACCTCAGTATAACTGGAAGGTTGTTTAAAGTAAAAGAATAGGGGCTAGAATACAGTCCTGTCCTATCCTGTGGTGCTTCAAAATAATACCCTTGTGTGGTAACTCATTTTTAACCAGGTATATGTGTGCAGATTTCTGATAAGCAGCCATGTACATTCCATTTCAAGATTTTCCACTCTGACCCATAAAGTATCACTAACCAACACTGAAAATAGGGGGCTAACAAGCAGTAACATGGATAAAAAAAAGAAACAAAACAGCTAGGTTTGTAGTTAAAAATACATTATTAAATGCTAAAAAGCACACACACACTCACCCCACCAGCTAAACATTGCCAACGTTTCACACAAAAACCGCATGGGTTTTCTCAAGGCATGGCAAAATGTGGTAAGAAGCCATTATTTAAATGATTGTCTTAAAGTGCCCTCACTCGTTTTGTTCACATAAGAGCCACACTGCCCTTCCAGCTCTAGTCACTACTATAAATATACATGCATAACAAATATATACAGCAGTAATACAACCTCTGCAGGAACATAATTTTTTCACAAAAACATATATACAGTATAAATACAAGTATATAAAAAATACACAGTTCATAACTAATTTAACCAGCAATATGTATACAGGACCCACATTCTAAAATGCACAGCATTAAAAATATTTTAAAGAAGCACAACTTCTTAAAAAAAAAAGAGACATCACTTTTATCAAAGAACGTCATTGAACCGGAGGATTTACACAGGCTATCACTGATTACTTAAGAAAGGAAATAATTGAAAAGATTTGTTCAGTCCTGGATGTATTGTTGCCCTAAATTCATACTGCCAATACGTTTCTCGTCACAGTAGTCTATTATGCAGGCACCCCCACCACCACCACCAATGCTATTGGATACTTTTTCCAATCCAGCATATTGAAAGGAATGACCAGACCCCTTATTTTTAACGTTATGCTAAAGCATTTGTAACATCCAGCCTGTCAATAGCCTTCAAATGTTCACCAATTCTGCTTTTAAACATTCTCAGTGTCTTACCCATGTAAAAAGCAGTGCAGGTGCATACTGCTACATAAACCAGTGCTTCAGAAGAGCAGTTAATAAAATGCCATACCTCTTGACATTTATGCGTGACTGGATGTTCAAAATATTGTTTGAGCAAAATGTGTCCACAGAACTTACAGTTGCCACAGTAAAATGTGTCAGGTGGTAATGGGGGTCTCAATGTCCTTTCCATTGGTGGTTGGTATAAACTGTGAACCAAACAGTCTGCTAAATTTTTTCCATCCCTATACACTCTGCAGAGGATTGTGCTGTCACATTCTGTAGCTTGCCATCAGTTTGCAAGATATGCCAATTCCTTTCTATAATAGTCTGCGGTTGTGCAACCTGTGAACTAAAAGTGACAAAATTAAGCTGTTTGTTCCTTTCTGCACACTACTATTCTTTAACTAACACTGTTATTGATCAGATCCTCCCTATTGTAGAAGCCCTTTCAATCAATCGCTTTTCTAATTCATATAGTGTTATATCCTCTTTGTACAAATCTGTCAGTTAATTCACTCACACCATTTTTAAAGTCACTTTCCACACTACAATTTCTACGCAAACGTAGAACCTGACCCACTGGAATATTTTCTATACAGTGTCATGGATAACAGCTGTTACAATGTATACATTGTATACATACACGTTATTTCTCTGTCAGGACGCACCATGAGATGAGCAACTTGCTGTTCAGTGTGCTATTCCTGGTGAAGCATTTCAATAAATAAAACAATGTAACAAAGAATTTCTTTCGGTGGGTTTTCTGAACATAGTTGTATGAATGCCCCCCTTACCATCTTTCCTTATGACCAGGTCCAAAAAATTAACTTGTAAATCACAAGATACGGTAAACTTCAAATTCACATTAGTCTGTTCCATAAAATCCACAAACAATTGTAACGCTTCTTGTGAGTCATTCCACATTAAAAACAAGTTATCAATGAGCCAGCCCAGTGGTGCTGAGGGTTAAGGCGCTGGACGCCACACCTCACGCCAGGCCGGCAACCCGGGTTCGGGAACAGACTCGGGTCATTCGGGGATCAGCTGGGGAGGTAAGGATTGAGCATCAGGAGGACTGCTCTCCTTCCTCGAGGTGGGGGGTTTGTGTGCTGCGCGCTTCAGCACAAAAGGGGTTCGACCCGTGCCCAGGTGTGTTTGGCCACCTCCCCGGAGGTGGAGACGGCTGCTGCGCCCGTTGCATGGGTGCGGGGGCAGGGGACAAAAAACAGAGGAAAATACTGGGACCCAGCAGGACCCATGATAGCCCCAATGGGCTGGAGGACATACCTCTCTGAGGGGGGAGTCATAGCCTCTGCCGGGGTCCGTAGAGGAGGTGACAAATAATGTCATGATAAAAAACAAGTTATCAGTAAATCTTTTTTATTTATTTTACTCTTTTGGTAACAGGGTAAGGCCCGCTAAGCACAAGTGCCTGTTTTCAAGGGCGACCCGGGAGCACTGGGGTGGTTAAGTAACTTGCTCAGAGTCATACAGTATGCAGGTGGAGGCTGTGGGAATCAAACCCAGGTCTACTGGATGTACCAAGCTCATTCACAGCTCATTACTCTAACCTCTAGGCTATATCAGTTTGGTCAAAATATGGATTATTTTCAGCTGAGAAAACGTAGTTCTCCTCTCATTGCGCTAAATAAACAGTAACATAATTACAAAGGAAGCACCCATCACAGTGCCTTTGACCTGTAAAAAGAAATTTTTAGGAACATAAAAACATTACAATGTAGAACATTTTCTGTTGAAGCCACTACAAAACATACCAGTTGATCTACTAATGTAGTTTTCGTACACAAGGCATTTTCTACTGCTTCATTCTCCCCATCATATGGTATATTGGTATAAAGTGCTTGTATAGCTAAAGTAACCAAATAACCAATCATTCTCAATATGTATGTCATTTAATATTTGCAATATATGAGAAGTATCTAAAAAATGTAAGACCTGCTGGTACTGGCTATCTGTTTTAGATATTGGTCTACACATTGAGTTAAGGCTCTGTCAAGGAGAGTGTACTGGACGCAGTAAGTCTCACGGGAGGATTCATATCACTTTTATGCACTTTTGGGAGACCATATATTGTTGGTCTCACTGGGTGTTCAGCAGTTAAAAATTGAAATGTTTGTGTGGAAATAAAATTTTCAACAAGGGCCTCAAACAATACCATGTACATTTCCCATTGAAAAATCAGTGTATGGTCTGCAAATAATTTCTTTTTAAATGTAATATCTGATACTAATTTAATCATTTCAGATTTATACTTAGCTTTTGGCATGACGACTACAGAGCCGCACTTGTCAGCTGGTCTTATCTCAGTGATTGCGTCTAAGGTCTTCAGTTACTTGCCTCTCCTATCATGTGCAATTATTAAAAAGATGCCTTTGATGTTGCTGGGCCAAAAGTTTAATTTCTCGTTCACACACTTTCTGAAAGGTTAAAACAGTTGAATTAGTCTGGGGGGGGGGTACAAGCATAGATTTTATTTATTTTTTTTAATCTGTGCCGTTTTCCACTTGTGCTGTATGCAGCATCTCCATGTCAGTTGTGGTGGAGCTATTAATTCTTTGGTCCATACCCAGTTCTTTATTTAAAGAAAAAAAAATAGCTTCCAAATTTAATTTTCTTGTGAATCTATGAAGGTCCACAATTATATCAAATTCATTAAGTTTATTGGTTGGGACAAAGGTAAGGCTACGGTTCAAAACCGCAGTTTCAGTCTCAGTTAAATCATACTGTATTCAGAAATATTAATCACAATATAATCTGTTATCTTCTCCTCCCCCCCCCCCTTATGTACCTGTGCTGAGCCATCCCCCTCTCTGGAGCTCTGTTGTTGTAACTGGGGTAATGCTGAAATCCATTTTTATGCCCTTCCCCCGTGTCCCCCTTCTCGCTCTTCTCTTGTAAATTTGACTATTCTGGGACTGCACCTGGGTAGCCTTTCAGGGAGTTGTTTCTCTATCAGCTCTTGTTAAGACAATTGTGTGTTCAGAGGTAATTGTATGTTCATTGTTGATCGTTACTAAGCAACTGATTGGAGCCCAGATATGGTTTTCATTCATTCTAATTGTACGTTCCTCTGTGCTTGTTGATTGGGCAAGGGGGTTTCTCTACCTCATGACTTTCTTCTAATAAACGTTCCGAGTCAGAACCACTGGTATATGTACCATAAAGTATCTATGTTTAAAGTATGGAATCCTGAACTCAGAACTTTTGAAGTGGAATATATTCTCAGATTTTTAATGTGGATATGAATATTAGAGGAAATGTTGTTTTTAGTCCTCTTAGCTACAGTTAGCCAGAAACCTTTGTGTCCATAAGTCAGTAACCCTCCTTAGATCTAACCACAAGTTCACAGTGTAACTAGCCTTTTTTCCTTTTTTGTACTTATAATTTTTATTGATTGCACTTATAAATTATAGTAAATACATGATAAATCTTACATTATTTAAAACACAATCTAGAATTTTAAATACAGTTTGGGGGGTCAAGAGAAAACCTGAAAACAGCATAGTTGATGAATATTTACTGGCTCCAGTACAGTGGGCCTGATAAGAGAATTAAATAGAAAACGTGAAGTAGAAAAAAAGAGCATAGAAAAAAAAATACATTAAAAGAAAAACTGTGTCTCAAAAATGATTATTGTTCAGTGCTTCACAGCAAAACATATCCAAAAATAGTAGAGCTAAGCGTAGGATAACTTTAGCACAGTACTTAAGACTTGCCTCGTGCTATAAGCAAAATCCCCAACATGATTTTATAAACAAGTCCAGGACTTTTCTGCTTATTCATTGACATTACTAATTACTGGCGTACACATTCAGGTCCACTATGTCCTGATTTTCTTCTACTACTGAGTTTAACTGCAAGGACAATCTGACATTCTTTTGAAGAAAAAGTCTTGCTTTATCAGGGTCCTCGAAGTAGTATGGTTTACCTTGAAAAATGACAAAGTTGATGGAAAGCGTATCATAGCAACAACTCCTGGCTCCACAAATTCAGATTTTACAGCAAGCAGTCTCTTTCTCCTCTTTTGAGTAGTAAGGGACGTGTCAGGATATAGATGTAGTCTCCTGTTCTCAGCAAACATGTGTAACCTTTCTTTCCTTCCTCTAGTTTCTTATTTGCAAGGGTAACTTAGTTCATTTAGCAGCTCCCCGCATATTCATAGCAAAACAGCAACTGCTTTCTCCTCAGGGCAACTGCCATAACCCCCACCTGAGTCTCCGCTGGACTGCCTGGGCACCTCTCCTCCCTTTCCATGTCTAGGGGTATTGGTAGGTGTTACAGTTGTGGAGAAAGGGGGCGGTCCCCGGCTCAGACCCAGACAATTCACAACATTTCAGCATTGCATAACGTGAACAGTACCTCAGAAGTTGGTTGGTATTCTTGTCTTGGGTGCTGGATGACTGACTCATGGACTGGAGGGGCAATAGGCTTTTTTCTGCTAGGGGTAAAGTCATTAGGAACAACAGCAGCAAAAACAGCAATTCATCAGGCAGGAACAAAAATTAGGTCCAAACCGAAATACTGATGCAGTCAGGCATAGTTTATTTTCTTGCAAACAATTACAAGGCTCAAGCCACAACTGATTTAGCTCCATGGAGCAGTGGGGGCACACTTTCTGAACTGGCACATCACAATGTCACTCGGTCATGGTACTTTGCTTTTGGGACCTGAGTCCCAAACTTGGATCCTCTCTCAAATCTACTATTTGAGCGGAACGGGCTCTCAACTCAGTGGTGGCAAGCAGGCACTAGATTTTTCCTTTTCCTCACAACGCTTGGTTTCTGCAGACCATCCCTGCAGTTGGACTACAGGGGACCTGCTGATCTTCCTCTCCATCTCTGACAGGGAACACTCTTTCAGGGTTTTTTCAGGGCACAGTCCTTACTCCTACGGCTTTCCCACCCTTGTTGACTCTGAGGGGGTCGCAATTTCAGGGGGCCAACTCTTCCCAGGGCGGTACACGGGTAGACTCTTCCTCACCAGCAAGGTGGACATGGACCTAAGGCTGCAGGGTCCAGTCCACTACACTGGACCCAGGTCACTGCCACTTACCTGGTCCGAGTCTGCCATGGCAGCCACCAAGTCACTTTAGCTGTTTCTCCACGGAGCCGAACGGACTCCACTTCTTATAGCAACTTCCTCCTCAATCTGCTGTTCTTCTTGACACCCTTCCCACCGATGGACGTAAGGATCCATCTCCTAATTTTTGGGCACAAGGGGGCAATTGGTCCAACCCGGCCTCTGGTTCCTCCAGCCCCAACTGGTGGCCCGCCCCCTTGATGGTGCTACTAGGCCCCAATGCTCCTCACTCCAACAGTTCCCTCACAAATTACTTCCCTCATGAGCACATTCTCCCACAGTACCCACTCTAGCATGATGCCAGGGCTCTGCCTACTTTTCCTAGCCTGGCATCAGGCAGAGTCCTAGTGCCTATGGGCATCCTCGTAACCCCTAAAACCGGAGGGGGGGTTACACATGATTTCTGTTTAACTCCTTGCTAACTGCAACATTTTATTTATTTCAGATAATAAACCAAATGTGAGTAGAATCACAGAGGAGTGTGTAGACACAGTTGCTGTGCTTAAAGCAAAGAGCCCACCCTAAGATGATTTAGTTCTGAATTTTTCTTGATAGTCGTTTTCCAGTGAGACAGGTGCGGTAAGTGAGAAAACTAAGGACTGAGAATGAACACAATATTCTTTCAGTTCCAGAACATCTGTGAGATCTGGAGAGAGGCTGATTAATCTCAGACTTTTTGCCAACACAGAATTTTCCAACATCTTCACTTTAGCACGCAGGGCATCCTGGTTGTGAAGGAAAGCAGTGGTTGCCCCTCAGTTAGACTGTGCAGTGATGCCAGTGTAACGTTTTGCTCTTTGGCTTCTTTTTTTTTCCTTAATAAGTATTTTATATTCCTACTAGGCTTCTTTTCTGTTCTCTACACTCCTTGTCAAACCATTTACTTTAATTTCTGACCCTCTGCCAGAGTGGTATTTGAATACAGTGGATCCAGATGCAATCTCTTTCACATGATTCCCCTTTCATAAATTACTGTACAGAGATTAGGAGAACAAAAGTTAAATACATAACATTAAGGCATGTAAAGTTCATTAAGAAATAAAGTATGCTCTCAGAGTCATACAGTAGTACAAGTGCTGTGGTAGAGTGTGTGCTAAGAGACAAGATAGGGACCCAATCTAATACATTTTTAAACTGCACCAATATTGGTGAAGTTAAAGAAAAAAAAGGAAGAACTAGATTAAAGGTCTGAGATGCAAGCAATCATAGTTACATGAGTGCAGTAATAAGTGATTTCGTAATATCTCCCAAAAGATTAGATAAAGTATTTTCAGCTGATAGACAGTACATTCATTAGTTACCATAATAGCTTCTTTTAAGGTGATGAGTTGAGGGTTCTGCAGAGTGGTTTTCATGCCCTCCACATTGATATTTGATTAACAAATTGATTTCCTATTTCTAATTTAACCCACTGAAAAGCTTGATGTGTGTATTTAGTTTATGTTGATTAGCTAGGTGCTCTATACAGTTAGGGACCAGTATTCAGTAATGCTTACTAGCTCTGTCACTGCACTGCACTGTACGTGTGCTAGCATTTGTGCTGGTCTCTTACCACACTATAGTCAGAGGCATTACACCAGCGCTATACCCTATGAACGTAGGGCAGATTGCACGACGCACAAATGACAAGCACTGGCGCAGCGCAGCGGAGTGCAGTAGTGTAGATGTTAAAGGACAACTAAACAGGCTATATATCAGAAACCAAAGGAGCAAAATCCAAAAATGTAGGGCTGTAGTCTAAGCCCTTACCTGCCATGTGCTGTACTTTGTTTCGTCCATAAAATCATTCCAACAGCATTTCGTTGTATTTAAAAAAAATGTAAACAAATCCTCGTTTCAAAACGCCCACTCTGTAACCGCCTAAGATGGCCGCAATATGCTTTGCGTGATGATGTAAGTGGAGCCACAGTGGTCTGGAGCAATAATGGGAGTTGTGTAGGGACCTGTGAAATACATGTCTTTTAACACCCTTAGATGGCATATATGGGTAAAATCCTCTACTGCACATGTGTGATACCCTTTCACAGTAAAGAATTTTACCCATCTGTGCAATCCAAGGGTGTTGAAAGACATTATATTTGACAGGTACCTATACAACTCCTATTATTGCTCCGGACTACTGTGGCTCCACTTACATCATCATGCAAAGCATGTTGCAGACATCTTAGGCTGTTACGGAGCAGGCATTTTGAAACAGTTGTGGATTTGTTTACATTTTTTAAACATGATGAAATGCTGTTGGAATGATTTTATGGATGAAATGAAGTACAGCATATGGCAGGTAAGGGCTTAGACTACAGCCCTACGTCTTTGGATTTTGTTCCTTTAGTTTACAATATGAAGCCTGTTTAGCTGTCCTATAGCACTGAGGACAGTGCAGAACACAGAGGGCCATGCATTTGCACAGATCTGACTAGAGCACTTAGTACAGAGCTGAACACTGGAGGTGACTGTGGGTGGGAGAGGAGGGCACCAATGACAGACACGTGACACAGCATTGCAAAAATGGGAACAGGTCGTACAAAAAAACAAAGACAGTAGTATTAACAATAGCAACAACATCATGGTGGGGTCAAGAAACAAAGGAAACAGGGCATCTGCCCAGAAAAGGGGTGAAACAATGAACACAAAAAGGGGCCCATAAAAAGTGGGGAGGTGCAAAACAGAAGGCAGCCGTGGGGGGGAGGTTAAGCCAAAACAAATAGGGCATCTGCACATAACAGTAAGGGTAGGAAAACCAAGCAGGGCAACTGTCTGTATAAAGAGAGGGTGACAAAACAGAAAAGGGCATCTGTCCGTAACATGGGAGGGGGCTCAGAAACAAAGAGGGCAACCACCATACAAAGGAATGAATGAAAACGGAAAAGGGCATCCACCCACAACGGGGAGCTCAGAAACAATGACGTAACCGCCCATACAAAGGTGGGGGAAAGAAAAACAAAAAAGGGCATCCACCCATAACAGGGGAGGGCTACTCAAAAATAAAGAGGGGGGACAAGGAACAGTATTTGTGGGAAAAGCGGCCATTGCAGCAAGTTGGAGAATTCCCCATCCATTGCCACAAGCCTGAGGAATGGGAGGAGGGGTTCACAGCAGCCATCGCCGCAGCTTGTGCTTCCAGCGGCCGTTGCCACAGCTTGGACTTCCTGCGGCCGTTGGGGCTTGTGACTCGGCTCTCGCAGGAGCCAATCAGGAGAGGGGCGCTGATTTTTAAATGGAGTGGACTGGCTTTAAAGGCCAGAGCCCACCACTGACTGCAGGATCCAGATCGGGACAAGGAGCAGTCTAAAAAAAGCCCACCCTCCCTCCACCACGGCTTCTTAAATACTTGAGAAGCAGATCGCATTGGGCAGCTAAGAAGGAGGAGGAGCAGAGGCAAAGATCAAGAAGGGCTGATCACTACAGGCAAGAACTGATCTGAGCTGGCTGGTGAGACTATTTATTTGCATAACTGTGGCACAGAAGGAGAAAAAAGGACAGTAGGTGGTGGTTTTTTTTTTTTTTTTTCTTTTCTCTTTTTGGGTCTGCCTCCCTCTTGTCCTTGGACCCATCCACCCGCCACCCCTTTGCCCAGGCTTACCCCCCCCCCGGGCGGGGCCACCGAGGGGGCTTCCCACTCCCAGTGGACATTGTGGGAAAGCCCCGGATTATCCCCGGGTCGGATCCACGAGAGTGTGGGACCCTTCAGTGGGTAGTGGAGGCAGGGCGGTGGACGGGCCATCATGCTGAGGGCCAGCATTTTTGTACTACTTTGTTGCCCTGGGGGTAGTGATGTGCAGTAACATCCAGCGTCCCGCCTCCCACTAACACACTGGTGCTGGTCACCATGGTGCCCCCAGCCTCCGCCAGGATCCGTCAAGCTCTGGACATTCTACCTCCCCAGAAAAGGAGAGCAGTCCTCGACACTCACCCTTCACCCTTGGCTCGGCCCTCTGACTCCTGGGTCCATTCCTGAACCCAGCCAGTCGGCATCACAAGCTGAAATCTAACTGCTGTGCCGGCTTAGGTGATGTGTTGTGAATAGCTAAGTGAGGCAGGTCATTTTAAATATAGTGATGAAGTATATAAATAGTGCACAAAGTGCCATTTTAGCAGGCCATTGTTAAAAAGTGAAAAGTGCATGGTCTGTGTCCAGAGTGCTGCATATGTGTATGAAAAGGAGGTAACAGCTAACTGAGACAGGGCATTTTTAAATAAGGGAAAACAGTATAGAAAGTGTGTTAAGCAGTAAGAAAGGGGACAGAGAGGCAGTGAAGCTAGGACCATAATGAACTACTCAGGACAGTGGAGAGGGCAGGAGCAGGGGTCTTCTAGGATGAGGAGAATGGTTCCAGAAGAAGGCAGAAGAGGGGTCAGAATAGTGGGGTGCAATGGGTGTGAGGCAGCTGTGTTCTTGGAAACTCTGTGGAGGATAGGATGCTGCCCGATATGTATGAGACGGGGGCAACTGGAAGCAGAAATTAGCAATCTAAGGGGTGAAATGGTGAGGAAGTGGAAGGACATGGAGGAGGATGGGGGGGAAACTGCAACTATAATGACAACGAGGGTTGCGGAGGGCTGGTGTAGGGGAAAGAGGGAAGGAAGAGACCAGCTGGGGACATGGAGCGAAGGGACAGGACAGGGAAGGTCAGGGAGGAAAGGGTCCCAGACATGGCGAGTGGATGAGTAATGGCTGGCAAGAAGTGAAGTGTAGGGGTAGTGGGACTTGATGGTCTCAAGGAAGGGCACATACCTCAGCAGCAGGGGGAAATTAAACACTCAGTGGGGGTAGATACCTCTTGCAGACAGAACTGGGGAGGGAGTTCAAAAAGGATTGGGGGGGAGTAAGCACGGTCTAGGGATGGGTAGAAGGGAAGAGATAGAAGCAGGGGGTAGGAAGGTGGGGAAGGGAGGGGTAGAAGGAGGAGGGTTGGGGAAAAGGTTAAAGGTGCAGAGAGGGGAGCAGAGGGGGAGATGAACAAGGAGGGGACTCAGAAGATGCAGGGGGAACAGAGAGGCAAGGGAGAGGAGCAAGGGGAGGAAAGGGGCAAGAAGGCAGCAGAGGGAAAGGCAGGAGTTAAACAAGGGACACAGGTAAGCAGGGAAGAGTTAGGGGACAGAAGGACAGGGATCTCTCTGAGGGGGCAGGAGTAGGAAGAGGGAGCAAATGCCTAGGTGATGACACTCTGCCAGAGGAGGTGGGCAAGGTTAAGGGGAAGAGTAGTCTGGCAGAAAGGGTGGACATGGGAAACACATTAGTGGTAAGGGAAGGGTGGAGGGAGCCTGGGGCGAAGTGGAGGGAAGATGGGGATGGGGATAGAGCTTTGGGGGAAGGGGGGCAAGTCAGACAGGGAGAGCACTAGGGAAGTGGGCGACACGGAGCGGGGGACAGAGGCTGCACAATGAGTAATGACTGTGACACAGTAGTGCAGGGTGGGGTGGTTCAGATGAACAGGCCGGGGGTGGTCTCTCAAAGCAGTAACTAGGAGAAAGGAGGAAGGGGAGCGTACTAGTGCTGGGAGACTCCATACTGAATGGGGGCAGATGGGGAAGTTAATGGGAAAGGCATATTTGCATATGGGTAGAGTCAGTACGTGGGATGACAGCAGGAAGGGCAGGACAGTCTATTCTCCCCCCCCCCAACCCCAGTGTTTAACCAGGAGAGAGACACTAAGCTGAAAGATTGTTTACAGGTGCAACCGTAAGTGTATAAGAAGGGGTAGGCTGAAACCTGCATGTTGTGGTGCACTTGGGGATGAATGACTTGGCGAGTAAAACAGTGGAGGTGGTAAGGGAGAGGTTTGAGGAACTAGGAAGGTTGTGTGAGGAGGTAGAGGGATCAGTGGCCTTCTCTGAGGTACTCCCAGCACCTTGTGCAAGTACAGTGAGGAAGAGAAGGATAGAGGAGTTCAGCACCTGGCTGAGGGAATGGTGTCAATCTAAGGGGTACGGGATAGTGGGAGACTGGGGCAGGGTCTGGGACAATAGTGATCTGTTCGCAGGGGACAGATTACACTTGAGCAGGGAAGGGCAGAAGGTGTTAAAACAGGGGATAGAGGAGGAATCCAAGAAGCCTACCCCCCCCCCCGTATGAACAAGGATGAATCCAGGGTGGGGTCAATGGAGGGGGTTAAGAAGGGCAGGATAAGGGGTAAGGAAGGAAGGGGATCAACTTGGAGGGTTGTCTCTTTGAGTGCTAGAAGCCTAGGAAACAAAACTGAAGAACTTCAGGCTCTTTTGGCGGGGGGTGGGGGGGGGAGTTGGACATAGCGGCCATCACCAAAACATGGGCCAACCAATACCAGGACTGGGACCTAATAATCCCAGGGTATAGGATATACAGGAAGGATAGAGGCAGGGTGGGCAGGCTGCACATCAAAACATCTTCGTGAGTCTAGCGACAATTTCGACAGATTTTGAAATTGTCGCGAGGGGACCCGAGGGAGAAAGTGCGCTGGCCACATGTTGCTCCCCTTCAAATCAACTCCAGCTCGAGTTGATAATCTTAGAGAAGGTGTGGGGACACAGCCCCCATAAGAAACACTTCAGTATCGAACAGGCGAAATTTCACCTGTCGACATCGGGGCTCTCGCTATGCTGAACTTCACAACGGTGTTGTCAATTCAGCATAGGTTAACCAGGCGGGGGGGGTGGTGGTGATTTACATAAGGAAGGGGATAAAGTGTGCAAGGGAAGAAGGGGAGGAGGGTAGAACCCAAGGCCTTGTGGGTGCAGTTCCGGGACACAAGAAATAGGGCTCTCAGGATGGGATTGCTGTATAGGTCACCGTCTCAGGAGGAGAATTTGGATAGGGAGCTTGCAGAGCAAATTAGGAAGGTGTGCGGGAAGGGTAACACAGTGATCATGGGCGACTTCAGTCTGCCAAGTGTGGATTGGGGTACCCCAGCCACATCGAGTGCTAGGGAACAGATACTCCTCAAAGCATTCCAGGACTGCTTCCTAGCACAGTTGGTAACCGAGCCAACTAGATTGGGTAATATACTGGATGTAGTTTTATCCAACAGAGAGGCTGTGAGGGAGGTGGGGGTGGTGGACCCACTGGCAGGGAGTGACCACCAATCTGTGTGGTTCACACTCAACATAGGCAGGGAGGCAGTTAGTACAGGGACCAAGGTGGTTGACTTCAGACAGGCTGATTTCAGGCGAATGGGTGAGATCTTAGGGGGGTACTAGTAGGAATTCAACCACACTGGGATGCGAACCAGAAATGGGGAAACAAATCAAAATGAGGCTTGTGGAGGCTACTGGGACCTGTACCAAATCACAGAGCAAGAAGGGAGGGGCTAAGAAGCCAAGTTGGTTGAGTAAGGAAGTTTTAGATAAGGTGAGGGCGATAAAAACAGCATTCAGTAGATACAAGAAATCCTGGAAAGGGGAAGATGGGGAGGAGTATGTGAAGAAGTCCAAAGAAGTTACCAGGAGTGTTAGGGCACAGCCAAGGCCTCCAGGGAACTGAGGCTGGCTTAGGGGATCAAGGACAAGGAAACGGACTTCTTCCGATACATACGGGAGAGAAGGAGCTGCAAGGACCAGATAGTGAGGATCAAGAAGGACGGGGAAGGGTGGGCAGAGAAAGGAGCAGAACAGGCAGTAGCACTAAATGAGTACTTCTGTTCCGTATTCACGAGGGAGGAGGGCAGGCAGCTACCACTGGGGGTGGGGTCTGTGGGAAGGGGGGAAGGGATGACAGATGGGGTAATCACTGAGGGCAGGGTATTGGAGGGTCTGAGAGATTTGAGGGTGGATAAGGCACCAGGGCTGGATAGCGTACATCCCAGTATGCTGAAGGAACTGGTGGAGGTACTGGCTGGGCTGCTGGTGGACCTATTCAGTACCTCCCTGGACACAGGGTGTGTGCTACAGGACTGGAGGATGGCCCACGTGGTGTCCCTCCATAAAAGTGGCCCCAAGGATGAGCAAGGCAATTACAGACCTGTAAGCCTAACATCCATCGTGGGAAATCTGATGGAGACAATCCTGGAGGAGAGGCTAGTGACATTTCTGGAGGATAATGGACTCCAGGATAACCATCAACATGGGTTTGTCTCGGGAAGGTCCTGTCAGACTAACCTGATTGAGTATTATGACTGGGTAATGAGGGAATTGGAAAAAGGTAATGTGGTGGATGTCATATTTTTGGACTTCAGCAAGGCCTTTGATTCAGTGCCGCATGGGAGGTTGGGGGGGCGGGGGATTGAGATATATTGGGGTGGGGACTGAGATGGTTAACTGGATCAAGAATTACATGGAAGACAGCAGAGGATAGTGGTGGTGGGGCTTTCCACTCCAAGGGCGGTGTTGAGTGGGGTGCCACAGGGATCTGTTCTGGGGCCGGTGTTATTTAGGATATTCATTGCAGACATCTCACATGGCATCAGGAATAAGATCAGCCTCTTCACTGATGATACCAAGTTGGGGGCTGTGGTGAATGACAATAGAAGGATGGCAGGAACTGCAGAACAACCTGAATAAACTGGAGGGGTGGTCGGAAGCATGGCAGCTGGGGTTCAGTGTGAAAAAGTGCAAGGTACTGCACTTTGGGGCAAAGAACCCAGAGAGGAGTTACCAGCTGGATGGAGTACAGCTAGGAACCACCAAGGAGGAAAAGGATCTTGGGGTGGTTGTAATGGGGAAGATGAACAACTCTGAGCAGTGCAGGAAGGTGGCAGCAAAGGCCAGCAGGATGCTGGGGTTTATTTCGAGAGGAATCTCCTCCAGGAACAGAGAGGTGATCCTGCCTCTCTACAGGTCACTGGTCAGGCCACACCTGGAGTTCTGCATACAGTACTGGTGCCCATATCTAAAGAAGGATATCAGATTACTGGAAGGGGTACAGCGCAGAGCAACTAAAATGATCCAGGAACTGGGGGGCAAGCCATACGAGGAGAGACTGAGGGAGTTGAATATGTACTCCCAGGAGGAGAGGAGGGATCGGGGGGGATATGATCAAGACCTTTTAAGTACTTAAAGGGGATTAACAAGACAGGAACAGAAGGGATATTTAAGTTAGGGAGGGGGAGGGACACGAAAGGTCATGGTCTGAGATTGGAGCAGGGAAGATATAGGAGGAAAATGAGGAGACACTTTTTCACGGAGTGGGTGGTGGCGGATTGGAACACTTTGCCAGAGGAGGTGGTATCCTGTAAGACAGTGGGGGCATTTAAAAGGGGATGGGACAGGGTGAGGGGAGTTATTGTGAAGGGGGGAGGGGCCACTGCAAGGTAAGAAGGTAAGGGCGCTAGCTGTACATTCGAGCAGACTTGATAGACCGTGTGGCCTTTTTCTGCTGGCTAATTTGTAACTGTCAGCATGGGGGATAAAATGGAAACAGGCATTCCTGTAATGGGGGTTGCTCAAAAACAAAGATGGCAGCCGCCTGTACAAAGGGGAAATGAAAAATAGAAAAGGGCATGCGCCTGTAACAAGGGGGTACTCAAAAACAAAGAGGGCAACAGCCCATACAAAAGGGTCACAACAGAACAGAGGACAACCACATGTACATAGGAGAGTTATCAAAAACAGAGCAATCACCGGCAAAAGAGGGGAGACCAACACTAAAAAGACACCTGCCCACCCACAATAGTTATTTCCTAATTAAGAGTTTGCAATTGGTGCTGGTAGTGGTGGTGGTGGTTCTGGCTGCTGGCACTGTAAAGCTGCTGAGAGGTCCCTTATCACCATCGTGTTCTCTTCAGTCCTCCTCACAAGCAGCTGGAGGAGGCAGATTTGTTACCACAGCAGTTCATCCCTGCCCTCTCGGTCAGCTATGTCTGACTGACAACCTTCAGCTCTACAGGCTCCTATGGAAAGCAAGACACAGAACTCAGTCAGTGGGGCACACAGGACAAGGGACACAGGAGTGGCATTATGTACAGAAGAGACATACAACTGGCTGGCACATAGGCCTTCATATCAGACATAGGTGGAGGGAGTCAAACAGACCCAGTGAAATGTGTGTGGCATAGCAGAGACAGCATTGTGTACCCCACAATAGAGGACTGCACTTACAAAGGGTGTGCCATGCTGCTACACAGAAGGACACAGCCACACAAGTGGCAGTCAACACAGGCAGGCATGCTAGATATGGAACTGTGGCACAAGCAACAGCAGCACCAAGCCAGGGTGCAGTATGCTGTGGGAATGGCTGGTGGTGCTAGGAGCTGCACGGATGCCCTTCGCCCTGCACACCAGCCATGCAGCCAGGACAAGTGGGCAGGCATACATGTGTTACACACAGCACAGCTGTATATGGACAGCACCATTATGGTGCATTTTGTGTGGCACCCAGGGTAACACGTGAGTTTGGTGGTGGTGTACGCAGGTGGGGTGCTGTATGCACTCCCCTTGTATGCACAGCACTGGTGTGGGCTGTAGACCCACCTAGAGGCACCCTCCCCACCTCGAAGCTTGTCGTCACAACCCTGGGTATAGGATTGCCACTCGTATGAGCCAGTGCAGGACATTGGCCTTGCAAGGACCCAGTCGTGTCCGAATATATGCATTGCCCTGCCTGTGTACAGTGGAGTAATCATACCCTGGTCATAACTGTGTTGGTTAGGCACTAGCAACTCTGCATCTCAATGTCAATCATATGTAACTCCTAGGTGGCGCTATCCCAAGGGCTACTACCCCTGCCTGTTTGACTACGGACAGGTTGAGGGGCCTAGGTCCTTTGGCGGGTGCCTCCACCCAGAGGTCAGGGTTTGTAGTGGTTAGACTAGCTTGGTCACAGCCCTCTGGAACACTGAGACGCCCTTTTAGTCCCTCTAGTGGCTCACACAGTACTCGAGTTACAGTCCCAATACCCACGTATACACACTGTTCACTCATATAGATACCACTTACCCTCGAGACTGATTCCAGCACGCCTCTGAGGACCCCCTGTAAAATAAGGTTAAACAACATACACAGCAAAACACAATACTGTTTCCATAAGTACCAACACCACAGACAGTATATAGTATAACAACAACAAATCTGATTTATTTAGGGGGCAGTAACACAGGAGGGGGACATCAGGAAACCAATTTGGAAGGGGATGGAACCACACATCATTAGGGCCGGCATCTTTGGGAGGGTGGTGGGGTGCACAGGGTGTGGAGCAGCCATGATACTGGACTGGGCTTGGAAGTTCGTTGGTTGCCCAGTGTGCTCAGCTTCTTTAACAGGAGGAATTCAAGGGATTAGGAGAAAGCTGGGGAAGGGGTGGTATGGTTGGGGAAGGGGGCTGGGAATCTCCCACAGGGTTGCACCAAGCACTGGGGTGAGGGCATAGGGAAAGGAGTGCAGGAGAATACTAGGGTCACATAGGGACCCTGGCAGAGGGGTCCAAAAGGACACTACCAAGGAAGCAGGCAGGTAACTGGGGACCCCCAAAGGGGGACGGAGGACAACATTCTCAGGGAAGTAGGCAGATGGCCAGGGCTGACAGAAGGAAGTAAGGGGAGGTGGATCAGACCTACACTCAGTAACCGCCCAATTCTCTGCTGCTCAAGGATGAGGGGGTGATGTAGCCACGACAGAGGTGGTTAGAGACGGAAAGGAGTGGAGGCAGGAGGCAGGGGCCAGATAGCAGGAAGAACGGGGGGACCTGGAATGCAGGAGAATGGGGAGCAGTGAATCAGAGCAGGAGGGCAGGGGAAGAGGGAGGAAAGCGCAAGGAGAAGGACCAGTTGGGAGGAAAGGTAAAGGAGAAGGACCAGAAGTACAAGAAGGATTCAGTAAAGGAGCTGAGGGTTTAGCTAGGGGAGCACGACGAGCAAGGAGGAACGAAATGGAGACAGGGAAGGAAGGGAGGATGAGCCAGGCTAGTTTAGCAGATGGGGAGAAGGACCACTGTGAGCAGTGAGGGGGGAATTAGCAAGGCACAGAAGGATACTCAGGAGGAGAGGCATAGGACTGGAGGGAGGGGTGGCCATGGTAAATAAGGGAGGGTGGCATGTGGCACCAGATAGGGGAGGAACAAGGAGCCAGCTGGGTGAGGGGCCTGTAGAAAGGATGAGGGACATGGAAGGGGGATGGAGGAAAAGGAGGGTCAGAGTGCTCCTGCTGGGGATTCTATGATCAGGGGTATCAAATGGGATAGGGAGGAGAAGCCTGGCCAGTTAGAACAAGATGCTTCCCTGGACTAACGGTGCACAGGGCTAAGCACGAGGTATATCAGCTGGCAAAGGATTGTGGGGGTTCCCCAGACATACTGGTCCACCTGGGTACAAATGACATTGAGGGAAATAGCAAGCTAGAGATACAGGCAAGATTCAGGGAGCTCGCCATGGTCTGTCATGACATAGGATGCACAGTTTCCTTCTCAGAAATCCTGCCAGTGCCAAGGGCTGGTGGGGAACACAAAAGGAAAATTAGGGAGATAAACCAGTGGCTCAGGGAGTGGTGTGAGGCCAGAGGGTATGGGTTGATGGGGGATTGGGGGGAGACCTGGGAGGATAAGGAGCTTTATGCTAGAGATAGACTACATCTCAGTTTGGAGGAGGGAATCCTTGTTGAAAATAGAGGGGTTCATTGGTAAAAGTGGGGTTTAAACTTGTGAAGGGGAGTGGATGGGAAAAGGCTGTCAAGGGGTGCCGAAAGGAGGGACTTGTTCCACCCCTGGGAACCAGGAGGATTGCAGGAAAAGGCCAACTGTTAAAGTGCAGACCAGGGGAAAACTGAATCCCCATGGGAACACAAGCAGGGGAAATGGAACTATAGGGAAAGGGTGGAAGGTAGTCCTGCTAAATGCCAGGAGCTTGGGCAATAAAATGCCTGAGCTCCAGGCGATGCTAACTGAGGGAGCAGTGGATATGGCAGCGGTCACTGAGACTTGGGCCACTGCAAGACATGACTGGGACCTGAACCTGGAGGGTTACACTATGTTCAGGAAGGACAGGAGGGAGGGAAGGGGAGGAGGGGTAGCAATGATAGTCAAAAACTGCATTGGCATAGGGGGAGTAGAGGAGGCGGAGGGAACCGTGGAGGCGAGTTGGGTCACCTTGATAACAAGGGGGGGCAAGAGAGTAAAAATAGGAGTGGTGTATAGACCCCCTGCCCTGGCAGAGGAGCTGGAGGACAGTCTGGTGGCAGAATTGCCAATTATCAGGCCCATATGGTTAAATTCCAGAGCACTGTCTGGAAGGAAGGCCAAAGCAGCAGCTCAGGCCCTTCCAGAGGGGCCTCAGAAGTAGGAGATGCTTAAGGCCCTCCAGACTGGAGCAGATGTAGGTAAGCACCTTTTGAGGTCTGCCTACGATATGTAGAGCAGATGCAGCTAGCATCTGCCTCAGAAGGCATTCTTGGCTCAGGGTGTCAGGATTTGCCAGTGATGTCTAGCATTCCATTCTGAATGCCCCCTTCTGAGGTTATAAACTCTTTGGGACAGATGTGCAGGATATCCTTTCTGACCTCCAAGCCTCAGGCTGGACTCTGTGGTCAGTCCACTCCCTCTGCCATACCCAACCAAAAGGTGGGCAGAGGGTGCCTTTTCGCCAGGCCACCCACAGACCCAAGTCGGGCACCAAACAGCTGGTCAAGCGCAAAGCAGGGACAGCTTTGCCTTCCCCTGCTTCCACCACTGGGAAAGCCCCCAGAGGTAGCGGTGCAGCCCTCGCCACAGGTTCAGCCTCAGCCTGACCCCTTGCCAGACCCCCTCCTACAGTACTTCAGGAGGTGGTGGTATGGGGTCACTTCTCCCTTCACCTGGACAGGTGGAGGGACATCACAACAGATGCATGTGTTCTGCAGCTTGCAGAGCACAGCCATATGCTAGAAATTCTGGAATTGCCTCCAGAACTGCCACCAGTTCCCTCCACTTATCCTCTGGAGCACATACCAGTGCAGCTGGAGGAAGTCCGTACCTTGCTGCGCAAAAAGGCCATAGAACCAGTTACCTGGGAGCAAACAAACAGGGGGTTGTACTCTCATATCTTGCTAGTCCCCAACTCCACAGGGGACTTAAGGCCCATTATGGACTTGAGAGACCTGAAATTCTGTGTTCAGTACACAGTGCTCAAGATGTTCACCCTACAAGGTCTGCTACCCCTCCTGCAACAAGGGAACTGGGAATGCTCCCTAGACATACAGGATACATACCTGCATATCAAGGTGTGTCAACCCCAAAGAAAGTATCCCAGGTTACTGTTCCAGGGGGAACAGTACCAGTTCAGGGTATTGCACTTTAGTTTGTCTTCTGCACCACAGGTCTTTACCAAATGCTTAGCACTAGTGGCAGTAGTCCTCAGGAGGGAGGGACTATATGTCTTCCCTTATCTGGACGACTGGTTGCTCAAAGCTCCATCCAAGGAGCACCTATCTTACACCCTAGCGCATACCAGACAACTGTTTCATGCCCTAGGGATTACAGTCAACCTGCCCAAGTCGGTCTTTACTCCTTGCAGTGTCTCTAGTACATAGGAGCGATCCTGGACACCGCTCAGGAATCGGCCCCCCTTTCCCAGGACATGGCAGAGCACCTGATAGCTCAGGCCTAGGTTCTTTACAGCAACAGGTATGTCACCACCAGGATGTTCCTTAGACTACTGGGCCTGATGACGGCAGCTATTGTTACAGTTCTCCTGGCAGCGCTGCACATGCCGATCCCCCAGTGGACATTGCAGGTCCAGTGAGATCAACGCATCGATGACCTAGAACAAATGGTTCTGGTCACATCGCCAGTAAAGAAAATGATTTAGTGGTAGATGGAACCCAGCAATTTACTCAAAGGGGTTCCTTTCCAAATCCACTTTCTTCATTAGATCCTCACCACGGATGCTTTGGAGATGGGGGGCACACCTGGGCCCTCATCAGGCCAAGGGTATTTGGACTGCAGTGAAGAGTTCCCTCCACATAAATGTCTTAGAGATGAGTCATTCTGTATGCTGTGCAAGCCTTCCAGAACTACCTGTTCCGGGGCATCTGCTGGTACAGATGTACAACATCAGTGTGGTCCACTACATATACAAGTCATGCTCTACCAGTGATTTGGAACAACATGCAAAAGACACTAAAGCTTGCAACACCAGTAAGCATGGCCTCCTTTAAGGCACTGATCCATTGTAAGCTTAGTGGATCCTGTGATTGCCATATATTAAAGTGCCTCTTTCACTTCAAACCCTGCATACTCCATCATAGTGGCCAACCCTTCTGCAGCTCCTGCCAATGCTAATCATTCCAGGGTCCCCCCTTTAGTCTCCTCCCCATCCCCAGTGCCCCCCCATCCCATTCTCCCACTAGTTATCCCTGGGTCCGCCCCTCTTAGCCACCCCACTATCACCTCAATATCCCCCAGTCCCCTATAACCCCTACAAAACCATGTTGCAAGTGTAATTTATGTATATGTTGTCTTGTAAATTATTGTTTTGTAAATTTTTGTAAATATTTATTACTTGTCCCGAACAATGAGATGTTGTGGATCACAGTGCTTGCTTATTGTTACCTATGCTACCTGTCACTGCACTACCCAACTGCTTCTTTTCTGTATTACTGTTTGTTGTGCTTGTTTTGACCAATCCAGGTCCACCTTGTAAATTAATCTGTCTCAATGGTGCTTTACCTGGTAAAATAAAGATGATTGATTGATATACAAGCAAGGGGGGACTCATTCATACCCCCTGTGCAGAGAAGTGATGAGGGTTTGGTATTGGGTTCTAGAACACGGTCTAGCACTGTCGGCTGTCCATGTTCCAGGCATCGAGAATGTCCTGGTGGACAGGCTAAGCAGGTCACAGTTCAGAATGCATGAGTGGGAGCTGCTGACCTCGGTAGTGGAAGACCTGTTTGATAGGTGGGGTGACCCAGAATTGGTCCTTTTTGTGTCCCAACTCAAAGCAAAACTGTTGCTTTTCTGCTCGCATGCTCCAGAGCCTGAAATTTTCTGGAGAGACGTGTTGTCGCTCTCTCAGAAAGGAAGGTTCTTCTATGCCTTCTTTCCATTCTTTCTAGTTCAGAAGGTACTGATCAAGCTCGAAGGGGTAACTCTTGATTCTTGTTACCTTCTGGCCTTGTCAGATCTGGTTCTCCTTACTTGCAGCAGTTGCTGGTGGAACCTCCAGTACCCCTGCCCCTGTGCAAAGGCTTGCTATCACAGGAGCAGGGCACCCTGGTCCATCCAGTCATTCTATCTTCATGCATGGCTCCTGTGGACATAGCAATGGCTAGATTTGTGGTGTCTCAGCAAGTAGCTGATGTCCTGGTGGCTGCAAGAAAGCCCTCCACTAGGACCACTTATTCCATGAAGTGGAAGCACTTTGCTCTGCGTGCTGCTTCCCATCACTTGTCCAGTAAATCAGATTTTGGAGTACTTGCTGTCCCTTTCAGATGTGGGACTACAGTAGTCTTCCATTAAAGTGTACCTGGCAGCCATTTCAGCTTTCCATGTGCCAGTAGATGGCTGTACGGTGGCACAACTGGAAGTGTCCCATACATTCTTGAGAGGCATTCTTCATTTAAAGCCTCCCATCCACAATCCAGTCCCAGCTTGGGACCTGAATTTTGTTTTAGAGAAACTTACTTTGGCTCCAATTTACGAGCTACACTTTCTGTCATGGAAAGCATTATTTTTAGTTGCTGTTACTTTTGCTCAAATGATTTCCGATCTTCAGGCTCTTATGTGTGAGCCTTTTTATTTGATTTTCCACAGAGACAGGGTGTCTTTCAAACAACATGAAGTCTTGCTATATTATGACATATGCAGTATAACCCCAGGTTAGAACTGCTCCGGAGGTGAAAGAGTTAACTTCCATGCAGAGCATGGACTCTTGAGCGCGAGCTCGATTGAACACTCTGTCTGTTGAAGCTCAAACTTAAACTGTCAGATTCTTTACCCCGCCTCACTGAACAGTCTCTCCGGAGATTCCTCCTGCTGCTCGGTTTGTTTGTCGGTTTTAAAGTGTACTTCTCGGTTTATTTTACCGAAATTTAACTGCAATCGTCGGTTCAGGCTCTGTCTGTGGTATTGTAAGTAATAGATAGGCTTATTTATTATTTTTTCTTCTGTGTGGAACTTGTAAACGTCTTTTTCGGTTCGGTTTGAACCGATCAGAGGGGTTTAAAAATTACTTTCTAGCCCTTTAGAGTGCGGTTCCCGGTTCTTATCGATTCTAAAAAAAACGGATTTTATTACGTTTTTTTCCATGTCCCGTGACACGGTTGGGAACCGATAAGAGTGTCTTGCTTGGTGGATTGCCATTAACAGGCAAGTTTTGGTTAGGCTGGCACTATGTCTGAGAAACCCAAAAGAAAAACCGGACCCACTGGATTTCAGCACTGTGGCCTCTGTGGGGAAGCTTTTGCCAAGGCTGACCCACACACCATTTGTGTATATTGTCTGGGATTTGACCACCTCAATGCAGACTGCCAGATTTGTAAGAATTTTCCTGCTGCCACCGTGGAAAAAAGAGTTGGTAGGCTCAGAGAAAGGGAGGCCAAAAAGTCTGCTGACCTGGATGGCTAGCCCGGTTCGGTTCCAGCCGAACCTGAGGGAGTGCCTTCTGACCAGGGCGATGCTTCCTCGGGCAAACGAAGAGCCAGCTCTGAGGAGCCGGTTCCAACTAAAAGGGCTAGAAGGTCAGCTAGTTTTGGGCCAAAAGTTCTTTCTCCAACCGCTGAGGAAATAGCCAAAGCTATCCAAATTGTCCAGTCTCTTTGCCCAGTTCCGTCCGAACCGGCACCATTGGGCAAGCGCCCGGTTCGGTCGGTTCCCTCAGTTCAAGATTATGATTTTGAAGATTTTTATGAACTAGGGGAAGGGGAGGAGGGGTACGAGGAGAGTGAGTGTGATTTTGACGGTCTGGATGTGCCCATTGAACCGGACATCTCTCCAGACAGACCCTCAGGAGTATCCCCTCCCAGGCTATCTGAGTCCCCTTCTCATTTTTTGTTTTACAAGAAAGTTGCTGACACTCTCCAACTCCCTGTTGAGGAAGCTGTTGATGATCAGGAAGAGCCTGATTTTGTGGAAATGATGGATATTCCAGAGTCTAGGAGACCGTCTATTCCCTTGCATAAATCTTTTAGGAAACAGACAGTAAAAATTCTAAAAACTTCTCACTCCATCCTTCCTGTGGATAAAAGGATGGACAAGAGGTATGCTTTATCAGGCTCTGATACCGAGTTCCTCTCTCAGCAGTGCAGCCATGTGGGGGTAGTGCAGGCTGCAGCCTGTGACAAGGCTAATATTCCTCTAGCCTCTCACCCTCCTGAAAAGGATTCCAGGAGGATGGATGCCATGGCAAAAAAAGCAGTACATGGCAGCATCTTTGGGACTCAGGCAAATTATATGGCTTATGCTGCTAGGTACCAGAAGCCCAGATGGGATACTGTGCTGGCCCTAGCGAAACAAGTCCCTGACCAGCTTGCCAGGGAGCTGGAGCAGGTGGCTGCGGATGGTATTGAGGCATCCAAGGTGCAATTTCATGCTGCAGTAGACTCTAATGATGTGTCATCAAGGGTCATGGCTACATCTGTGTCTCTTCGCAATATGGCCTGGCTCAGATGTACTGCCCTGTCACAGGATACCCAGTCTAAGGCTATGGATTTTCCTGTTGTGGGAAATTCTCTGTTTGGGGAGCAGACAGAATTATATGAAGAAAATGGATGAATATAGGACCACCTATAGGAGTACACAGGCCAAAGAAAGGCAAGCCACTCCTCAAAGGCAGCATCTCAGGGGCAGGCGCAGGCCCTTTCACCAAGCCCAGGCCTCCTCTTCTGCTTATGCCCAGAGGGGGTTCTTCAGAGGGAGAGGCAGACGGGGTGCAAGTTAGCCCACTTCTACCCCTCAGTCCAAAGCCCCTGCCAAGCAGGCTCCCTGATGGGATGGCCAGGGCCGACTCTCCTCTACCGGTAGGGGGCAGGCTGGCTTACTTTGTCCAGGACTGGAGGTCTTTAACAGCAGACAAGTGGGTCCTGGAAGTAGTAAGCCAGGGACTGGTTCTCAGCTTCAAAAAGTTTCCAAAGATGAGAATCAGATCCTTTCCACCTGCAAATCCATCAGAGGCTCTTGCCCTAGAAACAGAAGTTTCTACCCTCCTGGCTCTCAGAGCTGTGGAGAGGGTTCCACCCCTACACCAGGGCAAAGGGTTGTACTCCAGGTACTTCCTTACCCCAAAAAAGACAGGAGAATGGCAGCCCATCCTAGATCTCAGATACTTAAACAAGCACCTTTTAAAACAAAGTTCAAAATGGTGACTCTGGGAATTATTTTACCCTCTCTAAGGCCAGGGGACTGGCTAGCCTCCCTGGACCTCAAGGATGCCTACTTCCATGTTCTTATCAGAAGCTCCCATCGAAAGTACCTCAGATTCGAACTGCCCTCAGGCCATTATCAGTTCAGAGCAATGCCCTTCGGCCTCACTTCGGCCCCGAGGGTATTCACAAAATGCCTGGCAGTAGCAGTTGCCCACTTAAGAAGGCAAAGGATTGCTATCTTTCCTTATCTGGACGACTGGCTCATAGTAGGCCAGTCTCCAGATCAGGTCAGACTACACCTTCAGGTAACTCAGCAACTGCTCACATCTCTAGGTTTCCTTCTCAGTCTCCCAAAGTCAGTCCTAGAGCCTGTCCAGTTTCTCACCTTCATAGGTGCAGAACTGAACACAAAGAGGCCAGAGCCTTCCTTCCTCTGGAAAGAGCAAGGACCCTGGTCTCTCTGGCCTCTTCTTTCACCTTTGGGTCTCGACCAGCAAGGCACTCTTCAGCTCCTAGAGCACATGGCTGCCTCTACAGCAGTAGTGCAGGGAGCAAGGTTTCAGATGAGGGACGTCCAGTTCCATTTGAGAGCATTTTGGTCTCAAAAGAGGGACCGTCTAACCAAATTGATCCCAGTGACTCGGACTCTGATCCAGGCCCTTCAGTGGTGGCAGGACCAGAGCAATCTGAGACAGGGGGGTTCCTTTCACCCCCCAGTCTCAGTCCTTAGTCCTTATGACAGATGCATCCCTCTTGGGGTTGGGAGCTCACATGGGTGACCTCACTACCCAGGGATTGTGGTCCCCTCAAGAATCTCTGCTCCACATCAGTCTGTTGGAACTCAGAGCAGTTTTTCTAGCACTTCAAGTTTTTTCCACATCTGTTCAGAACAAAGTGGTTCAGATCAGAACAGACAACACCACTACGATGTGGTACATCAACAAGCAAGGGGGCACTCGGTCTATGGCCTTGTGCACCGAAGCGATGAAGTTGTGGTCTCTGGCTTATTCCCTGAACACCTCCCTTACGGCAGTTCACCTACCAGGCAAGGACAATGTCCTGGCAGATGCTCTCAGCAGGATTTCCCAGGGCCATCACGAATGGGCCTTGGATCCCCTAGTATTGGAGGTAGTATTTGCCAGATGGGGCACCCCGCAGATAGATCTTTTTGCAGCTCCAGACAATCACCAACTTCCCTTTTTGTTTGCAGGCCCCAGTGTTGGGCTCAGTCCCCTGGATGCCTTCCTTCTCAGTTGGGAAGGGAGTTTCTATGTCCTTCCCTCTCCTGTTCAAGGTGCTAGTCAAAATCAGATCTCAACCCTGCAAGGTGATCCTGATTGCCCCAGATTGGGCCAGGCAGCCCTGGTACTCTCTCCTTTTGTCCTTAGCAGTCCACCTTCCCCTGTGCCTTCCCAGGAATCACAACCTGTTATCCTGTGCCCAGGGAGGGTTTGGTATCCGAACCTCAAATCTCTCAATCTCAAGGCTTGGCTCTTGAGGAGTTAGAGTTTGCTGACCTCACATTTCCCAAGGTGTATTGGATATTTTGAAGGCCTCTAGAAAGCTCTTCCACCAGGGCCACTTATAATTCCAAATGGAAGAGGTTTTCCATATGGTGCTCTGGCAAGCACATTTCAGAATCTGCTGACTTGCCCATAATCTTAGATTATTTGGTGCATTTGAATTGCTACTTAGACCAGCTACCATAAAAGTGCACCTGGCAGCCGTGTCTGCTTTCCTATCAGCAGGTAAACCCTCTTCCTTTTCAGCTCATCCTGTATTCAACAAGTTTTTCAAGGGGTTGCTGCACACCAATCCCCCATTCAAGGACCCTGCCCCTGCTTGGGATCTTAATATTTGCATTGCCCAGTTTATGCAACCCCCTTTTGAGCCATTGTCTTCAGCAGAGCTTAAGTACTTGACTTGGAAAACTGTGTTTTTGGTAGCCATCACTTCTGCCAGGCGCATAAGTGAATTGCAAGCATTGTCAGTGGAGCCTGATTTTATCTCCTTTCACAGAGATAAGGTGGTCCTCAGGACTAACAGAACGTTTTTGCCTAAGGTGGTTTCAGACTTCCACCTTAATCAATCCATGTCTCTTCCTGTGTACTTCACTGACCATTCCTCCTCTGGCGAGAGGAGATTGCACAGTTTAGATGTCAAAAGAGCCCTTAGTTACTATATAGAACGTACCAAGGGTCACAGGTTTGACTCCCTCCAATTGTTCCTCACTTATGGTGAGGTTGGAAAAGGAAAACCTGCCACTAAAAGATCCATTGCCAGGTGGATTGTCTCTTGTATCCAATTTTGTTATGAAAAACTGGGTAAGGTTCCCCCTCAGGCCTGAGGGCTCACTCTACCAGAGGTACAGCTGCATCTCTGGCTGCTGCCAGGGACATCCCTATCCTAGAAATATGTCAAGCAGCTACCTGGAAAACAGTTCACACTTTTACTAAGCATTACTCCCTGGACATCCAGGCTAGGAGTGATGTTCGATTTGGCACAGCTGTGCTTCAGAGCCTATTTCCTAAGTAGGTTCTGTCCCTCCTCCATGGAGGTATTGCTGTGTATCAGATATAAACATAATATAGCAAGACTTCATGTTGTTTGAAGAAAAAATACTCACCTTAGTAATGTTGTTTCTTCTAATGGAGTCTTGCTATATTATGACTTCCCAGCCTGCCCCTCTCAGAACCTTTTACTTTTGGGATGTGGGTGGGCAGGGCAATCTTGGCATTTCATAGATGCCCACTTTATTTTCACCCTCTTAGGGTGCTTAGGTGTCTTTATATATTTTTTTCTTTCTTGAATCCCTGACTTGAGTCTTTGTTTTGGGATCAAGAACAAAAATGTGTTTTTGTAGTTAAGTAGTCAGTGTGCTAGTGTAGGTTTACGGCTTCCACACAGAACCTTAGTGAGTTTTGCTCGAAAAGATCTGACAGTTTGAGTTTGAGCATCAACAGACAGAGTGTTCAACAGAGCTCGCCCTCAAGGTTCCATGCCTTGCATGGAAAGTTAACTCTTTCACCTCTGGAGCAGTTCTAACCTGGGGTTATACTGCATATGTCATAATATAGCAAGACTCCATTAGAAGAAACAACATTAGTAAGGTGAGTAATTTTTTCAGATGTGTGTATATGTAAATATGGATATGTGTGTGTACATATCTGTATGGGTGCATGCATATGCCAGAGCTGTGTGACACATCAGGTGTGGGCTGCACTGCTGTTTCCATGTTTCTTGGTGTGTATTCATCTGTGTGGTACTCCACTACTGTGTACCATGTGTTGTCGCCTGTCTGTCCACTGGTGCTAGTGTGCTGGGTGAGTACTCACTGCTGGCAACACAAAGAAACACACCAGCACTCATGTGTATCAGTAAATTGATTTGCTATGAAAACTTGCAAGAAATTTACAGAGATCGTATCACATATTACATGTGCAGATGCAAACGAACCACAACCCAACCAATCCCAGCGTTTTGAGGCATCGAACCTCTTCTTCAAGAGGCATGGCTATAATCTTACTAGTGATCGTTTAAATACCCTTACCCATAGCTGCCAATAATATAAATGTGATAATTAAATTGCTTGGTGAATGAGAAAATTGCCAAATAGACTGGCAGTTTGTATACCTGTCCATTCAATTAATTCCAGGATATGTATCCGTTGTCTACCATTCATTCTGTGGGAGACATGGGACAGGCAGACAGACCACCACAATACACTGAAATGGCAACTTGTCTAAATATGTTTAGACCTAAAAGGAAAAGAAGAATTAACATACATCCAAAAACTACATGCCCTCATTCCAAACTGTTGTTACTCACGTATGTATATTTATTTATTTCATTCAATAACTCAATTAATTTAAACATCAGGGCATGTAGAACAATAAACATTACTTCATCATAGCTTCGGTCCAGAGGACGGCAATAAAGAAACGCAGCTTACAATAGCTGAAACATTATTATTCACAATAAATAACTGTACCCATCCCAAAAATATAAATCTTTTCTAGAAAAATGTCTCTGTGTAACTCCTAAGTGCAAAATCATATCATGGAAAACAAATATTAATGTCATTATTACATGAGATATCAAACATTCAAAAATACAAAATTACAAAACCTGTGTATCCCTATTAACAGCAATGGCAGCTTATTATTTATTATGATCCATCTCCTCAAACAGTTATTTTATTATCTTATTTTGAGATGTGTACTCCAAATAAATTTCACTGAAAGGGTCCCCAATCCATGGGTCCGATTTTACAAGGTTTGCGGTTGCTGAGGGGGACTTGTGGCAGGGTATGTGACGCAAGTGGTGACTTGCATCACACATTGCAACAAGCAATATTTTAGAAGTAGTTGGCCGTAAATGCCCGCCGCAAGTCCCGACAGCAGGATGCAGGGAGGTAGACCAGGTTCTCCCTGGTCTAACATTGCGTCTGTGGTGGGCCCCCTTTTATGGGACTTGCGCCATCTCTTTGGCACAAGGTGCCGTAAAATGGGGCAAGTGTTGCAACTGTGCCAGCCCTTCTAAACTCGCTTTGGCACAGCTGCGTCGAACTTTGCGGTGGATGCAGGGCTTGCCGCAAGCCTTGCATCCACCTTGTAAAATCGGGCTCCATGTGTTCATTAAAGCCCTGGGGCTTGAGTGTTTTAAGCTTAAAGATCCACATTGATTCCCTTTGGGATAAAATAAGACACCTATCTCCCCTCCTTGGTCGAAATGGAACCTGTTGTATCCCCATGCAATGGACTGTATGGCTCCCTGCCTCAACGGCATCCACCAAATGCCTTTCAATAGGATGGGAGGCATCCCTGTGTTTTATAGCTGTGAAGTGCTCCTGAATACATTCTTTCAGAGATCGAGTAGTCTGCCTGATATTCACTTTGTTACAGGAGCACCACAGAGCACATACAACATATTTTGTACTACAAATAATAAATTATCAGATATGCACTTCCCTAATTCCTATTGATGAGGGATTGATGAAGCTTTTACGCTTGAATGGCACTCTGACAAGTTACACATCTTTTGCCTGGAAAAAAATTCCATGGGTTTCTGAGGAATCCAACTTTTTGGTACTACTTTATACTGGAAACTGCTGTGAACTAACAAATCTTTGAAACTGTTACCTCTTTTAAAAGACACTTTAGGTTCCATCTCGCTTATAGATCTCAAATCTCTGTCAGTTCCCAAAATGTGTCAATGAGGATTAATGATGGATTTCAAATCCATAGTCCCGTGCCCATAAATTGTCACAAATGTTACCTGCCCACTCTCTCTCTGCTTATTGCTCTTATATTCCAATAATTGCTTTCTGTCCAGGGCTCTGGCTCTTTCAAGCGCTGCTTGTAATTTAACATCACTGTACCCTTGCTTTCTAAGTCTAGTGAAAAGGTCTGCTGCTTCTTTTTCAAAATCTTCCAGATTTGAACAATTGCGCCATAGGCGTACTAATTGGCCATAAGGGAGATTCTAACATGTTTGGGGTGGGAGCTATGAGCATGCAGGATGCTGTTGCCTGCAGTGATTTTCCTAAATCCCATTGTTATCACATAACCTGATGGCAAACCAGTTAATGTTATATCTGTGATTTATCAAAAGAAGCCGTAAACTTCAACTACAAATTCTTGTCATTAATATAATCTAAAAAAAGGGAGAGTGCTGGTATTGTACCTTCCCAGACTAGCAAGATATCGTCTATAAAGTGTACCTAATGGATATTAGTATAAAATGGGTTAGCCAAAGGGTCGCAGATGGAGCCCCCCCACCAGCCCATAAACAGATTGGCGTAGGAAGGGGCCACCAGTGACTCCATGACAGTACCCCTAGTCTGCAAATAGAACTTGCCATCATACAAATGTAACCCCCCTGCAAATGGGGGTTCCCTAAAGTCTTCCTTGGGCTTGCCTAAATGCACACTGCCAGGCTGGTGTTCTGTGTCCTAGCGAATTTAAAAGTGTTTGCATGTGAGTGCCCTGTTAGCCTCCGTGCCTGTCTTTTTAAGAGCTGCCTGTCTTGTGGTATAAAATTAATCTGGGTAGGGACTGAGTAGTCTCAGGCTCGAGTCCCGCCTGGGCTGCAGTGTTATCGTTCCATTCTGCCATTGCTATTTGAGCAGAGGTAGCCCTGCTAGGAACTGTGCCTGTTTACTGTTTATCTGTTTTAATAATAATAATATTGCAGTTTGTCTAACCTGCCTTCCTTTGCAGCATGGACATTTCAGTATTGCCCCACCATCTTGGTTCTGGACTGCCTATTGGGACCAATCAGTACCTTTGGGGACTCTAAAATGGTGTCTGTCCCCAGGGGTCTTGTGGGAGCAAATTTCTGTAGGAATTGTAGTTTTTGCACTTTGGCGCCTAAGTGGACCTGGAGGGGGAGCCCTTGCTTTGACAGACTGATAGATCAACCAACCAGAACCTTTTGGACCAAAGGGAAATTCTCAAGCTGCCTGCTGCAGCGCATCAGTCTGGAGGTTGAGTTTGGAGAGTGAACAGCTCGAGTGATTCGAGTAGCTTCCCCTGCATAGTAGCGCAGGAAATTGGTGGAAAGGCTGAGTTTGGCCTGTCTGCCTGCTGACCCTCAAGATGGAGCTTTTGAAGAAACCAGATTATATCCGAAATTGTGTGTGACAAAGCCATTGAACTGTGACCAGACTTGAACCTGAAGAAGACCGAAGATTTGCTATATGCGATCGGCCTGTCAGGACATTCATTCACCACAGAACTCCCGGTTTTGCTCAGAGACACTGATATTGTTGCCAGACTGCTATCTGCATTGTGGTATGGTGATTGCGGTACTATAAATGTGTTGTATGCTGTTAGTGGGTCGTGATTTAGTTCCCCACTACTTAATCGTGCCACGATTGCTGGAAGCTGCATCCAGCCTTGCCGGACTGATATCCGAACTGTTCTACCCAGCCTGGGCCTTGCCACACTGGCCCAGCCAGCTACTTCAGGCGCAGAGAATACCATCGATGAGAGACTCACCCGATCAGCCCCCTGCTCAACATCTCAGACAGGAACGACACCTTGGTGATTCGTGTGGGCCCTGCTTCTCCTGGCATACCAGTTGTCAACTTGCAGTCTCCATTTCATCCCTCCTGCATCTCATATTGGGTAGCGTGAGTAACCAACAGGGTAGCTCCCTGCAACAACAGCCGAATCACAAGTGTTGTAATCTGATTGCATGGTTGTTTTCCTTTCACAAACTGAGCCTGCCAGCTTCAGATTACAAGTTGTGTGTGGCTGTGCACGCCTTTTCTTTTCATCGTAGGGCCCCAACCAGCTGCGACACTGGCCTACCCCGTGCAACGCATCAGGCTAGCCTATCTCACAAACACTGTTGGGTAAGTTACTGTTTCTATTACTTTTGGAAACTTGTTCCAGGAAGCTATGTGCAGTCACTAGCAAGGATGGAGAAGTACTAGAAAATGTAATACACCTTACAGTTACAGTTGCTTATTTCTTTTTATACAAAAGTAATCCTAACTATAACAGATTACATTTATTTGAAAGTAACTAACCTGTTACTTTCAAATAAATGTAATCTGTTATAGTTACTTAATACTTTTATATTGTTTTTGTACAGAAAGAAATAAGTAATTGTAACTGTCAGGTGTATTACTTTTTCTAGTACTTCTCCATCCTTGCTAGTGACTGCACAGAGCTTCCTGGAAAGAGTTTCCAACAGTAATAGAAAGAGTAACTTACCCAACACTGCTCAGCAACTGGGTACCCAGAGTGTGTGTGTGACTATGTTGAGGGACTAAAAAGTGCATGCATAATTGCCTGACTAGATCAGTTATAGAATCAATCAACCTGATTACGCCCCTCCCTTGTTCAAGTCCCTTGAATAAATCGGATCTCTCTTTGCATCTAATTTGACTGTGGTTCTAGTCTGTACCAAAAGCACTGTACTGTTATTTGCTGTGCCTAATCTTGTTTGCAGGGGATCTCCAGGGTCGAACTGATGGGACCAGCCCTGATAGTAAGTGCAAACAGTGTGGGGATTTGTATGCTGAATAGGGGCTGCTGTGGAAGTGTTTGTTGCATATTGTCTAGGCCACTAGAGGGGAAAGAGGGGGTTTACAGTGTCCCGGAGGGCTGTACCCAGGTTAGTCTTGCTACTAACAACCCTGTCCTCCGGGTGGAGGCACCCGTTTCAGTACCCAGGCCCCTTAACCTGCAACTAGCCAAGCAGGCAGGGGTAGTAGCCCTTGGAATAGCGCCACCTAGGGGTTACACAAAAAATAGTTACTTTTAAGAATTAAATCAAGGACAGAAGTAATAAACAAAATGGGATATTTAGTGGTGGAATTTTCTGAGATCGATTTTACTGCTGCTATTCCTGATTCATGCTGGATGACAGTATAGAGGGACGTGACATCTATGCATGCCCACACATACAGTTCCTTCCATACACAATTCTTGAAGGATTGGAGTTACAGCTGTTGTATCTTGAATGTGGGAACAAAGTTTTTTTACCTCTTTTTTTTTTTTTCATGGCAGTTTATTGAATTTTTTTTTTTTTTTTTCTATAATGGGTTTGCATTGAATTGCAATCTGTCACCTCAGTAGGGACCCCTCCACACATCACACATGCCCAAACAGTGTTTTAGGTGATATTACTGACTCTATACCCACTGTTTTATATACTGAGTGATTATTTTTTATTTATTTATTTATTGTAGAGATCAGTTTTACAACCTTTGAGTCAAAGACTCGTTTACAAAGGTACCTCGTCATAAAAAAAAAGGGGGGGAGACAACAATAGTGCGAGGTTAGGACATGGAGTGACGAACAGGTTAGAATACATAAAAAATATACACTTAGAGAGAGCAGGCAGCTGAGCTACGCTGGATTAAAGCTATGTAAGGTACTACATTGGTGGAACAACAGGAGATGCATATTCAATTTGACAGCAAGTCACAAGCTAATAGGTACTAACATTGGTAAAATAATAAGAGATACATTATTCAAATTGAACATGTCGCAAGCTGATATGTAGAGTTATAAGTCCGTAGGCGAGGGGCTTGAGAAGGTTAGTAGGGACCGCATAGGGCAGTAGGGGCCGCATAGGGTAGCTACAGGCATTCACAACATCGGCTGTCAATAATATGCTGGCGGAGGGCAATTTAGCGGCTACCTGGGATCTTGGAGATAGTTTCAGGAAGGGAGTTAAACCAGGACGGGGCTAGGTGATGGAAAGATCTTTGGCAGCGAGAGGTCCTCGCTCTGGGAACGTTGAAGGTGGCGGTGGCGGCGTACTGGGTTGGCAGGGACCTAGCAGCCCGCTGCAAAGGTCCAGAGACCCCAGGGGGGCAGAGACCTGACAAGGATTTTTTGGCCAGTAGGCAGGTTTGATATTTCAGTCTTTCCTCAAGAGTGAGTATTTTTGTGGCGGAGTATAGCAAACAGGTGTGGGTTCTGCTGTGGGCACTGAAGGAGCCTACATGCTTTATTAATAGAGGTCTGACTTTGGATAAGGCAGAGGCATCAGCGGCAGCGTAAACAGGGAGACCGTAGTCAGCCAGCAAATACCGATGAGGTGATGGCTAGTTTTAAGGCGGGTTCAGGGAGACAGTCTTTGTGGCGGTAGAGAAGACCGATCCTGGAGTTCATAGCAGATGACAGAGCTTTAAGGTGGGCATGGAATGTAAGGCCGGAGTCGAAGTTGATGCCCAGGTACTTGTAGGATGAAACCTGCTCCAGAGGAAGGGGTGTGCTGGTGGTGATGTGGAGGGGAAAGTCCCTGGCATTATTTTGCCGATGAGAAAATAGCATGGACTTAGTTTTCTTTAGGTTCAGGACTAGGCGGTGATTGTTGAACCACTTTTCGGTTTGGAGGAAGGCGCTTTGCAGTATGATTTGGAGTGGGAGTGGGTCAGGGTGTGATGCAAGGATAACAGCGTCATCAGCATAGAGTAGTATTTTACTGGAACAGGAGCTGGGAGGGTGTTCAGGAATAGGCTGAAAAGGGTCGGGCCAAGGATGGAGCCAGGGGACACCAGTGTACAGGAAGGTAGGAGGAGAGGTCCCATTTAGCTTGACTCTTTGGGACCTGTTGTGTAGGTAGCTTCGTAACCACTTCAGGGGGCCTGAGACCTAGTATATTGAGGGAGTTTAGTAGCAGGGATGGCACACCGTGTCGAAGGCCTTGGACAGGTCAATAAAGACCGCCCCTGCAAGATGACCTTTGTCTAGTGCTGAGTGAATGTGGTGGGAGAATTCCAGAAGGGCAGTGGATGTGCTGTGGCCAGGGTGAAACCCGTGTTGCTCTGGACAAAGAAGGTTGTAGTTGGTGAGATATTCCGAGAGCTGTGTGTTTACTATTTTTTCTAAGGCTTTGGATGGGGGGGAAGGATGGAGATGGGCCTGTAGTTATTAGGCAGAGTGCGGTCCCCGGATTTATGGATGGGGGTTACTTCTGCATGCTTCCAAGCCTTAGGGAATTGGCCGAGGCATAGGGATTTGTTAATGATAAGCGTCAGTGGGGTGAGCATGACATCCAGCACGAGGCGAAGTATCCTGGAGTCGAGAGGGTCATTGGTAGGGTTCTGAGAGGCAAGGGCCTTTATTAAGAAAGGTTTGGCATCGTGGGGTGAGATCATTCGGAAGTGGAATTGCGGCCTGGGAATGGGAGCGTGGGTGGGTTTGGCGACCGGGTCTGAAAAATGGGCCAGGAGGACGGCACTTAAGTCAGTGAAGGTTTTATTAAGGCAGTTAGCAATACAGGTGGGGTCAGTCGAGACAGTCCCGTTTATGACAATCTGGGATGGAGGGGGGGAGCGGGTCTTACCGTTTAAATCTTTAATGTTGTCCCAGAATGCTCTGGACGAGCCCCAGGAGGATGTCAACGTGGCCTGGTAGAATTTAGCTTTAGCCTGCTTGATTGCCCAGGTGCATTGATTGCGGGCTGCCCTGTAGGCTTGCCTGTCAGCAACCCTGCCGGAATCATTAGCTAAGTGCCAGAGGTTATCTCTCTTTTTTAGTTGTTGGATCAGCACAGGAGTGATCCATACAGCAGCCCGTTTTTTTATCCTACGAGTGTTGAAGGGTGCATACAGATCACAGGCATGGTTGAAGGCCGTTGAGAGGTAGGTAAGGGCATAGTTAACGTCAGGAGCGCTGGCCAATGGGGACCAGTCAATTTGGGCGAGGTGACGTTTGAGGTTGAGCGAGACCTCCAGGGAGAAACTGGCGGCGAGGGGTCCTGCTGTACCCTGGGCAGAGGGTGGGGGAGGACCAGAAGCAGATGACTGGAGAGTGGTCACTGAGTGAGTCCGCAAGGACATCAACGGAGACTACTTTATGAGGTCGGTTAGAGAGGATGACGTCCAGGAGGGAGCTAGTTCCTGTTACTTTGTTAAGTCTAGTGGGCTGAGTGACCAGTTGGGACAGGTCAAGGGCTGCAAGCTCATTCTTCAGATTATCTGCCGATGGGCTGAGCCAATTGGAATTTAAGTCACCCATAATTAACTGTTCAGCTGTCGGGGGTAAGGTAGCCAGGTAGTCAAGGAGAGAGGTGGCTGCAGAGTCTTTGTTCAACCCCGGGGGTAGATAAGCCGCAGTTAGATAGAGCGGGCCACGTCCAGGGTAGGGGGTGATTTTTAAGGTAATGGCTTGTGCCCCATGGTTAAGCTCGGGGTTGGGGAGGGCAAGCCCGAGGATCGAGTTGCGCAAGTAGATAGCACACCCCCCTCCACGCCAGCCCATCCTATCGGCCATGAAGATGGTAAAGCCAGGAAGGGAGATGGCAGAGTCAGGCGTGAGGGAGGAGAGCCAGGTTTCGGCAAGCATGAGAATATCCGGGGAGTGTTGAGGGACATTTGACCCAACATTGGAGGGCTGCAGTTTTCTTAGGAGACTGCATATATTAATAAAGGCGTTCGAAAGCCTTTGCTATCAATGGGCAGAGGCGTGATGAGGTGACAGGCCGGGGTTTGGGTTCACATTGCCGGAGAGCAGGAGCAGCAGGAGAATTAGGGGGCGCCTCGCGTGGGTTGTAGCTGGCGGTGGGGTGCAGATGTGGCGGCAGGGACCCCACCAGGGAGGAGCAGGGATAGGAAGGAGAGAACAACCTATGGCGCTAGCGAGGGAGTATCCACTTGTGAATAGAACCACAATACTGTGAGTAGCACAGCGGTGGTTGGTGTATGGGAGGCGTGGTAGTCCAGGGTACGGGAGGGATTCGGGGAATTGATTGAGGGATAGGTGGGGTAGTCCGATGGGGAGCCTGGGGTTGGGAGGGGCAGTGTGCTTTGGTTGGGGGCAGGTTAATGGGGGTATAGAGGGGCAGAGAGAGAGCATAGGGTGCTGTAGCAGGAGGAGGACCAGCATAGCAAGGACCATGCTTGAGTGAGACATTTCCCAGTAAAGAGCAAGAAATGAGGGCAGGCTCCCACTAGTGCTGGAACGATATAACCAGCAAATGGGAAAGTAGACTGATTGGTTTTTGAGCCTCATGTGACAAGTAAAATATACCCTATAAAAGGGAGAGCCGAGCAAGGGTGGTGGTGGGGGCGGCGGGGTTTCTCCAGAGCAAGCACCGACTTGTTTAAACCGACAGAGCCTGGAGAAAAAGGCGCCAAAACCGCATTACAAACGCCAGAGCCGAGCCGAGCACAGTGTCCACAGGTAGGCTGGCTCACTGACTGAGTCACAATTTGCCTTTGCTTTCTCCTCTTTTTTTTTTTTTCTTTCCAGGCAGGATTTTACCTGTGCCTTCGCGACCAACGGCTCCACGGGGGTGGTGTTGTCCTGGGGTCGGGAAACAGTCAACAGGGAGGGCAAGTCCACATCCAGCCCTCACGACCCAGCGGCCTCGGGGGTGGGGTGTCCAGGAGGTGGTGTTCAAGCTCGGGAGGGCACTTCAAATGCAGCCTCGCGACCTCCAGCTCCACGAGGGAGGGGATGGAATCTATTGGAGAAAGGCAGAGGTTAAGTAGGCAGGCAGGGGAGTAGCGATTAGGGGCGGCAGTGGGTGGATTTGCTGCAGGAGTGTGTGGCAGAGGCAAAATGCTGCAATGGGTGAGTAAAAAAGAAGAATGTGCAAAGATACAGGGTTTCAAAGGAGGAGAGAACAGGAGTGGGCTGGCAAAAATTACAGTGAAATACACAGTTTATATAAGCAGCACTTTGACTACCAAATAAAACTCTGAGCGTTAGCAGGCAAAAAGCAATGTACAGTAGGAAGAACCAAGCAAATTCATCTAGTCCCAAAATAAATACCTACAGTGCTCTAATTACGTCGGGTTACCCCAGAGCAAGCACCGACTTGTTTAAACCGACAGAGCCTGGAGAAAAAGGCGCCAAAACCGCATTACAAATGCCAGAGCCGAGCCGAGCACAGTGTCCACAGGTAGGCTGGCTCACTGACTGAGTCGCGATTTGCCTTTGCTTTCTCCTTCTTTTTTTTTTTTTTTTTCCAGGCAAGATTTTACCTTTGTGCCTTCGCGACCAACGGCTCCACGGGGGGTGGTGTTGTCCTGGGGGTCGGGAAAACAGTCAACAGGGAGGGCAAGTCCACATCCAGCCCTCACGACCCAGCGGCTCGGGGTGGGGGTGTCGAGGTGGTGTTCAAGCCCGAGGGCACTTCCAAATGCTGCCTCGCGACCTCCAGCTCCACGGGAGGGGATGAATCTTTGTGCCTTCTCACCAACGGCTCCACGGAGGGTGGTGTTGTCCTGGGGTCGGGAAAACAGTCAACAGGGAGGGCAAGTCCACATCCAGCCCTCACGACCCAGCGGCTCCTCGGGGGGTGGGGGTATCCAGGAGGTGGTGTTCAAGCTTCGGGGAGGGCACTTCCAAATGCCCTCGCGACCTCCAGCTCCACGGGGGAAGGGGGATGGAATCTTTGTGCCTTCGAGACCAACGGCTCCACGGAGGGTGGTGTTGTCCTGGGGGTCGGGAAAACAGTCAACAGGGAGGGCAAGTCCACATCCAGCCCTCACGACCCAGCGGCTCCTCGGGGGGTTGGGGTGTCCAGGAGGTGGTGTTCAAGCTTCGGGGAGGGCACTTCCAAATTACAAAGACAGGTGGGTTTAACATCTCTGACATCTCTGACATGACAGCTTTTACACCCGCTTGCCTTTACAATCACTCAGTACAATCGCAAAATAGCTACAATTCCTGCAAATGTCCTGTACATAAAACGATGAGTATAGAGTCAGTAATATCATCTAAAATTTGAGCGTGTGTGATGTGGGAAGGGGTGAAGTGGCAGATCGTAATTAAACTCAAACCAGCTTGTCGTTAAACAAAAGAAGCAAAAATATTCCACAAACTGCCGTTTAAATTCAAAACAATCGCAACAGTGCTAGAGCTCCAGCTGCCACGCTAATCACATAGCAGTGTATCTCTAACAAGAAACAACTTTTAAATCACTCTGTGTGTGATGGGAGAAGTGGGTTTCCCTATTGCTCTGCCAGTTGCCTGTGAAACAGCTGCTCTCTCCGAGTGGGAGATTTTAACGTCATGAAAGAACTCCACTGAAACGCAGCATGAGCTAAGCTTTCACACTGAACTGATTGATTCACTGAGGCGAAATGCTGACAGCTCTGTGGCAAAAACGGACTGTATTAGTAGAATTGCTAATTACTGTACTGGCACATATAAAAACACATCAGACAATGATTTGGAATAAAACTTTATTAAAGTACAACCATTTGATCCGGGTTCAGGAACGGACTTGGGTCGCGGGGAGCTGGGACGGGGGGGGGCAGGACTGAGCAGCCGACACGCAGCTCTCCTCTCTCGGGTTGCGGTTGTCCCCCTGTAGGTCCGCTGCCTCTGGCTGGAGGTCCGGTAGCTAGTGTAGGCAGGAGGAAGTGGCGAGTCATGGGAGGGCACCTCAAGCCGTGGCATGCACATGCCTCCACATACGCATGTGCGGCCAAGGTTCGGGGACGGGTGAAAAACAGGGCACAAAAATCCATAAAATATATAGTAAAAAAAAAAAGTACAACCATTTCCTATCTCCTTTAAGAATGTCTTTTTATAGGCAGTATTTGCGCTGTGCTGTGTGACCTGTGCAATCCCATTTACACAGCGCTGTCACACTGAATATCACACTGAATACGTTATGCAGGGTATTACCCCTGGCCTTGGGTGCTGCATACATTAACTCTTCGTTAGTGCAGTGGTGTTAACAGCACGCGCAGCATTACTCTCTGAAAATGGGAGTCCAGTGTAACTACATGCGCAGTGCTCATGGCTTTGATTATCTGGGCCCTAATGCCTATTTGCAGGCACAACTCGGGGAATTTTCTTGTTAGTCTTGTGCAAAACAAAGTTACTCTGTATATTTATTGTTTTGCTGTAGTTAATGATCTTGAATAATTTTCATTTTCTGGCTTCTCCAAAACGTCCAGATCATCATAGAAACATAGAAGTTGATGACAGAAAAGGACTGTGTCTGTAAGGCCCATCCAGTCTGCCCATTTTACCAATTTGCCCCCACTGCCTCTACTAGGTCAGCGGCCTCAGCTATGTCCCCCTCATATGTATGATTCCCTTGTGCCTATCCCATGCCCTCTTGAATCTCTCCACTGTACATGCTCTCACCGCGTCCTAAGGCAGGGCATTCCATGCATCCACCACCCTGTCTGTAAAAAATAACTTTCTCTCGTTACCCCTTATGCGATTTTCCCCCCTCCAATTTCATGTCATGCCCTCTAGTTCTAGTGTACTTTTTATACTGGAAGATGCTATCCCCTTTCACCTTATTTATGCCCTTAAGATATTTGAAAGTCTCCATCATGCCCCCCCCCCCCTTACTGGCCTGGTGGCACAGAGGGTTGAGGTGCTGGATGCCACACCTTGTGCCACGACGGCCACCTGGGTTCGGGAATGATCCGGGGTTGTCTGAGGTCGGGGGGGGGATGTGAGCAGCTGCTGGCTAGCAGCCCTCTGCCTTGGAAGGAGGAACAGGTTTCCTCGGAGCTTGGCCGCCCCCTGGTGGAGGCCGGAGTGGCTGCATCGCTCCAAGGACTGGCGGCACTAGGCCGAGGGAGGGTCGAAGGGACTGGCACTGGAGCTGTGGTGCGGATGTGCGCCTCCATGCGCATGCATCACCACTTCCGGGGTCTCAGGTGTAGGACCAACAGGGGCGTCAACAGAAGAAACATCAGGGGCCACCAAGGATGATTCCTCTGGACTGGCTCAGGGGATCTGCCAGGGTGCACATGGCGCCATAAGATCCCGAAGGACCCTGAGACCAGTAGGGATGGTGGACGATGAGGGTGACCCACCGAAAGGAGGATAAATAGAGTTGGAGAAAACAAAATCATGTCCCCCCTCTCCCATCTCTGTTCCAATGTATACATATTGAAGTCCCTAAATCTATCCCCAAATGCCTTGTCATGCAGACCTTGCACCATCTTAGTTGCCCTCCTCTGCACTGTTTCCACCCTGTCAATATCCTTATGCAGGTGCGACCTCCAGAACTGCACACAGTACTCTAGGTGAGGCCTAACCAGTGTCTTGTACAGCATGATCACCACCTCCCTCCTGTGGCTTGTAATACCCCTCCCTATACACCCTAACATCCCACTAGCCCTCCCAACTATTTCTGAGGGCAGTTTGGTGAATTTCATGTCATCTGATGCAATGACCCCTGAATCCCTTTCATCTCTGATGATCATCAATAACTCACCCCCCCAACATGTAGCTCTCCCCAGGGTTTCTGTTCCCTACATGCATGATCTTGCACTTCTTCGCCTTAAACCTTAACTGCCATACCTCAGACTATTTCTTCAGCTTTTCCAGGTCTCTTTTTCATTCTCTATACACCCCTTGGAGTATCTACTCTGTTGCAGATCTTGGTGTCATCTGCAAACAGGCATACTTTTCCCTCTAGCCCTTCTGCTATATCTGCTATGAAGACATTGAAGAGGACTGGTCCCAGGACTGACCCCTGAGGCACCCCACTGGTGACTCCCATTTCTTCCAACTGTGTGCCATTTGCCACCACCACCCTCTGCTTTCTGTCCACTAACCAATTTCTCACCCAGCTCACCACCGTGTCCCACCCCCAGACTCCTCAGCTTGTTTACCAGCCATCTATGCAGGACTGTGTCATGCATAGAAAAGTTGAAATGTCAGTTATACTTTAATCTATACTTTCACCCAGTTCAGAAAAATGTGTACTGTTCCCACATGGGTCACATTTAGAGTGTCCTTTTAAAATCAGCAAATTATGTTCCTGTAAAATTTCCAGTAAATATTTGCCAGATAAGTTAGACTGGTCTACTGTAATTATATGCTCCTGTTACAGCTAATTTGGTCACTTGGTTACAACATAGCTCCTCAATTGCTTATGAAATATTTAAACTATAACCCACAAAAGGCCATGGGTGTATGGGGGCATTAATGCACACCCCAGGTGCGTTGTAAGGCATGAGGCTGAAGGCCGAGTGATCTCCAACCACTCGGGAAGTGCTTTAATGCCCCAGACACCCATGGCCTGGAGTGGGTTATTGCACTTATAAAATGGGTTATGTTTGTTAAAAAAAAAATTAAGAGAAATTGTTTTAATTGCTTTAAAACTGGTGAAATAAAGGGGTGTTTTGCTGCATTGTAAAGTAGTTCCAAACATTACAGGGCAACTGTAACAGTTTAATTGTAAAAGTTAGTTTACTATTTATTACATAAAGTGAACTGTTCATTTTTACATAAAAACATAAGGCTGACTTATTGCTGCTGCTGTGAATGCCCCACCCCCACCCACCGTGTTTAAACACAGCACCTTGCATTGCAGCCGCTCAGTGACCTGCCACACACTCTGCTGGAGTTGTCTAGCATATGATCATCAGCAATGAAAACACTAGCCCTGGCACCTTCCATCATGGCACCACATATGCACCATGAATTGTCCTTGCCACGCTGTTTTGATCCCTGTCTCTCTCTCTCTAAGCCACACTTTGCTCTGCTGCTATATCTCTCTCTTTTTCTCTCAACAGCTCTGCAGCTGCTGCACAATACCTTCTGTTCCTCGCTCTACAGTTGCCCCAGACTTCTTTCTCTGCATCTCCTTCAGCAAAAAAAATTAATTTAAGCTATAAAATGCATAGGGAACTGGCGTAGGGAAATAGGCAGTACATCTAAAATATGGATGGGGGATATGGGATTTATCATTTATGTTGGATTTCATTTTCCCTCGCCGATGTTTTAGCATGACGATGTTTTTACTGCCTGAACATAACAGGGAGTAATATCAGATGTTAGTATATTTGGCTTTACGTCAAACAATACATAGGTCGGACTTCAGGTCGGGACATGGCTTGAGCACACAGGGGAATCGAGCTCTCACCCCACCACAGCAAAACCAGGCTTTTCCTTCCCAAAACCAACATCATTTCATCCCCAAAACCCTCCGGTTCAATGGCTGATATCTCTGGAATAAGAACTAGAGGTATAATCAAGATGTCCCTTCGAGGTATGGCACGCCACAGCCGCAACTGCTACCAGCCCCTGAGAGATTTGCCTGAGGACGAGGAGAGCGGCCTGTCAAACTCTGACATCACCTCACACATTCCCCCACTATCAAACAGCAAACAGGGGAAACAAGACATGTAAAAAACAATGGCAGAGATCTCGAATTCAGAGGCAATCCTGTCAGCGATATCTGAGTTCTGCTCTGAAATGAGGGGTGCCTTAAAAGAAATCCGCACAGACTTAACTGAACTGCAATCTAGGGCCGCAGAGGCAGATGCTCAAATCACCTAAAATACAAAAAAATCTTGGTTTTGGAAAGGGCAGTTCACAAACTAGCTGAGGAACAACTTTATACATCAATGAGGTTAGAGAATATGGAGAATCAGGGACGAAGGAAAAATATCAGGGTGTACGGGATTCCAGAGGGGGAGGAGGGGAATGACCTGGTGACATTTGTTGATTATATGCTATGCCTACTCCTGGATTTGGGCCCAGATTTCCAGATTGACATTTAAAGGGCACACAGGGCACTGCGTCCTCGGCCTTCAAAGCCTGATGCAGACCTAGATCATTCATCATACGCTTTGCTAACTTTTATCAAAAGGATCAGCTGCTTTTAAAAGCCTGGTGCAAACAGAAGGTGATGTTGGGAGAACAATGCAGTATCTTTGATAATGATTATGCGCCGGCCACTCAGCACATGAGACTGGAATACTCTCCCTTATTCCTCTCCCTCAGAGCCAAAAACTTGAGATTTCGCACCCCCTACCCAGCAAAATTAGTCGTCCAGTTTCATAATGGATCTATCACATATACTACAGCAGCGGAGGCCAAATCGGATTTGCTCCAGTTGGGGAGTCTATCCCAAAATGACCCCAAACAAGCAATGAGGTAATCAGCTGTGCTTTCCAGAACTGGCTCTCAAGAAAAACCCTAAATAGATATTGGGGATCAGCATTTGCAGAAGATCCTGGATAGAGTGCGATCACTAAGGAATCCAACTCTGCAAGCTGAATAGGAGCTGAACTCCATAACGGATACTGATTTGCTTGGGGGGGGGGGAATGGGGGGGAGAGGTCAGTCGCCATGATGTGACAGGGGTTGAGGGAGGGCTATTGCTCCAGCTTAGGCTTCACCACTACAATACTAACAATATAATAGCCTCTATCATTGTTCTGGCTGCTGGATGAGACCTACGGAGCACCTTTCTCTCCCCCTTCCTCTAGGTGGCCTGACTTACAATACCCCCCCCCCTTGCCTGCGAGAGAGAGAGTGTGTTTCCACTTCTCACTGCCTCTACTCTGTAGCATTTCAACTTTGCAAACATTAAATACTCTGACTACTTCAGGGCATATATGTGGACTGCTACCTGTGATAATTACATGGCCATCCTTTCCACTACGATGGTCGAGGCGTATACAGTGCTTGAGGGATGGAACTTTGATTCTGTGACTCGCGGCCTACCCAAAGCCCATACGGACAAACAGCTATGTCTTATGCTTTATTTTTGGTTGTGGGGGGATGGGAGGCACCAGAGGTGGGAGAGGGTGTCAGGCTGGTTTGCCCCCCTTCCCCTCCAGCCCTGCCTCCAGGATACCCGTGTGGTCTGTTTGATCTCAAAACTGGAAGATTGAATGCGGTGACTTTGGCTGGGGGGGGGGGGGCCTGACCTCATTTGATTTTGCAGATGTCTCCTTCCTCGGAGGGGGCTCTTTTGGTTGACTACCCTGCCTCCCCTTCTGATGGAGGTGATGGCCCGATCTCAGGACTTTGCTTCTACTCGATGGAGTTCCCATATTAGTTTAATATTGCATGAGGTTTCCAGAATACTAGTCTTGCCCCTTATGGGAAACATACTAACTTTCCCTTTTTTGGATTACAATTTCTAGATATTGTAGGGAGTTGTATGAAAATTAGGGACTTCAACGTTATCAGGGTTCTGTGCAGGGGGGGGCAATCTCAGTTGTGAGGCACACTGGGGTTTCCCTCCCTTCCCCATTATAGTAGGCCCCTTGCCCCTGTGCAGGTAATTGTCCTTAGATCTCTTTTGATATGTCCGTGCCGCTTCAGGGGTTGTCACTTAGCCCTTAAGTGGACTATATTTTTTTGGTGGAGTGGGGGCCCTTCCCCCAAGTAACATCTATGACAAGTTAACATTTCTTGTTCATTTTTTAGAGTTTATGCCCCTACCACCACAGGAGCAGTTCCCTCTGTCTCCTCGAGATTGCTCCTAGAGGGGGTGTTCCCTCTCAGGTGGGTCTATACCCACCTTTAGGTGGGTGATGCCCCACTTTCCTAGGGCAAAGAAGCCCTTGGCCCTAGGACCAGGGTGGAAGATGGTTCTTTCTCCCTCACAAGTGGAAGAACAAATGTATAGTTTTCTCCATTGGGAGACAGGTTATTATTCAAGGTTTATGGTGGTTAATTAGTTGGTTGTGTTTAGTGGTTTTGTTAACCTTAAAAATGTATGGTTACACAATTTCTAATTGGAGATTCTATACTCCCTTAATGGCTGGACAGGTTGTAGTCTGTAGGGCTGCCCAGATGGATGTTACCCCTTGATCTGGGATTGCTGTGTCTGGTTTTATAAGACCACCGGAGGTGAGGTGGGATACCAGTGAAGTAATAGTTACTAATTTCTTAAGCCCTCTAGGGACCCGGCAATGTTTCAGTCAGATAAAGATAGTATTTCCTCCTAGTGTCAATGGTTAATGTACCGGTAAAAATTTTGTCTCAAAATGTGAATGGTTTGCACTCTTCTGTTAAACGATACAAGATTATACAGCATTTGGGAAAACAGAAAGGAGATTTATATTTTTTACAGGAGTCCCACCTTTCTGCTATTGAACATTCAGAATTACACTGGGGGGTTAGATATAAAGTATTGGCATCCTCTCATCCGAGGGGACATAAGAGGGGCACGGTAATTCTAATCCCATCCTCAACCCCACTAGATATCCAAGGTACCTATCTGGATCCACAGGGTAGATATGTAATTCTAACAGACACATTTTATTCCCAGACAGTAACTTTGGTTCTGTGGTGATTTGCATATGCAGCCCATGATGCTTTGCATTGTGGGGGCATGTGTGATTTTGTATAACTTTGGTTAATACATATCTCCCCCCACTAACACCTCTTGCTGTGGTGCGGACCTTTTTACATCAGGTAATGGAGAGGTTTAAAGGGATTCTGATCATGGGTGGGGATTTCAACTTTTCCTTAAACCCACACTTCGACTCTTCTAACCCCAGATCCGAATAGGTTTTCTAAAGCAGGCAAATGTTTGAAAGGGAACCTGACTTTTATGGGCATTGAAGATGTCTGGCAGAGACTATTTCCATCAGTTCCGGGATATACCTTTTTTCAGGGCACCATAACACATATTCTAGGCTAGATTATTTTTTTGTTAAAGGGGAACATTTTACACTAGTTCAAGATATCCTAGTCAAACTAAGGATATTATCTGACCATAACCCGATAATTCTCAAAATAGATCTGGGCAAACAAAAGAAATTCAGGTTCTGGAGATTTAATGTGTCCCTTCTTAAGGATCAGGAATTCCTGGATTACATTAGGGAATGTGTTCCACAAGTGACCCAGGATAATTCAACTCCAGAAATATCCCATCCAATTCAATGGGATGCTTTAAAAGCTGTCTTGAGGGGAGAGATACTGGAATATGCATCCTGGAAACAAAAATGCTAAATGCTAGACTTAATTTTTTTAACAGACCATTTAGCTTCATACCAACTCTTATTTAAAGAAGGCGATACTGCCCTCCAGCGACGGATCAGGGGTCTAAAACAAGAAATACAAAAAATATTAGATTATAGGACCCTCCAGAACCTGAATTATTTACGCCAACATAATTATGAGGGGGGCAATAGGGGCAAGACTACTGGCTCGGAAATGAAGGGCCAATAAAAGGGCGTCTACAGTTCTAAAAATAAAATCCACCATATTGGGCACTACCACTTATAAGGAGGAACAAATCAAGCAAGTTTTTACTCACTTTTATGAGACCCTATATGCTGCCCCCCACCCATCCCAGAAACAAAATACCGTTATATCCAATTTTTTAAGTAAGCTCCCTTTGCCCAAATTGTCAGATCTCCAGAGTAGCCAAATGAAACGCCCCATCAGACCTGAGGAGATACTTCAACAGGTAAAACACATAAAACCTCTGAAATGCCCAGGTCCCGATGGTTTTGGCGTGGAATGGTATAAAACTTTTATTCCCCACTTACTTCCCAGCTTTTTACTGGCTTGTCAAGCAGTGGCAGAGGGGGAAGCCCCCCCTCCTTCCTGGAGCTGTGTTGTTCTCTCTCCTCTACTTTAGCCTGACAAGGACCCCACTCTTCCATCATCATATCGCCCAATCTCAATTTTAAATGTGGATTACAAAATATTTATGGCCATATGGGCCGAAAGGTTGGAACCCATACTCCTTCAGTTAATACATCGGGACCAATCCGGCTTTATAAAACAGAGAAACGCCTCTGATAATCTATGTTGAGTCCTGTTACTTTTAGAATATATCCATGCCAGAAAGATCCCCTCCACAATTATAAGTTTGGATGCCAATAAAGCGTTCGATAAGGTGGGGTGGGAATTCCTATGGGCTACCCTTTTAAAGTTTTCCTTTCCGGATTCTTTCCTCACTTGTCTAAAAAATATCTATACATCCCCAAAAGCCAATATTAGAGTCAATGGATCTTTGTCTCAACTCATATCTATACAAAGGGGCAGGAGACAGGGATGTTCCTTATCCCCACTTCTATTCACCCTTTATGTTGAGCCCCTGGCTGAGGCTATCCGGAGGAACACCCAGATAGAGGGAATTCCCGTTGGCCAGAGAGAACACAAGGTGGCCTTATTCACTGATGATATTCTGGTGAAGGCCCTCTCCCCGGAGACTTCCTTCCCTGCGCTGTGGGGAAACTCTGGAACACTTTACAGAGGTATCGGATTTTCAGCTAAATGTAGCTCAAGCAGACCATCTCCCGTTATTTTTTTAACCCCTCCCAATCTCTTAAAAACAAATATCGTATAAAATGGTTTCGAACAAAGTTTAAATATTTAGGAATTACTATTCCCAGGAACCGAGTAATTTGGAGGTACTGAATTACAAACCTTTATCTGTACAAATTCAGTCCGTCCTGTCTAGTTGGTCCAGGTTACCTTTCAGTTTTTTCCAAAGAATCGAGACCGTTCTCGTGATCATTTGCCAAAACTATTGTACTTATTTCAAAACACCCTACCTTTCCTTCCACCTTTTATTTAAAATCGTCGGACAAAATTATATCAAATTTTATCTGGAACGACCAGAGGCCTAGGATCAGGCTGTTTTTATTGCAACTCCCACTTTCCCAGGGTGGAGCCAACCTACCTAATCTGAAATTTTATGATCTTGCAGCCTTTTTTAAAGTATTGTCTTTATGGTTGTTTCCAACCTATGAAGCACCCTGGAACAATCTGGAATTTGCTTTAAATGATCTGTATGATGTAACAAGGATAACCTTGGGCTCGGTAACCAAGACTCCTTGCTGGCAGGATTTTACACCTTTCACTGCCCAAACTTTTAAATTATGGTATAGGTTGAAAACACATAAGGGCTTCAGAGAACTTTTTTTCTTTTACACACATATTTCAGAGGATGACAAGTTTTTCCCCGCTGCCACAAACCATACCTTTGCAAAATAGAGGAGAGTGGGACTCCAATTTTGTAGGCAGTTTCTTTCTCGGGGACATTATTCCATTTGAAACCCTTCAAACAACTCATGGCTTATCAGGTTATATATATATATATATATATATATATATATATATATATACATATATATACATATACATATACATATACATACACAGATCAGAAATTACCTCCTGAGACAGAGAAATATAGTTCCTAAGTTGCCAGATGCCATTCCACTGTTTTGGAAATACCTTGAGGATACTATAAGTGGTCATGCATGTGGACACCAGGTGGGACACTTATACCGGGTTCTTCGGGATGGGATGGGCAATTCATCGATCTCAATTCTAAAGAGCTGGTATTGGGATCTTGATATAGAAATTTCAGAATAGGATTGGATGTGAGCATCCCCACTGGCCTGCAGGATAACTAACTCATTCTACTACATGGCGTGAATTTGCCTGGAAATTTCGTGCCAGGTTTTTTCATTCTCCGGCCATCCTTACCAAGTATCTTCCCTCCTCATATGGCAGGCATTGGAGGAAATGTGCGTGTTCACATGCTGACCTTGGCCATGTTTTTTGGACGTGTCCACTGTTGACACCTTATTGGTGTATGCTACAACAGGAGGTGTCAGATTGCCTGGGAGAGATGATTGAGTTTACTTTACCGCTGAAATGGTCCTGTTGTCTCTATTTCCCACTCATAGTCCATCTTGGCACCGGACCTTGTTACCTATTTATATTTTGGCAGCCAAAAAGGCCATAACAAAAAGATGGATGTCCCCAAAAGTTCCCACTATTAATGATTGGAGGGGGTGGTTTCAGATATTTATTATATGGAATCTCTTACGGCTAAACTTCATAACAAACTTCCTGTGAATGGAGTGTTGTGGAGGCCATGGGTGATGTATATGTCAAGGCACGATCCAGACTTTATTCCTTGACATGTTCTATTTCATGGCTTTACAGGTGTCAGGGGAGACTTGGTCCTGGGTAATGCACAGTGGCAACCTTCACATTTGTAATAATAAATTTTGTTACAAGAAAGACCATTTAGTACAAAGAACAGAAGGGGATTGAATGTTTGTGAAATAAAAAGCTCTGTCATATTGTAAGGGAGATACCTTAATAAGATAATATGGTCTGGATTTACTTTTGTTAATCAAATACAGATGTATTGTAAATTATCTAAATGTCATAAGCAAACAAAGATGACTATACCACATATTGTTGTCACATCCAATAAAAAGAAATAAAAACAATATATAGGTCGGCAGTAGGTCTGTGCATTTACTAGGCATTAATCAGTGCCCACATGACTACTTTTAACCAATAAAACTTTTAGATTAGCCATTTCCCCGACCCATTTTATAACTATTGTTCAAGCAGGTACCTAAGGCTTCCAATGCTTACTGCTGATTATGCTCCCCTGGAGCTGCAGTTTGCGAGTTGTTTGTACCCAAATCTTCCAGTTATTTTCTGCTGACTACACTCCACTGAAGCTGCTGGTACTGTATTGTTTATTGTATAGATTACTGTTTTATGTATCCTCTTGTCTCAGATTTGGAACCTTTGCAAATGAACAGTTGTGCTCAAAGGTGTTTTCCGAACAATGAAATAAACAAACAAATATGGCACTTCCTGCTCTTCCTTTAGCTCTAAATCACAAGGCTTGCCCAAGTGAACACTAGTTTAAGTTTTGCTTTGAAATCCCCATAAGGATAACTTCTGCCCATACCCTGAGTGAAGTATTTTCCAAGTGAACCCAAACATTGTCTTTGTAATAATTGGATGATTTGTGGGAATTGTAAATACTGTATCACAATGTATTTTTCTTTGTCAGAAAGATCTAATAAGATGCCAGTACAAAAATCCCAACTAACAATCTGTGTTACTATTAAGGCTTTTAAAGCACCAGTATTTGTTAGTCACAGTATAGGTTTTCTTAGCAATAATATTCGTCTGCCAAAAATATCAAGATACACACTTTAAAAAAAAAAAAAAAAGATACACACTTTTCTTTTCGTTTTATTTTGTTCTTGAACCAAGATACGAGAGTTTAAGTTTTTAAAAGTTCCCACTCCCGTGCCATGCCAGCCATGACAAAGTTAAATATCTTGGTACAGTGTTGTGCTGTTTACAGTCAGAAACCTGTTGTAGCATGGTAGCATGGCAAGTCCATGGTGAACAATACCATGTGGGTGGAAATGGCGTGCACAACACCGCGCAAGTCAGCACCGCACCATGGAATACCGCCTGACAAAAAGAAACAGGTAAGTTTCCACGTTTCACTGGAGTGGTGGTCCATGGCAGCATGGTGTTGTAGTAATAAATATGCACTCAGCACTGATCCACGCCCGTTTTCACCAGGTGCAGTGTTGACTTGTGCTGTTCTCACCCTAATGCATCTTCAGTATGACTCTAGCATGTACGTTCGACAGGTAACCTCAGTGAATTTTTAAAACTTGAGAGTGGCAGCCAACAAAATTAGCTGTAAAAGCTGTTTTAACAACATCTGAGAAAACTAAAAATATACTAAGCATGAATCTTAAGATGTCAGAAATAGATTTTTGCAAAAAAAAAAAAAATATTTATATGGTTAAAGTTTTGCTGATTGAAATACTGCTGCTTTAAAGTTTAGGGAGCTGGGTACCAGGCAAACTAGTCCTCCAACCAGCCTACCAAAGTATTTATAAAAAATTAAAAGTCAAACAAGATTATTTTTGCTTCTCAAGGACCTACAATGAGAAAATAAAGATATTCCCACTTTAGGTGGATGACAAAGCAAATACTATATTCTTACTGCACTACATTGGGAAGCATGTTGGGGGTCACGAAGGGAGAGGTGGGGTCATAGTTGTGGGGGACTCGGTTCTTAGAGGGGTGAGATGGGGGGGCAAGGGCACCAGAAAGGGCCGCCTATGGCTGGAGTGCCTGCCAGGCATGACAGCAGGAAAGGTGGGGCAGTTTCTTTTGAAATGTGCGAAGAGGGAAAGGGAGAAACTGCACATAGTGGTGCACCTAGGCACAAATGACCTGGCAGGGAACACAAGGAGGTGCAAGAGAGGCTCAGGGAACTGAAAAAACAATGTGAGGCAGTAGGGCACTCTGTCGCTTTCTCAGAAGCTCTCCCAGTACCCATGGCAAGCATGGCCAGGAAGTAGCGGATAAAGGAGTTCAACACATGGTTGGGGGAATGGTGCCAGTCCAGGGACTGGTAGAGGACTGGGGTACTACAAGGGGGAACAAGAACTTGCATGCCCCTGACAGGCTACATTTGAGTAAGAAGGGTACTGGAACCCTGATGCAGAGGCTGGGGGGAGTATATAGCTACAAAAGTTCCATTAAACGGGGGAGGGGCAGCAGAAGGTTGGAGGACAGGAGCCAGAGGAGAAAGAAAAAGGGGGAGTTCAATCACAGGAAGGGGAGGAGTAAGAGTGTGCTAGGGAAGGGCATAGAAGGGAGGGGGTTAACTGGAGCATGGTCTCCTTGAATGCAAGGAGCCTGGGAAACAAGGCCACTGATATGCAGGCAATGATGGCAGAAGGAGGGATGGACATAGAAACATAGAAGATGACAGCAGATAAGGACCACAAAGCCCATTCAGTCTGCCCATTTCTTTTTCTACCTGATGAATGTGCCATTGGCATTTGTTCTGTCAATGGCCTATCTATTCATACTCGTCTGTATTGCTCCCTTATGCCTGTCTCACGCCAGTTTGAAGCCCTGCACTGTATTCATATTCACCACTTCCTGAGGTAGGCCATTCCTTGCATCCACCACCCTTTCTGTGAAAAAGAACTTCCTCACATTACCCCTTAATCGGCCTCCCTCTAATCTCATGATGTGTCCTCTTGTCCTGCTCTTTTTCTTATATTGAAACATGTTAGACTCTTTCACCTTTTTAGTGCCCTTAAGGTGCTTGAATATTTCAATCATATCGCCTCTCTCCCACCTTTGCTCTAGGGTATACATGTTGAGCTCAGTTAATCTGTCCTCATATGTTTTCTGATGCAGTCCCTGCACCATTTTGGTTGCCCTTCTCCAGACTGCCTCAATTTGGTTATTGTCCTTGTGAAGGTGTGGTCTCCAGTACTGCACGCAGTACTCCAGATGGGGCCAACCAATGTCTTGTAAAGAGGGATTATTACCTCCCTCTTCCAACTTGTGATACCCCTGCTAATACACCCCAACGTCCCACTAGTCTTATCTACTGCTTTAGTGGTCTGCTTGGATGATTTCAGGTCATCGGTGATGACGCCCCAGTCTCTTTCTTCCCTTGTGACTGCCAGCAACTCCCCTCCCAGCCTATAGGTGGCTTCAGGGTTTCTCTTCCCTATGTGCATGATCTTACACTTCTTTGCATTAAACCCCAGTTGCCACTCTTCCGACCGTTTTGCTAGTTTATCCAGATCTCTTCTCATTCTACCCACCCCATCTGGATCATCTACTCTGTTGCAGATCTCGGTGTCATCTGCAAACCGACAAACCTTACCCTCCAGTCCATCTGCAATGTCACTGATGAAGCTATTGAAGAGGACTGGCCCAGGACTGATCCCTGAGGTACCCCACTTGTGACTTGCATCTCTTATGACTGTAAACAGTTTACCACCACTCTCTGTTTTCTGCCCGACAACCAGTTTGCCACCCAGTTGACCAATGTCTGACCCACCCCGAGCCTACCCAGCTTATTAATCAATCTTCTATGTGGAACAGTATCGAAAGCTTTGCTGAAGTCAAGGTAGGTGACATCAACTGCTCCCCCTTAGTCCACCACTCTGGTTACCCAGTCAAAGAAATCTATGAGATTAGTTTGACAGGACCTTCCTGTTGTAAATCCATGCTGTCTTGGATCCTGTGCTCCTATGGATTCCAGGTGTTGTACCTTCTTTCCTAAAGGAGTGTCTCCATAATCTTGCCCACTACTGAGGTAAGACTGACTGGTCTGTAGTTCCCTGCCTCCTCCTTGCTACCACTCTTGTGGGCGGGATCACATGAGCCCTTCTGCAGTCTTCTGGGACCTCTCCTGTGCTCAGAGACTCACTAAACAGTTCTGATAATGGCTCTGCTAGTTCCACCCTTTGCTCCTTTAGTACCCTGGGATGTATGCCATCAGGTCCCATTACCTTGTCCACCCTGAGCTTATCGAGCTCTTGTAGGACCCTTTCCTTTGTGAAGGGAGTAGTACACACCTCCCTCCCCCCTGTGTCCATGGTGCTAAGCTGTGGGCCCTGCCCTACCTTCTCTTCATTAAATACTGAGCAGAAGTATCTATTTAGGATAGATGCTTTTGCATGGTCCTCCTCCTCACACTCCCCCTTATCCCCTTTGATCTTAGCAATACCTCCTCTGGACTTTCTCCTTTCACTAACGTATCTATAGAAAGTCTTGTCACCTTCTTTCACCATTCGTGCTAGTGTTTCCTCGGTTTCGGCCTTTGCCTGCCTTACTACCTTACCTGCTTCCCTCAGGGAAGTTTGGTGTGCCTCCCTATCTTCATCCTGCTGCGTTCCCTTGTATTTCCTGAAGGCTAGCCATTTGGCTCTGACCTTTTCTGCTACTATGTTTACGAACCAAAGTGGTTTCCTTCTTCTTTTGCATTTCCTTTTCTCACTAACACAATGGGATGTTGCTTCAAGTATTGAAAAGACAGCACATCAGGAGTGCAGCACCCCACTTATGCTGCACTACAGTGTCAGTATTGGGATTTAACTTAAGTGCCTGGTGTGGGGATGGAACCCACAGCCTTCTGATTTCTCAGCCTCAGAGGCAAGTGTGCTACCTGCTGAGCTACTGACACTGACATAGCGGCCATCACTGAAATGTGGGCCACCCAATACCATGACTGGGACCTGGTGGTCCCAGGGTACAAATTGTACCAAAAGAATAGGGGAAGGGGAAAGGGGAGGAGTGGCATTATATGTAAATGAGGAAATATCTTGTAGCAGGGATTAGGGAGAGAGGGCAGAACAGAGGACTTATAGGTACAGATATAGGACCCAAAAGGAAGGAAGATGAAGATGGGGGTGGTATACAGACCACCAGCTCAAAGCGAACATATTAATGGGGAGCTGGGGAAGCAGATAAGGAGGGTCACACCATGATAATGGGGGACTTCAGTCTGCCAGGGATGGAGTAAACTACCCCAGCTACCTCAAACAACAGGGAACGGGTTCTCCTGAAAGCTTTCCAGGACAGCTTTCTGGTATAATTGGTAAGGGAGCCAACCAGGGAAGGAAATATACTGGACCTTGTGCTGACAAATGTGGAGAACATACAGGGGTTGGAGTTGAGGGATCCCCAAGTAGGGAGCGACCACAACACAGTGTGGTTTTCACTTGGTATGAGTAAGGAGACAACCAGTATGAGGACAAAGGTAATAGACTTCAGACGGGCCAACTTTGGAAGAATGAGGGGCATTCTGAAGATACATATCACCAGAATCCAACCACACATGGATGCCAGTCAGAAATGGGGGATTATAAAAACTAGGTTAGAAGAGGCCACACACTCGTGTTCTAAGATCCAAGGCAAAAAGGCCAGATCAAGAAGGCTGAGCTGGTTAATCAGGGAGGTATTAGCAAGTGTTAAGGAAAAGAGGGCAACCTTCAGGAAATACATGAGATCCAAAAAAGCAGAAGACAGGGAGGAGTACATGAAGAAATCAAGAGAGGTGAGCAGAATGGTCAGGGCAGCCAAGGCAGCAAGGGAGCTTAGGCTGGTACAAGGGATAGGTGAGCGCAAGAAATATTTCTTCAAATTCTTAAGAGAGAAAAGAAGCTGTAAGAGTCAAAGAGTTAGGATTAAGGTGGCCCACAAATGGTCTGAGAACAGGGTGGAGCAAGTAGAAGCACTCAACGACTACATCTGCTCTGCATTTACCAGGGAAAAGCAGCAGCCAATGCCACAGGGGAAGGGAACAGTGGGTATGGGGGAAGGGGAAGGTCTGAACCAAGAGAGATAGAAATACCAGAGAGGAAAGTGCTAGAGGGTCTTGAAGCACTAAGGGTGGATAAAACACCAGGTCCGGATGGCACACACCCCAGGATAGGTCCTAGCAGGACTGCTGGCAGACTTGTTCATAACCTCCCTGAGGACTGGATGCGTGCCCCAAGACTGGAGGATGACACATGTGGTGCCCATCCATAAAGGTGGGCGCAAGGATGAGCCAGGGAATTATAGGCCGGTCAGCCTCACCTCCACCGTGGGGAAGCTCATGGAGACTATCCTCAAAGAGAGGCTTGTAACCTTTCTGCAGGAGAATGGTCTCCAGGACAGCAGACAGCATGTGTTTGTTGCCAGTAGCTCCTGCTGGACAAACTTGGTAGACTTCTGTGACTGGGTAACAAGGGCTATTGTAGGGCCATGCGGTGGATGTCCTGTACTTGGACTTCAACAAGGCCTTTGATTCAGTGCCACACGGGAGGCTGGTTAGCAAATTGCGTCATCTGGGAGTAGGGGAAAGAATGGTGGACTGGGTCAAAAACTGGCTGTGGAATGGGCAGCAGAGGGTTGTTGTAATGTGGGGAACTCTCATTCCCAAGGGCTGTCACAAGTGGGGTTCCACAAGGATCAGTGCTGTTCAGCATCTTCATTGCTGACATTGCAGATGGAGTTAGTAAAAAGATCAGCCTATTTGCAGATGACACAAAGATCAGAGCAGTGATGGACAGCACAGAGGGGTGGCTAGGACTGCAGGAGGACTTTGATAAACTAGAACACTGGTCGGACACATGGCAGCTGGGTTTCAATGCAAAGAAGTGCAAGGTTTTGCACATAGGAGCCAGAAACTGCAAGTTCTGCTACCGTTTGGGGTACAGTTATCCAATACAGAGGAGGAGAAGGATATGGGGTGGTAATCACAGGGCAAATGAACCACTCAGCACAGTGCAGGAAGGCAGCAGCTAAGACCAACAGGATGCTGGGGTGTATTGCTAAGGGCATCACCTCATGGAGGAGAGAAGTCATCCTGCCACTGTACAGGTCACTTGTCAGACCAAACCTAGAGTACTGCGTACAGTTCTGGCAGCTCTATTTAAAAGAGATGTCAGGTTACTGGAGGGGGTCCAGCGCAGAGCCACCAGGATGATCACAGGAATGGAGGACAAACCCTACGAGGACATACTGAGGGAGCTTAATATGTACTCCCTGGAGGAGAGGAGGGATAGAGGGAATATGATCAAAACCTTCAAATATATGAGGGGCATAAACAAGGTTAGTACAGAGGGGATTTTTAGATTAAAGGGAGGGAGAAACACTAGAGGGCAGAGTCTGAAATTGGAGGGGGGATAGTTCAAGAGGGAAATGACAAGACACTACTTCACGGAAAAGGTGGTGGATGTGTGGCACGCACTCCCGGAGGAGGTGGTAATGTTGACATCAGTGACCGGTTTTAAGGGGTGGGATGGGGTCATGGGAAAGGTCACTACCGGACAGGGGGGCCACTGCACAGTAACACTGCTAGCTGCGCAATCGAACAGACTCAATAGACCTTGAGGCCTGTATCTGCTGGCATTTTTTCATATGTTCGTTCTGTAGGTCCTTCAGAGTAGAAGACTTACATGAATTCATTCCAAGACTTGATTGTACTCAAAGATTTTTTTATAGAATTTTTACTGCAGCTTTGTTGAAACAGCAGCACATCCAGCTGTTTTTCCACACAATCCCAAGGCACTGCATAAACCAGCTGTGGTATGGGCTTCATAAAAATATGTCTGATATTTTTACTTGTACTCTGGGACCCCTGTGACATCACTCAAGACATCACCACTTATGATATCATGGGTCACGGACCACTCGTAAAATATTACATATATTTTTATTAAGCGCATGCCATATGTGTGTGTGTGTGTGTGTGTGTTCATTCCTTCCACTGGCAGTTACTCCAGTTTGTCATGCAGGACAGTGTGACATGCTTATTACATAGTGTTGTATCCTGGATAACTTCTCTGTGTGTAAGTATGTATTGTCTTGCTGTGCCTGTCTGTTTTAAGTTATTTGACTTGTTTGTTTCTTGGAATGTGTGGAGCTATGGTTTCTCGAAGCAACTTATGAGTCGTGTGTGATATCCTGACCGTGAGCAGCCTACCCCCTAGACTACAGGTTCCTGGCATTATGGATTAGCAATAGTATTTTCTCAGTAGTTTCTTCCAAGTAGTCCAGTTTTTTGCCCAAGTTTTTTTATCAGAGGAGTTTGTCAATGGACTGTCATGTTCATCCTGATGCCTGATGAGGAAGGGGCTTACTGGGAGGTCTTTTGCCAAGATTTGACTCCCAGTACCTTGATTCGGAAAGGGAGGGTCTCTCCCTGTGAGAAACGCCTTTGTGTGGTGTCTCTGTGGCTGGTTGCCTTGAGACTTCCCTGTGGCTGAACCTCGGAGTGGGATCCTCTCATTAATAACAGCTTGACCAGAACCGGACCTGATGTGGACTTCAGGTAATTTGTGACTCTTGGTCTGGAGATGTGCAGCCTCCTGAATGTTATTTAGATTGGACTTACAGTTTGAAATCATTCAGCAGTCGGACTTGTAAGGCAGTGATTACTGAAATCTTTTGGAGGTGGGTCCCAATTGGCTTAATTCAAAGTGATGAGTATCTGAATTTTAAATTACTTATGGACTGACATGTGAGATAGTTGCTTCATGGAGTCCGGACTCTAGTCTGTGTATTTGTATTAATATGTTTTATAATGCTGTCTACTAAGCTACTTACAAAGCATACTTTTTTAGTTTACTTGAACAAGCATCAATCTACAAGACTTATTCGTGAGTGCAGTCAACCTAACCTACTACTACTAAACCTAACCTTCTACATATGGTTTATTAGATAGGAAAAGCTGTCCTGTACTTTGTATAAATCTTAACAATGATGCCTCTGTTTACAGAAAAGAAAACCCTGTGTCTCACATCCAAAGATTGTAGCACTTGAGGAAAGCAAAAAAAAAAAGAAAGATAAATACCAGAAAAAAAGGTTTTAAGTACAAAGTGCTCTAACAGGTATCAGTGACAATAAAATATTCTGCTGCTCAAGCTATTGCCAGTGCCCCAGCGCTTCTGCTGTCCCAGCCTTCATCAGGGGGCATGTCAGAAGATGTTAGTTACAGCATTTAAATAGCCTGGCTGCTTCGTGATGTCATACTATATGACTGAAGTGTTAAAGTGTGTAATTGCTAAATACATAGAAATTCAAAATTAAGCTCAGAATCTACATTAGTTATGTTGTACAAATCCTGGCAGCTGTATAATACATCCCTACAGAAAGCTAGAAACTGGCAAGATCACGTGATCGCCTCAGTTTTTGGATTTCTGTTCCCACTTGTAGTATTCAAAATGGGGTATCCACATGAAGTCCACCCACAAGGCAAGGAAGAAGAAAAACAGAAGTACCTGCAAAAAAAGAACAGAGAAATATTTAATCTATCAGAAATGGTTTTAAGTCTCACTGTTCATTTAAACCCACTGGTTTAACTCTCTTAAGTCTTAAGATCCAGTAGTGTGTGCGCGCTCTCTCCCCCCCCCCCTTCTCTCTCTCGGCAGTTGATTTTGTCTGTCCCCTCCATTTTTAGGTATAGAAACCCATTCTAAGTACATAAATTTCAGATTTTCTGGATTTCAGTCATGTACTTCAAAAAAGTGAGAGCCTACTGGCGTGTCGTGTTTACTATTGCAGAATAATCTAACATGTCGTTGTATTCTTGTTTTCAAACTGTGCACTGTTCTTCCTACATAACCCTTGTTGGGCACCATAATGCTTATACCGCAAAAGTGGTGTCACATGTAATGCACTCCCTAATCTCACTTCTCTTATCGGTGTCACATGGGTGAGCAAAGGTATTACCCTGATCTGTATATTTACAGATATTGCACCTATGACATTTAATAAAAACTTTTTTGGGTGGTGGTGGGGGAGCCAATTCAGATGCTCTCTTGGGTTAGGAGCTGGGGGTTAATCTACTATAGACTAGTTATCCCTCAGGTTGGTCGCTCTACTAAACATAATTCATGGCTTCTCCCCTACAGTGTTAAAGACCACTTAGTCCCCCATAAGGACAGGCCAGTTGTGGAATATGATGTATTCTGTTTGGCTGGACCAAATGTTGTATTCTGTAAGGAACGTAATGGGTCCAAATTCTGTTTTGTTTTGTTTCTCCTTATTCCTGAGGAGATCTTCCCTATTGAGTGCTAGCAGGACTCCAGAAAATATTTTTTGGGATGAGTACTGTACTCCTCATTTTGAAAGTAAAGTGAGTAAAACCAAATTCAGATGCGTGCAAATGTCTGGATGGAGTGAAGTGATGAGTACATTTCTAAAAACAATGTAGTTTTTTTTTTTCCTAGAAAAGAATTGATAAAGTGCCAGCAATGCTCCAGATAATGTTGGCAGTAATTTACTCACCAGTTTCGAAATATAGTAAGTAAAACAGAACTGGGATGCATACAAGTGCAGTAAATCTGGAAAAACTGCTCCTTTTAAATTACCAGTTATGTAATGATGCACTATCATTTGGACTGTGGAGTATTTACAAATGTTGGATGCATATTGGTACTCCTCAAAAAAAAATTTCTGAAGTGTATTTCCTAAAATGAAGTGAGTAAAATAGGTTGGTACTCCCCTTATCTGGAGCCCTGAGTGCTAGTTTCTTTTCCTTAGCTTTAGACAATATTTCCTTGTTGTAACCTCTAGCACTAAATCTGGATTCCTGCTCTTCTGCTTGTTCTTTAAAGGTTTCAAGATCATTGCAGTTTCTGCACAGTCTCAAAAACTGGCTAAAGGGGACTGAGTTCTTAAGTGCTACAGAGTGTGCATTATCAGCATTGAAAACAGAAATGGTGGCTGTTGCTTTCTGAAAGCATTTGGTTTTAATGGGGCTATTTTTCATTTGTGAACTTTTAATAGTAAAATTCTAAACATTTTGAGATTCTTTACTAGCAGAATATGTAAATTTCAAGTTCAGGGACCTGAAGGGTTCCCTGAACTGACTGAGCCAACTCCTCCAATGGTTTTCTTATCAAGAGGTCATCCAGATGCGGATACACATGGTGTCCTTCCCTCCAGAGGAGGAGGACCACTGTGATTATCAGAATCTTTGTGAACACTTATGGAGCCAATCCTAACCCGAAAGGGAAAGCCTGGTATTGAAAATTCTGGTTTTGAATTGAAAATGTAGAAATGTCTGGTGCAACTGATGTACCAGCACCTGTTGATATGCATCTGTAAAGTCTACAGACATACTGTTTTTCTCTCCTTCTGTTGGTTTGTTTCTTATCTTCTTCGAAGACATCTCCCTCCATTGAGCCTCATCATGGAACTGTAAGCCATCATCTTCAGGACCACCCAGAAATGTTTTCTGACTGGGCCAGCCTACACTGGTAGCTACATAATTTGGGCATCCCCAGGACGCCTTAGTTCTTTCTTCTGGTGTCAACTGCTCATTGGTCCACTGCTGCTGAAGAATGCCATGGAACTTTTGCAGATATTCGCTAATGCTGCTAATTTTCATCGGTTTGTTATTTTAAAACTTTCTTTTATGCCACCGCCGAAAGACAATGAACCACTGATCCATTATTGCCATTGCAGCAATGTTAAGATTGATAAAAACTATGACCACTCCATTTGTATCCGTTACCCTGGTACAGACCATGACATTGAAGCCTGCTCAGTCTGTCAGAGCTTTAACCAGGCCACCAGGAGATGTTGCAAGAATACGTTGAAGGTATTTCTGAAGCTTCAAGAATTGGAGAGACAGGCTGCAGCAAAGGCAGTTTCACCATCGTCAACTGCTTCTGTGCCTGGTTCACCATCGGCCCGTTGATCCTCACGGTCAACAGCAGCCATCGCTGACTCATCTGAGAAAAAGGACAAGTCCTCAAAGTTAGTGGAGAAACACCACCATTCAGAGAAGGAAAAATGCTGAAAGGACAGAGCCGCTTCTCCAAACTGTTCCTGTTCACCTCTTAGGGTAAATCTACTGACAATGACAGGTCCCTGGCTCTGGCTTCAGGTCCTGCTTTCCACCTGACTGTTTCTTAGACACCAAGGTAAGGGTCTGGTGCCAGCTTGCCTCCCCTGCTATGGGATTTTCAGCTTATTCCACTGTTGTGCACTGTCCAGTTGATGATTCTGCCATCATTGACCCCTTTGGGGCCTGTGGAGGCAGAGATGTTGTATCAGAAAATGTGTAAACTGTTCCAGCATCTGTTGCAACTACTACCATCTACACCCGCTCTGTTAGCTGGTCCATCATCAATCTTACTGTTAATGCTTCAGTTCTCTGTCACTGATGTAGTGCCAGGCCCTGAACAGCCTCCATCAATGGAACAGCCATCGATGGCTCCTTCTCATTTATCTCCTCTTCCTGTCAACCCTCAACGATGGTAGTTGATAAACTGCACAGTATAATCCAGAATACATGAAGGAAGAAGAAGAGGAGGCCATGGATGAAGAAGAGGAGGCAATAGATATGATAGGATCAAGCTCCACTTTGTCCTCTTGGTGTGAGGAGAGTGTAAAAAACACACCAAAGTCTCCACCTGAGGATGCCTCTTTTCAGGCCTTTCTAAGACGGGTTCAGGCTAAACTGGGGTTTCAAGCAGAGGAGAAAGAGGATTTCTTCAAGAGAAATCTCTGAGTTCTTGAAGCTTTCTGCCTCACCTGCAGTTATTATTCCTCCTGTGCATTCTGCACTTGAGGATGCGACTTTGGCAGCCTGGCATAGGCCGTCTCCGTTGCCTTCTGTTCCCAGGAAAGCCGATAAACAATATCCAGCCCCTACTGCAAAGTCTAGTTCCTCACAGCCTGAAACAGACTCTGTGGTGATTATAGATATTCATGACAGGGCCAAGGCTCCAAAATATGAGCTCTTTTCCTCCTGATAAAGTTGAGGAAGTTGGACATGATAGGAAAGAAAACTTTTGCTTCTGCTTCCCTGTGCCTCAGAATTGATAACTATCAGGCTTGTGTAATAAAATAACAGTATTGCCTTTGGAAGACTATGGCCACCCCTAGCTGAGAAATCGCCAGAGGGCCAGGATAAAATATTGGCACAGCCGATTATTGCTAATGGCCAGGAGGCGGATAAGCATTTACTGTGGTCTGCATATGATGCCTCTGATGCTGCTGCCAGGGCTGCTACCTTCTGGGCTGTGCTTTCACTGCCACTGTTGGCTGAGGATGGCTGTTTTTGCCTCTGATGTACAACAGTCTATGATGAATGTTCCATTCAGAGGCAAACATTTGTTTGACAGTGATGTTGGAAATACTTTATGGGATTTATAGTCCTCTAAAATGATTCTTAGATCCCTGCATACTCTGAACACTAAACCCTGGTGATGGGGTAGTGGTTCTTTTTGCAGGCCCTGTGCCTATCCAGGCCATTGCTATTTAAGGAGCCCCAGATGTGGTTCCCAGAGACCTCAGCCTACCACTTCCCAAGCTGCCAACATGCCTCCATGCTCATGTCTGACTTACAAAAGGTCAAACCATTACAGGCATCCCTGCAGCCCCCTGTTTTAGCCGATTCACCTCCCCTTCCTCCAGTCTCACTGCCTCAGGAAGTTCTGGTCTGAGGCCATATCTCCCTCTTTCTACAAAAATGGAGGGAGATCACTACAGATGCCTGGGTCCTGGAAGTGGTTCAGCAAGGACAGGCCCTAGAGCTCCTTACTGTTCCTCTAGTGACACTCTCCACTGACCAGCAGATGTCCCCTGAGACATTTTGCCCTCCTGCTGGAGGAGATTCAAACCCTCCTCTGCAAGAGAGCTGTAGAATTGGTCCCAATTTCAGAAATAAACCAAAGCTATTACTCCCACTGCTTTCTGGCTCCAAAATGAACCAGGGAATCTAAGGCCAGTACTAGACTTTCGGGGATTGACCTTTTGCTAGAATACAAGAAGTTCACAATGTTCCCCTGCAGTCCCTCCTTCTACTCCTTCTGAAAGGAGATTGGATGGTTGCACTGGACAAGTAGGACGCATACCTTCATGCCAGGATCCGCAGGTCTCACAGAAAATAACTGCGTTTCATGCTCCAAGACTCGCACTACCAATTTTGTGTTTTGCCCTTTGGTTTGTGTTCTGCACCGCATGTCTTTACCAAAGTATTTGCTGTGGTGGCTGCTGCCCTCTGCTGGGAGGGCCTGTATGTCTTCCCTTATATAGTCTGGCTTTTAAAAACACTGTCTTGGAAAGCCATTGTCTGCACACTGTTTCGGACTCGGCATTTATTTGACCAGCTGGGTATACTTGTCAACAAACAAGCCGAAGTCAGTCCTTACCCCATGCCAGTGGCTCCAGTAGATAAGGGCTGTTCTGTACATGGGGATGGGTCAGGCATTTCTGACCTCCAGCCAGGCCATGGCACTGTTGGTACAAGCACAGCTGGTTTACACCAGCGATTATATGTCGGCCAGATGTCTTCTAAGATTAACCAGCCTGATGGCTGCTGCCATCCTGACTGTCCCACTGGCTTCAGTTCAGATCCCAGCTGAGGCACTTACTGCTTTCTCTCTTTTGTTTGTATGTGTTTCATAAATATGCACACCACGCTCTTGTGATTGAAAATATAATTATCTGTGCAGGACCAGATTGTGCTTTGGAGAAAAGAGTAATATGCTCCGGGACAGCCCAGTTTCCAGTTGCCTTGGTGGTGCAGCTGGTAGCACAACTGGAACGGTATTCCAGGTGGCCTGGGTTCAAGTACCAACTGAGGCACTTCTTTCTCTCTTTTGTTTGTATGTATTACATAAATATGCACACTGCACTCTTGTGATTGAAACTGTCCCAATGGCTTGCCTCCATGTGAGGATCCCTCAGTGGTTCCTCAGAGCAGAATGGGCAAAGCATTTGGACAAGTTGGAGTGTCTCATACAAGTGACTCCACCTCTCTGTCACACCCTGCTGTAGGGGTTGGATAGCTCCAACCTAGAGACAGGATCCCTTTTCCTGTGACAGTCCCCCCTCCTGCTGATGACCACGGATGCCTCAGGTTCTGGTTGGGGTGTCCATCTGGGCCCCATCGGAACTCTGGACCAGTGGGGCCCTTCAGATGTGGTTCTTCATAGCAACACTCTGGAGAGAAATGCTATTCTACTTGGCTAACATGCCTCTCTGCCCTCCTTACAGGGAATCAGTTGCTGATCCGTATCTGTACACACAATATATTAGTGATGTACTGCATCAACTGACAAGGCAGAGTCTGTTCACACTCTACAGAGAGGCAAAGAAAGTTTGGCACTGGGCAATGGAATGCAGCATTTTCCTGTTGGTAGTGTTCCTCCCCGGTACCCTGAATACACTGACAGATTGCCTCTGTGCACTCTGCCATGAATGGGAACTTTCAGAGTCCATTTTTGTCCTCTTAGAAAAATGGGGTAGACTGAACATAGACCTGTTTGCATCGTCATGCAAAGCAAAACTGCTGCATTTCTGCTCACTCGCTCCAGGGCCTAGAGTTCTCTGGTGCAATGGGTTGTCCTCTCATGGAAAGGAAGGTTTCTGTGTGTTTTTTCCCCCTGATCCCCTAATACAGAGTGTTCTGGTCAAGCTATGGGCTAAACCTGCTACCCTGATTCTGGTGGCCCCTTATCTGCACAGACAAATTTGGTTTCCATTACTCCAACAACTAGCAGTGGAACCTCCTACCCATTCCCTCTGTGAGTAGGACTTCTGCCAAAAGAGCAGGGTGCTCTAGTGCACCTGGATCTGTGATCCCTTCATCTCCATATCTGGCTCCTGAGGGCATACAGTGCTTCCATTTTGAGGCTTCTCCAATTGTGAAAAATACAAACTTGCGTAGAAGCCAGCAGAAGGAGGCCATTTGGTCTATCAAGTCTGCTCATATTGCAGGGTCCACAGCTTGAGCTAATGTCCCTGTCCTCTCTCCCCACTCCTCCCATCCTCCCTACCCATGATCCTTACCTTCCCCCTGTGTTTATCCCAGCCTCTCTTAAAGCTGCCCACTGTCTTCAACGAGCTGACCTCTTCTGGCAATGCAGTCCATGTGTCCACCACCCTCTCTGTGAAGAAGTGCTTCCTGACCACTCTCCTAAACCTCCCACCCTCCAGCTTAAGACTGTGCCCCCTCGTGTTATGGTTGCCACTCAGCTTAAAGAGATTGTCCTTGTCAACCTTATTTATCCCTTTCAAGTACTTGAAGGTCCCAATCATGTCCCTGCTCTCTCGCCTGTCTTCCAGAGAGTACATGTTCAGTGCCCTCAACCTCTCCTCATTTGCCTTACCCTGCTGACCCGCTATCATCTTTGTAGCCCTCCTCTGGATTTTCTCCAGCAGGTTAATGTCCTTTTTGAGGTGTAGGCACCAGTACTGAACTCCATACTCTAGATGCAGCCTTACCAGTGACCTGTACAAGGACAGTATAACCTCCTCTCTCCTACTACTGATCCCCCTAGATATGTATCCCAGCATCTTGTTTGCCTTTGCTACTACTTTCTTGCACTGCGTGGAGTGCTTCAGGTCACTAGTGATCATCACTCCCAGGTCCTTCTCATCTGATGCAAATACTCTGACTCCACCCAGGTAGTACTCTGTCCTGGGATTCTTGGCTCCAATATGCATAACTTTGCATTTCTTGGCATTGAAGCCAAGCTGCCAGATCCTGGACCACCTCCCCAGCATTTCTAGATCTTCCTGTAAGTCCTGTATCCCTCCAGCTGTGTCTACTCTCCCGCAGAGCTTGGTGTCATCCACGAATAGGCACATTTTGCCCTTAATGCCATCCCCAGTGTCATTGATGAAGACATTGAACAACACCGGCCCCAGCACCGAGCCCTGCGGGACCCCTCTGGTTACCTCTCTAGTGCCAGGTTACGCTCCCCCCAAACCACCCTCTGGGTTCTGTCCCTCAGCCAGTTTTCCACTCATCTGACCATCTTTCCCCCATCCTCGAGATCCACCAACTTCTTGATCAACATTTTGTGGGGCACAGAGTCAAAAGCCTTGCTGAAATCAAGGTAGAGGATGTCTACCGCTTGGCCTCTGTCTACTATCTTAATGACACAGTCAAAGAAGTCAGTCAGATTTGTGTGACACGATCCCCTCCCAAAATGAACTCATGCTGCCTCGCATCCTGGAGACCATGCTCCTCTATATATTCCACCAACCTTTCCTTTAATATGGTCTCCATGGGCTTGCACACAATGGAGGTCAGACTGACTGGTCTGTAATTTCTTGGGTGATCCTTGCGACTGCTTTTGTGGATGGGCACTACATGTGCTGTTCTTCAGTCCTGCAGCACCACGCCTGACTCTAGCGAACTATTAAATAGGTCTGCCAGTGGCCCTGCCAGCTCCTCAGCTAGTTCCTTTAGTACCCTTGGATGTACTCTGTCTGGGCCTGGTGATTTGTCAACCTTCAGTGCCAGCAGCCCCTCCCTCACTCTATCCTCCTTTATCACTACATCTGTGCCCCCCCCCCCGCTCCTCTTTTCCCTCCTGAAGACACTGGTCCATCCTTCTCCCTGGTGAAGACAGAACAGAAGTATTCATTTAGTATCTCTGCTTTTCCCCCATTATCCTCCACCCACTCCACCCCTTTCATAAGCCTAACAATCCCTTCCTTCTTGCCCCTTTTCTCACTTATATAGCGAAAGAAAGCCTTCTCTCCCTTCTTAATTCCTTCAGCTATCTGCAGCTTCTTCTGTGCCTTTGCTCGCCAGACTTCTTTACTTGCCTCACTAGCCAACCTTAGGTTATTCTCCCTATCCACCTCTCTCTCTTGGGCTTCCTGAATTTTCTATAGGCCAGCTTCTTTTCCCTTACTGCCTGGGCGACCCCAGAATCGAACCAGCTGGGCACTTTGGCCTTTGTGTTCTTCCCACTGAGCCTAATGCATTCATCAGTGGCAATCAGTATGCCTTCCTTAATAATGGACCACCTTTGGTCCACCCCCATATCTGCTCTGATGCCTGCCAGATGGCTGCTTAGCACTTAGCCCATTTTCCTGCAGTCTGCCCTCCTATAATCCAAGATTTTGGTCTTAGGATGCTTTCCCTGCCCATATCCGATTGGAACCACACTTTGCAATGGTTAGTTCTACCCAGTGGCTCCCTGACCATTATTTCCTGTAAATGCTCCCCATTTGTGAGCACCAGATCAAGAATTGCCTCAGCTCTTGATGGTTCAGTGACACCCTGAGTCAGGAACCCACTCTGCAGTCCTTCCAGGATCACCTGATTCCTAGCACATGTTGTGGAGGGTATGCTCCAGTCCACCTTGGGCAGGTTGAAGTCCCCAACAATTACCACCTCTTTTTTTCTCCGCAGCATCCAATATTTGTGAGCTCAGTTCCCTGTCCCTCTCCTCATCCTGATTGGGTGGTCTATAAACCACCCCCAACCTCACCTTTCTCCCTCTGTTGGACCTTAACTGAACCCATAATGCCTCCATCTCCCCTTCCTCAGACTCCTCCCTCGTACAAGTTATTCCCTCCCTGATATAAACTGCCACCCCTTCCTGACTACCCTGTCCCTCCTGTATAGTTTATATCCAGGGATCACAAGGTCTCAGTCATGGTGTGATGTTGCCCAATTCTCGGTAACTGCAGCTATGTCCACCCTCCTGTCCGCTAATAGCACCTGCAAGTCGTCCATCTTGTTTCCAAGACTCCACGCATTCAGAGACACCACCCTCCACCTAGAATCTGACCTTCCTTCTCTTCATTCTTCTATTCACATTTCTTCCCTCTGTGTGCACCCCTCCACGTACCCTTGTTATGTGTTCCTCACCCCCTCCACCATTTGCTAACTGTGTTCTCGCCCCTTCCACCTCCTTCCTCCAGACCTCTTCCATCATTGTGGGGGGGGGAGGTTCACTGACCTCCTCCTCTCGGAGTCTATGGGCCTGCACACCCAATGCCCCCCCACCGGTAGTTTAAATTAAGTGTAGTGGTTATGGATTCCCCCAGTTTGTCCCTGAGTTCCCTCACTACTGAGGTGTAGCCTCTCTGGTGAAAAGAGTGCTTTGTTTGCCCAGGTCTCCTCCCAGACCCTAATACAGATAAACATTTCTTCCCTGCACCATTTCCTCAGCCAGTCATTAAAATTCTCTATTCTTCTTTTTCTGGCTGTGCTGGCCCTTGGTACCAGTATCACCTCTGAGAAGGCGGGCAAACTTCCTTCCTCCCTGCAAATCTTCCCTGACTCCCTGAACCTACTTTGCACTACCTCAGCCTCCTCCCCAGATAGGTTGTTTGATCCCAAATGTATAGATTAGGTTTTCCTCTAACCTCCCTTAGTACTGGGCCCACCTTCTGCACTATCATCCCTGGCATACAAACCACCCTTCTGCTTGCATTTGGGTCCCCTTTCCTTCCCCAGTGAATACCCCTAATCATGGAGTCCACTATGATTATGTTCAGTTGGCGGCTAGTAAGCCGTCTACTTGGTACACTTATTCACAAAAATGGAAATGTTTTACAGTGTGTTGTACTTTGCACATCCTGGATCCTTTTACATGTCCAGTTCCTAAAATGCTGGAATACCAAATTAATGACTCGGGACTAGGGTATTCCTGTATTAAGGTTCACATGGCCGCGGTGTTGGCTTTTCATGCCCTCACAGAGGGAAGATGGTGGCCCAGATAGAAGGTTTCCTGAAGATTCTTAAGCAGTATTCTCCTACTGCACCCCCTGGTCTAAGTTCCAGTTCTGGTTTGGGACTTTAATCTGGTCCTGGAGACAGTCACTGTACCTCCCTTTGAGCCTGCTGTTACTTGCGACCAGTGCTTCCTCTCTTGGAAGACACTATTCCTATTGGTTATGACGCCTGCTAGATGCATTTTTGAATTGCAGGCTCTGGTTGCAGAGCCTCCTTTTATTATTTTTCCCAAGAAGAGGGTTACTTTACATACCAATCCTCATTACCTTCTAAATGGTGTGTCTGAGAGAACACTAAATCAGACCATAGACCTTCCTGTTTATTTTTCATTCCCATCTGACAGTGGTGAGCGTCATTTACATGCATTGTCTGTCTACAGGACACTGCGTAGGTACTTAGATCATACAACGGATTGTGGAAAATTTTCTCAGCTGTTTATTGCTTTTGCCTCCAGGATAGTGGGCTCACCAATTTCTAAACCGGGCCTGTCCAACTGGCTGGCCAGTTGTATTATGTTGTGCTAGCAGAAGCGTAGCAAGCAGCTTCTTGGTCCCATTCCTGCTCATTCCACCTGGGGGGCTACCTCAGTGGCTTGTTTTCATAACGTGTCCATTGCTGACACTTGTGCTGCTGCCACTTGGAGTACTGTCCATACATTCACTAAACACTACAATCTGGATATCATCTCGTAAATGTGCCAGCTTTGGCCTCCGTGTTCTGCACGGCCTCCTTACTCAGGATCATTCGGTAATGCCATCCTCCCTCTGTACTTGGTACTGCTTTGGAATCGTTCCATGATGTGGCTTAATGGAGGGAGAAATCCTTGAATAAGATAGTCACCTACCATAACAGTAGATCTTCAAGAGAATCATCTCCATTGAGTCACAGTTGTCCCTCCTGCCTTCCCCTCCTTGTCGGGTGATGGGTTTCAGTACTGCCTGTGCTTGTAGGCTGCTTCCCCTATGCTGCCTAATACAGCATTTATACTCAGGTTTCCATATCCCCTCCAGTGTGCCTTGTTTGGTCCTAATTGCTTTGGTCTATGCCTGTCCAATGACCCTCCAAGCTGTTCTCTGGCAGGGAACTGAGGCATGCTGAGGACACCCACATTATATAGGCACCAACGAGGAGCATCAGTGTGGGTGACCCCAGCAAGCAAAAAGCTAGCAGCCTGGCACAGACCCAGTGCTTTGCCTGCAGTACCAAGGAAGGCAGTTAAACAATATCCTGCAGTTTCTAGTAAGGCATATTATCTCAACCAGAAATGGATTCTTCTGTGATTAAGGCTGCCATGATAGGTCGAAGGCAAGCAAACCAGATGGGTACCTATTTTTAAGCATAAATCGATATATATTTCTGGGGGCTGGTGGGCACTCTTCAAACACAAAAATTTAGTCACTCAGGACACACCAGCAACATACATTTTTAAAATTCAAAATTTCTTCTCGCTTTTATTGCTCAATCCAAACAGAGCGCCCTGCAAGAGAGCCAAGCATTTGCCCTAGGTGGGTTGGGCTTTTTTCAGGGGAGAGGGTTTCTCTGGTTGTGTTTTAATTATTTTTTTATTTTCTCCAAAACTTAAGTGTTATACACTTTTATACTGCCAGCACACCAGGGATGCTGCCAGTGTGGACAGTGCTCTGAAGGAGTGGATACTTTGCACCAAAAAAAACAACCTTCATACTTGGAACTGAATGTCATATAGAGGTCACAAACTGAAAATATTAAGAATATGACTCAAACTGATCATTTATAGACAGAGTAGGAAGACACTCTGTGAAGTGTAACAAAAAAGAATTAAAAACAGAATGAGAGAAACCCTCTTCCCTGAAGAAATCCGACCTAGAGCGAAATACGGGACTTGTTTCTCATAGAGGGTGTTCTGTTTAGAATGAGCAATGAGAGAGATAATAAGTTTTGCATTTTATTTATTTATTTATTGGAATCTCAGATAACACCTTTGAGCTAAAAGCTCGTTTACAAAGGTTCCACGTCATAAGGCAATAGACAAGGTACATAGACATTGCGAAACCAATAGGGGTATATACAGTAGGCAAGTACATTATGGTACATACAGATACAGATTCAAGCAAGTACAGTTAAAATATATCAGGTAGGAGAGGTCAACTTTATTGCAAACAGTACTACCAGCATACCTAAGTTAGACAAGCAATTTATAGTGGTAGCTGAGCTTTAGAGCATGCAGGTAGAGTTATGGAGGGTCAGAAGTGGTGGTGACCAAAAGAGGGGAGGACAGAATAGATGAGAGCAGGGGGAGGATGGTGGCAGAGACAAAGGGGGTGACAGAATAAGGGGGTTGAGTAGTCAGGGGTGGGATTGCATAGGAATCTACCAGGGTTACGTAAGTAGGTGATGAGGCAGGGCTGGGTGATGTGAGGGGAGAGGGATAAGGAAAGGGTTTTAAAGTGGGGAGGGGTTGAAAATTGGGGATTAATATTTGTGAAAAGCAGGAAGGCAGGGGGGATAAAGAGGGGACATGGGGGTAAGTGCTCAGTGGGGTCACACCAGGCAGGGGAGGAAGTGGGGGGGGGAGATGGGTGCTGTGCAGGACAGATAAGCTATCAATAACAGTAGGATTATGCACAAGTGACGCAGTCACAGTTACTAAGAGTGGCCAGGTACTGCAGCAGTTTGTGTGTGTGGCTGGTTTGTCCAAAGGGACTAAATTTCTTTGCCCACGTCAGGTCAAAAGCTCCAAAACACTTGAGCTCTCTTCCTTCTCCTGATAAGGAGTCAGTGAAGCTTGATGTCATGGGGAAAAGAGCATTTGCTTCAATATCTCTTGGGCTCTGAACTGCAAATTACCAGGCACATATGGTTAAATCAGAGTTGCCTTTGGAAGTCTACAATGGCTGACATGCGACAAGATGGCCCTGACCAGCTGATAGTCTGGCAGGCTGTCCTACTGGTCTTGAGGCTGGTAAGCATCTACTAAAATCTGCCTGTGATGCTTCAGATGCAACTGTTCGTGCAGCTGCCTCAGACATTTGCCTGTGCCGTCACTCCTGATTACTTGTTGCTGGCTTTGCATCTGATGTCCAGCAGTCAATCCTTAAAACTTCCTTTACAGGAAACAGCTTTGTAGTATTGATGCTGAGTCTGCCCTACGGGACCATCAGACATCCATAATGACCCTGAGGTCTCTACACAGCCTGAACCCTAAGCCCAGAGGGTAGGGGTCGGGGTTCGTTTTGAAGGCCCTATGCTCATCCTGGCAAGGGTTACTGTGGGGTTCCAGTCATGGCTCTCAACATCCACAGGCATCCCCCTCAGGCCAGCTTGCCTCCCGGTGTCCATGCTGGGCTCACAAAAGGTGCAGATATAGACGACACTCCTGCTGCCCCTGGGGCCTTCTGAACCCCACCTTCCTCTGGCCCAGACTGGACAGGGAATTGTGGTAGGGGGCCACATCTCTCTTTTTCTACCAAAATGGAGGGAGATCACTACAGATGCTTGGGTGATGGAGATGATTCAGTGAGGACACACCTTAGAGCTCCTCTCTGTCCCTCCAGTACACCCTCCCTTACCTAACCATTACCCTCTGGGGCATCTTGCCCTCTTGCTGTAGGAGGTTCAACCCCTCCTCAGCAAGAGGGCCATGGACCCTTTCCTGGTTGCAGAAATGAATCTGTGCTATTATTCCAGATACTTCCTGATACCAGAATGGACCTGGGATTTAAGGTCCATCTTAGACCTCCGAGGCCTCAATCTGTTTGTAGAATACAAGCAGTTTTGAATGGTCTCTCTCTGCAATCCCTGTGTAACCCCCCTACAAATGAGGGTTCCCGAAAAGTCTTCCTTGAGCTTGCCTAAATGCTCACTGCCAGGCTGGTGTCCTCTGTTTTAACAGTTTAAATGTATTGCTAGAGAGTGCCTGTATAGACTCTGTGTGCTGTCTCTTTAAGAGCTGCCTGGACTCCAGTCATAAATAATCTGTGTGGGAGCTCTGTTAGAAGATGTATGTGTTTGCTGATCATTTGTTAGAGTAGTGATAGTATTGCAGTTTGTTCTAACCTGCCTTCTTTGCAGCATGGACAGTTCTGTTTGCTTCCATCATCTTGGTCCTGGACTGCTGAAATGGGCCAATCAGTACATTTGGAAGTCTAAAATGGAGCCTGCCTACAGGGGCTTGGTGGGGCCAAAACTTGTAGGAAGTGTAGATCTTACTTCGAGAGGGCTCTTGCAGTAAGTAATTACATATAGGACTGATACCGGCGATTGTCAGAACCCCACGGAAAAATTTCTAGCTAGCAGTCTCTGGCGGGGGACCGCCCCCACATCAGGTGACCGACGTCATGCATTGTCAGTATAAAGGGGCGGTCCTCCACGCCCACCTTCCAATTCTTTCCCGCCGTTAGCTCATGTCAGCGCCTCGTGGTAAAGTTCAATGCTCGTCAGCTCTGTCGTCGGTAGTTTTTACTGTTGTTTTTTCGATTTATTCAACCTAATTGTCAGTTTTTCGTTGGTGTATGTCGTCCCCTACAACCTCCGAACACAAAAATAAGTGCAGCTCGTGCGGTGCCCAACTCCCGCACAAGGACGGCCATTCCCAGTGCCTCTTCTGTCTGGGCCCAGACCATCAGGTGGAGAAGTGTCAGCACTGCCTTAAATTCAACGCCGCCACCCGCAGATGGAGGCAGCAGTCCCTGGAGGCCCACATCCTCGAGAAGAAAATGTCCTCCATGGAGAAAGGAGTTGAAAAAGCTCTGGCAGGCGTTCACTTCCCCCAAAGGCCATTGTAAGAAGAAGGACAAGAAGAAGCACCGGGACCGGGGCTCCTCATCCACTGAGACTTTGGCTGGAGTCACCATGCTCCAGGTAACGTCCCCTCCGGGGGACCACTCCGCGATAGCCTCCAAGACGGTGTCAGCCCACCCATCTGGCTTGCGCTCGGGCTCCTCGGGTGCCTCCGGGCTGTTGGAGGCCTCCGCTCCCAGTAAGGCTGTCTCTGTGTGGCCTACTGGTTCAAGCAGCTCTGGTAAGCCAGACGTCAGCTACTCTGAAGCCTGCACGGAGATGGTCGATAAGTCACTCGACCCCTCGTGGCAGCGCACGTCCACTCTCCCGCCCGACTAGGCTACTCCACCTTCGTGACCTGCCTTGGGCGAAGGGTCCACTGAGTCAGACGTTGGCTCCTCTGACGTCCGCATGGACTCCACTGATAAGTCGGACATCGGCCTTCCCGACGCTCACGCAGCAGCTGAGCCGATGCCAGACCCTCTTATGTCCGCCGTTCCCAGCTTCCCACAGCCTTCGCTGCCCTTCTGGGACCCTGGGTCTCCTCAGCCTGACCCTGGGGATTTTTCCCCTCCGTCCCTGGGCAGTGCCGAAGTTCCTGCTGTGCCCCTGTCAGGCCTTCCTCCCGCTGGGCCGAACGACCTGACGTCGGTTCCCCAGACACGCCGGCCCTGATGCCAGTCTTGCTGACGCTGGGTGACATCCCTCTCCTGGATGCCACTCCAACGCCGGGCCCTCCGCCTACTGGGCCTTCTGCTCCAGGCCCACCTGACTGCTCCATCAGACCCCCCAGTTCCCGGGTGTCCAACCCCGTCATATCAGACGCCGTCGTACCTGGGTCCGCAGTATCCGACGCCCCAGTACCCGATGCCACAGTACACGGTGCCTCACTACCCGACACCAGGTTACCCGCCATTGGGTTATGGATACGCGCCTTACAGGTACACTCAGTATCCGTATCCCCCTCTTCTCCTTCTCCACCGCCCCCTCAGCTGCCGGTGGATTTGAAGGAGGCTCTGACCTCCTCTTGGGCTGAGGCTAAGGCTCAGCTCACCAGAGGGGTGGAGAGTTCTCTCCTGACGATGGTTCCGGTTCCCATACATCCCAGACAACAGACTCCCTCCCCACCTCCGGATACCAGGGGTGAGCCTTCTGGTTCCAGGGCGGGGCAGGACATGCTTCCCCGATGGCTTCCCAAGGGGGCTTCCCAAGGGGTCCATTCCTCCCCCACACCGGAAGAGGGATTCTTCTTCTTCTTCCTCCTCTTCTTCCTCCTCGGATGACTCCGAGGGTTGTTCCTACCCAGACGATGAGCCACGCTCTCTGACTAAGCCCAGGTCTAGGACTCCTCCAAAGTCGTCTCCTCTGGAGGATCCTTCCTTCACAGAGTTGCTGTGCAAAATCCAGGAGGTTCATAAGTGGCATTACTTGGAGCTGGATCCACAGCGTAAAAAGCTCGCTGAGCACCTGGATCTGCCAGAGATTGCTCCGACCTTGGTGCCACCCTGACTTGAGCCTCATGCCGACCTTGTTTCCACTATTTGGAAGCAGCCGTCGGCTTTAGCCCCTCTTCCTCAAAGTCGAACAGGCTATATCAGGCTCCCGAGGGTGTTGACTTTCTTGATTCTCACCCTCGAGCAGACTCAGTCGTGATTAGCACCGCTCACAGCCGGTCAGCTAACCTAAAGCATTTGAGCTTGTCTCCACCCGACAAAGAATCCAGTCTTCTGGACCAGTATGGTAAGAAGATCTTTACTTCTTCCACTCTGGGTATTAGGGCCCTGAACTATGTCGGTCACATGGGGGATCACCAGAAGGTGATTCTTAGTGAGGTGGAATCCAAACTGGACTCCCTTCCTGACTCTCAGGTTAAACAGGAAGTGGCTGACCTCATCTACTCTGCACGTTTGGCCAGTCTGCACATGATTTGTGCCAGGTACGATGTAGTGGACACTGTTGGTAGGAGCTTGGCTTTCGCAGTAGGTGTACAACGTCATGCCTGGCTCTGTGTGTCAGGGTTGGTCCCGGAAGTGCAGTCTGCTGTTCAGGAAGTGCCCTTCCGGGGTTCGGTGCTGTTCATTGGTGATGTCAAGGACATTATCACCGATCTGCAGGAGAAGGGGACTGCACTGAAGTCTGACTCCATGTACAATCCCTCTCAAACCCAGCGTTGTCGCTTTCGCAGGCGAAATCAGCAAAAAGCAAAACCCCAGGGAAAGCAGGCCAATAAACACCAGCCCCCTCCGGCTGCCAAGCCTCCACCACCCAAAAAAGCAGCAGGGGCTTCAGCCGCAGCGCTGCCCCACACCACCTGACTCCTTTCCTCTCCCACAGCCTCTGGGGTCTCCAGAGGAACCGGTAGGAGAGAGGTTTTCCATCCACCTCCCGGGTTGAGAGAGAGGATAACTTCAGATTCCTGGGTGCTCCCACTGATTGCAGGAGGACACTCAATAGAGTTTCTTCGGAAACCTCCTCGAACCCCCCAGTCGTCTTACTCTCGGGAGCATCTTCTTCTGGTTCAGGGAGAAATTTCGGCTCTTCTGCTGAAGGAGTCGATAGAGCCTGTTCCCCTTCCTCTTCAGGGAACGGGTTACTATTCACACTTCTTCCTGGTCCCGAAGAAGTCAGGGGATGTAAGGCCGATCTTCAACCTCAGTTCCCGGAACTTGTTCGTTGAGTACAGGAAGTTCAGGATGCTCTCCCTTCAGGGCCTCCTGCCCTTTCTTCAGCCGGGACAGTGGCTGTGCAGTCTGGATATGAAGGATGCTTACCTGCTCATCTCTGTCTGCCCTTCCCACCGCAAATAGCTGCGTGTTGTGTTCCAGGGGGACCACTACCAGTTCAAGGCCCTCCCATTTGGTCTTTCCTCGGCGCCCCGAGTGTTCACCAAATGCTTTTCAGTGGTAGCGGCCTTTCTGCGTACCCAGGGGGTGTAGGTTTTCCCATACCTGGACAATTGGCTCCTGGTGGCCCTGTCCAGGAAGGAACTCCTGTGCCTCCTTTCCCTTACCCAGGGGTTTTTACCAGCCTGGGTATTACCATCAACCAGTCCATGTCCCACTTGATCCCGTCCCAGAGGCTCCAGTTCATCAGGGCGATCCTGGACACGACCTCTGGTGGGGCCTTCCTGCCACTGGACAGGGCGGCCACACTCCAGGCACAGGGCAGCCAGTTGTCCGGTTGCAGGCGGACCAACGCCAGGTCGGTCCTTCACCTCCTCGGGCTCATGGCGGCTGTGATCCCAACAGTCCCTTGCGCTCGGCTCCACATGAGGATCTCTCAGTGGACGCTTCGGTCTCAGTGGGATCAGTTGGACGACCTAGATCAACTCATTCTGGTCTCCACTTCTATGGCTCGGGACTTGCAGTGATGGATGGTTCAGGAGAACCTTTCCCAGGGAGTTCCCTTCTGTCTTCCTCCCTCCTCCCAGACACTGACTATGGACGCCTTGGACGAGGGTTGGGGAGCCCATCTTGGGCCTCACAGGAACCAGAGCTCCTGGTCCAAGCTCGAGAAATCTCTTCACATCTGTGTGCTTGAGCTTCGGGCAGTGCTGTACGCCCTTCAGGCTCTGCATCTGCATCTGCTTCCCGGTCACTTGGCTGTACAGATGGACAATATGTGTGTAGTCTGGTACATCAACAAGCAGCGAGGAACTTGTTCCTACCCTCTTTGCAGGGAGTCGATGCGAGTTTGGGATTGGGCAGTGCAGCGCAGCCTTCACCTCACAGCAATTCACATCCCGGGGGTCGAGAACACCTTGGCAGACAGACTCAGTTGGTCGTCTGCTCAAGCTCATAAGTGGGAACTAGATCAGGGGGTTGCAGACGATATCTTTCTATGTTGGGGAACACCTCAGGTAGACCTGTTCACATCCCCTCAAAACGCAAAACTTCCCGTCTTCTGCTCGCTCGCTCCAGGATGCGGCATTTTTTGGAGAGACGCTCTGTCTCTCGATTGGAAGGGCAGATTCGTCTATGCTTTCCCCCTGATCCCATTGATTCCGAGGGTCTTACAGAAACTCAGTTCAGAAGGAGCTCAAATGATTCTGATTGCTCCTTTCTGGCCCAGGCAAGTTCTTCCTCTTTCTCTGTCACAACTTTTGCTGACCCAGGATCAGGGGACCCTGGTCCATCCAGGCCTCAAGTCCCTTCAGTTGCACATGTAGCACATGCAGACGTAGCTCAGGCCCGATTCAGGGTCCCTCCCCCCCACCGAGTAGCTGAGATCCTGGTGGAGGCCAGGAAACCCTCCACCAGATCGACTTATGCTATGAAATGGAAACAGTTTGCTATTTGGGCCGCCTCCAAAGATTTCGAGCCTTTCTCATGCTCTGTTGGGCGGCTTCTGAATTACCTGCACCACCTCTTTGATCTGGATCTCGGTCATTCATCCTTGAAGGTGTACATGGCGGCCATTTCGGCTTACCATGTCCCTTTTGCAGACAGGACGTTTGCTTAGCTGGAGGTCTCCAAGACCTTCCTTGGGGGGGGTCCTCCACTTGCAACCCCTATCTGGGTTCCTGCCCCTCCTTGGGGTCTGAATTTTATTCTGGAGAAGCTTACTCTGCCCCCTTTTGAGCCGGCAGCCTCAGCAGACCTAAAGTTCCTCTCTTGGAAGACTCTCTGCCTAGTGGCCATTACTTCTGCTCGAAAGATTTCCGAGCTCCAGGCCCTGATGTGTAAAATCCCATATTTGATTTTTCAAAAGGAACGTGTGGCTCTGCGTACCAACTCTAAGTTTCTCCCTAAGGTGGTAGCGGAATCTACACTGAATCAATCCATAGAGTTAGCTGCCTTCTTTACGCAGCACTCTAATCATGGAGAGTACCTCCTGCATACTTTGGATGTTCACCGAATTCTGAGATACTACACCAACAAGACAAAGGATCTCAGAAAGACTGATCAACTGTTCGTCCCTTTTGCTCATAAAAGAGAAGGCAGTGCTGTTTCTAAGCAATGCCTATCGAAATGGTTGGCTTATTGTATCACTTTCTATTATGACAAGTACAACAAGGCCTTGCCAGGTCAAGTCAGAGGTCACTGCACCAGAGGGGTTGCTGTCTCTGTGGCTTGTTTCAAGAATGTGTCAATGGCTGACATTTCTGCAGCTGCCACTTGAACTTCTGTCCATACCTTTTTGAAACATTACAGTTTGGACATTGCCTCTCGCCATAGTGTAGACTTCGGGTTGGCTGTCCTTCAAGGCCTCCTTTCCTAAGGCCTTCACAGCCAGTGGGTCTACTCTTGAGTAGTTTCCTCCTCACATTTGCTTCTCCTTTTTCCAGACTGCTTGGCACTCAGTCCTATATGTAATTACCCACTGCAAGAGCCCTCTCAAAGTAAGATAGTACAGTTACATAAGAACTTACTGTAACAGATCTTCAAGAGAAACTCTTGCAGTGGGTAATACCTTCCCACCCTCCATCCCCCTAAGCTGTTTCAGCTCTTTTTCCAGAATGGAAATATCCGCTTCTCTCTCGTCTCACCTTTGGCCGCTATGGAAAGAACTGGAAGGCGGGCGGAGAATGCCCTTATATTGATGTCGCATGACGTCGGTCACCTGACGTGGGGGCAGTCCCCCGCCAGAGACTGCTAGCTAGACATTTGTCCGTGGGGTCCTGATGCCCACCGGCGTCAGTCCTATATGTAATTACCTACTGCAAGAGCCTCTCTCAAAGATCTACTGTTACGGTAAGTTCTTATGTAACTGTATTGTTTGGGCTTTTGGCACCTAAAATAATCTGGAGGGGGAGCCCTTGTGACTGATGGACAGATCAGCCAACCAAACCTTTTGGATCTTGGGGAAAGTCCCACACTGCTTGCATTTTCAGTTAGATCTGAGTTGGGGAGTGAAGAGATAACAGCTTGAATGATTCAAGCAGCAGCCCCAGCATAGATTCGCGCGGGAGAACTGTGGAAAGGCCTGAGTTTTGGGCATGCTGTCCCTGAGAGGGAACTTGTGCTTTTTTCGGACTGAATCTGAACTTGGAGAGCGAAGTAAGCCACTGAATTGTGACCAGGCTCCTACCTGAAGAAGAACGAAGATTTGCTGAATGCGATCGGCCTGTCTGGACTTCCAGCCACCTCTGAACTCCTGGATTTTGCAGAGACTCTGTAATTGCGACTGAAGAGCCTTTTGCCTGGCACAGTGGAATTTCCTTACATGTGAATGTGTTGTGTGCTTATAGTGGGTCGTGATTTGGTTCCCCACTGTGGTTTGAATTGTTTTCCACTTGCTGGAAGCTGCATTAGGATTTCCTTATGTGTAAATGTGCTGCTTGCTGCTAGTGGGTCCGATTGGTTCCCCACTGTGGTTTGAACTGTATTCTGCTGGAAGCTGCATTCAGCCCCATGGACTAAATCCAAAATCGTCTCCATTGGGGCTGGGCCTTGCCACACTTGCCCAGCCCGACTACCCGCTGCACAGAGAAGCCATCGATGAGAGACCTGCCTGGGGATCAGCCCCCTGCTCAACACTTGAACAAGAATGATGCCTTAGTGATTTGTGTGGGCCCCGCTTCTCCGGGCACTCCAGCTCAACAACCTGCAGTCTTGATTTCATCCTGCCTGTGTCCAGTATTGGGTATCGTGAGTAAACATCAGGGTAGCTCCCTGCAACAACAGCTAAATCTAAAGTGTTGTCATCTGATTGTCTGGCTGCTTTTTCTTTCATGGACTGAGCCCTCCGGCTGCGGATTACAAATAGTGTGTGTTGTGCATGTTGCTTTCTTCAGTCACAGGGCCCCAACCAGCTGCAATGTTTCTGGCTAGCCCATTATCTCCCTACCTGGGTACCCAAAGCTGTGACTGTGTGGGGACTTAAAACGCATGCATAACTGTTTGATTAATATAGCATTTAAGTCAATCAACCTGATTACGCCCCTTCCTTGTTCAAGTCCCCTGAATAAATTAGATCTGACTTCTTTTTGCTGCATGTAACCTGACTGTGGTTCCAGTGTGTGCAAAGAGTACTGTACTATTGCTATTTACTGTGCATAACCTTGTTTTAAAGGGGGTTCCCAGGGTTGAGCCAGAGGAACCAGCCCTGGTGGTAAGTGCAAACAGTGTGGGTACTGGTATGGTGTACAAGGGGTACTGCGAAAGTGATTTTCATGTATTGCTCAAGCCACTAGAAGGGAAAGAGGGGGGTTACAGTGACCTGGAGGGCTGTGCCCAGGTTAGTTTGACCACTGCCAACCCTGACCTCTGGTTGGAGGCATCTGTTTCAGAACTCAGGCCACTTAACCAGCTACTAGCCGTGCAGGCAGGGGTAGTAGCCCTTGTGATAGCGCCACCAAGGGATTACACCTGTCTGCGGTCCATCCTCCCCAGCCCCTAAAAGGGTATTGGATGGCTGCTCTGGACATAAAGCATGCTTACCTCCATATTAAAATCTGCATGGCTCACAGACCATACCTGCAGTTTATGCTTTAGGGATCACATTATCAGTTTCATGTATTGTTCTGTGGTTTGTCATCTGCACTGCATGTCTTTATCAAATACTTTGCAGCAGTTGCAGCCACCCCCTGACTAGGGGGCCTGTTTGCCTTTCCAGACACTGACAACTGGCTTTTGAAGGCCCCATTAAGGGAAGCTAGCATTTATACACTTTTTCTGACCAGACAACTATTTGAACAACTGGGTTTTCTGGTGAACAAGTTGAAGTCGTTTTTTCCTCCATACCAATGTGTACAGTACATAGGAGCAGTTCTAGACATGTGGCTGATTCAAGCTTTCCTGCTCTTGAACCATGCTACAGTGCTGGTTGCCCAGGCACAGCTTATCTCCTCCATCTCTGTCTCAGCCAGATGCTTCTTATGTATGATAGGCCTCATGGATGCTGCCATTCTGATTGTTCTACTGGCGCATCTGCACATGAGAATTCCACAGTGGTTCTTCCATGCCCAGTGGGCTCAGCATTTCAGCAGGCTAGTGTCTCATGGAAGTGAGCCTTCCACCCTGTTACTCCCTGCTGTGGTGATTGGACTGCTGTAACCTTGAGACGGGATCCCCCTTTCTCCGTCCGCACCCCCCTGCTGGTAATGATGATGGATTTCTCATGTTTGGGGTGGGGTGCCCATCTGGGTCCCCTCTGGACACAGGGCCAGTGGTCCCTCTTGAACACGGTTCTTTACAGCAACACTCTGGAGATTAGGGCTGTTCTGCTTGACCTATAGGCCTTTACAGCCCTCCTTCTGGGTAATCAGCTATTGATCTGTACAGACAACATTTTGGTGATGTACTACATCAACCACCAAGGCAGTGTTCGTTCTTATCTGCTCTTCAGAGAGGTGACGAGAGTCTGGCACTGGGCTATGGAACACAACATATTCCTGTCAGTCATCTTCCTGCCCAGCACCTTCAGAGCCTTTGCAGATTGTATCAGCTGGTCCCAGGTACTCTGCCATGAATGGGAGTTACTGGCTCTGTCATGGACAATCTCTTCTTAAAATGGGGTTGCCCAGACAAGACCTTTTTGCGTCTCCATACAATGCAAACCAGCCACATTTACGCTCACTCACTCCAGGGCCTGGTGTTTTTGGCAAGATGCATTGTCCGTCTCTTGGAAAAGGAGGTTCATGTATGCCTTTCCCCAGTTCCCTCTCATACAGTATTCTGGTCAAGTTGAGGGCCGAGTCAGCCAACCTGATTCTGGTGGCCCCACACTGGCCCAGACAAATCTGGTTCTCTCTGCTTCAGGAATTGGCAGTGGAATCCCTGTCTTGTTCCCTCTACAAGTGGGACTTCTGTTATAGGAGCAGGGTGCTCTGGTGCATCCAGATCTTTGATCCTTGCACCTCTACGCCTGGCTGCTAGGAAATAGAGCTCTCCCACTTTGGAGTTTCCCTGGTGGTTGCAGCTGTTCTACTGGTGGCCTTCTACTTGGTACACCCACTCGCAAAAATGAAAACGATTTACAGTATGGTGTGTTGCCCATTGACCAGACCCCTTTTTGTGTCCAGTCAGTTTGATGATAGACTACCTCCTGTCCCTTATGGACTCGGGCCTCTGGCATTCCTCTGTTAAGGTCCACTTGGCGGTGGTGTCGGATTTTCATGCCCTCAGCGATGGCGAAAAGGTGGCCCAACTTGCAGTTTCCTGCAGGTTCCTCAGTGGTATTCTACTTCTGCATCTTCTGGTCCATGATCCAGTTCCAGTGTGGGACTTTAATTTGGTCCTGGAGACCCTCACTGCACCTCCTTTTGAGCCTGCTGCTAGTTGCGAAAATGCTTCCTTTCTTGAAGACACTGTTCCTAGTGGCTATGACATCTGCTCAATGTGTTTCTGAGTTGCAGGCTTTGGTTGTAGAGCCTCCTTTTCTTATTTTCCACAAGGATAGGGTTACCTTACGTACTAATCCTCATTTTCCACCAAAGGTAATTTTTGAGCGAAAACAAGATCAGACTATTGACCTTTTGGTTTATTTCTCAATACCCACGGATAGTGGAGAACATCATCTGTATATGCTTGGCATTTGTCCGACATTGCATTGATACCTGGATTGTACTAGGGATTGTAGAAAATCCCATCAGCTGTTTGAGGCATTTGCCCACCCAATGGTGGGCTCCTCTGTTTCGAAGCAGGTCCTTTCCAAATGGTTGGCCTGCTGCATTTCTTTCTGTTACCAGAAATGTGGTGAACAGCTTCCTTGTCCTATCCATGCTCACTCCACCTTCGGGGTGACTACTTTTGTGGCATGTTTCCATGCTGCCACTTAGCTTACTGTTCATACATTGAATAAATATTACAGTCTGGACATTGTCTCTCATAAATGTGCCGGATTTGGCCTTTGAAGGATTTAATGCCCTTAAATCCTTCTTTCCTTCCTTAGTGCTTAGTAATGCTTGGGAATTGTTCCATGATGTGGCTCTGTGAAGGGAAATATCCTTGAAGAAGATAAAATAGCTACTTACCTTAACAAAGGTGCATACAAAGGTGTGTGGGAGCAAAGAAGGCCAGAAATTAGCCCATAGCCACTCCCTTCCAATATCCCTTATTAAGAGATTTTACTCTTTTCCATTATATAGTTATCCAACTGGGTTTTGAAATGGTTCTTTGATTTAGAGCTTATCAGCTCTAGTGGTAGCTCATTCCACGGGGCCACCACCCTCTGTGTAAAGAAAGCCTTCCTTCTGTTCGTGTTGTATTTTATGTGTCTAAGCTGAAGTGGGTGTCCCCTTGTCCCTTTAGTGTCGTTTTTAAATTGAAGGTTTAAGTCGTCCAATAAATAATCCTCTCCCATTACATCATAACACAGTACTAGATCCCCCCCCAACTCTTCTTGTCTCAAAGGACATAAGCTTCAGCTGCTCTAAGCATCCTTCGTAGGGCATATTTTTGATATTATTTATCATTTTTGTGGCTTGCCTCTGTACCCTTTCAGTGTTTACCACAGATCCCTTTGATATGGGTCCCCACACAGGGGCCCCCATAGTCCAGACATTGGCCTAACATATACCCTATATAGGGGCACGATCACCTCCTTGCTTCGGCTCTTAAAATTTCTCTTAATGTTCCATATCACTTGCTTAGCTTTTATAATCTGTTTATTAGCGTGGGACTGATATATCAATTTGTTGTCTATCAGAATTCCCAGATCTCTCTCTTCCAAAGATTTACACAATACCTAGCCATTTATATAATAGTTTTGCATACCATTTTGATTCCCTAAATAAATTATACAGCACTTCTCCACATTAAACGACATACCCCTAGATAATGCCCAATTGCAGATACTATCCAGATATGCTTGTAGGCCCTGAGCCCCTTCAGGGTTTGTTGCTATTCTAGCCAATTTGGTATCGTCAGCATACTTACTAATGTAGCCGCATCTGTCCTTGCCCATAGTGGACATAAAGACCCTAAAGAGCACAGGGCCCAGGACTGACCCCTGCTGGACCCCACTAGTGACACCCACCCTATCCAAGTAATATTCATTTATGCACACCCTCTTGGTCCTCCCATCCAACCAGGCCCCAATCCAGCGCACCACTCTATGGTCTACATCTGTGTCAGCAAGGCTGCAAAGGACCTGGTGATGGGGGACTTAATCAAAGGCCTTTGCCAAATTCAGAGAGATGCATTCCACATCTTGCCTGTTATCCAATGCTTCTGAAATTTTTTCATAAAAACACAATACATTTGTCACACACAATCTCCCTGCAACAAACCCATGCTGACCTCTATCCTCCTGGTCCGTTTCCACGAGGTGGATATCTGTTACATCTTTTAGGATGGATTCCATAAGCTTACCCGGGACCGATGTCAGACTAATGGGCCTATAATTGGCATGATTTGCCCTATCCCTTTTTTTATGTATGGGCACCACGTTTGCCTCCAACCAATCTTTTAGGCATGGTTCCGCTTACCAGTGACTTATTAAACAGTATGGCCAAAGGTATCACTATGCTAGGGGAAAACAGCTTAAGCATCCTATTTGAGATATTGTCAGGTCCAGCAGAGTTTGTATTTTTGAGGGACTGAACCTTTTTTGATACCATCTCTGCAGTGATGTTTATGGGTTTTTCATTATTTGGCCTAATATCAATTTTACTTTGCTGTTTGCTAGAGATTACTGTGCCAAAATAGTCATTAAATATGTTTGCTGCTTCTACGGGGTCTGTAACTATCTAATTCCCCTCTTGATGGAGCATAAATTATGTGTAGATATCTTCAGGGAGTTTACATAGCTATAAAATTGCTGCATATTATCTTTGCTAGCTGTAGAGACCAAGCTACCTTCCATTTTTTTCATACTCTTTCTTATCAGTTTCTTACATTTACCCTGCACCACTTACTTCTAAGGGGCTAGCAGGGTATTGTTTTGGGGGCTGCTGGAAGTTTTAAAACTGATTTGGTGGCTGTAAGTGGGCTCATTTTTTGGATGTTTCACTGTGTAACAGGCTGCGCTGGTAGAGGCCTATTTCTTCTGATTTAAAACCTATTTGGTGGGATTTGCTTGGGCCTGGTTCTTTGGCTGCTGGGCTTGGGAGGGGAGACAGGGCTGACACTCTCTCGAGTCAGGTGTCTGCCCAATACTCCACCCTCCCCAGCCCTCCTTCCCCAGAAGTCTGCTAATTTATAGGGGAACACCTGCCCTGCAATTGGAGGAAAAGGCTGCAGGTGCAGCTCATGTAGTTCTAGCCACTGGGGTTGGATTTAAAGGCTGAGAGAGGAGCTTAGGAGTTGTTCATTTCCTTATAAGTTTAATGTGTTGTACTGCACCTAGTAACAGGGTTACTGGTGTACAGGGGACTGTCTCTAAGATTAGTGGGTGACCTGATTAGGCAGTAGGGTGTATCTTGGACTAGGGGAACCTGGTGGCTCACCCAAGGAAACCTATTTGGAAGGGATGGAACCACACGTCATTAGGGCCAGCATCTTTGGGAGGGTGGTGGGGTGCACAGGGTGTGGAGCAGCCATGATACTGGACTGGGCTTGAAGTTCGGGTGGTTGCCCAGTGTGCTACCAGCTGGCACAGCTTACGGAGGAGGTTGCGGGGATTAGGAGAAAGCTGGGGAAGGGGGGCGGTATGGTTGGGGAAGGGGGCTGGGAATCTCCCACGGGGTTGCACCAAGCACTGGGGGTGGGGGCATAGGGAAAGGAGTGCAGGAGAATACTCAGGGGTCACATAGGGACCCTGGCAGAGGGGGTCCAAAAGGACACTACCAAGGAAGCAGGCAGGTAACTGGGGACCCTCACAAAGGAGGGACGGAGGGACAACATTCTCAGGGAAGTAGGCAGATGGCCAGGGCTGGACAGAAGGAAGCAAGGCGGGGAGGTGGATCAGACCTTACACTCAATAACCGCTGATTCTCTTCTTCTGCTCGGGGATGAGGGGGTGATGTAGCCCGACAGGGGTGGTTAGAGACGGAAAGGGAGTGGGGGCAGGAGGCAGGGGCCAGATGGCAGGAAGAACAAGGGGGGACCTGGAATGCAGGAAAATGGGGGGAGCAGTGAATCAGAGCAGGAGGGGCAGGGGGAAGAGGGAGGAAAGCACAAGGAGAAGGACCAGTTGGGAGGAAAGGTAAAGAAGGACCAGAAGTACAAGGAGGTTTCAGTAAAGGGAGCTGAGGGTTTAGGCCAGGGGAGCACGACGAGCAAGGAGGAACTAAATGGAGACAGGAAGGAAGGGAGGATGAGCCAGGCTAGTTTAGCAGATGGGGGAGAAGGACCAGTCGCGAGCAGTGAGGGGGGGAATTAGCAAGGTACAGAAGGATACTCAGGAGGAGGAGAGGCATAGGATTGGAGGAAAGGGGGGGGCCATGGTAAATAAGGAGGGGTGGCATGTGGCACCCAGATAGGGGAGGAACAAGGAGCCGGCTGGGTGGAGGGGCCGTAGAAAGGATGAGGGACATGGAAGGGGGATGGAGGAAAGGAGCGGTCAGAGTGCTCCTGTTGGGGATTCTATGATCAGGGTATCAAATGGGATAGGGAGGGAGAAGCCTGGCCAGTTAGAACAAGGTGCTCCTGGACTAATGGTGCACAGGGCTAAGCACGAGGTATATCAGCTGGCAAAGGATTGGGGTTCCCCAGACATACTGGTCCACCTGGGTACAAATGACATTGAGGGAAATAGCGAGCTAGAGATACAGGAGCTCACCAGGGTCTGTCATGACATAGGATGCACAGTTTCCTTCTCAGAAATCCTGCCAGTGCCAAGGGCTAGTGGGGGACACAAAAGAATGATTAGGGAGATAAACCAGTGGCTCAGGGAGTGGTGTGAGGCCAGAGGGTATGGGTTGATGGGGGGGAGACTTGGGAGGATAAGGAGCTGTATGCTAGAGATAGACTCCATCTCAATTTGGAGGGTAGGGGAATCCTTAAGTTGGAAATAGAGGGGTTCATTGGTGAAAAGTGGGGTTTAAACGTGCGAAGGGGGGGCAGAATGGGAGAAAAGGCTGTCAAAGGGGTGCCGATAAAGGAGGGACTCTGTCTCCACCCCCCCTGGGGACCAGGAGGATTGCAGAAAAAGGCCGACTGGCAAAGTGCAGACCAGGGGAAAACAGAATCCCCATGGGAACACGAGCAGGGGAAATGGAACTATAGGGAAAGGGTGGAAGATAGTCCTGCTAAATGCCAGGAGCTTGGGCAATAAAATGCCTGAGCTCCAGGCGATGCTAACTGAGGGAGCAGTGGATGTGGGAGCGGTCACTGAGACTTGGGCCACTGCAGGACATGACTGGGACCTGAACCTGGAGGGTTACACTATGTTCAGGAAGGACAGGGGAGAGAAGGGAGGAGGGGTAGCAATGATGGTCAAAAACTGCATTGGCATAGGGGGAGTAGAGGAGGCGGAGGGAACCGTGGAGGCGATTTGGGTCACCTTGATAACAAGGGGGGGCAAGAGAGTAAAAATAGGAGTGGTGTATAGACCCCCTGCCCTGGTGGAGGAGCTGGAGGACAGTCTGGTGGCAGATGTTGGGAGACACTGCAGACTGGGCAGAGGAACGGTGGTGGTGTTGGGGGACTTAAACATGCCAGGAACAGACTGGTAGACTATGACATCCTCTATGACCAGGGAACAGAGGTTGTTGGATGTCTTTCAAGATGCGTTCCTAACTCAGCAGGTGAGGGAACCGACCAGGGAGGCGCTGGTACTGGATGTGGTCCTGGCAGACAGTGACCAGATTGGGGGCCTGGAGGTAAGGGACCCATTGGCGGGGAGTGACCATGCCACGGTCTGGTTCTGCCTGGACCTAGGAGGGGTAGAAGGCTGCACAAAGACGCAAGTAACCGACTTCAGGGGGTGGATTTTAAGGAAATGGAAAGGATCCTTAAGGAGCATTTGGATGGGATTGAGTCAGACATGGACGCTAATAGTAGGTGGAAATCATCAGGAAGGGGTGCAGGATGCTACCAGCACCTGTGCAAGAGTAAGACGAAAATGCGGTAGGGCCCAAAAACCCTGCTGGTGGACCAGGGAGGTCCAGGAGGTGGTGCGGGGAAAGAAGGTAGCCTATAAGCAATTCAAGTGCTCAAGGAGTGAAAGGGATCGAGGGGAGTACGAGCTGATGGCTAGAAGGGCCACTAGGGTGGTGAGGACAGCTAAGGCAAAGAAGGAGCAGAACCTGGCCAGGGAAATTAGGAGAGGGAACAAGGGGTTCTTTAGATACATTGGGGAAAAACGAAGGGTGAAGGGGCAGATTAGCAGGATTAAATCAGGGGAGAGATGGGCACAAGACCCGGGGGAGCAGGCTGAGGTACTAAATGAGTACTTCACCTCAGTTTTCACCAAGGAAAATGGGGGTGCTGCATCATACATGGGAGGAGACAGAGATACTGAGGAGGGGGACCCTTACCGATCAGGCGGGTCTGGGGAGAGGGGAGGCATCACTGGCAGGTGGGGGGAGGGCTAAGCAGGGAGAAGAGGCACCGGAAGTGGAAATCACAGCAGAAAGAGGAGGGAAGCCCTCAGCTCCTTAAGACGGAGAAAGCACCGGGCCGGATAAATTACATCCCAGAGTGCTGAAGGAACTTGTAGATGTCCTGGCGAAACCCCTGGCGAGCTTTTCACCATCTCTCTGAGGACAGGGTGGGTGCCCCAAGACTGGAAGTAGGCGATATAGTGCCTCTCTCCACAAGGGGGATCAAGGAGGTGTCAGGGGAACCACAGGCCTGTCAGCCTGACATCGGTGGTGGGCAAGGTAATGGAGGGCATTGTCAAGGAGAGGCTGGGGGGGACCTGGATAGAGTCAGGGTGCCTGGACGATAGACAGCATGGATTCATCCCGGGAAATCGTGGTCAGACAAACCTGGTGGAGTTCTATGACTGGGTGACTAGTGCCTTGGACCTGCAGACCAGTGGACGCCCTCTTCTAGACTTCAGCAAGGCATTTGACTCTGTTCCTCACGTGGGCCTGTTGGATAAGCTGGGAGAAATGGGGGTGGGGAACCAGATGATCAGATGGATAGGCAATTGGCTCCAGGACCAGACCCAGAGGGTTGTAGTTGGTGGGATCGTCTCATCCCCAAGGAGGGTCATTAGTGGGGTCCCACAGGGATCAGTCCTTGGGCCCCTTCTGTTCAACGCCTACGTCTCTGACATAAGGACAGGTATCAGGAGTGAGATGAGTCTCTTTGCAGATGACTCAAAACTGGGGGCGGTGGTGGATGTGGAGGAGGGGAGGGTGGCCCTACAGGGGAACCTGGAGGCTCTGGAAAGATGGTCTAGAAAGTGGAAGCTGAGGTTCAATGCAGGGAAATGCAAGGTACTCCACCTGGGGGCCAGAAACCTGGGCCAAGTGTACACCCTGGGGGAGGAAATGCTACAAGTCTCGATGGCTGAGAGGGACCTGGGGTGGTGGTGGATGTCAAGATGAACAACTCTGAGACTTGTAGGAGGGCAGCAGCCAAGGCCAACAGGATGCTGGGATGCATCGCTAGGGATCACCTCCAGAAGGAGGAAGTGATACTCCTCTGTATAACTGCTTGGTGAGGCCGCACTTTGAGTATTGCATGCAGTTTTGGAGGCCACACTTAAAGAGGGACATTAACCTCCTGGAGAGGGTCCAGGAGGAGGCAACCAAATGATTTGGGGCTTGGGGACAGGACCTATGAGGAGAGGCTCAAGAGCTAAATATGTACACATTGGAAGAGAGAAGGGACGGGGGACATGATAGAGGGTCTTCAGGTACATGAAGAGGGTAAATAGGGGAGGAACAGTCAGGGTGCTTGAAGGAAGGGAGGAGGGGGCCACTAGAGGGCATGGGTGGAAGCTGGAGGAAGATTCAGGGAGAAAGGAGGAGGTGCTATCACTGAGAGGGTGGTGGAGCCATGGAATGCACTGCCTAGGGGGCTGGTGGAGGCAGAGACAGTGGAGGGGTTCAAGAGGGGTGGGACAGGTACAGGGGAAGGGTTCTGGAAGCAAAATCCAATGCAGCAAGAATATCCGGAACTGGGAAGGGAGAAGCCAGGGAAGGCGAGGGGGACGGCAAGGTCAGCACCTAGGGTGGGGGCTGACCAAACGAGCAGACACGAAAGACCGTTAGGCCTATTCTGCTGGCATTTTAGTATGTTAGTATATTCCATCCACACTCAAGGGTCCCCATTATCAGTTTTATATAAGTTAAACAGATGCTGTTTTTTTCTTCAACAGCTTCAGAATACCCTTGTTTAACCATTTAGGTTTTTTACCCCTAGCATTACACATTTGTGTCTTAAAGTATTTGTCACATAAAGCAAACAATTTGCACTTAAATATGATCCACATCTCCTTCAAGGGTTTGCTATGCAGTTTGCTACCCCAGTTTATTTGTTGAAGTTCAGCATTTATTTTTAAAATGCCCATAGGGCAAAATTTATAAACTTCTGTGCATCCCTTAATGATAGGGATGTATTGGGCGAGTGAAAAAGATATCCCTCAGTGGTTGCTATTCCCTGGGGGGGGGGGTAGTTAAACAAGATGTGATGTTTATTTCATTTGTAAATAGTACTAAATCTAATATTTTATTTCCCCTTGTGGGGGTTTCAATGCTTTGGGTCATGCCAACCTCCAGACATAATTCCAGGAACTCTAGACTCAAAGGGGACCCTGCTTCCGAGAGCCCACCATTTTATATCTCCATAATTCAGGTCTCCCATTAGCAAAACCCTCCCTAGTTCACAAGCAGTTTTTATTTCATTGTTTATTTATCTAGAGGTCTCAGTAGAGGTTGCAGGGGGCCTATAACATACCCCAATAATGATATGTGCATTAGTGCCTGTTTCCATCTTAGTCCAGATGGACTCAGGCCCTGTTGCTACATTTCTTTTTATCTTCTCTGAAACATTAGTAGATCTTTGAGAGAATCTGTAGTAAACCACAGCTCTCCCTCCCTCCTTCCCCTCTTTTCACGTAATGGGTGGTTATCCTGTCTGCTGTTGCCTGCTGGTTCTCCTCTTGTACCTGAATTTGGCATATCTACTCAGGTTTCCAAATCCTCTTCTGTGTGCCTGGCTTGGTCTGGGTCACTTAGGTCCCTGCCAGTTCGATGTTCATCCGAGCTTGTCTCCGGCGGGAAACTGAGGCATGATAGGGCCCATGTTATGTGGGCAGCAGCAGTGCACATCAACGTGGATAGCCCCAGCTAGCAACATTTTCCAGGCGGTCCTGATGCCTACAGCTTACAGGTCCGTGATGTGGCTCAATGGAGGTGGAGACTGTCTCGAAGATCTACTGTTACAATAAGTAACTATTCTTTCCCTTTACAGGAGTGACCTGAATGGCAGTACAACAGTATTGATGCAGGTGGTTACCATGCTGATTAAAGTGTACACATAGAAATATAGAAGTTGACGGCAGGTAAGGACTGCAAGGCCCATCCAGTCTGCCCATTTTTTTTCTAACTTATGAAAGTGCCATAGGCCTGTACTCTGTCAATGGCCTATCTATTCATACTCATCTTTATTGCTCCCTTATGCCTATCCCATGCCTGTTTGAAGCCCTGCACTGTATTCATATCCATCACTTCCTGAGGTAGGCCGTTCCATGCATCCTCCACCCTTTCTTTGAAAAAGAACTTCCTCACATTCACCCTTTATCGGCCTCCCTCTAATCTCATGCTGTGTCATCTTGTCCTGCTATTTTTTTTTTTTTACATTGAAACATGTTAGACTCTTTCACCTTGTTAATGCCCTTAAGGTGTTTGAATGTTTCGATCTTATCACCTCTCTCCCTCCTTTGCTCTAGGGTATACATGTTGAGCTTTGTTAATCTGTTCTCATATGTTTTCTGACGCAGTCCCTACACCATTTTGGTTGCCCTTCTCTGGACTGCCTCCATTTTGTTAATGTCCTTGAGCAGGTGCGGCCTCCAGTACTGCACGCAGTACTCTAGATGGGGCCTAACCAGTGTCTTGTAAAGAGGGATTATTACCTCCCTCTTACAACTTGCGATACCCCTACTAATACACCCCAACATCCCTCTAGCCTTACCTGCTGCTTTAGTGGTCTGCTTGGATGATTTCTGGTCATCTGTGATGATGATGCCCAAGTCTCTCTCTTCCTTTGTGATTGCCAACAACTCCACTCCCAACCTATAGGTGGTTTCAGGATTTCTCTTCCCTATGTGCATGATCTTGCACTTCTTTGCGCTAAACCACATTTGCCACTCTTCCAACCATTTTGCCAGTTTATCCAGCTCTCTTCTCATTGTGCCCACCCCATCTGGATCTTCTACTCTGTTGCAGATCTTGATGTCATATGCAAACAGATAAACCTTACCCTCCAGTCCATCTGCAGTGTCACCAGTGAAGATATTGAAGAGGACTGGCACCAGGACTGATCCCTGAGGTACCCCACTTGTGACTTGCATCTCTTCTGACTGTATACTGTTTACCATCACTCTCTGTTTTCTGCCCGCCAACCAGTTTGCCACCCAGTTGACCAACTTCTGACCTACCCCAAGCCTACCCAGTGTATTAATCTTCTATGTGGAACAGTATCAAAAGCTTTGCTGAAGTCAAGGTAGGTGACATCAAGTGCTCCCTCTCAGTCCACCACTTTGGTTACCCAGTCAAAGAAAGCTATGAGATTAGTTTGACAGGACCTTCCTGTTGTAAACCCATGCTGTCTTGTATCCTGTGCTCCTGTGGATTCCAGGTGTTGCACTATCCTTTCCTTAAGAAGTGCCTCCATAATCTTGCCCACTACTGAGGTAAGACTGATTGGTCTGTAGTTCTCTGCCTCCACCCTGCTACCACTCTTGTGGAGTGGGATCACATGAGCCCTTCTCCAGTCTTCTGGGACCTCTCCTGTGCTCAGAGACTCACTAAACAGTTCTGATAATGGTTCTGCTAGTTCCACCCTTAGCTCCTTTAGTACCCTGGGATGTATGCCATCAGGTCCCATTGCCTTGTCCACCTTGAGCTAATCGAGGTCTTGTAGGACCCTTTCTTTTGTGAAGGGACTAATGCAAACCTCCCTCCCTCACCCCTGTGTCCATGGTGCTGAGCTGTGGGCCCTGCCCTACCTTCTCTTCAGTAAATACTGAGCAGAAGTATCTATTTAGGATAGATGCTTTTCCTTGATCCTCCTCACACTCCCCCTTATCCCCTTTGATCTTAGCAATACCCCGCTCTGGACTTTCTCCTTTCACTAATGTATCTATAGAAAGTCTTGTCACCTTCTTTTACTGTTTGTGCTGTGAGCATTCATGTACATGATTTTCCACTGGCCAGATTTCGGTGTGTTAGTTGTTGGGTGAGGTCTGGTGTTTCCCCTGTGTGTCATATGAGAAGCTGGGCCTTTCTCCTTACCTGGTGATGCAGATGAACTACAAACGTGCTGTCATACCTGTTTGATCAGTAGCTGAGGGGGGAAGGGTGTTCCTCCCATTCAACGTATCTGGTGCTACACCCATTTGCTAGTTTAAATATTCTGCAAAGACGTCAAACTTCTGCCCCAATGCACTGACTCCCTTCTTAGTCAGATGCAGTCCATTGAATTTAAAGAACTTTCGCTCCCAAATCTGTTGGCAGTTACCTACAAATTTGTGTCCTTTTTCCTGGCACCAGCCCTTGAGCCACATGTTTAGCTCCCCTCTCTCTCTCCTTCTCTGACCTTCCATCCATCTGCGCTCTCCCAGACTGGCAGGATCTCAGAGAAGGAGATGCTGGATGAAATGGATGACGGTTTGTCACCAAGCCTGGTCAGGTGTTCCTTGGTCTCCACAACTGACTGGCAGGCAAGATCGTTAATCCCTATGTATACCAGGACATCAATGTTTTCTCCTGCTTCCTGCACGATTTTTAGCAATGCGGTCAGTGTCTCTCCATGCTGATGTACCTGGGAAACATCTGACCATTACCCCCGGCTGGAAGTAGGTATACAACATATGAAAGGATATAGTAAGGATACAAAAATGTACACGAAATAAAGTAGGATACAGTAGGAGTACAGAAGATGCAGTGGACCTCATAGAATTAGTAGGAATCGGTGGGAATATACAAGGTATGGTGAATCATCACAACCACTGACAAGGTTAAGTGCTGCAGCATTACAATTCAGTGTTATGAAGAGGTAATTTTTATAATTGGACATTAGTAGTTACTGGAGCTACTGTAATTCTGCGTATCTCCAGAGCTACATCATTGTTGGGGGTGGAGAAAATGTGTAGGGGGTGGAGAAAATGTGTAGGGGCCTTGGGAAACTCAAGAAGTAGTCAGGAGCGTAGCAGTTAAGGTTTAGTGCAAAACAATTGCAAAAGTATGCACCTATGGCTTAGGAACCCAGGAGCTGAGTGTAGGATGGGGGTAGGTACTGACTGTCACTGAGCAGGAAATGGACCTTGGAGTTGTCATATCTGATGACTTGAAAGTGGTAGGGCAGTGTGACAAATCAGTGGGTAGGACCAGTGGGTTTTAGGATGCATAGGCAGAAATATCTCCAGCAGGAGGAGGGAGGTGATGTTGCCACTGTATCGCCTGCTTGTGAGACCCCACCTGCAGTATTGTGCCCAGTTCTGGAGGCTGCACTTCAGAAAGGACATAGGGTAGAAGCAGTGCAGAGGAGGGGAGCTAAAATGGTGCAGGGGGTGCATCAAAAGCCCTGCCAAGAGAGACTTAGTCATCTTGACTTGTACACGCTGGGAGAGAGGAGAGTGAGAGGGGACATGGTAGAAACCTACAAGTACAGGGTGCAGGGGGGGAGTTTCTTTGGTATCGATATTGAGTCTGCCGTCCGGGACCATCAGACATCCATAATGACTCTGAGGGTTTTTCTTTTTGTTTCCAAGTGTTTACCTGCTTCCTGGTCAAGGCAGATTGTACTCCCTTTCAGCTGTGTCCTGCCATCCACCACCATATACCACCTCTCCAGGCTTACTTGCACAGTTTGTGAAACCTCAACAGATTCCCCCCAATGGCTGGGTCAGGAGAGGAAGGGCCATCCCCCCTCCCCAAGAGAGAGACAAATCCAGCAATCCTATATGCAGGGTCCTGGCGGTGGAGTGGGTGTGGGATTGCCACAAAGGGTGTCATGCATGCCTGCCTCACCAACCTTTTTCCTCCATTTTCTACCCCCAATACTGGGGTACACATGTCAGCGCGTGTGTGTGGAGGCACACGTATGCTGCAGAGTGCCACAGCTCCCCCACCATTTTGCCGCTCCAGTCCGACACTGCTACCAGGCCTCCACCTGGTGGCAGTCATTCAGCAGATGTGGAAACCCTTCCTCCCTAGAAGAGGAAAGCAGTCCATTGGACACTTGACCCCCACCCCCTACTCCTGGCTGGCCCCCAGCAACCTGAGATTGCTCCCGATCTCGAGTCGCCGGTGTGATGGCCACTTTGGGGAGTATCTTTCAAATGAAAAAGAGCAACAGAACCAGAGGGCATTTGGTGAAGCTGGATGGAGGGAGGGATTTTAAGAGAGATGTGAGAAAGTACTTTTTCACTGAAAGAGTGGTTGGAACCTGGAGCAGACTAGTAGCGGAAGTGGTGAAGGCAAAAACGATAGGGGCTTTCAAGCATGCGTGAGATAGACATAGGGGAATATTAGTAAATATGCAGGAAGGAGGGAGGGTCGCTAGAGACCATTTAGGGTCTGTGGCAACAGACTACAGTAGGTAGGGACCATTTGGGTAGACTAGGTGAGCCAAGTGGTCCTCTTCTGTTGACAAATTCTGTGATTTTGTTCCATGACTTAATTATAGTATATCTCCAGAATTTCTGGCCACAGTGTTTTTAGTAGTGGGATGCTGATTTATGGATGGGTGTATGGCAGGGATGTCGTGTCAAACAAATCTGATTTACTTCTTTGACTGGGTTAGTAGAACAATGGATGGGGCCAAGCTATGGACATCCTTTATCTGAACTTCAGCAAGACCTCTGTCTCTGTATCCCAAAAGCAGCTGATCAAGAAGTTGGTGTATCTTGGGGTTGGGAGAAGTTGATCAGATAGGTGGAAAACTGGCTGGGGGAAGGGGACCAGAACGTGGTGGTGGGGAGTGAGCTATCTAGCACCAGGTGTCCCACAGGGTTCGATGCTCGGACCAGTACTATGCAGTGTCTTCATCAACGATATTGAGAATGGCATTAAAAGCTAAATTTGCCTATTTGCAAATGACACGAAGCTCTGTGGGAGGGTGGGTACAGCAGAAGGGATACAAGACCTAAAGGAGGATCTGGAAAAACTAGAGAGGTGGTCTGGGATTGGGCAGCTTGGCTTCAATGCAAAGAAATGCAAAATTATGCACAGTGGAGCCAGGAACCTGAGGAGTACAGCTTACAGTACTGGTATCCATACCTTAAAAAGGACATTAGCCTGCTGGAGACAGTCCAGAGGACAGCAGTGAAGACAGTCATTGGCCAGCAAGGTAGGAGGTATGAGGAGGGGTTAGAGGCCCAGGACTTGTATTCCCTGGAGGAGAGGAGAGAGAAAGGAGACCTGATTGAGACCTTCAAGTATTTGAAATGAATAAATAGGATGGATAAGGATGGGTTCTTCAACCTAAGTGGGAACTGAAACACGAGTGGACACACTCTCAAGTTGGGGTGAGGTTTAAGAGAGAGGCTAGGAGGCACTTCTTCACAGACAGGGTGGTGGGTTGGAATGTGCTTCTGGAAGTGGTGGTTTCACTGGAGATAGTGGGCAGCTTCAATAGAGGCTAGGATAGAGTTAAGGGCAAAATAAGGGTCAAAGGAGGGGTGGTTGGAGGGGAAGGGCAGATTGGGAAGGGGAGGCAGGTCAGTAGCTTATGCTGAGGACCCTGCAGTACGAGCAGAATAGATAGACATAATGGCCTTATTCTACTGACTTCTTTATATGCTCGTATGTCGTATTTTCTTATGATGAGTTTTTTATCCTGTCTGTGACCTCATGTACAGTTTGGGGTTGAACAGGTCGAGTAGGCAGGAGGGGCTGTTATCTGATTGTACCATGTTTGTAAATGTGGCGGAGTTCAGTTTAGTCAAGGATTCTAGGGGATGCCAGTTTAGTTGTCACTGCAAGTCACAGTAGTAGTGGATTCGCTTGGCATCAAAGATCATCCCATCAGAATATATAGGACAGATCTGCTATATTGAATCTTGGCTGAGGCAGTGTCCCAGACAAGCATTCTGCAGTTCATCAAGGGCAGCAGACTGGATTGGGCTATTGTCTATCTGGTGACCCTGGCAATTTGACTTGTTAACCTGTAGTGTACACCTATTTTTCAGTGAACACTGTTCGTAATAGAGACAGTGCTCAAAGGTTACGCTAGGATCAGGGTAAGATCACAGCGCAAACCTGCAGGTTTCAGTCAATTAAACTAGAATGCGGTCCCTGACCAGTTGGAGGCAGTTCATGGATTTTACCATAAGCTTAGCCCTTGACCTGAAAAGCATTGCTTTGGTTTTCTTCTTATTGAGCACGAGCCTGTTTTCTTCTAAGCATTTTTCTAATGCAGTGAAATCTGCCCACCAGGATGATGTTTACATCTTCAAAATTGTATTACTGCATCACCGCATGCAAAATTCCTTTTGTTTGGCTGTATACCTGTGGGAGCTGGTTGATGAATAGGGAGAACAGCAGAGGCCCGAGGACTGACCCCTCTGGGGCACCCCCTGTGCTTCAACACAGAGAGTAGACAGGACTCCATTGAATTTAATCATCTGTTCTCAGTTATACAGATAGTGATCCTTCAGACGCACCAGAAATTCATTTTATTTTCACTTCATTTATTTATGACTAGTAGACAAGATGACCATGGTTGCGGGTTTTTAGAAGTGACCAGTAAAATACAGAAATGTTACAAATATTACATAATAAAATACATGAAAATTTCAGGCTAAACAGACAACCAATCTTCATTCCAGAACAGGTACAGTATGAGTGTTCCTGAAGTAGATCAAAAAGCTGGTTCTTAAATGGAGATTTTCTTTCTTTTTTTCAAACAACTGATTAACAGTTGAAGGTAAATTGTTATAAGATTATAAGCATGAAGCTGTTCCATCAGCAGGGTATGATCAACAAGGTTGAATGCCCTTCTCAGGTCTACAGATATACTGCACCAGTGGCATGTCCAGCTTCCATGCCATGGCACAGGTCACTTGTGAACCTGGCCAGTGCAGTTGTGCTGTGATTTTGTCTAAAGCCATAGTGACAAGCAGTAAGGAGTTAATTATCTGCAAGGCCTTTTCAGAAAGGATCAACTATATCCGGAATGCATCAAAACGTTATTTGTAGCACTTCAATAAATTTGGGCAATTTTATACTCTTTTTGGAGAGCAGCATCCATTATTTACAATGGTGGTGAGTGCTGGATTGTTTATTTTTGCATCGTCTGTTGTATCTTAAGCACCCCAACCTAGCACAGGTTCTCTATTTTTTAGTATATCTGCAAGGTAGCTGGAGATTGACTGCTTACAGTTTTCTCTTGTAAGTTGGCTAGGCAGCATAGGATCAATTTTTCACACACTTGTGTCAGACTGCGCAGTTTGCTGCACTTGTTCCCGCAACTGCATCAAAACTTGCAGAGTATACTCAAAAATGCGCAGTTGCATCAGTCTTTTCTGTAATAGTGTCAATTTTTGAGGTAGAGAATGATGTAATCTGTGACACAGCTTGACGATGGACATAAATCAAAAAATCTCTAAACTCTAAACCCCAGGTCAAGTGGATTAGTGATAGTCCCATGAGTAAATACGTTAGGAGTCCTCCAAAAAATAGCACTCTATGCAGATGACTTGTTACTGTATTTGGCCCACCTGGAAACTTCATTACTGGAAATCTGGAAGGGCTTAGGGACTCTGGGACACATGTAGGTTATGTCCTAAACAAAACAAAAATGGAAGTACTCAAATTTAACTGTAACCCCTCTGAACACAGTAAAGAATTGCTACCCCTGAAATGGCAGGCAGTGCAAATGAGATATTTGGGAGTCCAAATTTAAAACATCTCCACAAATTATTTTATGTCAGTTTTGTCCCTCTTATCAGAAAAGTACAAGTTTAACTAGATGGGCTCTGTTTAACTTCCTGCTGTGTTCCTGGATAGAGTTATTAACGATGAATGTCTTACTACATTAATCTGTACCTTTTCTAAAGTCTCACTATCCCTATCCCTATATCCCAAAAGCAATTTCTCCAGTGGCAAAAATCTTACTCGAAGTATTTATGGGCAGGCAGATGACCCCGGATCAAATATAAACTGTTACAAATGAGCAAGTTGGCTAGGGGAAGGGCAGTTCTGGATCTAGAAGATTATTATCTAGCTGTGCACATACAATCACTGCTTCTGTGGATGGCACCTGCATACAAAGCCACATGGAAGCTGATAGAACAGAGAGAGGAGGGTGGAAACCCTCTGGAGCCAGGGCGAAGTTGTGAATGAAAGTGTACAGTACACACTGCAAGCCTATTGGTCAACAGTGTCTACCAATGGACTTACAGGAGTACAGTAATAGCTGTTATTCATTGACAGCTCAGACGGCGGGCAGCTGTGGCAATGTGCAGAGGGATGTGCTGCTCGCCGACACCTTGGTCAAGTGGCCAGACTGGGATGGGGGAGCGGGGTGGGGTATGGGTGCCTCAGGGGGTGTCCACTGGACCACCAGGGTTACTGGGGTTTATTCCTTTACACTGCGATCGTATTCGGGAAGGGGTACCATTAGACTACCAGGGATGACTGGGGCAGTGTTGTAAAATATGGAAGGGGTTCGGGAAGGAAGGGGGGTACCATTAGACTATAAGGGAATAACGGGGATGATTTAATTTCATATATGCTCGGGGAGGGGAAGGGCCACTGGACTACCAGGATAAGGGAACACTTTTATTTTGTTACACGATTGAGGATGGGAGGGGGGCCACTGGACTACCAGGGAGTGGTGTGCTTTCTTACAAGGGCAATTGCGGAGTGCATCCCTGCCTAAGGCATGCAAATGGAGCCATAATGACATGCAAATGGCTCCGTTTGTGCTTTGTATGGCTAATGGCCCCATTTAAATGTTTCGGTCTGAATATCTGGAATTTGCGCCACACATCCCCATTCCAGGTATTCAGACCAGCAGGGGGATGCGTTAGAGTATCGTCGGTGTTCCCCATTTGCACTGCAGGCATTTGTTGCTGTATTCAGATGAGATGCGTGGTAGCGCATCTCGTTTGAATGTAGCATATTTGCGCTTTGGCGCAACTCAGTTGCGCGGAGCAACCACAATCACCCTTTCTGGGTGCAGTTTGAATATCCCTAGTATAGTGTGGAACCCTGGTATGCATGGAATTCCATGCCTAGAATATGCTTGTTGTGCTGTAGAAGTGATATCATTATGTTGTTGTACTGCAGTAGTGATGTCAGTAACTGCCTGCATCCACACCCAGCCTAATGCTGCACTGGAGCTAGTCTACTGATGGCCCTGACTGCATTTTGATACCCCTCCACCCAAGTCCACTGATCCCCTTCCCTTGACTGCCCACCCTCCCCTATATCTGGGGGTTTGGACCATTTCCCTGGGTTTATCTCATCTGTGTTTTGAAGTCAGTCATGGACTCTGTTCCAGTCACTTCTTCTGGCAACATATTCCACTTCACCCTTTCTGTAAAGAAGAATTTATTGTACCTCCCTCCTTAATCCCCACCCCACCACCCCTCCAGTTTGCCCTTGCTTCTTGTAAACATGGCACTGCTGTCCACTTTAGTAATACCCACTAGTTACTTAAGCAAAGGCACGAGGCCAAAGGTCGAGTGTATCTAACACTCAAGAAGTGATCTTATCCCAGCACGACAGACACCCTAAAGTGCATTGCTGCTGTTGTTGTTTATTTGTTTAACGGGTTAGCACAACTGGAAATAAAATCCTTTTACAGGTGCGACCCACAAATACATACACATACAAATTTCGTATAATATAATAAGAAAATACAATTTCAGAAAAGTACAAAATTTTTCTATGTCAAAATAAAAGAATAAAACAGAATTCTTAAAATTTTCCAATAATAGTGTAGATAATTAAACAAAATCATAAGTGAATTCAATTACAATTAATTGCAATTACTCTGCAGCAAATTCACAAGTAGGATCAATCAAAACACACACACAAGCTGTAGTAGATGACAAATATTGAAACAATGCATTTGCCAATAGCCCATAGGTAGACAAATTCCTAATAGTTAAGGGTAAACTATTCCATATTTTAGGACCACTTAAAGAGAAAGCCCTCTGCCCTCATTTAGTTCTTCTAAAAGGAAACTTCAACAAAGCCTGATCCCCTCCATATCTCGAATATGTACTCTGATCAAAAGGCTGTAAATAGACCCAAAAGACTGACAGGGATGCCAGTTTGATGAATTCTATATACAAATTTTGCCATAGCAAAAACAAAATATAGATTTGGTGATAACCAACCCATTTTTTCAAATATTACACAATGATGAGTACGGCTTGGGTAAGACAAAGCAAATTTAATTAACTTTTGTAACAGGGATGACTTTTTACATAAAAAACTTCCAGATTTAGTATCTGTAACCAAGGAAGCATATGTTAAGACTGGAAGCAGACACTGGTTAACTATAGCCAATCTAGTTTCATCCAACAGATAAGACCTCAAACTATACAACATTCACAGTTTACCATGAATTTTAGATGTTATATAATTCAGATGAGCTTCAAAATTCAATGAAGGATCTAAAATAAGACCCAAATATCTAAATGTATCTACATTTTCAAGAATAGTATCATCTGGTGTTTTAATCTGAAGGCTAGAACCAAACGATTTCAATTTAAAAGAGGTTCCAAGTACCATCGTTTTTGTTTTAGTGGCATTTAACACCAACCTCCTTCCAATCAACCAATGTTGAAAGTTACCCACTGTCAAAGTTGCATTCAGTTCATTAAAATATTTACCAAAAGCGCACACTACAGCATCGTCTGCATATAGAGTCAAAGAAGCATTATCCACAGCATCATAAATCTCATCAAAATATAACGAAAATAGAATAGGGCCCAGTATGGAGCCCTGAGGGACTCTATACTTAACAGAAACCCTTTCAGAAAATGCCCCTTGATATCTAATCATCTGGAATCTATCATGCAAGTAATCAATGAACCACATTAAAGCAGAAGACCCTATGCCCAGCGTCTTTAACCTATCATTCAGGAGATTATGGTTAACCAAATCGAATGCCTTGGTCAAATCCACGAACGCAGCCTCAGTTAGATACCCACTCTCTATTCCTTCAAGGACTGCGTTCATGAACTCAACCAAGGCAGTCTCTGTCCCCATGTCCCCTCCTGAAGCCATGCTGACATCTTGAAAGTAAATCATATTTGTCAATGTATGTTACCAGTTGGTTATAAACAATCCTCTCTTGTACCTTGGCAACAGCCGGCAAGATTGAAATCGGTCTATAGTTGTCAGAGTCACTAAGTGATCCAGATTTGTGAACTGGGACCACTAGAGAGTTCTTCCACAAATCAGGAACCTCAGCGGTCATAAAGGAAAGATTAATCAGTATGGCAATAGGTTGGGCCACGACACTCGCGCATCATGTAATAAGTTAGGAGGCAAACCATCATAGCCAGCAGAGCTATCAGGCTTGAGTTGCATCAAAAATTTATCAACCTCTTTAGGGGTAGTAACCTTTAAGTAAAATTAGGTTTACTGTTATTGACAGGAACATGGTCTAAACGAGAATCAGAAGTAGACATGAAATATTTATCCAAATCACTAAACCTTCTATTAAATTCATTTGCAATTATTTGAGGGGAAGAAACCAGATCAGAATCCAATATGAAAGATGTTTCAGATTTAACTGTGGGATTAATTAAGTTCTTAATCATTGACCAACATTTTTTACTATCTAATAACTCATCAGTTTGTTTTTGTTTCAAAAATCTCATTTTTGCCGATTTGAGCTGGGCCTTGCACTTATTTCTTAAACATAGATATTCCTGCAAAGCAGTTATAGTACCCAGATTCTTATAATGTTTCCATGCTTTGTCCCTACTAAGCATTAACTTAAATAAAGAGGCATTGAGCCACCCAGCTTTCTTCCCTGATTGCCATCTTCTGACAAATGGTGCTAGTATATCCAACACAGCAGTAAATTCGTGAATGAAAAAATCCAAAGCATTATTGTCAGGAATTGAGTGCAAAAATGATCTACTTTCTCTTAATTTCTTACAAAAAAAATTCTTGCTGTAAGCATGGAAATGTCTAGTGGTCACAATTACAGGTTCAGGTTTCTTGTTGCCCTTATGAAGCCACAAACAAAAAATTGGATTATGATCACTAATGGAATCTGCTATAATGCCACATTTCAAGATATGATTTGGCTTATTAGACAAAATCCAATCAATGACAGTGTGTCTGTTGCCCGGCCCAGTGGCGCTGAGGGTTGAGGCGCTGGACGCCACACCTCGCTCTATGCCAGTGACCCAGGTTCAGGAATGAGCCCAGGTCGTTGGTTGGCAGGGGAGGACTGGGTTTGAGTGTCCAGTGACTGCTCTCCCAGTCCTGGGGGAAAGGGTGGGTTCCACACTACACTCTGGCAGTCCCTGGGGACGCCCAGTGGTACTGCGGACAGGTGAGTGTCCAGAGGGGGGGAGCACGGTGGACATCTGCATGTTGGAGCATGGACGTCATTGCACATCCATGCTCCCACTGGGAGAAAAACTGAAAAAGGCTGGGCATGTCTGAGCAGCTTGATGGCTGTGCCCTGCCATGTGGGGAGGACTGTCATGGAATCACGCTGGGGGGGTTTGGCGCTGGTCCAACTGGCAGGAACAGGGGAGACCTCCAGTGGGTCAACCACGGCTGTGCTGGACCACCCCATCATGCGAGTGAGTCTGCTGCTCTCCCCGCAGGCAGGGCCAGTGGCTGGATGCCCCCGCCGGTAGGCGCCGCAGCAGGCGCATAAAGGAAGTTGCGATTAAAAAAAAAAAAAAAAAGTGTGTCTACTGCTTTTTGTATTTAATCTAGTAGGTAAGGTGGTTAATTGTTGCAATCCAAGAGGAACCAACAATGCACCCAACTTTAACACATCCGAACCCGCCCAATTAGAATTAAAATCTCCCACAACCACAATTTCACCAACTGCTTTATAATCCAGTTTTTCTGTAAATTCTATTAATCCTTCATTTCTAGTGTCTGAAGGAATGTAAACACAACAACTAGTCAGTGATTTAACATGACCCAAAGATACCCGTAATGCTAGATATTCACCGTGAAGCATGTGTTCTTGAATAAACACTTTTCAGAAACTGATAAATAATTATTCACGTAAAACATAACCCCCCACCTCTCCCCGTAATTCTATCCCTTCTGAAGCATTTATAACTAGGGAGATGTATAGCATCATTGGAAACATTCGTTGTAAGCCATGTTTCACTTACAGCTAAGATGTCAGGTACATACAACCCAACCCAGGCCTCCACCTCATGTAACTTAGGAAACAGCCTCTGAGCATTAAAATGCATAATTCTCAGTCCAGACGTGTTGCATGTAAAATACAATTGCTCTCCTCTCAAGATAAAAAAAAGACTAAAAAACATGTTTAAAATAAGTTTTTTTCCTTCATTTTTGCTGAGTAGGAACATTTGTAGGAAAAAAAGTCTGCAGTTAAGAAGGGGGATACAACCTTTTATAGGTACATCAGGGAGCGAAGGAAGACCAAAGGAGGGATAGTGAGGCTTAATAAAGGGGAGGGAGGGTGGGCAGAGGGTGACTGTGAAAAGGCAGTGATACTAAACAAATATTTTTGCTCAGTATTTACAAAGGAAGAGGGGGAGGTACCTAAAACAAACAGTAGAAACACTCTGGATATGGAAGTTGATACCAGCCCATTTACAGAAGAAAGGGTTCTGAAATTACTCTTAAAACTGAAGGTGGACAAAGCAATGGGGCCTGATGGGATTCATCCCAGAATTCTAAAAGAACTAAGGGTAGAACTAGTGACACCACTGACTACCCTCTTTAACAAATCATGGGAGGATGGGGTGGAACCCGAGGATTGGAGGAGGGCAGATGTGATTCCCTTTCACAAAAGCGGGAGCAAGGCAGAAGCAGGAAACTGCAGACTTGTTAGTTTAACCTCAGTGGTAGGGAAAATGATGGAATCACTTCTGAAGGAAAGAATTGTCAAGTATCTAGAGGCCAGAGGGGCACAGGACCCAAGGCAGCATGGATTCACAGTGGGAAGGTCATCCCAGACAAATCTGATAGATTTCTTTGACTGGGTGACCAAAGTAGTAGATCTGGGAGGGGCTGTGGACATGGCCTACCTAGACTTTAGCAAGGCATTTGACACAGTCACACACAAAAGATTAATATACAAGTTAGCCAGCCTGGGAGTGGGTCCCAAGTTGACAGCCTGGATAAAGAATTGGCTGGAGAATAGGACACAGAGAGTAATAGTAAATGGAGTCCACTCTGAAGAAAGGGGGGTTACTAGTGGGGTACTGCAGGGTTCAGTATTAGGACCGGTCCTCTTCAATGTCTTTATAAGCAACATTGCAGAGGGACTGGTAGGAAAAGTATGTCTCTTTGCAGATGACACAAAGATCTGCAACAGAGTTGATGCACAAGGTGGGGTGGAAAGGATGAGAAGGGACTTGGCAAGGTTAGAGGAATGGTCAGATGTATGGCAGCTTAGATTCAATGCTAAGAAATGCAAGGTAATGCACCTGGGAAACAAAAACCCAGGGGAAGAGTACACAAAGGGGGGTGAGATACTAACAACAACAAAAATGGAAAGGGACCTGGGGGTAGTCATATCAGATGATCTAAAGGTGGGCAAGCAATGTGAGAGGGCAGCAAGGAGGGCTTGGGGATACTGGGATGCATAGGAGAGGCATCACCAGTAGAAAACAGAACGTTGTTATCCTCTGTACAGACAGCTGGTGAGACCCCTGCCTGCAAGTACTGCGTGCAGTTCTGGAGACCCAGTCTCCGCAAAGACATAGACAGAATGGAAGCTGTCCAGAGGAGGGCAACTAAAATGGTGCAGGGTCTGCACCGGAAGACATATGAAGAGAGACTTAAGGAGCTTAACATGTATAGCCTCGAGGAAAGGAGGGAGCGGGGGGACATGATAGAAACGTTCAAGTACCTCAAGGGAATCAACAAAGTAGCATCTTTCTAAAGAAGAGGTGTGCAAGAACAAGGGGGCACAATTTGAAGATAGAGGGAGGGCGGCTCAGAGGTAATTTAAGGAAGTATTTTTTCACAGAGAGGGTTATGGATGCATGGAACAGCCTTCTGAAGGAGGTTGTGGAGTCAAAAACAGCGGTGGAATTCAAGCATGCATGGGACAGTCATAAGGCAATTCTAGGGGGTTGGGGGTAGGAAGAAGTAGGCTGCTGGTTAACTAGGATCTGCAGCTAATCCATTAGGTAGGGAAATGGGCAGACTGGGTGGGCCAAGCGGTCCTTATCTGTCATCAAATTCTATGTTTCTATGTTTCAGTTACTGTTTTGCCCACTGTATGGTGCTGCCAGATGCTATCTTTTGTTTCTCTCTCTCCACAGGTTTTTTTTATGCACAGGTTTTTTTTCTCTCCATGGACAGGTCTGTGTCTGTGCTTGTCTCTGCCACTAATTTTATACATGGGGGCTGTTGTCTGCCCTATATATATATATATATATATATATATATATATAATATAATATATATATTGTTTTAATTTGTGTTATTCAACCATTTCTTATGTTATCTGACTAGAGTGGCTGTCGAGCTGATGGAAGGACCGTGACAGCTGAGCTGAGTCCCAAGAGTAGCTACCACTGCTCTGTTCTTCGGGAGAGTACGGCTTTCATTGAGGAGAGTGGAATGGAGGTGTGACCTTAGTAGACAAATAAATTCAATTTTCATGCGTTGCTTTTGCCCAAATTCGAGCGGTGTCAGTGAACCGTGCGACTGGCAGTTACAGTCTCCACGGTTCACTGATGCCGCTGGTTCGGGGAAGAAACCGGGCATGAAAATTAAATTTATTCTGTAAGGTTTGTGTGCTGGGGGAGAGCAGGCTGTCACTTTTTGGGAGGGAGGTTTTAACTTATTTTATGAAGGTGTCTTGCCAGCATGAATCAATGAAGCGGGTGCTGAGCGGGGATCATTGAAGCCGACTCCGTGGACTGATTCTGTTAACCGTTGAAGCGGTCATCTGTGTGCTGGGACTAGATCCCATGATGCTGTACTGAGATAACATCACAGGTCCAGTCCCAGACTGACCAATCGGAGTCCAGGATTCTTTTCTTGCCATTGTATAAAGTTTTCTGTCATGTCCCCCTCTCTCTTCTGGCTTCTAGAGTATACATATCAAGGCTCTACAGTCTGTCCTCGTACATCTCCCCTTGCTGCCAGTGAATCATCTTTGTGGTCCTCCTCTGAACTGCTTCCAGGAGGTCTCTGCCCCTCTTCAGGGAGCGAGTTTCAGAATGCATAGTATGCCAAGTGAGGTCTCACCAAAGATATGTACAGGGGCAGAATTATCTCCTTTTTTCTGCTAGCAAACCCTATGCACCCCAACATCCTAGTTCCTTTGCTGCAGCCTTCTCATATAGGACATGGTACTCTCTGTCATTAAAATTATCCCCTGTTCCCTTTCTCCTAACCTCTGCTCCCCCCATCAAGTACCCTGTTCTGGCCTGGGATCTCTGTTGCCAGTGTACATAACTTGAAATTGTTTGGCATTAAATTGGAGTTGGCATATCTTGGGCCACTTTTATTGACTGACCAAGTCTGTTTTCCTTCCCCATGTTCCCTCCACTGTGTCCATCTTGCCACCAGTTTTGGTATAATCTGCAAAGAGACCAGTTTTACCCTGGATTCCCTCTCTTATATCGCAGATCAGTGCATTGGAAAGGAGCATCCCCAAGACCGATTCTTCTGGTAATCCTTCTAGTGACCTGTTTAACCTCAGAGTATTTGAGAACTGCCTTCAGAGTTCTTCCTCCCAGCCAGTTACTAATCTACCCAGTTCATTGGTCATCCAGCCGCAGATCCCTTTTGCAGGTCTGCTATGGGGCACAGAGTCAAAGACTTTGCCAAAGTCCATATGTAGTATGTCTACTGCTTGTTTTTTATCGACTGCCTGCGTGGTTCAATCAAAGAAGTCTATCAAGTTTGCCAGGTGCCTCCCCATATATTTTACCAAGCTGCATTGTAAATGCAGGGGTTGAGCTTGCCAAACCCTTTATATTGATATCAAGTTTGCCTGACATGATCTGCCTGACATGAACCCATGCTGTCTCTTGTCCTGGAGACCCTTGGCCGCTAGACATTCCACTGTTTGCTCTTTTATAATGGTTTCTAGCAGTTTCCCCAGGATAGAGATCAGGCTGACTGGTCTGTATTTCCTGAAGTGCTTTCTACTTCCTCTCTTGTGGTATTGACCTCCCTCCAATCCGCTGGAACCCCTCTGTTTCTGTAGAACAGTTAAGAGGTCAGGTAGTCATTCCAAATAGAAACAAGCAGCCTCCCCCCCAGCAGACTGTCTTGGTCTGGTGACTTGTCCACCTTCAGGATCTCAAGCCCCTTGAATACCCTCTCCATTGCTATCTCTTCCATCTCTGATCTATGTCCTCCCTCTCCTGGCTAGAATAATACGTTGTGGGGGCAGTCTGTTCTCCTTCATGAAGACTGAGCAGAAGTATTTGTTTAGAATATTGTCCTTCTTATTATCTTCTTCCTCCGTTTCCCCTCCTTTCTTCAAGCTGATGACTCCCCCTTTGTCCTCTGGAGAACCAAAGTGGTCTTTTGTGTTTCTTTTTCTTTCCCACCTGTCTCAAACAGGAGCTAGTTGCTTCTGCAATTCCCCACTTTATAATTTCCCTCTTGGTCTCAATACCCTCTATTTCTCTCGCCCACCGGCAACTTTCTTCTGAATTAACCATCCCACCTTTCTGAAATCTGCCTTTCTAAGATTCAAGACCATTGTCCTTCAATTTCAGTGTAGGTTTCTAGCATGATGCTAAACCACACTGAGTTGTCGCTGGTCCCAAGGCATTCTTCTGCTCTGACGTCTCTTGTGCTGTCCCCACTGGAGAGCACTAAGTACAGACTAGTCCTTCCTTGGTAGTCTTTCTAACTCACTGCATTAGTAGGCACTCTTATATTACCTTTACCAGTGTGTGGCTCCATGCACATTTGGCTGACTGGATTTTATAGTCTGAATCTAGTATGTTGAAGTCTTCCATTAGTACAGTCTTCTCATTTGCAACTACCCTCCTCATGTCCTTCCCAGCGCTTTATACATATCACCTCTAGTTGTAGCTCACTGTCTTAGTAAAATCACCTTTCCTTATAAACTGAATCTGCAGCAGCTGTATTTTTGGCCTGGTAAACACACCTTGCTTTACATACTAAATCTGCAGTACCTTCAGCTGTAGTCCCGATAAAGGCACTTTTCCTTAGATGCTGTATGTATAGTAGATGCAGCCGTAGTCCTTGTGAAGGTACCTTACTATATATGCTGCATGTACAGTATATAATACCTGCCACTGATTACTCTGGTAGATACAACTTTGTTCATATGTAAAGATAGAGAGAAAAGCATGGTTCTCATAGCCTGAAATATAGGATGGTGGCTGTTGAGATCAGGGTTGAGCGTGTATTATCCCTTGAGCCTGAGGTCACTGCTGATATGCATACCCAGCGTCACAGCTTTAGTTTTCAAAAATATATTTTTAACAAGTTAGAATGCTCGTTTTACAGTTGTACTGATTTCCCACTTCAGGGACCAGGATTCTTTCAGTGTGTACCTTTATCAGAACTTGCCTAAAACAGGAAGTACTTGTGCATGCAGAAGTTTACCAGCGCCTTTGTGCAGTGTTTATCAGAGGAATGCACATCTGGATCGGAAGCCAGGTGAAAGGACAGTCTGCTACGATTACTATTTTTTTCTCATGTTTTACAAAAAAAAAGGCAATAGTTGAAAATTGGGGGCCAAGTATAACACTGCTGACAAGTAGTTCAAGTTAGTTTATTTGATCGGTGATAGACCATGACAATAAAAAATACATACAATATTGCATAAATAAATATAGACATAACAAACCTACATATCATCACATCACTCTTACATGCTTAGAAAGATAAATTAATAGATAAGCATCAAGTTTTAAGTATCCTAAAATGCAAAGCACAAAAATTATCAGTCAGCTAAATTACTTAGATATCACTATAAATCCATATATAGCTACAAAGAGAAAAAGAAAAAGTGTCCCTAGAGATTTCATTCATTAGCTGCTGCAGTTCTATTATGATATTTAAGACGTATTATAGATAAATTTGCTAAAAAATTGGCAACTGCTCTAATTACAACAACATCATTAGTGGTGAAGATATCCAGCAGAACATTCTTATCCTCTGTTTTTACAGTTTGGCAGAGTGGCACTATCCATTTGTCTCTAGGACACTTATACCATTTGCAGGTAAAAATAACATTCTCTAGGTTTTCTAAAACAGAACAGGTACATGAACAGTACTTAGATTGTGCTGCGATTTCTTTCCTGTAAATGGCTTCTCTAATATTATTTGTAACATGACACTAAAGATAGACCTCAAATAGAGAGATGAGATTGGTCTAAATAGTTCAGGTGAGCAAAAAGCAGTGGTGATTAATCCACCAGTAGATCCCACTTCTGCGTTACCAGAACTGACCACAATGTGAAGCGCTAACTGGGTAACATCAAGTGTAACGTAGAGACCGCCCGCTAGTGCATGTGGGTGGGAAAGAGTGCGCTTGCTATTGTGAGCCGCTCAGGATAGATATAGCAATTGAATAGTGTTTTGAATGCCTGTAGATGGCGGTAGTGGACGAGCAGTGATAGACCCATTGCTGAGATCCACCGGAGCGAGCGAGGTCCTCTGCCAACATAAGTCTCCCATGATGCAGCATTGCAATGCAGCATCGGGATAGCACAGCAATGGAGAAAGTAGAAAACGTCTCATGTCGATTCAGCAAACGGGACTGTTGGCGGGTGTTTCAGACTGGGACACTGGCCGCAGGACATGTTCTCAAAGCACTGCACACTATATAAATAGTAGTGTGCCGTGGAATGGGAACGTGCACGTCTCTGCAGCATGCCTGTCTGTGAGAATCAACGAAGTGCAGCAGAGTGTTACCAAAATAGTTGTAGATGTCGGCATGTGCAGTGTCCTGTAAAGGGCTACAATGTTACCGCAATCTCTGTCTTGCACTTGCCGTGTTACAAGTGCATTAATCACCTCCAGCGTCAGGCTGTACCAGTGGATTAGTGCCCGGTGGGTTGTTGGAAGTACTCGGCCTGCAGCCTCGTGCATCAACACCCCACTGGGGCATTAATCCACTGGTAGAGCCCCTCCTCTGTCGGGGATTAATGCTTACTTGGATAAACCTCCAGTCTGTACCTAATGTAAAGCCTTCTTTGATTAGGCTGAGTCAATACATCCAGATAGTGTCTATAATAATGTGCATCATCATTAGCCCTAAGCCATGATGACATATTTTTAATTCTCCAATCTTAACCACATCAAGAGATCTATAATAATCTTTGATCTTGTTAGTAACATATGTCTGATATTTTAAACTAATAGTGACTCCCATATCCCTGTAACTATTCAGATGAGTTAATCCTGTCCTTTGAAAAATTTGGAATAGCAGAATTAGCCATTCAGATCTCAGATGACCCAAAGTAATCCAGGAATATTTTTCTTTCAGACAGAGAGATATGTATCTATTCGGTTTATACTAAAGAAGTTTAATACAGTAATTTACTATTCTAGCATCAGAATAAGCTCTAAAACATATGATCCCCGTTTCTGCTCTAAGCAGAGAAGCAGGGACAGACTTATTTAACCCCAGACTTACTCTCAATAATTTGTTCGTTGGAACCTCCAATTTCTTTAATTTGGAATGCCAAGTATGAAGGCTGCAGGCACCATAACAAGGAACCATCTCAGAAACTGTCAAAAGCTGACAGTGTCTCTTTAACTTCTCAGCCCTAGCACTACAGTCTACCCAGTTGTAAAATGCAGGACCTCCCTGAAAACAAAATATTGCATCTCAGCTGGGCTATCCATAAAATAAATTGTAAATAAATACATCAATAAACAAACACACACACAAACTAAAAAATACTGATGTAATCCCTTTTCTGTTTGTGGGTTGAACAGGAGAGGTTAGAGTGAGCATCTCCTGATAGGTGAAGTGGCTACTGCATTATGTATGTTTGGTGCTCTGAGACAGTTGGAAGGTGTCTTGAGTTGTCTGAAATGGTGCAAATTAAGACCACTGAACTATGATAGGAACATAATGTCCATATAATGGTTTTGACCTCTTTTCTGTTGATCCTCATACCAAACTGCTTTCTAGAAGTTTAAGTCTGGAAGATAAAGTACTCTCTAGCTAGAGATTTTTTAAAGCTTTCCTCAAGGTTTTTGAAAGAGGGCAGGTCAATGTCATTTACTGTAGTCCAACACCCATCACATCTGTGATAAAAATAAAAGTCTTTGATAGTAGATTTTCCTGTAATGATTGCATTAGTTATACCGGAAATTGAACTTTTTCATCCTTGGACAGTCCTAGACTGTAATGCATTCTCTTTATTGCTGCATGCCTTTGTCTTCTCTTGAACAGATTACTATAATCTGCTAGCTGGCTCACCTTCAACCAGTCTAGAATGGTGCTGCAGGAGCTTTGTATTGTGCTAAGAATTATAACCTTATTACTGAAGTTCTGTACGGTTTATAGTAGATACCAATTTGGCAGTGCTCAGCTATTAAATAACTCCTTGTTATAATAAAATGCTTAAAAACACTATATTTACACCAATTATATTTTAACTTCAGTGTTTTCTAGTTATTTATTTTACTTTCTCCTTCTGTTGGTCTACTAACTATTGTAGGTAATGCAGCAATTATTTCACAAAGTCTTTCAAACTGTATCTGACTCTTTGCTGTTAACCACACAATTGTTTGTGACATCACAGTCTGTTTTCTTGATGAGCACTATGATGTCATAAACAAGGGCATTGTGAGGTTAACGGGACAGGTAAAAGTTTTCAAATGTTTTTTACACAGACTTTTTAGATGGACTACCAAGGTGTGCTGGAAATCTTGGAAGGGAACACTGAAAATGAAAAAAAAAAATGCATTCTCTAGTAACTCATAACATCTGAAACATCTTATTTATGAAAACACATGCTGAAGTGCAGAGTTGTGTTTTAAGGCATTTTAGCCTTTGTCTAGTCTTTGGTAGAATTTTCCATTATCTAAACGGATTGGATGCCACTGTGTACCTTAAGATGCAGCTACTGGTAAGTATTCAGTTGTACCCAAGTTAAGGTTTTCTCATTGGAAATCTGTTGTGAGGCCTTGAACTGCCCTCAGTATCCCACCCCAACACACACACACACACACACACACACACACACACTGCTTCTCAATCATTTTTTTGTGGTATGGCTAGGTAGCTCTGTGCACAGAACGAAAATGCTGTGAAGGACAGATGTGTAGGGGTGATAAAACATTGAACTGGTCTGTGCCAGGAGTCCTGCCCATGAAGTGACTTATCTTGAGAGAAAAGCCATTACTCAGCAGTGTTAAGGTGTGAAATCAAAACCCACTGAATTTGGGGGCAGAGGGAGATGGCATGCTTCTGCAGTGGGTCGTAATGCTTCTTATGCAGCTTGTGGGCTGAACCATTTATCTTTTGTTCTTTTTTCCTCTGAAAAATCACAGAACAGTTGCTTGCAATTATCAATAAAAGTTTAGAATTGCTTATGTCTAAATGGAACCCTTTGAGATATATGGTTACCTGTCAGACCTCCTTCTTAACCCTGCCATCCCTGCTCACTTCCTTCATTCCTCCACCCGGGGCCTCCTGGCAGTTCTGAGGACCGGGCTGAAAACCTTGGGTGTTTGTTCATTCAGGGTGGCTGGCCCAGTACTCTGGAACTTGCTGCCAAGATCCTTGAGGGAGGCCCCTACGGTGGAGGTGTTCAGGAGGGGACTAAAGACCCACCTGTTTAGCCTAACTTTTCCAGTGAATGATTTTTTAAGTTATATGAAATATTTTAAATATGTTATTTGTAACAGACTGCTTTTAAAATTTGATCGTTTATAATATTGTTGCTGTAGCACTGTATGGCACACACAGCCCCTGAGACTGGGCACCCAACAAATAAATTATTACTTACTTTGCATGATTTGCAATAGATAACCATTAACCTGATTTTTGTATGTGTTTCTGTTCAACTATATATACTGCAGATATATATCATTATTCTGAAATAATAACTAGTTCTTATAAATGCATAGCTTTTTTTTGTAAAGTCTCATAGCAGTAATAAATGGTTATTTGTTTATTTAGTTTTTGTTAACCAGGTAGGTGCCATAGACACAAAGCGACTATTTTCAGGCACGACCTAGAAGGTTACAAACAATGAAACATTTTATCATACAGATCAGGGAATACAATTGACAAGTAGCATCAGGGAAGCACATGTTTACAGGTAACAAGAGAAAAACATGCACACAAAAAATCACGAGCAAGTAATAAAGATGAGAAAAACATACAGTCAAACATGAGCACAGTCATTTCAGATACATATAGGCATAATATGCAAATCCATATGACAGTAATAGAGTTTCCACATTTACAGTCTAACGATAAGTGCCATAGTGGATAATAGCTTTAGCTTAAGAGGGAGCAAAATAGCAAGAGGGGTTTGCAGGTGACCTAAGGGGGGGGGGGGTTAAAATAAGTACATTGGTTGCGATTAATGAGATAAGTATAATGCAATCTTTTGAAGGCAGCATGAGTGGGTGCAGAGCGAACTTCAGGTGGTAGGGAGTTCCAGTAACTTGGTGCCAAGCTTGAGAAAGCAAGGGTTCCTTTCTGTGTTCTACACCTCGGAGTGCAAAGACGTGAAAGCTCATTTGAACGAAGGCCATAGAAGGAGGACTGCGGCACCATCGTGGAGGCCAGGGAGGAGGGTAGGTTGGATCTAATAATATTGTCGAACAGAGACCCAAAGGCAGTATGTCTATGGGCTGATGGGGAGGGCCGGTTTAGGTCAGCGTATAGCAAACAGTGATGCTTTAGTCATGGGGAGGCCAAGACATAACGGCAAATGTTATTGTATGTGGTGTCCCAGTTTCCTAGGGTGCTTTTCAAGGCATTTATATAAGTAACGGCATCATACGCCAGAGATGGAAGGAGGATGCCCCTAGCTATGGCCAGCCTGGCTGAGGGAGTAAACATTCGACTGGTTCTGTAGGTGACGCCAAGTTTAATGTTTACTGCCTTGCACTTGACCATAATGTGCTCATCAAAGCTGAGAGCCTCATCAAGCAGGACACCTAGATACCTAAAAAAGGTTACCGTCATGAGGGATGAGCCATCAGCACAGGAAACATTATATAAGCTGCGGTTTAAGTTGAGTTTGGCTATGGACCAAAAGAGCATACCCTGTGTTTTGTTGACATTTAGGACAAGCCTGTGTATATGGATCCAGTCTTGGATGGAGATAAACGCAGAGGTAAGACAACTGTTTATAGCTTGTATATCCACTGATGAGGTATATAGCACAAGATCATCAGCATATAGAATTGCTTGGCATGATGGTGAGTTGTAGGATATACTGTTTTTGAAGACTGAGAAGAGGCCCGAAAATGGATCCCTGCGGAACACCAACATTTATAGAAGATGGGTCAGATATGGCAGAGTTTAATTTTACCTGTTGGCTTCTGTTAGTTAGGTAGCTGTGGAGCCATTTGACTGATTGTGAAGAGAAACTGAGAGATGAAAGACAGGCAAGCAGGAGAGGGTGATCCACCAGATCAGATGCCTTGGAGAGTTCTATGAACACTGCTCCAGTCATAAGTCCTTGATCCATTGCAGTCAGGATCTCATTTGTGAGTTTTAGCAGTGCACTGGAAGTGCCATGACCTTTTCGGAAGCCATGCTGAGTTGGTGATAACAGATCGTGTTTAGAGAGCTACTCCGTGAACTGAGTGGCCACTATTTTCTCTAGGATTTTATTGAGCACTGATAGAATGGCTATAGGCCTGTAATTTTCAATGTCCTTTTTGTCCCCCTTCTTGAAAATAAGGGTGACTTTGGCAATTTTCCAGATGTATGGGACATGTCCATGACAGAGAGACATGGTAAAGATTTTGGCTAGGGGAGCAGCAATGAGAGGAGCAGCTAGCTTCAGCAGTTTGGGCTCAAGGCAGTCAGAGTCAGGGCTTGACAAATCCTATAGCCTGATGTCCCGGACTACCATTTTTTATGTGGGGACAAGCAGATGCCAGAGTTCTGCTTGTCCCACGGACTACCATGCTGCAGTTTAAAATTTGCAGGTTTTTACCTGCTTTTCCTTCTCTGGCCACTAGATGGAGTCTCTTTGTGTGCAGTGTTGAATGCGCGCACCTGCTGCACTACAGCCACGCGCCACCATGCCTTATGTCCCGAATTAACTGTGCAGTGAGTCAGGCACAGAAATCGGCACCAGCAGACACTCAGGGAGGCGCTAGGGCGGCGCCAAGAAGAAACGCGCTCATAACTGGTCAAAATAGCCAGACTGACAGGCTAGGCAGCCTATTGCTGATGGTACAGTCCTGTCAGTCCTGGCTATTGGTGATCGCGTTTGGGGGTGGACTGGAGCTCTCAGAGTGGCAGTAGCACTAGCTCCATGCACGTTGGCAAACGCGCCATTTCGCTGCTCGGAGAGAGGCAGAGAGCACATCATTTCTGTTTGGAGCACAGTCAAACTGTGTATTTGGGGCCGATGCCGCGAGTCACTAGCAAATCAGTAATAGTAGAGAGAAGTTAGAATACAATACAAATATGTATTGGAGTTTTGGAGCGCCAAGCAAGCAGGAGAGTAGGAGGATCTGTAGTTTGGGGGGAGGGGGATGAGAGAGAGAGAGAGAGATCTTTGTAAAAAAAAAAAACAAAAGGAGCACGAAGGTGTTTGCTTAGAGTGGAAAGTCTGATAAAACAATCTGATGATTATATATAAAAAAAGGTTTGTTTAGAGAAAAAAAGAAGGGAGAACTAAGCAAAAACACTGCACACTGAATTCAGGGAGCTGTGTGTGTTGTTTGGACTCGTGTGGACTCATGTGAAGTGAAGAAAAATAAAAGGATACACAGCTCTTAAATTAAAAAAAAGCAAAAAAACATGAGACTCTAAGTGGGGGAAGTGATTGTGTGTTGAATTTAAGTTGTGGAATTACTAAACATTTCAATAATCGTGTGATAAGGGTTGGGGGTGTGGGGGTGTATGTGTGTGTGTGTGTGTGTGTTTGTGAGACAAGCCTGCCTTCCGTGAGAGAGCAGAGATCAGGGACTTGGACCTGACTGATAATGTGTGCCTCCTGCAAGACCACTAGATAGAGTGTGTGTGATGTAAAGTACACAACAACTGAACTAAGAAAACTATAAACCTCCTTAGCCCTCCTTACCTAACCTTATATACACCACACCTATTCCTAGTTAGCTCAGACCGGTCCCACTGTCCCTGAACAACTGAAATTATAGGAATAAAAGGTAAACTAAAGGGAAAAAACTAAAAGCATTTTTCTGAGCTACAGAAAAACCTGAATTAACCTAGCTGCTAGTGCAGTCTGCTACATACATTGGTGGAGGAGGTGTGTGTGGCAGGGGCCGTCAGTGTGAGACCACCGAACCTGCCCTGAGAGCCTAAGGGTAGAGTAGAGGAAATTGTGGAAGGGAAAGAACTGAATACTTAATAAAGTAAACAGTCGCAGTATAAAAAGAGATTGATACCCCCAAAAAAAAAGATAGCTACCTTAAATAAACTTATCTTTTATCTAGTACTTTGTTTGTCCTACCAAGTACTTGGTGGAGGTGTGTGTGGCAGTGGGCTGTGAGTGAGACGTAACCTGCCCTGAGAGGAGAGGGTACAGGAACTTGGGAACAACTGCGGACTTCTTTCTTAGAAATATACTATAGGAATGGGAAAGGGAAAAACATTTTTTGTGTGACAGTGACACTACACAGAAGAAAATAATAAACCCTAGGTAGTACTTTTGGTGGAGGTGTATGTGTGTGCAGCTGTGAGGCCAAACCTGACCTGAGAAGGGAAAAGGCATTTTTGGGGACACCGAAAAAATAAAATAAACCTACCAGTACTAGCTACACTGGTGGAAGTGTGTGTTTGTGTGTGGCTGTGAGACTGAACCTGCCCTGAGAAGGGAAAAAGCAATTTCCTGCTAGTACTCCGTCCGGCTCTGGACCCAGCCCCCTCCCACCTAAGTACTCTGTCCTGCCCCCTCAGCTTAAGGTAAAAAAATTACAGTAACACAACACACACAAAGATAACACAAAATAGAATTTTATTGTGTACAATAATACAACAACAATCTTTATTAGTTTATTTCACAATTGCAGCATAGAAGACAGTTAAAATAATGCAACAAAATAAGCCAAAGCAAGCTACTCTATTTTCCCTTTGGACAGGGAAAAAATATTCTTCATCGGAAACAAAAAGTAAAGAGCCTGACCCTGAGCCTTCTTCACAGTCTGAAAGCCAGCCCCAACCAGCCCCCCCGGCCCTACTAGTAGTCAGGAAAAACGCGACTAAGGTTCTCGGTCTGGGTCTGTGTTTGTAGACATAACAGGGATCAGTCTAACTTGACCGTACTAGTTTCTGAACGAGTGGAGCGTAACAGTAGCAGCAGTTCAGTGCCATCACATTCTGGTTCAGTACAGGTAAAGCGACCTTTCATTTTAGATGATGAGGAAATAAACACTGAGAAAAGAAGCAAAGATAAAAAATATGATGTTGAAAAAAGGGCTCGAACATTTCAGCATCACTGGCTAAATCAGTTTACCTGGTTAAGGCATGATGACCAAAAATACGTCATGTACTGCTCTGCCTGTGAGAAATATCCCAGTCTTGCGACTCCTGCTTATTCAAAAAAACCTAACGTGCTTGCCACTGGTTCAAATAATTTCAGAATTGAGTCTGTGAGAGCCCATGAGAAATCAATTCCACATATAATTTGTGCAAACCAGCATAGTCACGAAACTGGTCAACATGCAGTCAATTTTAACATATCTGAAACTGCAATATATCATGCATTTTCTCAGATGGAGAAAGTCACCAAACATAAAATGAGGCATTTATTTAACACCGCATATTCCTTGGCTAAAAATTTATGTCCTTTCTCAGATATGGAGTGGCTTTGCGCATTGCAAGAAAAAAATGGGGTTAAACTCGGCAGCAATTACGCAAATGGTAAATGGGCCAGAGATTTCTGTAACGCAATATCAGCTGTCATGTCTACAACACAGATCCAGACTATCAGAAATATAAAATTCGTTACCATTCTTGCAGATGGCAGTACAGATGCAAGCATTGTAGAGTGGGAAAATGTCTTCCTTCGTTTTGTTGATGGCGCAGAAAAAAAAGTTACAACTGTGTTAATGAAAGCTGTACCTCTTGAACATTCTCACGCAGATGGAGTTTTTAAAGCAATAACCTCTGCACTTGAGTCTGTTGATCTTTCTTTCAGGACCTTAATGATGTGAGCAGACCTGGACCAGTTCTCATATGTGCCAACTTTGATGGTGCCAGTGTGATGATGGCCATACAGGTGGCACCATAGCAAAAATCTGAGAACATGTCCCCACTGTAATACCCATGCATTCGTGAGCCCACAAACTGGAGTTAGCAGTTCTCGACGTAATGAAAAAAAATCCCTTTGTTCAAAAAGTAGAAAACATCTTGAAAGGAATTTTTAAATGTTACCACTACAGCCCCAAGAAACTTCGGGAACTGCAGGAAATAGCAGATGTCATACACACCGAGTTGACTCATTTCAGTGCAGTAAAGCAAGTGCGTTGGCTTGCAAGTAAGACGCATTCAGTTCATGCTGTACAAGTCAACCTGCCTACAGTAATTCAGCATCTTGAACATGTGTCACACTCTGCTGGTGATGATGGGGCCAAAGCAAAGGCACTTCTAAGAGATGTGCACGCAGTACAGTTTGTAAAATCACTGTTTATTCTTCAAGATTTTCTGCCAATATTAAAAAATTTTTCACTTGAATTTCAGAAGGATGATCTACTAATATTAGAAGTCCCCCAACTCGTTGAGACATGCTTACTCCAGTTGACTGAGCTAAAAACAAGACCTGGAAAGTTTATGACATCATTTCTGAACCAATATAATCCTGCAGAGAAATGCATGAACTACCTCATTTCAAAACGTGGCAGTGAGGACAAGATTGTTCCTTTTACTTTCAAAGGGAACTGTCCAGAAGTAAATTTTACGACTGATACACAGCTGCACAGTTTAATAGATGCAGCAGTATCTTACATTGATCAGTGTTTTCGGAATTTCTCGGAAGAACCTCTAAAATGGTTCAGTTGCTTGGATTTCAGAAATTTTGATCTGTCACAAGAAGAACTTGCACAATTTGGCACAACTGATTTAAGTAATTCATTAGACTACTTTCACAACTTTTTTTCTGAAGATCATGTAACTAGTATAAAAAGGGAGTATTGTACATTAAAAGCAATGCTTAAGTCTGCAGTTGACAAGCCATATCTGCAAGTGTATTCACGACTACTACGAGAGAAACCTGCCCAGCTTGCTCACATCCTTGACCTAATAGAAATGTTACTGGCTATGAGTGTGTCTACTGCTAAATGTGAGAGTATTCTCCATTCAGAATCTTATAAAACAAAATAAGAACAAGTTTGGCTGATGACACGCTCCAGTCACTTCTGCAAATAGCAGTTGAAGGCCCTGCATTAGACCGCTTTGATCCGGATCAAGCTATCAACCACTGGCTACTATCTGGTCCTGGCACACGCCACATTCATGGTCATCATGGTCATGCTAGTTCAACTACTAGTTCTGCTGATTCACGCGAAAATGTCCCTGAGGCTGTCACTAGTCTTGATGACGACATGACTGACTATGATGCTCTGGCTGGAGCAAGCTCAGGCTTCCTGTAACTTTTCCCGATGCTGATGTTGTACTGTCTGCTACTCTGCTGTAATGATGTTCTCACTATGCTGCAGGCTGGCAGTCTGTGCTGCTGCTGCAACCACACTTGCTGTCAGTTCCTCGCTGCTAATGCTAATTCTGTCTATGCTCGTAGCCTTGCCATGCTGCTGACAAAAATAAAATCATATTATTTATTCTCCTTATTGTCTATTTCAACACTAAATAACTACTACAATAAATCCATTGAGTTTTCTGTAGTTTGATATTTTCCATTAAAAATATGCCATTTTATACCGGGACTACCAACTCAAGCACTGGGGCAACTACTTTTGGACAAGTACTTAATTTTAAAATTTGTCAAGCCCCGGTCAGAGCCCACTCTGGTGTTGTCTGAGATTGAGCTGAGATGTTTTAGGACTAGAGCCTTGGATATGCCCTTAAAATAGAAAGGTGGGTGCTGTAACATATTTGTTCCAGAGAAAGGTGGCGAGCTTAGATTTGATGGAAAGGAGGCTGTGTATTTTGATAGGTCAGCAAAGAGTTTATTAAAAGTTTGCAGTAGTTTGAGGGTCATTGCAGTGGACTCCATCAAGGACCATGTCATTTTTATGGTGAGATTGGTTAGTTCCCAGGTAGGATTTAACATGAAACCAGAATTTCTTGGGGTCACCAGCAGCTTTGTTCAGCCGGACTTTACAATATGAGCTCTTTGCTTGCCGGATTTGTTTTTTGCACAAATTTCGCTGTGCTCTATAAGTGTCATAGTCTGCTTGATGACCTGAGTTTTTAAAATGCCTCCAGCTCTTGACACGCAATCGTAAGGAGGAAAGAAGATCCTTGTGTAACCACCTGGTCTGCCTAACCCGAACGCGCCTAGTACATTTAGGCATGTGTATGCCTTGGAGGGACAGGAAGGTTGAAATAAAGTGATCAAGGGCAGTCTTAACATAATGGGCATGGAAGACAGGGGCCCAGTTTATGGCAGACAAGTCTGTTAGGAAGCTTTCATGGAAGGTGATATAGTGTGGCGATCGGGCCTTGATAACCGAGGACCCCCAGATGCAGAAAACTGGAGTGGTCACTAATTGAATTAGGTAGAACGCATGAGGCAGTAATCTTTCCAGGTCGATTAGTTAGTATCCAATCAATCAGCGTTCTGGCAGCTGGGTTCTGAGCCACCCTGGTAGGATCATTTATCATCTGGTACATACTGTAGCAATGCACTAGAGACACTGTCGAGTTTTTATTTTTTCCTAGCCAATTAAGGTTGAGGTCACCAAGAATCATCACTTCATTTTGGCCGGCAGCCAACATAGCGTGGTCAAGTACATCTCTGCAGCCTGATTTACCATCCTTACAAGGGTTGTTGGCACATATAATGTGATGTTTCTTTGTGCCAAAGAGGGTGAGAGGGTATGTAGGAATTCACAGGTGGAGTTTACTGAATGCGGCACAAGAGAGATTTAGGTGGTTTTTAAAGTACATCGCAACTCCACCTTCCCTCCTGCCTGACGTCCTGTCAACTCTTAGAAACGTATAGTTGGGAATGTGGCACGATGAGTCAGGGATGGAGGGCTTGAGCCAGGTTTCTGTCAGGCACAGAACATCAGGATTATGGGTATTGATCCATGCCTCTAGTTCCGCAAGATTGCAGAGAAGGCTTCTGATATTTAGCTGAGTAATGCATAGGCCCTTTGCATTAAACCAGTCCATGTTATGGGCTGTTTGAGGGGAGTGGGGGCCTGGGTTTGTCTCTATGCCCCCCGATAAAAGTAAAACAAGAAGCACAAGATACCATAGTTTTCATGGGAGAAAAGGAGGTACCAGCAGCATAGATAGCCAGCTGTGTGTTTGGGCATAGTCAGCAGCCAGAAAGAGGAAAAACTTAGGGAGTAGTAATGGCAACGCATCACAGTGCATATACTGTGTTACGAGTAGGTTAGAGAAAGTAAAGTCATCCAGTGTGTCATTTATATTGGCATTACACTTGGAACAATGAACTGTTGTGAGAAGTGCAAATAGAGAGAGTGCAAGCCCAGTTGTTAGCAGTGATATTGTACCTCCTGCCATAGTTGAGGTGCAGACAAAAAAACTTGTAGATAAAAGTATGGCACCACTCAGGGAAAAAAAAAGAGGATCGTAACAGAGAGTAGCATTAAAAGGACTCCAGGGACAATATAGAGGCTAGGTAGAGTGGTAGCATGGTTGTGCAGATTGTGGTAGGTAGCTAGTGCATGACTTAGTAAAAGTGGTCACTAGTGGGGGAATGTGATAGGCTGTAGATGGGGAAAAAGGGGTGATAGGTTATTTCCACCACGCGACCATTCACTATAAATTGAATAGTTCACCAAGGGTGGTGGTGGGGTAGTCAATGCAGAGCGTTGGTGGGGCAATCCTCCAAGATGTTAACAAGCAATGTGAGAAGGCAGTAGGGAGGACTGGGGGGATACTGGGATGTATAGGGAGAGGCATCACCAGCAGAAAACAGGAAGTTGTTATCCCTTTGTACAGACAGTTGGTGAGACCCCGTCTGGAGTACTGCATCCAATTCTGGAGACCCCATCTCCACAAAGACATAGACAGGATAGAGGCAGTCCAGAGGAGGGCAACTAAAATAGTGTAGGGTCTGCAAAAGAAGCCATATGAGGTGAGACTAAAGGAGCTTAATATGTATACCCTTGAGGAAAGGAGGGAAGGGGGGAAACATGATAGAAACTTTTAAGTACCTCAGTGGAATCAACAAAGTCCAAGAGGGTAAAATCTTTCAGAAAAAGAGATGTGCAAGAACAAGGGGACGTAATTTGAAGATGGGAGAGGCGGTTCAGGGGCAATTTCACAGAGAGAGTGGTTGACATATGGAACAGCTTTCCTGAGGAGGTTGTAGGGTCTAAAACTGGGGGCGAATTCAAGAATGCATGGGACAGACATAAGGCAGTTTTTGTGGGGGTTAGGAAGAAATAGGCTGTTGGTTAACTAGGATCTGCAGCTTATCCTGTAGGTAGGGACATGGGCAGACTAGGTGGGCCAAGCGGTCCTTAACTGCCGTCAAAGTCTATGTTTCTATGATGTCCACAGTGCAAGAGGGTCGTACCTTTGTTTGGTGCTCTTGGGTTCGGGGAGAACAGCGTAGAGGGCCCTCATGACCTTCAGAGGCTTAGCGGAGCAGGGAGCTGTGGATAAAGCAAACGGGAAGGTAAGAATTTATAGCAGGCAGGGGGAATGGATCAGAACAGGGGGTGGGACTGTGCGCGTCTGTGGACAACACTGCGGCTGCTTCTGCACAATTCCTGCTATCCAGCTAAACAAGCCAAAAACGGTGCTAGGATCTGAAGCAGACTTAGGTTTTCTTTGATTATTTTTTCTATTTTAGTTTTGGCAGGCTGGCTTACTTAAGTAATAAAGGAATAAGATTTTTAAGAGTTGCAGTGGAGTTTTGGCGGGCAGGCCCATGAGCACATACCAGGATTAAACAGCAGGTACCAAATTAATTCAGAAAGAAGCCGTTTGTTGAGCAGTATCTAACCTAGTTAGCTATCTTAAAACTTAATCGGAGACACAATATATAAAACCCTGGGTTGAGAAAATCAAAAAAATGCTGACTGGAATTAATTAAACAGATGCTGTTTCCTGCCCTGGGCTGAACTTACCTAGGCTGCTACAAAATTTAAAGGTGCAACACCGAATCCCAATTATGAGCTGCTACGGTTTCATTAAAATTACCCCAAATTAGCACAAATAACAATAAAAATAACCCTAAGATACCTTAAAGCAACTTTTGTACACTTGCTAACACAGAGGATATTTGGAAAAAACATAGAAAAACTATCTATAATTCTATGCCGACAGATTTATTTACAATAGCAGTCCTGTTTAAAATTTGAGCTTGGTGTCAAAATCAGTCCTCTGAGACGTCCGCAGTGCAAGAGGTCATACCTTTGTTTGGTGCTCCTGGGTTTGGGGGGAGCAGCGTCAAGGGCCCTCATGACCTCGAGGGGCTCAGCAGAGCAGGGAGCTTTGTTTGGTGCTCCTGGGTTTGGGGAGAGCAGTGTCGGGAGGCCGTCACAACCTCGAGGGGCTCAGCGGAGCAGAGAGCTTTGTTTGGTACTCCTGGGTTTGGGGAGAACAGCGTCGGGAGCCTTCACAGCCTCGAGGGGCTCAGTGGAGCAGGGAGCTTTGTTTCATGCTCCTGGGTTCGGGGAGAGCAGCGGGGAGCTGTGTTTATTTCTCCTCTGTAATCTTCTTGATGTGATTATCTTAAAAAATAAAAAAATTCCTTTTGTGGCTCATACAGCAGGAGAGCTGAGTGAGCAAGTAAAAGGTAAGAATCTTGTCCACCTGGGAACAGAAGTAGGAGGTTGTTTAGGAAAGAGGTTTGGTTTATATTCTATTTTAACTGAAATATTTGAATAGTTTTGTACTTGAAATTAGTTCTGCGTGTTAAAAATTACTACTTTGAGTTAGAACGGCTACTTGGGCTGTGATATTGTAACTATTGGGGCTTGTGGGAATACTTGTTTGGCAGTAATAATTAGAGTGAAATTTAATGTGATGTTTGCCTGGTGTTAGGGGGAGGGGTAATTACAAGAATCATCTTGTCTTTCATTGTCCACCTGGGAACAGAAGTAGGAGGTTGTTTAGGAAAGAGGTTTGGTTTATATTCTATTTTAACTGAAATATTTGAATAGTTTTGTACTTGAAATTAGTTCTGTGTGTTAAAAATTACTACTTTGAGTTAGAACTGTTACTTGGGCTGTGATATTGTAACTATTGGAGCTTGAGGGAACACTTGTTTGGCAGTGATAATTAGAGTGAAATTGAATGTGATGTTTGCCTGGTGGTGGTAGAGTCCTCCCACCCGCCCTGTTTTGTAGGCTTTCTTAAATACTGAAAAGCCACTGGGTGTTGGGATTGAAGGGCAGTGCATTTCTGTTTGTGACTGAAATTTGAAGCAACAGGAACTGGTGGGCCTGTGACGACATACGGTACCTGATGTCTGTATACACACACTGTTAGCAGGACTGGACACACACTGGACTGTATGTGTTTGTGAGACTTGGGAACATTATCGGTGGGGTTGAAATAGGGTTCGTAAACAACTGCAGTCAGTATAGAGAGAGAGAGAGAGATGGTATTCCAGGGGGAAGGGACTGAGAAGAGGGGTGTGTGCCATTATGAACAGAGAGGGACAAACAGGGTGGCCACATCCCACCATGGCAGGCATCTTCGGAAGGGTTGTAGGCTGCACAGGCTGTGGGGTGGCAATAATTCTCAATTGGGCCTGGAGAGAGGGAGGCTGCCCACTCTGTAGACAGCTTTCATATCAGGAGTGAAGTATATTGGTTAAGGAGTAACCTGGGGGAGTTGTGGGGGTGTGTGACCAAGGATAGGGGGTGTGGATATGGGCGGCAGAAGGGTGGGGCTGAGGAGAGGCTGGGGCAATGCTCAGAAATTACAGGATGTTATGTTACACCAAGCAGGAGGGGGGATATTAGGGACAGAGGACCCTTAGATAGGGATGTTGACACTAAGGGAAAAACTTATGGGGTAAACATTTTGAATATAAAGAGAGTGGAGGGGGAAGAGTCAGGAGGGGCTGTTGTGGGGAAGCCTAGAAGGGCAGACTGTGGGAAGGGAGCTCCTAAGGAGAACAGGGCAAGAGGGGAGGAAGAGGGGCAGTTTATAGGGGCAGTCGGGGGGAAAACTCAGGTTATTTGATGGAGACTGGCATAGAGTGTTGCAATAAATTTGAGCTACTAAGCAACCTACAGGGGGAGGAAGAGGTTGGTGGAAATGAAGAAACTGATACAGAGGCCGGGGGGAGGGAGTCTGATACCCATAGGGCATCACAGACCAGCAATGGAAAGGATAGAAATAGTCCCAGAGGGAGAAAGGGAAACGTAAATGTTAGGCAGATGCAGGAGATGCAACATATTGCAGACATGAGGGAGGAGAGCATGACTGGAGAGAAAGGAGGCGGGTCTGTACCAAGGATGGGGCCCTAGGTAAAGGGGACCCACAGATGGCCTCTGGAGGCAGGGGTACTATTACAAGGGAAGAGGATGGCTGTGTGGGGGAAGGGGAAACCATCAGGGCCAGGATAAATGGTTCTGATAAGAGAGGGTTAAAGGGGACACCTATTCAAGGGGGTCTGAGTTAAGTGGGCAAAATAACAAGGGAGGCAGAAAGGGGAAGGTGACAAGGGGGTCTCTAATAAGGTGGGAAAGCTCCCATAGAATTGAGATCATGAATAGGGGGATGGGAGGTTGACAGCACATAGTGGAGGTAACCATAAGAATGATGGCGGTGTTAAGGTTTTGTTATTGGGAGACTCGATGATTTGGGGTATCCATTGGGAGGGACAGGGAGGTGGATGCCATAGCCAGGTGAAGGTAGTGAGTATCTTTGGGCTGACAGTGCATAGAGCAAAGTTCATGGTGTACAAACTGGTTAGGGATTGTGGAGGGAAACTGGATTTCCTGGTGCATTTGGGAACTAACGATCTAGAGGGAAATAGCATTTTGGAAATCCAAGCAAGGTTCTGAGAACTTGCCAGAGTCTGTCGGGATAATGGATGCAACATTTTCTTTTCAGAGATATTGCCAGTACCAAAGGCCTCAGTGGAGGAAAAAAATGAAGATCACAGAGGTTAATGACTGGCTCAGGAAGTGGGATGAAGAAAGTGGGTCGGGGTGTTGGGGAACTGCAAAGGAGTTTGGGAGGATAAGGGACTGTATGCCAAGGACAGGCTTCATCTTGGCCCGTTAGGGAAGGAAGTCCTTAAACAGGGGGTGGTTGACTACATTCAAGAAAAGTGGGGTTTAAACTTGTGGGGGGGAGGGATAAGGGAGGGGCTGACCAGAAGCCCTCACCTCCAGATGAGGGGAGTAGCCTTCAAACCCAAGGGGAGGAGGGAGAAAACAGACTGGGGGAGGAGGTTTCAGGAAGAGCAGAGGGTGGATGGAAGTATAACGAACCTGGGTGGGGTTCGACAAAGGGGATCAGGGATAAGTGGTGGGGGTGGTGTTAGTAAATGCCAGGAGCTTGGGAAACAAGTTGCCAGAGTTCCAGGCCATGCTGTTCAAGGGGGTTGGGGTGGATGTGGTGGCAGTCACGGAAACATGGGCCAACAAAAACCATGACTGGGACCTAAACGTGCTGGGGTACACTGTGCTTAAGAAGGATAGAAAGGAGGGCAGAGGGCGTGGAGTGGCTATGTTCATTAGAGATGACATAGAAATTGCTAGGGTAGAAGAGGCAGATGGAAACGTGGAGGCCTTATGGGTCACCTTACGAACCCCGGCAGGAGATAAGGTCAAGCTGGATGTAGTATTTAAGCCCCCCGGGATGGATGATGTTCTGGAGGATGGTTTGCTGGACAACATCATTGCCCAGTGTGGACCAAAAAGGGAGGGAGTGGTGTTGATGGGGGACCTTAATATGCCAGGTACAAACTGGGGAACCATGTGCTCTAAGGTGGCCAAGGAGCAGAGGCTGCTGGATGGCTTCCAGGATGTGTTCTTAACACAGCACGTGATGGAGTCCACAAGGGAGAGGCATGTCCTGGACATGGTTCTAGCAGATGGGGATCTGGTAAGGGACCTGGTTGTAGAGGATCCCTATACTTGGACTTTCACAAGTCCTTTGACTCCGTACCACACAGAAAGGTGGCTAAAAAACTGGAGGCCCTGGGTGTGGAGAACAAACTCACCAGATGAACATAGAGCTGGTTGGGAGACAGGACTCAGTGAGTGGTAGATAACGGGGAATTATGGGTCATCAGGGGGTTAGCAGTGGGGTGCCACAGGGACTGCTTCTGGGGCTGGTGTTCACCACCTTCATTTGTGACATAGAGGTTATACAGAGCAAGGTCTGTAGCTTTACTGATGACAGCATGTTCTGTGGGAGGGTGTTCATGGCGGAGGAAATAAGGGGCGTGAAAAGTGATCTAGAAAAGCTGGAGGCATGGTCTAAAGTGTGGAAACTTAAATCCAGTGACTGGAAATATAGGGTTATGCATATTGGTAGTAATCAACATAGAACTGACTATTGGAAGAGGAAAGTGATGGTGGTTGAGACAACTAAAGAAAGAGACCTGTGAGTTATTTGTTTAGTTTTTGTTGATCAGATAAGTGCACTTAGGCAAACAAATATGTATTTTCAGGTATGACCTTGGAGATTATATACAAAATACAGAGCATAATAAATGCATGTGGCTCAACAAACTTCAGGTAGAAACTTAACAACACATATTAAAGCACGAGTGAGCTGTGTAGGACTAAATATATAGTAGATGGAAAACTATACAAAACGTAACTAAGAATCTGCATGTTACCTGGGGTAATACACAGTGAACTAAAAATAGATTGCACAATAACTCGATTCCAAACTAGGGTAAAATACAAAAATGGGTAAAAGCAATGCATTGACAAGAGCACTTTGTTACCTTAAGTAGATGTTTGCGGAACCTCCTACTACAGAATGAGGCAGCTGTAGGTCATTGTCTGATTTCAGGCAGGATGGAGTTCCGTAATGTGGAGGCAGCATGTGCAAAGGAGTATTACCATGACCTAGTTGTAAATTTTGGAATAATCTGTGGGGTGTTAGAATCAGACCTCAGAACAGTCGGCCTGTTGGTGCTGGAGGTTGAGGCACTGGTCATTACACCTCGTGCCACACTGGCGACCAGGGTTCAGGAACAAGCCCCGGGCCACCAGGGTCTGGCACGGGCGAGAGAGGATCGAGCATCTGGAGGACTGCTCTCCTTTCTCGGGAGAGGGAGATTTGCCATCCTGCTCATTGACTGCCTACTGGTGGTGGCCAGAGGGCAGTACAGGTCGGGAGGGAATGTGTTGGCATCCTTACATCGGTGGGGAGGGAGGAATGGGTGAAAAAGAAAAAAGAGCTGGTAGGTTCCATGATGGCCGCACCAGTGCCCTGGCCGGACCCCTGATGTCTGGATTTCGCTCCAGGGTTGGGGGTAAAGCCGGCACCCATTCACCCTGGCCCTGCCACGGGGGGAAACCCATGGGGGAATTAGGGGGGTGTCGGGTCGGGGAATAGTGCGGCCAGATACCGAGTCCCTCTAAGGGAGGGACTGGAGCCACCTGCTGGGCTTGGAGGTCGTAAAAAAAACTATATGGGGAAAAAAAAAGAATCAGACTTCAGAGGGCATGATTTGTACACTGGATATAGGAAGGAAGCAAGGGATAGTAGCATTCAGTTATGTTGGATACCATAGATGAAACTCCCAAAGGAGAGTTCATGACACTATAACAGAGAAAGCCAGCCGAGTTTGTTGTAAAGAGAACAGTGATGTGTAAGTCTTTGGGATGGCATTGCAGAGACTCAGATGTTATTGTAAGCCACGTCCCATCTAAGGAGAGTGGTTTTGGAGTCCACAATGAAGACTTGTGCTCCATAAAGAAGTTTAGGAAAGAGCATTCCTTGGGCAATAGCCATACACTCTTGGAGGAAGTCAGACACAGATTGCGTCCAGTTTTATATGAGATGCCCAGCATGGAGTTGACAGCTCAAAGCATAAAACTGGCATATTCTTATTGCAGTTTGCTACCCAAAAAGCTCTGTTTGCTAATCAAATGCAGCCTTGAGTAGTAGAAGTTGCTACTTAACTGATTTGATGCACTGCGGTAAAAAGTTCCAAACTGTGGTAATTGTTTCCAGCAACTGCAGTAAAAAGTACAGAATTATGTCATTTTTGTCACAGTATAAAACTTTTCCCCCGTAATTGCTCCTCAGACTTGGCTTGTTGCTAATCAAAATTTTGTTGATAAGCAAATAACTGCTAATAGCGTTTCCAACACTAATTTATGCCTTGCAGCTTTACAGGTGCCCTGCCCATGCAGTGTGTAATCTAGAGAGGAGTCAGTGATGACAGCAAGGTAAGAGAAGGAGATGACATGGGGAACTGTAAAGCCGTCATTGTAAGCAACTGATAATAGGCCTGGGCAATGTCTCAGTCTAGAGGGTGTCCCGAATAACATGGAGTGCGTTTCTGTCATATTGAGTTGAAGTTTTTTTCAAGACAGCCAGTTATGTACAGCCCGAAGGTCAGAGGTGAGGTGCGGGTTGGTAGTGGTGATATCTTTAAAACTGGTATAGAGGACAAGGTCATCTGCATGTAAGATAGCAAAGCTGTTGGACAAGCATTAAATAAATAGGTTTATGTGAAGGGCAAAAAGAAGTGGCCCCGGTATAGAGCCTTGAGGGGCCACTACCCTTGTCGGGGCAGGTTCAGACAGAGAGGAACCAAATTGAACTCTGTGCAATCTGTCTGAAAGATCATTTCTAAAATAGGATAGTAAAGCGGGAGATATACCTAGACAGGCAAGTCTGTGACAGAGTGGTGAGTGGTCAGCAAGGCCAAAAGTATTGGTCAGATCAATGAAGATTGCTCCTGTTAGTTGAGCGGTGGCTTTCATTTGAGTCAGAGGTAGCTTAAAGCTGCATAATAATGTTTTGAAAATCTCCCCCATTGCATTCAATGGGGCACACCCCCGCACTCTCCCGGTAGGACATCACAAAAAGTCCAAGCATGGGGGCATAGTGAGCGGACCGGAAAGTTGAAAGGGATTGGCTGGCTGGCAGTTCAGCCAGTACCATCCCTTCCCTCACTTAACAGACAGCATTAAAATGTATCATTTTAACACAGAGGGGCTAGCACCGTGGCAGGGTAGCGGGCCATGAAGCCCAAACCTGAATGTAAAAAAGTTACACCTTTACTTTAAGTCCTCAGCCCAATTCAACAAGGCATATGCGAGGGCGAGCAGAATGCTGGGGCACATAAATAGGGTGTTCGCCAGCAGAAGTAAGGAGGTCATACTGTACCTCAACAGGTTTATGGTGATAGCCCACCTGGAGTACTGTGTCCAGTTCTAGAGTCCCCACCTCAGGAAGGACAGGGACTGCTTTGAGAAGGTTCAGAGGAGGGATAGAAAGTATTAAAGGGGCATCAGCGAAGACATATGAGGAAAGGCTGGAGAGCATAAGCATTTACTGTCTCGAAGACAAAAGGGGAGAAAAGGGACATGATTGAGAACTACAAGTTATTGAGCAGTATTAGCAGGGCCCTGATGAAGAGTCATCTTGACTTGCAGCACTGAGGCAAGCAGTTGCTGTGTACCTCATTTGTTACTTGCCAAAAATCTATATTGCCGATATATTTCCGTCTGTCACTGGAACTTTTATCTTTCGGATTCAAGTGCAGCCTACGTGTGTGTGTGTGTAAGCGCGCCTCTGTGTCTGTTTGCTGAACATTGTATTTTCTCGACTGCACCCAGCTCACTTTCTGTCTCAAGGCCTGCATTTTGTGTCCTTTACCAACAGGGTAGACTGCAGGAATCTATTCACGAGAAATGAGAAGACATTCACCAGGGGACATGGATGGAGGTTGATGGGTGGATTCAAAAAGGGATGCTAGGAAGTACTTTTTCACAGATAGGGTGGTGAACGCCTGTAATAGTCTACCAAAGCTGGTGGTAAAAGCCAAATCAGGGACCAGATTGAAACATGGATGGGATGGGCACAAGGGGAATAGTAAGACCTATGGGAACAGAGGAAAATGGACAGCTGACTGGCGGGGGGGGGCTCATTAACTCACTCAGCCCCACAGCGCATATGTGCATCATCAGGAAAATTCCTCTAGTCCCCATAGCACATATGTGCATCAGGTATTCACTTCATCTCAGCCCCAGAGTGCATACGAGTGTCCTGCACTTCTTATGCACTTTCTGGATCAACCAATCAGGGATAAGGTTATTGAAAGTGCAGGTCGGTAGGGAACATTCCTACCTACCAGAATACTGGCTTTATATTGGACATTTTGCTACCTTTCAGATTTTTTTTAGGTTTTAATTTGGGTTAAAAAGTGAAGAAAATTCTATTTTTCTCCATCGCAGGTACCGTTTAAAAAAATTGTAAATGCTAGAAATGTGTGACCCTGATTTGAAAGCTCTTTTCATTGTGAAAAAATAGTATGCTGGTGTCTGGGAGCTAGGAGGTGTACTTTTTTTTTTTAGTTTTTTGGGGATAAAAAAAAGTATAAAAATGTGATTTTCCTCCATTTCAGGTACTGTAAAAAAAACAAAAAACAAAAAAAACTGTAAATGCTAGAAACGTGTGACCCATCATTTGAAAAGTCTCTTTAATGTGGACGATTGTCATTGCTGGTGTCTGGGGTCTAGGAGGTGTACTTTTTATGATGTAGGTTTTTATTTGGGAACAAAATGTAAAAAAAAATGTTCTTTTTTCATCATTTCAGGAACTGTAAAAAAATATCTGCAAATGCCACTAACATGAGTGACCCATCATTTTAAAGCTCTTGTTACTATGAACATTTTCCGTGCAGGTGTCTAGGGGCTAGGAGGCATACTTTTTAGTTATCATGGTTTGTGCGTCATGTGGGCAGTTGTGCAGAGCATTTTTCCAAATTCAGTCGGTTTACTGGCGTTATATGTTGGCACATGCTTTGCTTTATGGTCTGTTATATTATGTAAAACAGCTCATAAATACTCTAAAACTGTGGCAGTGTAATGCACAGATGTTGGTGTGATGGAAAACCATCATACAACAGACATTTGCCACTTCTAAGGTATGTTTTTTTTTTAAAGAAAAAAATGTAAATTTTCATTGTTACATGCTCTGTTTAAAAAAAAAAAAAAGGTAATGCTACTAACATATGTGACCCCTCAGTTAAAATATTTTTTTTATTGTGAGCAAACTTTGTGCTGTAAGTTTTGTGACAGGAGTTATACTTTTTTAGTTATTTATACTCCAAGTCAGAGTGTTACCATTTTAGTTCCGAACATTCTAACTGCTCAGGAAAACAGCCATTTTTACACAGGAATAGCACTCACTCAAGATTCCATTCTAGAGCTGAGTGAGTTAACTCTGATCTGATGTCAGGTCGGCTAAGGAGTTAGGTAGGAAATGGGCAGTTTGGATAAACTAATGAGTCTTTATCTGCCATCAAAATCTGTATCTGTCAGCTGCCTGACCCCCTGTCTAGCACCTTTTTAACCCAATCAGAAAAGTCAGTTAGATTAGTTCAGTCAGCCTGTCGTGAACCCATGCTGCCTCTTGTCTTGCAGTCCTTTACCTCAAGGAACTTTACCAGGTACTCCTTTATAATGGTTTCCAGCAGCTTCCCTACTATTGAGGCCAGACTGACTGGCCTATAGTTGCCTGAGTTGTCTGTTTCACCACTTTTCTGGAGTTGCATTGCATTAGCTACCCTCCAATCCGCTGGTACTATCCCTTTTTCTAGGGCACAGTTATTAGCCAGTGGTGCTGCCAGAGTCTGCATGTTAGTTTTTATGCTACTTTATTTTATTTTGCTTTTCATTTTGTGTCTTCTGCATATACTGTATGAATGAGAGTTTTACTTACGAAAGCATATTCTGTGTGAGCAGTGTTGGAATACCAGATGAATTTAAGCCCATGATTTGTCACAGTTCTGTCCGAAGCTGGTAAAACATGCAAGTACACAGCCGTGGAAGAACAACTGGTTACACTCAATACTAACTAAAAATAAACTAGTAACTTGTAGGAAAAAGGTAATATTGTAAAAGTTATAATTACTTAAAATCATATTACAGTCACTAATTACAAGCAACTAGTTAATCCCCAACACTGTTGGGGAGTTTAGTTAGAGCAAAGTAAATTCCTGAACATATAAGACTGCTGGAGTCATCTCCTTCTGGTAGTTCTGTGAGCTGCAGATTCATGGCTCTGGTGGCATTTCCTACTTGTCTGAGGTGGAGCCGGAACAGTATGTTCTCCTTAACCAAGTAGTTGTTTGCCATCAAAGCCTTGTTTACCAACGCTTCCTCTGTTTTTGCTGTCACACCTCCACTTTTGTATCCAGAAGAGTGACCCAGGAGCTAAAGGCTTCAGCTTGTTGAAGTCTCATATCTCTTGTAGAATGGCCTTCATGGGGGAAGTTTATACTGCCCTGCTTCCTGTCTGGCTGGACCAGTCTGGCTGCCGGTGTTCCTTCTCATTGTGGCTTTGCTTTTTCTCAGCTCATTTGTTCCGTTTGTTTGGGTCATCCAATGGAGGAAATCCTTCCATATTTGAACAGTAGCTAGATATATCTATGATACCGTCTGTGAATAAAAAGCTTGTTTAGCTAATTTCTTTCCTTAAGAGACAAATTTTTGAGCTGATCTGTCTGGAGTTCTCACGACACACATTCTCACCTGTCCAAGGTGAAAAGCAGCTCCAGCAGCAAGTTGTGCTCAGTAAAATAAAGTTCAAGTACCGACAAAAAAATACGAGCACCAACACTGTCAGAGGGAACATTTTCACATTTATTCCTGTGCTGTGCAGGCACCAGCACTGCAAGCACAAAACCGATCAGGGCCAGTGAAATTGTGTTCCACACTGATGTTGCTGATGCCTGCATGACACAGGAATAAATGTGAACATTTTCCTTCTGCCAGTATTGGTGCTCATATTTTTTGTTGGTACTTACACATTCTCACCTGTCAGATGCAAGCACTTACGCCATCACATGCTCATAGTGACAATGTATTGCATTCATGCTGTCACTGATGAGCAGTGCTTACACATACTGTCACTGTACTCCTGCCATCATATATTCACACTGTTAATATCACACTTGTGCACATTTTTAATATCCTGTGCTCACATGCACTCTTACACACACAGGTTTATTTTTGCCATGCTCTTGTTTTCCTTTTTCTGTTCCCCTCATTTTCTTTGACCTCCCCATTTCTATTATTGGCCAGCCTGCCTGCTCGCCTTGCCTTCCTCTATCTGCATCCTGTTCTTTGCTAAAAACTTTAATCACTGTGTTAAGTTCTCATCACTCCTGGTGAACTACAAAGTGGAGCCCTTTAGAGTACATGGAAGGAATCCAAGTGGTTAGAGCAAGGATTTAGCTGGACTTTATAATACTGCTGATCATTCTATGGATAAAGTGATAAATGTAAGCAGTAGGCACTAGGCCAGAGGTGCGCAAATTCTGTGCAAATTCCTGTCAGATATTACTGCATCACCTGTAACAATTTTGGGGGGAATAGAGGGGGAGACTTTACAGCCTTTGACTGATTTGATCATCTGCCAAATTTTGGATAGGTTGCCTTTAGCACCTTCTAGTACTTTGACATAGTATTTGGTTTTGGCTGTTCTGGTGAGTTTCACGCTCTCATTTCTTGCAGTTCTGAACGCCTGCCAGTCAGCAGTAGATTTGGTCTACCTTGCTTGTGCCCACAATTTGTCAGGATGGGTGAGAGTGGTTTTTCAGATCCAACGTAAACCAAGGATGTGTCACCTTCCTAACCCTGCACCTTATAAACGGGGCATGTTTATTGGCTATCTCTGTTAACTTACCATTCAGGATGTCAATAGCTTTATCCATTGATTTGGCAAGGTAAAAGCTTTGCCAGTTTACACAGTGGAGGTCAGCTAGATAATTGACAGTACTGAATTTGTGAAAACTTCGCTTTGTGATAAATATAGAACAGGATGGATGCTTTTCTTGGATGCAAGTGCAAACAACAACAATGCTCTGATCACTCAGGTCATTATGGAAGACGGCTCTGTGCAACATTTTGTGGGGATGATTTGTAAGTATGACATCTAGGATGGAACTGTTTTCTATATTTCTTGTTTTGATCCTAGTGGGCTCCACAATTAGCTGTATAATACCAAGCTCGTCACACAGACCCTTTAGCATGTTTGCTTTAGGCATGAGCCAATCCAGGTTCAGATAGCCTAGGATAATGGTTTCATTATTATTGAAGACAATAAGATTTTAAGGGTTAGCAAAAGGTCGGTGCCCCCTGAGGGGGATCCGTAGCAACCTATAATGTTGAAGGTCTCTGTAGAGGGAAGTTGGATCTTTAATGACATGCACTCAAATTCCTTGGGCTTGGAAAGGGATCAAGATTTGGTGGCATTAAGCTTGTCATTGACATAAATAACTACAGTATCTTCCCTTCCCTAGTGGGTCTGCCTACTCTGAAAATGTTGAAGAAGGGGAGAGAAATCTGATGATCAGTGGTGGGACTTTTTAGTCAAGTTTCAGAGATAACTATTATGTTCGGGTTTGTATGTGCAGCCCATATCTTTATTTGATCTAATTTTTTGAGAAGACTACATGCGTTAATATCAGTTTTAAACCTGATGCATCTGCAAAATCAGATGAGGCAGCTAGGGAGGGTAAGGGGGCCCGGGTTTACTTCCACATTTCCAGAACAAAGGACTAGCAGCAGAATTAGCTTCTTTAAATTGATTCTTAAAGCTTCAAGCTCTTTTTTGCTGGGGTGCCTAACTCTTGGAACAGGAGTAGTGGTCTGCCCTGAAGCAGGTGTAAAGCATGAAGGGTAGATCATAGCAGCAATGTAATTGATTTTAAGGATGGGGTACTGACAGAAGAAGTAAGTGTTCCAAGGAAATACAGGCTGAATCCCAGAGAACATGTGGGCATGAAGAGCAGAATTCATACACGCGATAGTGGGGGTGGGGGGTCTATATATAGGTTCTGTGTCCTGGACCAGGCATGGGAATAGCACCACAGCTAAGAACAGTATAGCTAACATGTCTGGGGGATATACACAGAGGGCTGTAGAAAACCCTGTAATGATAGAAAGGGCAGGGGAATTCTGGGGCTAGGGCAGTAGTGTCAGTGGAGGTCACACAGGTTAAAGGGTGTTACAGGACATGCTTAGATCAGCCCTACTGGATGGCCTAGTGACAAGATTGCTGCCTTTAGTGCAGAAGGCTGGGGGGTTCGAAACCAGGTTAAGGCAAAGGACTAGAATGTGAGAAGAACATTAGTTGAGGGCAGGACTTGCTTCAGTGGTATGTCAAGGTTATTACTCATGAGAAGTGAAGCCAAGAGTGAGTCAAGAAAGTCCTACTCCCTCATAAATGGTGAGAATGTGTGTATTTTGTGTTGGGCTATATTGAAACTTCTGCCAGCATGTTACCATACTGCCGATGCAAGGCATGCGTTAGTCGTAGCAAATCTAGGAGGTTAGTTCTAGTAAGCCTCATTGATTCATTGTGACCTTAACATGTGCTTTGTGCCTCATCGGCATAGATAGTATGGAGTTCGCTGCTCAGCGTGTTTGTAGGAGTTTCAATACAGGGCATTTTAATCTGTTACCCACCAATACTTGTAATGGGACGGGAAGACTCCTTGAGGTGTTAACTTAAATTTGTATTGTCTTTCAGATATATAAAACATTTGAATGTAATTAATTTTCTTAGCAAAATAATCCTGAAAGTTGCATTTTTTCCATATGTAATTTGAGATTCAGCACTTTCAAAATGGGCTGTTTTCCGTATTTGTTTCACTTAATGATTCTGTTTTCCCATTTTACAGGTCCATGTTTGGTACATGCAAGAAAGATACCAAAGACAATGTCAACATTAGTAAAGATGATATAAACCTGCCTGAACTCATTAGAAATATCTGAGGTACCTGAAAATGGACGAACTGTACAAAGACCCACAGAACTTGCCCATGGATGTGGCCAACTCTCCTACTATAGCCAGTAGCAAACTAGACAACAGTGTTACACAGTTAATCACTGCTGAAGCATGGAACATCAACTCAGCAGGCCTGATGAAGAAAGCACTTTCACCCTTAGTTGCTGTCCCAGCTCATTCCATATTAACCCCACCAGCAGAATCCCAGAGTGGAGTTGCTCTGAAAGTAGCAGCAACTGTACTTCAACCAATCTGCTTGGGGGACAGTCCAGTAGTTTTACCTATACACTTACAAGTGGCAGGAAGTACAGCACCACAGATAAGTCCGAGTAGTAACACTCCTTATGTAATGACAACACAAGGCCCTGTGCCATTACCCGTCCTGTTGGAGCAACATGTGTTTCAGCACTTAAATTCCCCATTGGTGTTATCTCAAGCTGCTCCTTGTCCTACAAATACCATTCAGAACAATCTTTTTCAGGGCCCTTCTGCACCTGTTGCTCAGCCTCAACTACTAGATCCTAAATCTTCAAATCAAACACAGGAACCAGGATTACCACCTTTGTTTCAAACACCAGCATTTGTTGCTGCTCTTCAAGACTTATTTCCATCACAGAATGCCACAGGGTCAACAACTTGCCAAACATCTCCTGAGAGTTTGTCTGCAAATCTTTCATCAGTTCCCCCTCAGGCATTCAGTTCTCCTCTGGCTCCTCTAGTACCACCAGCCACCCTCCTGGTCCCATATCCAGTTATTGTTCCATTGCCTGTTCCCATACCCATCCCTGTTCCTATTCCTATCCCTGTTCCCCAGAACTCAGAGTCCAAACTTTCTACAGATCTACCTAAACCACCTGCCCCCAGCTCCACATCAAGTAAAAGTACACAGACTTCTTTTGAAAATGAAGATTCAAAATCGTTAGAGTTTTTGCAGGTCCGAGATTTTTCACAGCTTAATCGGCACACAGTGATTAAACTTAGTGAGAATGAAGCACTTGACCTTTCAGTGAAAAGTACATCCTTGCCATGCAAAACTGAAACTGTTTGCCAACAACTTCAGCAGGATGATGTATTGGATTTATCGATTGCTTCTCTGAAGAAAAATGGCATTCCCAGCTCCCAGATAAGCACATTTTTTTCCTCTAGGTCATTGAATGAAACTCTTGGTCAGTCCTCTGAAGGAATTACAACCATGGTGACATCATTAGGCCCAGCAAAGCCTACAGAAGGCTCACTTAATATAGATGACAAAATTCTTTGCAGTGGTAATTCTGCTGACCTTATTAGGCAACAAAAGTGGGTTGTTGACCAAAGTCACAGAGCAAGCTGTGACCCGAAGACTGGTAACAACATTGAAATAGTAAGCACTTCACAGACCGCAAAAGTGATTGTGTCTGTCAAGGATGCTGTCCCTGCTATTTTCTGTGGTAAGATCAAAGGCCTTTCTGGAGTATCCACCAAAAACTTTTCCTTTAAACGGGATTTGCCCCAGGAGTCTGTGTTGCAGTGTTATGATGTAAAAACCCAGCAAGAACCTAGAGATAACAGTGAGGCTCTAAGGAAGCCAAATAAAAACAAAGGAGTTAAATTAAAGAAAGTGAACTCGCAGGAAATACACATCCTTCCAATCAAAAAGCAACGTTTAGCTGCATTTTTCCCTAGAAAGTAAAGTGGCTTATGACTTTCTAATGGTTAAGTATTTTTGGGGGAGGGGTGATATAACTTTAGAATGAAACTCATTTGTGACCTTTTTCCCCCTTTTGCTGAGGATCTCTGTAGATTTAAGTTGACAGATTGTGTTTGTCTTCCCAGCAGAAGCAAGTAAAGGGAGGGTATTTCAAAGTGAATTGCACTTTGTTTAGACTGCAGCTTTAGTGTTGTGCACTGATTTGGCGAGTGTAAAAATATTTTTTTTCACCGCCATAAAGTCCATGAAGTGCTTTAATGCTGTAAAAATGACAAGCAAAACATTGCCACATCCATTTGTGCAAATTGTTTTAATTCACAGTATTCCACTATGACTATAGGTCAGGAACCTATTGCAGAATTAGAAGAGAGATGGTTACGTTTAGTTATCCTGTCTTAAAAGTATTTTAATATATGAAGTAAGCGACATTGGTTTTATCACGATTGTGACAAAACTGGCAAACACTATAAATTTGTCATTGCTAAAAAAAAACTGTGATAACATCTGACCCTTTGAGCAACTATGATTAGTTGCACTTAATATAAATTACCAAATGTGCAAGGTTACTATGTCCACAGTATTGGAACTAAAAAAATGTGAATGTAAAATATAGGGATTATTTATATACATACAGAGCTCAACTTTACTATGTGGTAAACATAAAAAAACCCTGCACTCCTCTAGCAAACAAGAGCTGGCTAGCTATGTTACTGCATGTGTGCTTCAGAAGTCATCTGCTTACAGTTATTAGCATTAAAATATGGATCAGTCAGCATGAACCTGGCAGTAGGAAACTCGAGATGTTGGCCTGTTCTTCTTCCCAGTTCTGAGATCGTATTGCAACAAGGTGCCATTTGTGCGCATTAGCTGTACGAATTGTACAAAAAAGTGCTGCTGTATATTATGGTATGCTGGCTTCTGGATCCTACTCTGAATGGTTAGAGCCAGTTAAAATAAATTGACAGACTACACCATAATTTAGCTGATTCTAAAAGTTTAGAACTGAAAATCCTTTTTTTTTTTTTTTTAAACGCAAAAAAACATATTTGAGTGGTTCAGAAAGGCAAGTGATCTAGTAGCACATAATTAGCATTTCTTATGCAAAGTTGTGCGGCTTTAGAGGTTCTAAAACAGAAACCTTTTAGAGCCTTTTTTGGCTCACTGAGAACTGGAAAAAGTTAGCCCCCTATTCCTACAGTTAAAACACAATAAGGTTGTAGAAAAAACAGCAGAACTTTTAGCACATCATCGGTACTGCTGCTACTTCTGTAACATCTAATGTTCTTTTTTCTCTGATCACACAATGTTGGCTAACATGGCCAATGCCAGTGTGATTTGTGTCTCTGCTGCCTTTTAATTAAACCAGGCAGCTTGCTAGTTGACTATATATGTAATATATATTTATATATTATGTGTATATATATAGACAGACACACACACATAAAATATATAGACAGAGACAGATGGATTTAGATGATTTAAAAAAAGGTTATAAAATGTCATGTATTTTAGTAAAACACATTTGTATTGAATTTCTTATGGTGATTGATGTTTCCAACCTGTATTTTACAATGTTTTTCATACAGTTTGACTTGAATAGAAGAATGTATGTGTAAAAGAGACAGAGCCTGTGATTTTTTTTTTTTGCACTGCAAATGTAATTTGTAATGAACTGTTTGTATTATTTGTACAACTTAAAACTAGCAATGGCTCTACTAAAATCCTGCTCATTGATTTTACTTTTGAAAGAAGGAATGGCTCAGAATTATTGTTTCCTTGCACACACAGTTAAAATGATCATTAACAAAAGTAAATTGTTGCAAAGAATATAAGGAAAAAAATTACACCAGATTGTACATAAGGATATAATTATTGATTAGTGTAAATAGTATACTAAAACAGATCACTTTCAAATTCTGCAGTGCGTAAATGTGTATTACGGAGTTTGGCACAGCTATCTCCTCTTCTGTGCTATATTAACCCTAGCGCGGTTGTAGAATATTATTCTAATTTCACACCATACTTTTAGTTTTCAAACTGGTAATTAAATAAAAAGGAAATTATGGGCAGTAGAATTACTTTTTTTTTTCTTTCTTCTTACACAACCTTGGTGTGTGTTGCTTTATAAACCACTGGAGCATTGCTCTTGTGGTTTATTGAGTACTGTACTACATGTGGACCTCCAATCAGAAGCCAAGATTACACCCACATTATTCCGTAGCAGACTGACACCAGTCATCTTAGTATAAATAAAATGACTGCTTAGTGCTCAGAACAGTCATTTTTATTGTCAGTAAAATGATACTAGTGACATATTCCTCTTTCTTGCATTCTGATTGGTCTGTACTCACAGCAGTAAACACATGAAGCGTGCTAGTTATAAGGTGCTAGTTGGGTCACTCTTCTCAGCAGTGATGTGATTGTCTTATGAAAATAAATTACTTTGCCTTTGGCCTTGTACTTTATTCGCTCAAAAGTCACATAAATATTTTCTCATATAATGACCAAACTAGCACATTAACAGTGCATGACTACAGTGAAAAAATTTTGACCTATACTTTTTTATTCTGTTTTATATTGCCCCTTATCTCTTGACTTGAATTATACCCTTCTTCCCCCAATCTGAGTCTGTCTTAGTACTTTTTTTTCACATTTGAAATAATAAAAGGACCACTCCTTTTAATATGGCTCAGAGCAGGTGTCCATCAGTATTTTCAGCTGTTTTTCTACATCAACTGTTTAAAATAACTTCTTTTGTGACTGAAATGAACGATTATGCAGCAGGAAGTGCTCCTCCCTGACCTTATGGGATAAAAGGTGTTCAAAATCAGCTGAGAATACTAATGAAAACCTGGTCAGAGCCATGTTACGAATAATGCTCCATTTATTTTTTATAAATGTGAAGAAAAGTACTAAGGCAGACTGAAAATGGAGAAAGAAAGGTATCATACAAGGCTGGAGGTAAGGGGCAGTCTAAAATAGAATAAATAATTATAGGTCAAAATGTTCATCACTATAAAGTACTGCTGCTTTAAACACACACCTCAGGTGTGTAAAAAAAAAAAAAAAAAACAATGTATTACTGTCCATATAGTATTATTTTCTTTATATAATGGCATCAAGGGATTCTAGGGACATGTACAAGCCTTGAAAGCAGAGTGGCTAATAAACTGGTCCTCATTATGCTGCTCTCTCTGTTCCTCACTCTCTGTTCTGAGTTGCATGAATGCATGACTGCTCAGACTGGCACAACTGAGTCATTTAAGCCACTTTGCAAAGTATGCTCTTGTATGCCAAAAATTGGATGCCTGTTGATGAAACATTGCAGAAACGAAAAGGTCATCATTGGGTAAGGATACTTTGTATTAGTGGAATCTTTTTTCTCATTTTCTTGGTATAGTATTTAAAAACAAGAATTTTCATTAAGCAGAATCACTTCATATTTATCAAGTGTAACCTCACCAAATAGTGTTTTACGTCATTGCTGCAGTATTCCAGGCTATTCCCCCACATAACTCAGAAACATAAAACTGATGGAAGAGTTCTGTTTCTGTGAACTGTAAATATACTACCATGATGTGGAAGACACATAGTTGTTAAAGGGTCTGTAGAGAGTTCTTTTTTTTATGGCTACATTATTAAATGAGCCTTGAAAAAAGTAAGTATGGCACAGATAACCAAGAAAAAATTTACTTAATAACTATCCGCTAATGGTATTCACACAGACAGCCACACTTGTTCTGTACTGGCGCATTTGTGAGAACCTCTAGAGTGTTCTGGAATTTCAATCATCTTAGCAACCACTCCCTCTCACCTCGTGTCTAACTGCCACCAACCATCAGATCTATGTCCACCCATAGAAAGCCAAAACAATACTGGAATCCCCAAAACCCAGTAAGTCTTACTACACTAATACAGAGATTGATGAGGGGAAGGGCCGAGCCATCGGGGCAGTGGCAGGGCTCCCAATAACAACACTGGCAACTCAGGTTCATGCCCTGGACCTGTATCAGTGGAGTGGAGGGGGGGGCAGAGCTGAGCATCACAGAGGATGGTGTCCCTCTTCAGGAACGACTGTAGCCAGGCTTCGCTGCAGCACTGCCACTTGGTGACCACAAGTGGAAGTGCAGGTGAAGCTGGAGGCTAGAGCAGATGTCTGACCACTGCAAACAAGCTGCATGCATGTGCATGCAGTGTAGTCCTGGCATGCAGGCATCCACGGGGAGGGATCAAGGGATAAAATTCCCTGGTCTGCAGCATGTTGACACCCAAAACACTCGAGACCTGGCAGTACACTGTACCCCTCACTACCTCTAGGTGCTGTAGTGTAGGGGCTTGCACCAATCCATCCCCATTCTGGAGGTAAGCGGGGGGGGCATATTCAGGGTCACAGTTGAGGCCAACAGATCAGGATGGTCGGCTGAAGCAGATGGGGAGCGGAGTATAGAGGTCACTTAGGGAAAGCATTGCTGCCCAGAGGTTTGTATCTTCCCAAGACTGGAGGTTCAGGCAGCCATGAGCAGTGAATGTGTGGATAGGTATCCAGATACTAGCTGATTTACAGATATCCATCAGAAGAATGCCCCTATAGGCTACTACTTTGGTTGTCTCTCCTCTAGTGGAGTGGGCTTTCCATCCCGCTGAAATGGCACAAGAGACAAGATAATATCAGCAGAAGATGCAGGACATGATGCATCTGACAATGGTATGTTTCATTGTCCAGAGCCCTGTTCACATCCAGATGATGTAGAGTTGCCCCATACTAGCTAGTCAATGTGAAACTTCAAGACTACATTAGGAACCCGTAGTTCTGTCTGAGGACTACCTTGTCTTTGTGAAAGACTTAGGACAGACAGAGCCTGCAGCTCACTTATTTACCTTGCCAGTGTAATGACCACTAGGAAAGCAACCTTCCAGGAATGGTAAGGAGGGTCCACTAGTTTTGGTGGGACCAGATTTCTTTACGTACTTACTTTGAAAGATTTACCAGGAAAGACATACTGAGCTGAAATGCTTGTTTCCAGATGTAGCCTGGTTACACAGATCAAAAATATAAGATAAACAATTAAGTAGCAACAGAATGAATGCGATGAGCTAGGCAGAGCATCTGAAGAGCAACAGGTAATATCAGTGCAAACTGGAACACAATTGGAGGATTAACCAGGCACTGCTAGGCATGGTATTGAAGTTCAGATGGCAGCAATTTGAAGGGGGAATGAAGCTCTTTTGGCGCTTCATTGAGTAGGGAAAACTGGAGGAAACTAGGGGCAGAGGGAAATTAGGGCAGGAGCAGGGGCAGTGGGGGGAATTGTAGAGTGGCAAAATACAGCACAGGATCTTAGGCAACTGCAGGAGTGAGTAGTGAATTCATGGAGGAGAGATTTGAGTGAATGCGAGTGAATGGGAGGAAGGAGCAGTGTGAATGGTGATGGGAAGAGTCTCCTATAGTTTGGGGAAGCAGGGGGGTCCAGAACTGCGAAAGGAGCAGGAGGTGTGGGGGGGGGACTGAGGAGGGAGGAAAGGTAAGGCGTCAGGGACCCAAATCAGAATCTGGAGATGAAGGTAGCGCCATGAGTGAGGTGCCTGGCATCATTGGAGGGAAAGAAGAGGGAGGAGTAAAAGGAGCAGCAGTGGGTTCTAGAGTGGCAGTCAAGGGTAAAGTGGCAGAAGGAGTGAAGTAGTGAGTCCACTCTGGCTAGGGTGGGTTTGGGAGCAGCACTGTAAACAGTGTCAGAGTAGTTGAAAATAGGGAGAATCATCCATGAGATGATCTCTCTATGGGCAGAAAGCAGGATACTCGCTTTATTCTTGTAAAACACACCCAGTTTGGGCTGAAGCTTTTGGTGGATGGCATCCACATGAACAGAGAAATCGAGGTGACAATTCAGCCAGACCCTGAGGTATTCTGAGGAATATCAAGATCCCGGACCTTAGGGTAAACTTGTGCAGAACTTCACAAAACACTTGAAGACTGGTTCAGCTGAAAGCATAAGGATGCCAATGCTGGACCTGAAAGTCAAAAAGACAGGTGAATGTTGAGGGCCAAGAAGCACACCCCGGGCAAAGCCAAGGAAAACAGCTACTCCAAAATGCCTATCACTCGATTTAGTCTGGCACCAGGAAGAGAACCTCCACCACTTAATGACAGGATTGTGAAGGTGGAAGAGACTAAGGGTTCATCTTTTATCCCCTTTCTGCAGCATGGCTGTGACTAAACACTAATGAATACACACACCCAATCTGATCAATCAGATTGCTACCTCTGCTCATGCTGTGTAATAGAAACATAGAAACATAGAAGTTGACGGCAGATAAGGACCACAAGGCCCATCCAGTCTGCCCATTTCTTTTTCTACCTTATAAATGTGCCATCGGCCTTTGCTCTGTCAGTGGCCTATCTATTCATAGTCATTTGTATTGCTCCCTTATGCCTATCCCATGCCTGTTTGAAGCCCTGCACTGTATTCATAGCCACCACTTCTTGTAGTAAGCCATTCCATGCATCCACCACCCTTTCTGTAAAAAGAATTTCTCACATTCTCCCTTAACCGCCCCTCTAATCTCATCCTGTGACCTCTTGTCCTGCTATTTTTCTTATATTTAAACATGTTAGACTCTTTCACCTTGTTAATGCCCTTAAGGTGTTTGAATGCCTCGATCATATCACCTCTCTCCCTCCTTTGCTCAAGGGTATACATATTGAGCTCTGTTAATCTGTCTTCATATGTCTTCTGATGCAGTCCCTGCACCATTTTGGTTGCCCTTCTCTGGACTGCCTCAATTTGGTTAATGTCCTTGTGAAGGTGTGTAACCCTCAATGCCATTCTCCTTCAGGAAAGCATTTAGTCCTTCTTTGAAAGCCTGAACAGTGTTAGTTTCCAGAAACTCACTAGATAGGCTGTGCCACATACCAACCACCCTCTGAAGGAAGCAATATTTTCTGCTGGTTCCACCCCGATTTAAGGGTATATCCTTCAGTTTTGCTTGCACTCACCAGCTCATGCATCTAGATGCATCACACTGCCTATTCCCTTTAGTATTTAGAATTCCATGATCATATCCCCTCTCAGCTTTGTCATTTCTAGGGTGAAACATAGACACTGACAACAAAAAGAGACAATTGGTCCATCTAGTCTGCTCGTAATACCCTGTTCTACCCCTGAGACATAGTGTCTATGCAGGGTTATGGCCATGCTAGCCAACCCCCATGTTCCCTGCCTTGCTGCTACTCCCCAGGTGACTATTAAGCCCTTAACTCTGTCCCAGTCATATTTGAAGCTATTAATGGTCTTGGCGCCCACCACTTCTGGTCCATAGCTCAACCACTGCCTCGATAAAAAATAACTTCCTCATGAATTTCCCTACCACCAGCTTCCATTCATGTCCTCATGTTCTAGATTCACTATTCAGTAGTTCCTCACAGTTTACCTTGTTCATTTCTTTCAGGAATTTGAAGGTCTCTATCATATCGCCATTTCCCTTCTGACCTTCAGCAAGTACATGTTTAGTGCCCAAAGTCAGTACTCGTAGGGTCTTTCTTGTAGGCCAAGAATCATCAAACTGTCTTCTGCCTGTCCCTGTCTTTCCTCAAATGAGGGCTCAAGAACTGGACACGTTACTCCAGGTCTTGCCTTACCAGTAAACTGTAGATAAATATTAATACCTCCTTTCTTCTGCTATCAAATCCTCTCCCAGTACTCCCCAATATTCTGGTTCCCTGCTGTCGGCCTTATTACACTGGCTAGATTGTTTAAGATAGTGATGATGAGTCTTAGGTCCTTTCCTCAGTAGCAGTGTCTAGCTTAACGGCAAATACAAGGGAAGACCGCACTCAAGTCAGAGGAACAAAGTAACTGCTAATGCTCAAACTTAGTTTATTCAAAATTACCTCGAGCTGCAGCTTCCTTGTCTCGGTCTCCCTTGAGTTTACCATGACTATTTTTTTCAGTCTGCACTGACAGTTGTGGCTGTGAGTGCATGGCACCATGTGTTTTTGTGTCTAGCGTAACCCCTTCCATTCAGTATTCCGCCTTGGGGTTGCTGTTCCTATTGTACGTTACATTGCACATTTTGGGGGCAGAACTTCAACTGCCAAACTTTAGACCATCTCTTCAACCTTTGCAGCTCCCTCTGAAACTCCCTTACCCCCTCCTTGTGGTCTGCCCTACCACAGAGTTTAGTATCATCTGCGAAGAGACACAACCTGCCCTGAATTCCTTCTCCTATGTCACTGATAAACATATTGAAAAGGATTGGACACAGGTTTGAACCTTGAGGCACCCCACTTGTGTCCTCTCTACGTGGATTTGACTCTATTTACCAACACCCTCTGCTGTCTCCCCCCCACCCAACTACCCACCAACCTATGTCCTTTGCCACACCTAGACTCTCTAGCTTTTTCAGCCACCTTTTGCGCAGCACCAAATTGAATGCCTTGCTGAAAATCAAAGTAGAGTAAATCTGCTGCTTGTTCCTTATCTACCACCGTAGTTATCCAGTCAAATAATACTGTTACTATAGGTTGGTCTGACAAAGACATGTCTGCCACAAACCCGTGCTGTTTAAAATCCTGGATCCGATTACTCTCCAAATAGTCCACAAGGCCCTCTTTGACTAGAATCTCCATCAGATTACCCAAAACAGATGGTAGACTGACAGGCCTGTAGTTACCCATTTGCTCCTTGTCCCCACCCTTATGAAGTGGAACTATGTCCACTACCCCTCCCCACACCAGTCTTTCATAACCAGCCCGAATGAATTAATCTATTGAATAGCCCTGCCTGGATTCAGACAGTTCCAATGCCAATTCCCTGAGCACTCACTGATACATCCCACCTGACCCCAAGGCCTTATCTATGTTCAGGGCCACAAGCCTTTTTTTCATTAAAGCTTTTTATGTTTCTGGGCTTGTGGTGCAGGCTCCTCTCAGCCCCATCTCTGCAGTCCCCAACTGACCATCTGTCTTCCCCTGGAGCTTTCCACAGTCTCCCACAGATTTCCCCCACCCCACCCGAGATACATTCAGACAGCAGGGCCCACGGAATAGCGTAGGTCGGAGACTGGCAGGCAGGGCTTCATTAAGCCTGTAGCCACTGCCCATTTTCTGTTTTCTCCCTACCACCTCCATGACATCGGGCGCATCCCCTGTGGAGGCGTAAGTGCCAGTGTGGGAGAACCTGACGCCATCCTTCCCTGGGCTGGGAGCGCTGGCAAGTGGCAGTGTTTCTCCAGCCCCTGTGATGCCCAGTCAGCTCCCTGAGCTCATTTCTGTATTTGGGTTGCCTGCACGGGAGCATGGCGTGCTACCCGTTGCGCCATCAGGCGGCCCCCACAAGCCTTATTCTGACTCTTTTACTTGTAAATACCTTCTGCCACATTTCTGGAATCCCCATTCAGCAGTCTTTGTGCTGCTTTCCAGCAGAGGCCTGCTGCCCTCCACTGTAAAAACTAAGCAGCAGCCTTTATCAACAGCTGCCTTTTGAATGTCCTCCTCTGATACCCTGCCTTCCTCTGTCAGCCTAACAATTCCTCCTTCCGTCTTTCTTTTTTAATTAATATATCTGAAAAGTGTACCTCATTGACCTGATCTGTAAAACATAGCTCTGTGTCTGCTTTTGCATCCCTAACTGCCATCTTGGCCTCCATTGATTTTACTTGGCACTTTCCCCAATTTTTATCTTCCTGCTTCTGCTTGTGTCTGATGATAGCTTTTTTCTTGTCCCTCCCTGCCTCTTTGTCCTTCTTAGATAACCAGATTGGTCACTTACACCTGTTTCTTTTGGCAACCATCCTTAAGCCAGATGTTGCTGCCTCAAGAAAGGCACCTCTAATTTCTCCCCACCTTTTCTCTGCACCCCATGTTCTGTCCACCCCAACCAACCTATCCTGGACTAATTCTCTCATATGGTTAAAGCTTGCTCTTCTGAAATCAAGGACTTCAGCATTTGATGGAGATGTACTGGTACCGAGGTCCTCTTAGAATCATATGGTGTTATGACACTGAACCCTAGTGGTCCCCCCCACACTCTGCCTGCCATTTCCAGGTTGCTGAGAACCACATTGAGAATGGCGGCCTGCCTTGTGGATTTTGTGTTTGGATATGTCCAATGCTTCCTAATATCTCTTATCTCTTAGCCACTAATTAGTGTGATGACTCTGTGCTGTACCCTCTCGATCTCTTCAGTGTCCTTTCTGTACTGCACTGACCTGAACTGGATACAGTACTCCAGGTGTGGTTTAAGTTAAGCAAGAATTCACCCATCAGGTAGATCTAAAGAGAAAAGCTGGAGCACATGGGCAAAAAAACAAATTCAGAAAAAGAGACAGCTCAAGCTAACATACCCTAAAAAAAGAAATCGTCCAACCTAGCTTTGAAAATTCCTATTAATTCAGCTGAGGCTACATCACTGGGAAAGAGTTCCAAAGTCTGGATGGGCCTTGCAGTCCTTATCTGCCATCAACTTCTATGTTTTACTGACCTATACATAAAAAAATTCCCTCCTATTATTCCTTTTAACATTAACCATCTGAATTTGTTTATTCTGGCCCCAGGAATCACACAGTATGATTAAACAAATGCAGTCAGCCTTCAGTGTTGAAATGCCCTGAGAGATGGCATGTATACAAATTATGGAATGCTGATTGGCTCGTGCATTAAAATTTTAAACAGCTGCCCTTAGTAACTGCTGCACTCTGAGTGCTCAGATTCTTTACTCCACCTGCTACTTAAGATGCCTTGGAGAACTCTCCTCAACTTTCTTCTTGCATCTTTATTTGGGGATAAGTAATGCTTCTTAATTTTTACAACTGCTGCCCTTAGAGTTTAGTTTAGCTTAGTTTTTAGGTATTATAGTAGTGTTTTTTGGTTCCTCATCGGTTGTGGGGAACCACTGATTTTACTTCAAGAGGGCTCTTGCATTAGGTAATTACATATAGGACTGATGCAGTCAGGCATCAGGACCCCACAGAAAAATTTCTAGCTAGCAGTCTGTAGCGGGGGACTTCCCCCCACGTCAGGTGACCGACGTCATGCGACATCAGTATAAAGGGGCAGTCCCCCACGCCTGCCTTCCAGATCTTTCCTGCCGTTAGCTTGTGGAAGCGCCTTGCGGTAAAGTTCATTGCTTGTCAGTCTGTCATCGATAGTTCTACCATCGTTTTTTTCTCGATTTATTCGAATATTAGTCAACTTTTTCGGTGGTGTATGTCGTTCCCTCCAACCTCCAAGCACAAGAATAAGTGCGACTCGTGCGGCGCCCAACTCCCTCACAAGGACGGTCATTCCTAGTGCCAGATCACCCTGTGGAGAAGTGCCAGCATTGCCTGAAATTCAACACCGCCACCCGCAGATGGAGGCAGTAGTCCCTGGAGGCCCACATCCTTAAAAAGAAGATGACCTCCATGGAGAAGGAGCTGAAGAAGCTTCGTCAGGCCTTAACTTCTCCAGAGGGCCACCGTAAAAAGAAAGATAAGGAGAAGCACCGGGAGCGGGACTCCTCTTCCTCGACCACCACGACTTCGGCTGGAGTCAACGTCTTAAAGGTAACGTTCCCCCTTCCTGGGACCGCTCCGCAATGGCCGTCTTGGAGGCTTCCAAGACGGTGTCGGCCCTCCCGTCTGGCTCGCGCTCAAGCTCTTCGGGTGCCTCCGGGCTAAAGGAGTCCTCCACTCCCTGTAAGACTGCCACCGTGTGGCATATTGGTGTGAGTGGCTCCGGTAAACCGGATAACAGCTCCTCTGACGCCCACCTGGAGAAGGCTGCTAAGTCACTCAACCCTTCGGGGCAGTGCACAGCCCCGTTCTGCCTGAACAGACCACACTCCCATCGCGGCCTGCCTGGGGTGACAGTTCCGCTAAGTCAGATGACGGCTCCTCCGATGTCCGCCCGGACTCCGCTGGTAAGTCGAACGTTGGACCTTCCGACGCTTGCACGGCGTCGGAGCCAATGCTAGACCCTAAGTCTCTGTCCATGTCCCCGGCTCCCCGCAACCTTCGCTGCCCTCCGAGGTCCCAGCATCTCCTCAGCCTAACCCTGGAGATTTTTCCCCTTCTTCTCAAGACAATGCCACAGATCCTAGCATGCTCCTGTCAGGTCTCCCTCCCGCTGGGCCAGATGACCTGATGTCAGTTCCTCGGACACGGCTCTGACGCCAGTCCTCCCGTCGCTGGGTGACATCCATCTTCCTCTCCCGGATGCTTCCCCCACACTGGGCCTGCTGCCTGCTGGGCCTCCTGTCCCAGGCCCCCCCTGCTGGGTGCCCTCCCGGGCCATCTGCCCCGGCAGACCCCCTGGTCCCTGGGTATCTGACTCAGTCTTTTCCGACTCTGTCGTACCGGGGTCTGCAGTATCCGGTGCCCCGGTACCTGATGCCAGCCTATCCAACGTCGCAGTACATGGTGCCTCACTACCTGAAGCTGGGTTTCCCACCGTCAGGGTATGGATACGCGCAGTACGAATATGCCCAATATCCATACCCCCTCCTCCTCCTCCACTGCCCCCTCAGTCACCGGTGGATCTGAAGGAGACTCTGGCCTCCTGGTGGGCTGAGGCCAAAGCTCAGCTTACCAGGGAGGTAGAGAGCCATCTTCTGACGACAGTGCCGGTTTTGGTCCTCGTACATCGGAGTCGAGAGACTTCCTTCCCACCACGGGATACCAGAGGCAAGCCCTCCAGTTCCAGGGCAGGATATGCTTCCCCGAGGGCTTCCTAAAGGGTCCGCTCCTCCCCCGCACCATGAGGAGGAGTCTGCTTCCTCTTCTTTTTCCTCCTCCTCGGAAACCTCAGATGACTCCAGTGGTTGTTCTGACCCAGACGATGAGCCGTGTCTCCGGAAGGAGGATCCTTCTTTCATGGAGTTGCTGCACAAAATTCAGGAGGTTCATCAGTGGCATTTCTTGGAGCTGGATCCACAGCATAAGAAACTTGCTATGCACCTGGATCTGCCCGAGACCGCTCCAACCTTGGTGCCACCCTGGACTGAGCCTCATGCCAACCTTGTTTCCACTATTTGGAAGCAACCATCGGCCATAGCCCCTCTTCCTAGGAAGTTGGATAGCCTTTAACAGGCTCCCAAGGGTGTTGACTCCCTTAATTCTCACCCTCAAGCTGATTCAGTCGTGATTAGCACTGCTAACGGTCGGTCGGCTAACCCAAAGCACTTGAGCTCGTCGCCACCTGACAAGGAATCTCGCCTTCTGGACCAGTACGGAAAGAAGGTCTACGCTTCTTCCACTCTGGGTATCAGGGCCCTAAATTATGGTCATATGGGGGATTACCAGAAGGCGATTCTTTGTGAGGTGGAATCTAAGCTGGACTCCCTTCCTGACTCTGAGATGAAGCAGGAAGTGGCTGGTCTAGTCCGCTCTGCATGTTAGGCCAGTCGGCACATTCTCCGTGCCATGTATGATGCAGTGGATGCTGCTGGTAGGAGTTCGGCTTTCGCTGTGGATTTGCGGCGTCATGCCTGGCTCCCTGTGTCAGGATTGGTCCCGGAAGTGCAGTCTGCTATCCAGGACACGCCCTTCAGGAGTTTGGTGCTGTTCGGTGGCGATGTCAAAGACATTATCACCGATCTGCAGGAGAAGGAGATTGCACTAAAGTCCGTTGACTCCATGTACAAACTCCCTCAGACACAGCGTCGTCCCTTTCGCAGACGTAATCGGCAAAAAGCGAAACCTCAGGGAAAGTGGGCCAATAAACATCAGGCCCCTCCAGCTGCCAAGCCCCCCCCCACCCAAAAAAGCAGTGGGGGCTTCAGCGGCAACGCTGCCTCACGCCACCTGACTCCTTTCCTCTCCCACAGCCTCTGAGATTTCCAGAGGAACCGGTGGGAGGGAGGTTCTCCCTCCATCTTCCAGGTTGGGAGAGGATCACTTCAGACACTTGGGTGCTCCGGCTGATCGCAGAAGGACACTCAATAGAGTTTCTTCGGAAACCTCCTCGAAAACCACCCACCAGGTCTTCGTACTCACAAGAACATCTTCTTCTGGTTCAGGAAGAAATTTCCACCCTTCTCTTGAAGGAGGTGATAGAGCCTGTCCCCCTCCCTCTTCAGGGGACGGGGTACTATTCCCATTTCTTCCTGGTCCCAAAGAAGTCAGGAGACGTTAGGCCGATTCTCGACCTCAGCTCCCCGAACTTGTTCGTGATGTACAAAAGGTTCAGGATGCTCTCCCTGCAGGGTCTCCTGCCCCTCCTTCAGCCGGGACAGTGGCTGTGCGCTCTGGATGTGCAGGATGCTTACCTGCATATCCTCATTCACCCTTCCAACTGCAAATACCTACGTTTTGTATTCCAGGGGGCCCACTACCAGTTCAAGGCCCTCCCATTTGGTCTCTCCTTGGTGCCCCGAGTGTTCACCAAATGTCTGTCGGTGGTAGTGGCCTACCTGCGTACCCAGGGGGTGCAGGTTTTCCCATACCTGGACGATTGGCTCCTGGCGGCCCCATCCAGGGAGGAACTCCTGTGCTTCCTTTCCCTTACCCTGCAGGTTTTTGCCTGCCTGGGTATTAGCGTCAACCAGACCAAGTCCCACTTGATCCCGTCCCAGAGGCTCCAGTTTATCAGGGCAATCCTGGACATGACCTCTGGCATGGCTTTCCTGCCACTGGACAGGGTGGCCAGACTCCAGGCTCAGGTCAGCCTGTTGTCCAGCCGCAGGCGGGTCAGCGCAAGGTCGGTCCTTCGCCTCCTCGGGCTCATGGCAGCTGCGATTCCAACAGTCCCTCGTGCTCGGCTCCACATGAGAATCTCTCAGTGGACACCTCAGTCTCAGTGGGATCAGCTGGTGGATGACCTGGATCAACTCGTTCTGGTCCCCACTCCTATGGCTCAGGACTTGCAATGGTGGATGGTTCAAGAGAACCTGTGCTGGGGAGTTCCCTTCTGTCTTTCTCCCCCCTCCCAGACACTGACTACGGATGCCTTGGGCCAGGGTTGGGGAGCCCACCTCGGGCCTCACAGGACCCAGGGCTCCTAGTCCAAGCTTGAGAAATCTCTCCACATCAGTGTGCTCGATCTGTGGGCTGTGCTGTACACTCTTCAGGCTCTGCATTTGCTTCCCGGACACCTGGCTGTCCAGATGGACAACATGTGTGTGGTCTGGTACATCAACAAACAGGGAGGAACTCGTTCTTACCCTCTTTGCAGGGAGGCAATGCGAGTTTGGGACTGGGCAGTGCAGCACAACCTTCACCTCACAGCAATTCACCCTGGGGGTCGAGAACACATTGGCAGACCAGCTAAGTCGTTTGTCGGCTGTCACTCACGAGTGGGAACTGGATCAGGGGGTAGCAGACGATATCTTCCTATGTTGGGGAACACCACAGGTAGACCTGTTCGCATCCCCTCACAACGCAAAACTTCCCGACTTCTGCTCACTCGCTCTAGGGCACGGCATTTTTTGGAGAGAAGCTCTGTCTCTAGACTGGAAGGACAGATTCGTCTATGCTTTCCCCCTGATCCCCTTGATTCTGAGGATCTTACAAAAACTCAGTTCAGAAGGACCTCGAATGATTCTGATCGCTCCTTTCTGGCCCAGGCAAGTTTGGTTCTCTCTTCTGCAACAGTACTGAGAAGAGCCTTCTCTTCCTCTGTCGCAACTTTTACTGACCCAGGATCAGGGGACCCTGGTCCATCCAGGCCTCAGGTCCCTTCAGTTGCACGCATGGCTCCTGCAGACGTAGCTGAAGCCCAATTCGGGGTTCCCCCGAGTAGCTGAAATTCTGGTGGAGGCCAGAAAACCCTCCACTAGATCTACTTATGTCATGAAATGGCAACGGTTCACTGTCTGGGCTGCCTCCAAAGATTTTGAGCCTTTCTCATGCTCTGTTGGGCGGCTTCTGGATTACTTGTGGCACCTCTTCGATCTGGGTCTCAGTCATTCTTCCCTGAAGGTTCACGTGGAGGCCATTTCGGCCTACCATGTCCCTTTTGCAGACAGGACATTCGCTCAGCCGGAGGTCTCTAAGACCTTCCTTAGAGGGTTCCTCCACTTGAGACCCCCATCCAGGTTTCTGACCCTCCTTGGGATCTGAATTTTATTCTCAAGAAGCTTACTCTGCCTCCTTTTGAGCCAGCAACCTCCACAGACCTGAAGTTCATCTCATGGAAGACACTCTTCCTCATGGCCATTACTTCTGCTCAAAGAATTTCTGAGCTCCAAGCCCTCATGTGCAAAATCCTGTATTTGATTTTCCACAGGGAACATGTGGCCCTGCATACCGACCCTAAGTTTCTCCCCAAGGTGGTAGCGGAATCTATGCTGAATCAATCCATAGAGTTACCTGCTTTCTTTACGCAGCACTCCAGTCAAGGGGAGTACCTCCTGCATACTCTGGATGTCCACCGGATTCTGAGATACTACACCAATAGGACGAAAGATCTCAGAAAGACTGATCAACGGTTTGTCTCTTTTACTCATAAAAGAGAAGGCAATGCTGTTTCCAAGCAATGCCTGTCTAAATGGTTGGCTCATTGTATCACTTTCTGTTATGACAAGTACAACAAGACCCTGCCAGGTCAAGTCAGAGGCCACTCCACCAGAGGGGTCGCTGCCTCTGCGGCTTGTTTCAAGAATGTGTCAGCATTTGTGCAGCCGTAACTTGGACTTCTGTACGTACCTTTACTAAACATTACAGTTTGGACATTGCCTCTCGCCGTAGAGCAGGCTTCGGGTTGGCTGTTCTGCAAGGTCTGCTTTCCTAAGGCCTTCACAGCCAGAGGGTCTACTTCTGAGTAGTTTTCCTCCTCCCGTTTACTTCTCCTTGTTCCAGACTGCTTGGGACTCAGTCCTATACGTAATTACCTACTGCAAGAGCCCTCTCAAAGTAAGATTGTACAGCTACGTAAGAACTTACCGTAACAGTAAATCTTCGAGAGAGGATCTTGCAGTAGGTAATGCCTTCCCACCCTCCATCCCCCTAAGCTTTTTCAGCTCCTTTTCCAGGATGGGAAATATCTGCTTCTCTCTCGTCTTGCCTTTTGGCCTTTGGTGGGAAAGAACTGGAAGGCAGGCATGGGGGACTGCCCCTTTACACTGACATCGCATAATGTCGGTCACCTGATGTGGGGGCGGTCCCCCACCAGAGTCTGCTAGCTAGAAATTTTTCCGTGGGGTCCTGATGCCTGATGGCATCAGTCCTGTATGTAATTACCTGCTGCAAGAGCCTGTCCCGAAGATCTACTGTTACAGTAAGTTCTTACGTAACTGTACTTTTCTCAGGTATTTTTACCTCAGTAGTTCATTTAAAACGTTATTATTTGACAGTTCCCTTTGGGGTCCATATTTTATGTTGGTTTTTTAGTTATTTTACTAACTTTGCAGTTCCCTTTTTAGTCAGGGAACCGATTAGTGCTTGGTTCCATTTTACATTGGGGAACCGATCAGTAGGTTTATATTCAGTATTTATCGGTTTTGGGAACCGATTTCTTAAATAATGGTTTTGCTTACTATTGCTGCTCAATGTCAGAGGTTCCTAGTGTGAAGCCTAAGAAAAAGATGGGACTCACTGGTTTTAAATATTGTGAGAGTTGTGGCCAGATATTAGCCAAAGCAGACATGCACGACCTCTGTGTTTTTTGCTTGGGTACCAGTCAATTTTTTTCTAATTGTGCCATTTGCAAAACAGTTTGCCCTTAAACACTTAGAAATTAGAAGAAATGGTTACTGCTTCTGCTTCCACAGAATATGTCCCTTCCACCTCTGATACTAAAAAAGATAAGGACAGGCCAAAGGAGGCTGTGGATCCTAAATCCACAGAAAAATCTGATTCTGGAAAATCAAACCTGCACCGTAGTTCTTATACTCTCCTCTACTTTAGTCTCCTGCCCCTCCATCCACCTCTCCAGTACCCCTTCTCCTACTCACTTCCTCATCTGCATTTTCCCTCTCACACTGCTCTACCCATCCCAGTTCCTCCCCCCCAGACTCCTATTCCCAGCTCTCCCTGGCTACTTCCACCCACCTATTCTTTCTCCCAATTCTCCTCCCATCTTTATGCCACCTCCCCTACCCACTGCAGTCTTCTTTTTTTTTCCTTACAATGTAATCCCGATCCAGAGATTACTGCATCTTCTGTACCCCCCAACTCAGCCTACAATTCCTGGCTACAGCATGTCTTCTCTTCTTATCCTGTCACCTAAACGTATGTTATCACATCTGCTTAAGTAAATACCGACTGACTGTATTGATTGTCTACCATTGTATAATGTTTCTGTTTGCATTTTCTGTTGTAAAACTGTTTTGCCTGTATTGTATTGTTACCCAGTTTGACATTGAACCTTTGTAAAAGAGCTTGTAGCTCAAAGGTAAAAATCCAAGACCTCAATAAATAAAACAAAAAGGCTGTGGAACCGGCTAGTGAATCGGTTCCAACTAAGAATAAACATGAGAAATATGTCGCTGCGCCTCCGGCCGAGAAGGCCTGGCAATGATAGTGGCACATTTAAGAAAGCAGGGAGTGACAGTGTTCCCTTATCTAGATGACTGGCTAGTCGTAGGTTGATCCCTGCAGCATACCAGAGAATCTGTGTCCCTTACCAGGAGCACTTCAGAGTCTCTGGGATCTCTCATAAATGAGCAGAAGTCCTAGCAAGAGCCTGTTCAGATTCTGGACTTCATTGGAGCAGAACTAGACACCAGCCTGAGCAGAGCATTTCTTCCCCAGGACAGGGTGGAATGCATCCTGCAGGTGGCAGGATTTTTCTAGTTAAACAGGCCAAGGCCAGACAGAGAGTTCTATACCTGCTGAGTCACATGGCAGCTACCACAGTAGTGGTCACAGGTTCTAGATTTCAGATGAGGGACATATAGTTCCACCTAAGAGCTCATTGGTCCCAGAAAAAGGACACATTGGCCAAGCTGGTTCCAGTCACAGACACCCTCCTGCAGGCCCTGCAATGGTGGCTAGACAGAGACAACCTCAGGGAAGAATCACCTCCCTAAAGGAATATACCTCAGTGGTGCTCACAACAGATGCCTCCCTGTTAGGATGGGGGGCATACATGCTGGACTTAACAGCCAGTGGTATATGGTCCCCCCAGGAATCACTTCTGCACATAAACATACAGTACTAGAGCTCAGGGCAGTATACCTGGCTTAGTTGGCATTCGCTTCTCACTTACAAAACAAAGTGATTCAAGTTAGAACAGACAACACCACCAATATGTACTGCATCAACAAGCAAGGAGGAACCAGATCCACTTTATTGTGCACAGAGGCAATGAAGCTGTGGAGTCTGGCCTACTCCATGCAGGTGTCACTATCAGCTATCCACCTTCCTCGAGAAGGACAACATCCTGGTAGACTCCATCAAAAGATAAGCCAGGACCATCACAAATAGGCAGGTACTGCAGACAGTGTTCGGATGGTGGGGCATACCAGAGATGGACCTTTTTGCCTCCACAGACAATCATCAGTTGCCCCAGTTCTGTTGCTGTCCTCCCAGCAAGGGAACAGTCCCTCTGGATGCACTTGCACTAGACTGATCGAGAAGATTCCTTTATGCCTTTCCTCCTTTCCCCATATTGTTCAGGACCCTGGTGAAGCTCAGGTCACAGCCGGCAACTATGATCCTAGTGGCACCAGATTGGGCCAGACAGCCATGGTATTCACTTCTGATCCTATCATTATCTCCCCCGGTACACCTGCTTCAGAGGCACAATCTCCTGACATCCTGTTGGGGCAGGATACTGTATCTCAACCTCAGGTCCCTGTGACTCTGGTCCTGGCTTTTGAGGTCCTAGAGTTTGCTAGCTTGAACCACTCAGTAGAAGGCCCGACATTGCTCAAGGGGTCAAGGAAGCCACCCACTAAAAAAACCTTCTCAGCATAGTGGAAAAGGTTTTCCATTTGGTGGTCAGGAAAGGACATTGTCCCCTTGAGGGTTGGCCTTCCTGTCCTTTTGGACTCTCTGACACACCTACATATGCTAGGCCTTTGTCCTTCGACTCTGCAGGTACACCTGGTTACAGTCTCAACTTGTGTGTCAGCTGGCAAAGAAAGGTCGATGGCCTCTCACCCTGTCTTTTGGAAATAGTTTGAAGGTCTCAACTACCTTCACCCTCCCCTTAGGGAGTCAGTTTCTGCCTGGAGTCTGAACATTTGTATTGCCAGGCTGATGGAGCCACCATTTGAGCCTGTGGCAACTGCAGACATGAAGTATGTCACTTGGAAAACTGTTTTCCTGGTGGCCATCACTTCAGACAGGAGAATAAGTAATTGCAAGCCCTGTGCACAGATCTGGACTACATTTCATTCCACAGGGACAAGGTTGTACTTGTGACCAACAGAAAATTTCTCCCTAAAGTGGTCTTGGACTTCCATTTGAATCAAACTATCACTTTGCCTGTTTTCTTCACTCACAATTCCAGCTCACCTGACCAGAAACGACATTGACTGGCTGTAAAAAGGGCCCTCAGCCACTACCTTGACAGGACCAAGGCTCACAGGCAAGAGCATACCCAGCTGTTCCTCACCTATGGGTAAGTGGGTAAGGGAAAACCTGCTACAAAGTGAACCATTGCATGCTGGATAGTGGCTTGCATACAGTTCTGCTACAGTAAAGTTGGCAAACAAGCACTCCTGGGCCTCAGGGCACATTCTACCAGGGGTGCAGCTGCATCAGTGGCAGCTGCAAGGGATATTCCACTTTTGGAAATCTGCAAAGCAGCTACATGGAAAATGGTACACACTTTCACCAAGCATTACAGCCTGAACATACAGTCCAGGAGTGATGATAGATTTGGTACAGCAGTGCTGCAGAACCTGTTTTCAAGATAGGTTCTCAGCACAACCTCCAAAGGTACTTCTTGGTAGTCTGCATTAGTTTAATCATGCTATGTGATTCCTGGGGTTAGAAGAAAAAATTACTCACCATAGTAATCTTGTTTCTTCCAGGGACTCGCACAGTATGATTAAAGCTCCCACTCTGCCTCCCCTACCTGAACCTATGAAAAGAAAAGGGGTCAGACTTTGGTTTTGCATCTCTGTTTTGTCTTTTATGTGGTTTATGACTCAAGATTGAAGTCCTTTAACCAGTTGGTTTACTCGGTTTTATCAAGGCAGAAGTAGCCTAAAAGCCAGTTGAGACTGCCTTCCCCCTACGTGTGGGGTGGATTAATCCTACTGGCTTACTCACACTGTTGTCCCTTTTGGGACTTGTGGGTTTATTGAGGATGTGATTAATGTTTTTTTTTATTCTGTATAATCAGCTAGACGGTCCTTACCCTGTTAGACTACGTAATGAATCTGAGCACTGAGTGTAGCAGTTACTAAGGGCAGCAGTTTGAATTTGGCACAAGCAAATGAGAATTCCATAATTTGCATACATTCCATATATCCGGGCAGTTCAACACCGAAGGCTGACTGCATTAGTTTAATCATACTGTGTGATCCACTGGAAGAAACAAGATTACTATGCTGATTCATTTTTTCATAAGGGATCTTAAGTTAAAATCTCTGTTTCTGAATCTTAAATTCAAGCTCTTGATAAGTTCCCTGTTCCTAATGATTTTGAACATTTGTACTATATCTACCCTCTGTCATCTCTCTTCCAATGTATAGAGTCCCTAATTTCTTTAATCTATCTTCATATGGCCCCATCTGGAGTACTGCGTGCAGTTCTAGAGACCCCATTTCCGCAAAGACATAGGATGGAGGCAGTCCAGTGGAGGGTGACTAAAATGGTGCAGGGTCTGCAGCAGAAGCCATACAAAGAGAGACTAAAGGAGCTTAATATGTATACCCTCAAGGAGAGGAGGGACATGATAGAAACTTTCAAGTGCCTCAACGGAATCAACAAAGTCCAAGAGGGCAGCATCTTTCAGAAAAAGAGATGTGAAAGAACAAGGGGGCACAATTTGAAGACGGGGGGGATGGCTCAGGGGCAACGTGAGGAAGTATTTTTTCACAGAGAGGGTGGTGGACATGTGGAACGGCCTTCCTGAGGAGGTTGTGGGGTCAAAAACAGTGTGGGAATTCAAGAATGCATTTTTTTATCTATTGAATTTTGGTAACCAGGTAGGCCCTCTGAGACAAGACATTCCCTTTTTCAGGGGGTGACCCGGCAAGTGCATTAAATTGATAGTGCAGACATTAGTACAAGGAAAATTGATAAGGGAGGTTATACAACAGAAGAATACAACATTTCAATGCATGGGACAGACCTAAGGCAATTCTGGTGGGGGTTAGGAAGAAGTAGGCTGTTGGTTAACTAGCATTTGCAGCTTATCCAATAGGTAGGGAAATGGGCAGACTGGGTGGGCCAAGTGGTCCTTATCTGCCGTCAAAGTCTATGTTTCTATAGGGCATGTTTCTCATGTTAGTAATCGCTTTAGTGGCTCTGTGCCTGGACTCTTTTATGTTATCTATGTTTTTCCTTAGGTACAGACTCCATAGAGTGGAACAGTAATCTAAGTGGGGTCTGATATATGTTCTGTACAATGCTGAGACACAATTCCTATCTCTGGATATGAATGCATTATTAATGCAACCCAGGATGCTTTTTTGATGACCTTATTGTAGTGGTTTCTGAACCTGAAATCCTTTGTGATTAGAATCTCAAGGTCATTTTCTGAGTCCACTTTCTTCAACTTTTTCCCTGCTTAGTTATAGCAATTATTATTGTTTTTGTTCCCGAGGCGCATAACCACGCATTTGTCTAAGTGGAAGTTCATTCCATTTACTTATGCCCACTTGTGTATTACTTCAGGATCGTTCTCTAGACTAACAACTCTTCCTAAGGTATTTTACTTATTTATTAATTTAAGTTTTTTACCAGGCAGGCATGCTGAGCGGAGTACCGCTCGATTCCAGATGTGACCTGGGGGAGTGGGGAGAGGAGAAAATATTCAGTAGGAAGTACAGTGTCATATACAAGTAGCACTCCAATAGACTATACAAAGAATATACAGAGGTATTTACAACAGTATTAGCCATACCTAGAATAGACAATACAAAAATGTACATTATAAACCTATAGCCTGCATCATGGGACACAGTGGGTCCAAATTAGCGTGACCTTCAACTTATAGCAGATGGGTAGGGGTCTGGGGCCACAAGTTAAGTGCCTGAGTCTATCACACTGGAGATGAGCAGAATTGGATCGCACTGAGATACTGGGTCTTCTGTGGTGCTAGACACAAATGCAGGTGAACGAAAGAGAAGTCTTGAGGAGGAAGTTTAGACACTGAGTACAGGTGGTGTGTCTATTGTCAGCCAGCAGGGAGTTCCATAGTTTAGGCATGCAGTATCTCAAAGCAGCCTGGCCTGTAGCAGTGGACATGTGTGGGACATGGAGAAGCCGGGAGTCGATGTTCCGTAGCGAGTATGCGGGCAGGGGTAAAGCTGCCAGGGTTGCCGCGAGGTAAGGGGGGAGGGTCTGTGCCCAGAATTTTGCTGTAATTCTAGCACAGTGGGACAGTCTCCAATCCTGGAGTGACGGGAGTACTAAGGCACTGTAGAGGTCACAGTGATGGGTTGTAGGAGGGCAGTCAAGGGCGAAGCGATAGAAATAGTGAAAGAGTGGATCTAGACTGGCTAGGGAGGACTTGGGAGTGGCACTATAGATTGTGTCCCCATAGTCCAGTATAGGGAGGATAATTTTTTGTAGAATTACCTTGCAGGTTGGTAGGGACGTACTTCTGTTGTGGTATAAAGTGCCCAGCTATGGGGTGTAGTTTCCTGAGGGTAGCATCCATGTGCTCACCAAAGCTAGGGTGCTGATCTAACCAAATCCCATGGTATCTGCAGGAGGTACAGGCCTCCAGGGGGGTCCCATCAATAGTGTGGAATGTGGGGGTGGAGGGATGAAGGGAGAGTTTTTACTGTGTACCAGATGTTAGGGAGACAGTTTTCTTAGGGTTGATAAAAAGCAGATTTGAACAAAACCAGTTCTGTACACTGTTGAAATCTCGCTGAAGTCTGTTAACCACCTCAGAGGAGAAGGATGGGCCAGAGACGTACAGTACTGTATCATCCACATACATGTGGATGGAAGTGTGTGGGCAGTTCGAGGGCAGTTCATTGAGGAAGATGGAAAACAGTATTGGGCCAAGAACCAAACCTTGGGGACCCCTGTAGCGACAGGGAGGGTGGCTGAGGTAGAAGAGCCATTTCTGACTGGGACCTGCTTCCCAGGTAGGAGTGTAACCAGCTGGTGGCAGCTCCAGACAGTCCAGCGAGGGAGAGTTTGGAGAGTAGCAGGGCATGTGAGACTGTGTCAATAGCCTTTGCAAGGTTGACAAAGATAGCTGAGGTGGTGTGCCCATTATCCATTCCTGAGAGGATGGTGTCGGTGAGTCTTATTAGGGAAGTGATGGTATAGTGTGATTTCCTAAATCCTGCCTGGTAAGGAGTAAAGAAGGAAGAGGAGTCTAAGAAGGAGGAGAGCTGGGAGAGAACGAGGTGCTCCTGGATTTTGACTAGAATGAGGAGAAGGGAGATAGGGTGGTAGTTGCCTGGAGAGGAGGGGTCGCCGCCTTTAGGGAGGAGGATGACAGTGACATGTTTCCAGTCAAGTGGGATTGATGATAAAGTGAAGGAGAGGTTAAAGAGGGCAGCCAGCAGGCTGGCAATGGCTGGGGCAGAGAGGAGGAGGAGCATGTTTGGAGTCCAGTCCCGAGGGGCATTTACCTTTAGAGGGATTGAGAGACTGTAGGGTTTTTTGTACTTCAGTAGGGGTAACTAGGCAAAAGGAGAAACAGGAGGCAGAGGTGGGTGAGGGGAGGTGGGATGGAGGGTGGAGTCTACTTGGGGTGTTGTGGAATAGTGGTTAAGAGGGAGGACATGCAACTTGTAAAAAAGATGTTAAACTCAGTGGCCACCGCACTTGGGTCAGTGACAATGGAGCCTGCTACATTCAAGGCAGGAGTAGAGGGTTGGGCCAGGGGGGAGAAAAGAGATTTGATTGTCTTCCAGAACTTACTTGGGTGGTTAAGGTTGGAGTGGAAGGATGCCTTGAAGTAGTTAGATTTTGCCTGACAGGTAAGCCTAGTGCATGCATTCCGGAGTGAGCGGTAGTTATGGAGTGCTGCTTGGGTACCTGAAGCTTTATGAGTTTTCCAGGCCCGGTCCCTGGCACGAGGTTGATCTACGAGATCGGCGGTGACCCAGGGCAGGTGGGCACCCCTTACCCAATTCATCATGAGTGGCGCATAGTGGTCCCAGATAGCAAGGAATGTGGACTTGAAATATTGTGGGGCGGAGTAGATGGAGGATGTCCGTGATATGAGAGACCAGTCAGCGTTAGTCAGGTCTGTTAAGAGCGCTGAGAGGTCAAGGGATTTGTAGGACCTAGGACCTGGTGTGAATTGTGTGAGGGGGAGGAGCCTTAGGTCTGAATACTTTCCTTACCATATAAATCATGTAGTGATCACTGAGAGAGTCTAGTAGAAGTCCAGCATCAAGTATACGATGGGGGTGGGAGGTAAGGGCCCAATCTAAGAGTGAGAGCTTCTGAGATTTGTGGTTCAGGCGAGTGGGTTCTGCTATTTGTTGGGACAGGTTTAGCGCATTCACTTGACTCCGGAGTTTGGTGCTAGCATTGGAGAGCCAGTTCTGGTTAAAGTCCCCAAAGATATGTAGTTTACCATCAATTGCTAGGTATTTTAGGATGCCCAGGTGATCGAGGACAAGGGGCATTGGGGTATCTGGGGAGCAATAGGACCCAGCTGTATTTATGGGATTAGAGTGTGGGAGTGCAATACTGATTAGTAGGGAGTCTATGGATGGCTTGGACATGGAAAGCCTGAGTGGGGTGAACTGGAGTTTAGAGGAGATGAACATGGCAATACCTTCACCCTTTTTTTTTGCCAGGGCGGTCATGCCTAATGATGGAGTAGCCAGGGACAGAGAATTCAGTGTCCTTATTGTGGGGTTTCAGCCATGTTTCAGTGATGATTAGAATGTCAGGATTCAGAGAAAGGATGGTTAGTTGTAGAGCCATGGTTTTGCTCAGGATGCTGCATATATTGAGATGCACTATTCTGAGACCCAGTGGTAATTGTGGAGTAGTGGGTGGGGGAAGGTGGCCGGTGAGGGATTTCGGTCCAGAGTTTAGCTCAACATCCCCGGCAAGGAAGAGTAGTAGGACTAGAAGTTGTTTTGTTTTGAGCATGGCCCATTGTTGCTTCTGGAAGGCAGGAGGACACTGGGAGGTTAGTGGGGAGTTCCTTGGGTGGGAGACATTTAAGGTTGTCAACCCAGTGTGAAAGGGGGGTGAAGTATAGCAGCACCAAGAACCCAGTTAAGCTGGATATATATAGTGGGGGCAGCTCCATGGTAGAGGTTGTGTGGTGGGGTGTTGGACCAGCCAAGGAGCTAATTATCGTGCCGCTAGGCTGTGGTTCAGTGTAGGAGGAGGGTGGCAGGGATGTTAGGGTTGTAAGTAAGCAAATAATAGCTAGAGTTAGAGGCCGCATCTTAACAGCTGTCATCACCTGTGCTATGAGGGTTGCCCTTAGTGGTGAAAGTTGATAACCTGCTAAAGAGGAAGAGGGCTGATTGGTTCTGTAGTCACATGGGATACCCTATAATAAGCAGAGCCGACCAAGGGGGGCGGTGGGGCAGCCGACGCTATGCACCAGCGGGCCCTCCTGCGCCCAGTGAAATATCAGGCTTTCTTCCTGTTTCACGGTCCGTACCTTGCTGCGAGTGATTTTGGTGCCAGGGCTAGGGGGAGGGCAGAGGAATTGTTGGCCCTCGCAACCACGGAGAGCTGCAGGGATAGAGAAACGGACAAGGGTTATAAGAGGTAGGGAGAAGGTGGTACTAGAAAAGCAGAGACTAATTTGCATGCAGCCAGCTTCCCTCTGAAATTACTGGAGCATTTTAAGTAAAGCTAGCTCTATACTAACAATAAAATTCGGCTCTAAAAGAGGCGCCGACTTCCCTCTGAAATTACCGAAGCACTTTAAAACTCATTAGGGATAGGTACAGACAGTAAAATAAATTACTGTAAATTCCATCAGCTCTAAATGAAATCCCTAGATAAAATCCAGCTGTTACAGAGGCAGAGGACACAGAATTGCTACCTTAAATTAAAATACGCAGTATTAAGGCTCCCTAATAGCAGAGACCCTGCTTAAATTAAAAACTGCAGGTAGTCCCCTTAAAGCTCCCTTTGAGGCAGGCTTGAAATCAGCATTTGAGTCCACGAACACAGAGACAAAAATGGTATCAGCATAGCTCTGCCGACAGGTAAGGCAGAGGGTCCCTGCTTGTTTAAAAGTTTAAAAATGGCGCCAAGTCCTGTGCACAGTGAAGTATTAGGCTTTCCTCCTGTTTCATGGTCCGTACCGTGCTGTGAGTGATTCAAACAACATGAAGTCTTGCTGTATTCTGACAATTGCAGTGATTCCCAACCTTTGAATTGCCCCAGAGAACAAAGAGCTAACTTTCTATGCAGGGCATAGAATGCTGAGCTCGAGCTCGGTTGAAGTCTCTGTCTGGAGTGTTTTGAACTTAAACCGTCAGATTCTTTATTCCACCTCACTGAACGGTCGCTCTGGAGAGTTCTCCTTCAGCTCGGTTAGAAAATCGGTTAAAGTTTTCAGTTTTCGTCGGTTTTTAAACTGAAAAAAGTATCCGCATAGTCGGTTCAGTCTCTGTCTGTGGTGCCGTGAATACTAGATAAGAATTGTTCTGTTTTCTGTGTGGAACTTGTAAAAGTGCGGCTCGGTTCGGCTGAACTGGGCATTTGTTAGTGAAATTTGTGTGTTGACTTAGTGTGTGGTTACCGGTTCTTATTGGTTCTAAAAAAAAAATGTGTTTTGAACTGTTTTTTTCCAATACCCGTGACACGGTTAGGAACCTATAAGGGAGTCTTGCCTGGCGGTTGCCGAAAAAAGGGTAAGTTTGGTTAGGTTGGCCATGTCTGAGAAACCCAAGAAAAAAACCAGGCCCACTGGGTTTCAACACTGCAGTGAATGTGGGGAGGTCTTTGCTAAGGCCGATCCCCACACCACCTGTGTTTATTGTCTGGGGTTTGACCACCTCGCTTCTGGACTGCCAATATGTAAAAACTTTCCCAAATCTACCCTTGAGAAGAGATTAGGTAGACTGAGGGAAAAGGAGGCTGAGAAGTCCGCTGACCCGGATGGCCAGCCCGGTTCGGTTTCGACCAAACCAGAAGGAGTGCCCTCTGACCAGGGCGATACTTCTTCAGGCAAAAGGAGAGCCAATTCCAAGGGATCGGTTCAGACAAAAAGAAAACGCAAAGATAAATCGACCAGTTCTTATCTAGAGGTTCATGTTCCAACTGCCAAAGAGATAGCCAGAGCGATTCAGATTGTGGAATCGCTCCGTCCGGTTCCGACCAGTCCTGCTCCTTTGGGTAGGGGTTCGGTTCGGTTGGTTCCCCCGGTTCAAGGATTATGCCCTTGAAGATTTTTATGAACCGGAATTTGAAGAGGAAGGGGAATTTGAGGATGATGATGTAAGCGAGGGTCTGGATGTGCCTGTGGAACAGGACATCTCCCCAGACAGAGCTTCAGGTGTTTCCCCTCCTAGGCTTTCTGAGTCCCCTTCTCACTTTGTGTTTTACAGAAAGGTGGCTGAAACCCTCCAGCTTTCTATGGAAGAGGCTGTGGAAGATCAAGAGGAGCCTGATTATGTAGAGATGATGGACATCCCAGAATCCAGGAGACTGTCTATTCCCCTCCATAAATCTTTTGGGAAACAGACACAAAAAATCTTAGTCTCCTAACACTATACCTCATGTGGATAGAAGAATGAACAAGAGGTATACACTTTCAGGCTCAGATACTGAGTTCTTATATCTGCAATGCAGCCATGTTGGGGTAGTGCAGGCTGCTGCCTGTGACAAGGCAAATATTCCCTTGGCTTCACACACCCCCGACAAGGACTCCAGCAAGATTGATGGCATAGCAAAGAAGCAGTACATGGCATCCTCTTTGGGACTCAGGCAGGCGAATTACATGGCCTATACAGCCAGGTACCAGAAGTCCAGGTGGGACACTGTACTGGCACTGGCTAAACAGGCTTCTCCCCAGCTAGCCAAGGAGCTGGAGCCGTTGGCTGCAGATGGGATTGAGGCGTCTAAAGTTCAGTTTCATGCTGCTGTGGACTCCAATGATGTGTCATCAAGAGTCATGGCTACATCTGTGGCTCTTCGGAGGATGGCTTGGCTCAGATGTACTAGCCTCTCACAGGATACCAAGGCTAAGGCTATGGATTTTCCTGTAGTGGGTAATTCTCTGTTTGGGGTGTAGAGAAATACATGAAACTGGATGAGTTCAGGACCACTTACAGGAGTGCTCAGGCCAAGGAAAGGCAAGCAGCTCCTCAAAGGCAGCAGTCTAGGGGCAGGGGCAGGCCTTTTCAAAGGCCTTTTTACCAAGCACAGGCCTCTTCTTCCTTTTCTCAGAGGGGGTTCTTCAGAGGGAGAGGCAGAAGGGGGATGAGCAGGGCTGTATCCACTCCTCAGCCTAAAGCCCCTGCCAAGCAGACACCCTGATGGTCCTCCCCGGGTCAACTCTCCTATTCCAGTAGGGGGCAGGCTGGCTTACTTTGTCCAGGACTGAATGTCTATTACATCAGACAAGTAGGTCCTGGAAGTAGTAAGCCAGGGACTGGTTCTCAGCTTCAAAAAATTTCCAAAGATGAGAGCCAGATCTTTTCCACCTGCAAATGTCTTGGAAACCCTTGCCGTAGAGGCAGAGGTTTCTTCTCTCCTAGCTTTAAAAGCTATAGAGAGAGTACCTACCCTACACTGGAGCAAAGGGCTGTACTCCAGGTACTTTCTGACCCCCAAAAAGATAGGGGCGTGGCAAACCATCCTAGACCTAAGATATCTAAACCAACATCTTTTAAAACCAAAGTTCAAGATGATAACTCTGGGAATAATCCTACCCTCTCTAAGGCCAGGAGACTGGCTAGCCTCCCTGGACCTCAAAGATGCCTACTTTCACATTCCCATCAGGTGCTCCCACAGAAAGTACCTCAGGTTCGAGTTGCCCTCAGCCCGAAGGGTTTTCACAAAGTGCCTGGCAGTAGTAGTTGCCTTTCTAAGAAGGCAAAATATTTCCATTTTTCCTTATCTGGATGATTGGCTAATAGTGGGTCAGTCTCCAGACCAAGTCAAGTCTCACCTACAAGTGACCCAGCAAGTCCTCACTTGTCTAGGATTTCTTCTCAGCCTTCCCAAGTCAGTTCTCGAACCAGTCCAGCTTCTTACCTTTATAGGGGCAGAACTGGACACACTCAGAGCAAGAGCCTTTCTTCCTCTAGAAAGGGCAAGGGTTCTTATGGAACTAGCTTCTTCCTTCAGCCTTCAGGTATGTCGACCAGCAAGGCATTTCCTCCAGCTCTTGGGCCACATGGCAGCTTCAACAGCAGTGGTCCAAGGGGCAAGATTCCAGATGAGGGATATTCAGTTCCACCTGAGAGCTTTCTGGTCTCAGAAGAAGGATTCCCTTACCAAACTAATCCCAGTGACTCTGACCTTGATCCAAGCCCTCCAGTGATGGCAGGATCAGGACAATTTAAGACAAGGTGTTCCTTTTGTTGCTCAGACTTGTTCAGTGGTCCTTACCACGGATGCTTCTCTCCTGGGCTGGGGAGCCCACCTGGGGTCCCTTACTGCCCAGGGGCTGTGGTCCCCCCAAGAATCCCTTCTCCACATCAATCTTCTAGAGCTCAGGGCAGTTTTTCTTGCTCTAAAAGCATTCTCACAGTCAGTACAGAACAAGATGGTTCTTGTCAGAACAGACAACACCACCACCATGTGGTACATCAACAAGCAGGGAGGCACTTGGTCCACGGCCTTGTGCACGGAAGCCATGAAGTTGTGGCCCCTGGCTTATTCCCTGCAAACCTCTCTTGTAGCAGTTCACCTTCCAGGCAAGGACAATGTGCTAGCAGATGCACTGAGCAGGATTTCTCAGGGCCATAATGAATGGTCCCTGGACCCTCGGGTGTTGAAAGTGATTTTTTCAAGGTGGGGCACTCCAGAGATAGATCTTTTTGCAGCCCCAGACAATCACCAACTCCCTCTCTTTTGTTGCAGACCTCCAGTCCTGGGTTCAGTCCCTCTGGACGCCCTGATCCTGAATTGGGAGGGGAAGTTTCTGTATGCCTTCCTCCTTCCCACTCCTGTTCAAAGTTTTGGTAAAAGTAAGGTCTCAACCATGCAAGGTGATTCTGATTGCTCCAGATTGGGCCAGACAGCCCTGGTACCCCGTGTTATTGTACCTAGCAGTCCATTTTTCCCTGTCTCTTCCCAGGAATTACAACCTGTTAACATCCTCTCAGGGAAGGATTTGGTACCCCAATCTTCAGTCTCTCAATCTCAAAGCATGGCTCTTGAAGAGTTAGAGTTTGCAGATCTGCATCTTTCCCAAGGGGTTCTGGATATCCTCAAGGCTTATCAGAAGCCCTCCACCAGGAAGACTTACAACTCCAAATGGAAAAGATTCAGCATTTGGTGTTCAAAGAAGCATATGTCTCCAGACACTGCTGAATTGCCTACGGTTCTGGATTATATGGTCCATCTTAATGGTCTAGGCCTCAGACCAGCTACTCTCAAGGTACACTTGTTAGCTGTTTCTGCATTTTTGTCTGTGGGGGAAGCCATCCTCACTATCTTCCCATCCTGTGTTCTATAAATTTTTTAAAGGATTGCTTCACACCAATCCTCCTTTTAGAGACCCTGCCCCTGCCTGGGATTTGAATGTTTGCATTGCTGAATTTGTGCAACCCCCCTTTGAGCCTATGTCTTCAGCAGAGCTTAAGTACTTGACTTGGAAAACTGTGTTCCTGGTAGCCATTACTTCTGCCAGGCATATCAGTGAATTGCAAGCCTTGTCGGTGGAACCTGATTTTATCTCATTTCACAGGTATACGTGGTCCTTAAAACAAATAGAAGGTTCTTGCCCAAAGTGGTTTCAGACTTCCATTTAAACCAGTCTATGTCTCTCCCTGTTTTCTTCACTGACCATTCTTCCTCAGGAGAGAGGAGGCCACACAGTTTAGATGTCAAAAGAGCCCTTAGTTACTACATAGAGCATACCAGGGGTCAGAGGTTTGACTCCCTCCAGTTGTTCCTCACTTATGGAGAAGTGGAAAAGGGCAAACCTGACACCAAAAAGATCTATTGCCAGGTGGATTGTGTCTTGTATACAATTCTGCTGTGAAAAACTCCACCCTCAGGCCTGAGGGCTCATTCCACAAGAGGTACAGCTGCTTCCCTGACTGCTGCCAGGGATATCCCTCTCTTAGAAATGTGTCAAGCAGCCACCTGGAAAACAGTCCATACCTTTACCAAGCATTACTCTCTGGATATCCAGGCTAGGAGTGATGCTCGGTTTGGCACAGCAGTACTTCAGAGCTTATTCCCAAAGTAGGTTATGTCCCTCCTCCTTGGAGGTACTGCTTGGTAGTCTGCAATTGTCAGAATACAGCAAGACTTCATGTTGTTTGAAGAAAAAATTACTCACCTTAGTAATTATATTTCTTCTAATGGAGTCTTGCTGTATTCTGACCTCCCTCCTGCCCCTCTCAGAACCTGTTTTTGGGAAGTGGGTGGGCAGGTGCAGTGTTACACCCAGGGGTGTTTTTTGTACCCTCCTCCTTTTGTTTGGGTGCTTATTTATTATTGTTATTTTAGTACTTTTGGTTTTGTTTGGTTTCTGACTTGAGTCTTCCTTGGGAATCCAAATTGTTTCAGCCAGTTGGCTAGTAAGAATTTTACAGTTTCCACATGGAATTTTTAGTTTAGTTGGGCTTGTAAGAATCTGAGGGTTTAAGTTCAAAACACTCCAGACAGAGACTTCAACCGAGCTCGAGCTCAGCATTATATGCCATGCATAGAAAGTTAACTCTTTGTTCTCCAGGGCAGTTCAAAGGTTGGGAATCACTGCAATTGTCAGAATACAGCAAGACTCCATTAGAAGAAATATAATTACTAAGGTGAGTAATTTTTTCCTTCGGTGCTAAGAGGAGGGCAGAGGAATCGGCCCTCACGACCACTGGGAGCTTGCTGCGAGTGATTTCGGCGCCAGGGCTAGGGGGAGGGCAGAGGAATCGGCCCTCGCAACCACTGGGAGCTTACTGCGAGGGATTTCGGTGCTGGGACTAGGGGGAGGGCAGAGGAATCGTTGGCCCTCATGACCAAGGCATCCCAAGGTTATGTTTACTCACATGACTGGCAGTACACAATTACTCCAAGATTATTTTCCTTGGTTGTACTGTCCACTGTTACAACATGGGGTATATGTGTGACCTAGATTTCTTGACCTTTGGTGTAGTACGTTGCTCTTCCCCACGTTAAGTCTAAGCCCCCTTTTCTTTGTCCATGTCCTTGTGTGCAGGTCCCTCTACAGGGCATGTCCAACCTCTGCGGTATCTACTGTTGGTGCCAGTTTGAACTCCTTAGAGCACCTCAGCCTGCCGCTCCCTCCAGATCATTAATAAATATGTTAGAGCAATAGACTCAGCAATAACCATTGGGGTAGTGTCCTCAGAGCTTTTCTCTACCCTGAATGGTGACCGTCCACCATCATGTTCTGCCGCCTACCAGTCAGTACCTTTTCTGTCCAGCAATCTGTGGCCTATGTCATTACTTCTCCATGAGTAGTCTATGTAGTACAATTTCAAAGGCCTTGCTGTAGTCCAGATATACCATATCCAAAACCTGCACCTTTCGCCTTTGCTCCTCAGAGGTAATTTAGGTTGTTTCAGCATAATCTGCTTTCTGTTTGATTTTCTCATCCATGTGCTAAACCACCATATCTTTTATGATTCACAAATTTTTCCAAGCACTGAATTAAGGCTCACATGTCTGTAGCTATCCGAGTCTGACCATGCCCCCTTCTTAAATAGGAGGATGACTGCCTGTTTTCCAGTCCTCTAACACTGTCCTGGTTTGTAGTGTCCTTACAGTAGCAGTACTGGATAATCATCAGGTGATTATAAAAATTCTGCTTTTAGGCTGAAAGCAAACAGTCATAATTCCAGTTTCCATATCTGTAAATATTTTTCCTAGGGAGCTTCAGTTTTTTAGATATTTAAAATGTATTTCCATTGTTGTAGATCCACAGTAAATATGGCGGGTGTCTAAGTTGCAGCAGAGCTCCCCCATCACGTCGCATCATGTCTTTTCTTTTTTTTTTTTTTCCTTCCGTGGGCCCCTTTTGTGTTCGTTTCTGCCGTCTCTGTGTAGTGCTGCAAGTCAAGTGCATGCACTGTTGGCAGCAGAGGATTGCAATCCAGCATGGCAGAAATGTAAAGGAAAACTGAGCAAATTACGGGGTGCTAGTATAGTGAAAACAAGAAAGATTACCAGGTAAGTGCTCAACAGAGCACAGCAAGCAAACTGTTGCAAAAGATCCCATTTTTTATCTAGTACTGCTGCTTTAAAGATTCAGCAAGGCACAGTCAGAACTCCTTATTAACACTATAATTACCCATGGGTGTATACCATCCATACCTCGGGATTTTCCTGGATTCACACACTCTAGGTACTTGCCAACTAATTCTGGCATGATCTGCACCTCTCCCATAACTTTTAACCCAACTGACTATGCCTTCTAACTTGCTAGATAAATAGTGGCACAAAGTATTTATTCAGTACAGGGCTGTAACTACAGGGTTTGGCTATCAGGGACACTGCCCCCCAACTCTTACTGTTGTGCTCCCCCCAGTTTTTAGCCTTCCTGTCCACATCAATAGACAATTTATATGGTACTAGTTCCTTTATCACCCAACGTCCATTTACTCTTTGCAGGTCATCTACTGGAAAACACCTCTAATGGCTCTCACTACAACATTATATAAAACAGCCAACCCGCCCCTCTCCCCAAAAAGGTTTGTAGTTCCATCAAGGCAACTCAAGTAGCTGAGTCTTTGACCTATCCGTAATCTATAAAATCAGTACGTGCTTTGTAATACCTTTTTTTTTTTTAAATCTCCTCTGGCTGTATCTCCATTGTTTCTTGTCTTTCCCCCAGCACCGTCACCCGCTTTCCCCAGAACTTACTCAAAGCTATGTTCCTCCCTGATTTGCCCCTAAGGGGCTAGAGCAAACCCCAATTCCTCTGGTGGCATTTGTGTTCAGTGTCAGTTCTGGCACTCTTTCAGCAGTGTAGGACCTGTGAGTAGAGGCAGGGCAGCATGCTCCAGTGGCCAGTATTTTCTCTCTTTTCATCCCGCCCATGGATAGTAATGGAGGCCCTGCCTGGGGCACATGTGCACGAAGTGCAGTGAGTTCAAGAGTGTGTCAGCATCCTCCTCCCTGATCTTGCGTCTCTGCTTCCACCCACCACCTGTGGACACCAGGTGGAGGTGACACAATGGAGAACATCAGCCCTCCTTCCCTCCCCTGAGGAGGCAAGCATCCCAAGGGATGCTCCACCATCCTCCTCTGGTCAGCCCTCTAATGACCCAGGATTGTTTTGGAACCCAGGTTACTGGCACTGCAAGTAGTAGCACTGCCACTGCAATGGTGGGCCTGCCTGTAATACATTTTAAAAGACTATCAAAAACAAAACAGACTCCATAGCCCCATCCCAAATTTGCTGGGCTGTCTATGGGCCTGATTCAGTGCCTTCATGATTCCCCTTGCTGTGCTCAGTGCCCCCCTCCCACAATGATTATGGGCCCCACTTTATCCCCAACTCTTCTTGTGTTACCTATGTACTAGAAAAAGGGATTATTAGTCCCCTTAATTTGCAGTGTTCAAGACTAGCTTTGCCTTGTGGTACCCACCCCTTCCTACTTGTGCTTTATTGGTAAGCTGTCTGGTTCCCAATTTTGTTCCTTTTGCTTTTATATTTATAGTGCCTTCTATGTGAAGAAATTAACTTTTTTGAACCTTTCAAGTTTTGCAGTTTCTCACTGTATGGTCCCATCTGACCACTGTGTGGTTCAAAAATATGGCAGTTAAAAAACCGGGCCAAAAAAGGTGATCTTGCCACTGTACAGGTCACCAGTGAGGGCCACACCTGAAATAATGTGTGAAATTATGGAGCCCTTATGTGAAAAAAAGATAAGGAGAAACTGCAAACTATTTAGCGGAGGTTGACAAAGATGATACTGGGCCAGCAAGGAAGGACATATCTGGAAAGGCTGGACAGCCTAAACATTTACTCACTAGAGGACAGGAGGGAGACATGATAGAAATATACAGATACATGTAGGGTATAACAGGGTTCACACCACAGATTTTTATTTTAAGCAGGTAACATGACCACCAAGGGACACAACCTCAGGCTATAAGAAGGACAAAAGGAAATATTTCTTTACTGACAGGATCGTGGATAACTGGAACAAACTAGCTAGTGAACTGATCCTTGCTGGCACTATCTTGGGATTAAAAATCTAATGGGGTAATTGCAAGGGGGTGATGAGAAGCAGATGGGAGGACCAGGGATCTGTGAGCTATGAAATGATTATGTTCTAGGTAGAAGCAAGAGAGCAGACTAGATGCACTTTCTGTCTTATACATATATGTATTTCTGTATACTTATTTGTACTTGTTGATCAGGAAAGGCACACTGAGCTGTTATAGCTTGCTTCCAGGTGCATCCCGGGGAGTGGGTTACATGCATCTGTTTTATTGACATGGGGAATGTTGGCCATGACACCTAGACACTTCCCTACTGTTCTTCAATAAGTGCCATGGCATCTAACTTCCATGTGCACAATGCCCAGTGGCAGAAGGGATCTTGATTTAATGTCTCATCTGAAGGATGGCACCTCAACAGTGCAGTACCTACTTTGTACTACACTAGTCAGTAATGGGTATTACCCAAATTACCTGGTGAGAGGCTAGAAGTCGCAACATTCTGATCTTCTAGCCCCAGAGGCAAGTGTGCTAACTACTGAGCCACTGACGCTGGTTAGATTGTATTGTACAACTGGCATTGTACCAGTAGTTTGCAACTGTTTTCTCCAAACTGTAATCCCCCAGGTAGCACCTGTGAATAAACCTTGACTCAGCGTCCCTTTCTCGGACAACAAATTAAAAAAATTAAATCAGGGCCCTGCAATCCTTATAGTCTGCTTCCCTCGCTTTCACCCCAGAACACTTCCACTTATCATTTTCCCTTTGGATGAAACATTAAACCAAGGTCCCTTCTACCCATCTCTGGTGGAAGTCAAAGATCCCATTGTAATTATCAAAGGGTATTCTTCCTGTTAGTAAAACAGGTCCATGTAATCTACTACCTGAAACGCACCTGGAAACTAGCTGTCATAGCTCAGTGTACCTTTCTTTGTCACAAATTATAAATACATACATAAACAGGTCCATATTTCAGTTTATTCAAGCTTTTATTTATTGCCATTCATTATTTAGACTGGCTAATACCTCCTCAGGCTAAATACCCCCTCAGGCACCTTTGTAACCTGCCTGCCCTGCTGTAACATTGTTCCTGTCTTTTATTCAGGCTATTGTAACCTGCCTGCAATGTCCACTGTTAACCTGCCTGCTTCTCATTTATGTATGTATTGTACTCCACTCACCCCTTCCCTGGGTCACACCTGGAATTGAGCCTTGGCTCAGTGTGCTTCTCCCAGTTATCAGCTTTAATAAATAAATACATATAGCCTAGCCCCCAGGACACACCTAGAAACAAGCTGACACAGCTCAGTGTGCCTTTCTTGGTCAAAACCTGCAAATAATCAATATGTCCTTTTCTCTGTCCCTTAACCTTCCTTGGAAACCACAAAGGCATCTGCCAAATCCACTTGCCCATGAGGATGCATCTAGTAACTGACTCCATTATGTGATGCAACAGGGCCTCCCACTTGGCATTAGCAATTTCATTCAGTGCCGGATTTCATCGATCTAGCCACAGTTGTCTTCCTCCACTTATTAAATCACAGCTTTCCTGCAGTTAGGTGTGCTGGTCTTATCTTTGGTGAAGTATTCAGTTCATTATGGTCACTGTTAACCACCGTCTCCCCATCCTTACTGCTCAGACCGTAAGGCAGTCAGGAGAGTACAGTGCAGGGGCATCTAAATGATCTGAGGTATGAGAAACAAAAACTGTGAGGAGAGGTTGGTGAACCCTAACATGCTCACTTTGGAGAAAATGAGACTGAATGGGGACACGATGCCAGTGTTCCCCATACTCAAGGGTATTGACAAAATCAAGCACAGAGTTTGACCTGGTCTCTTCCAGTGTACTTCCCTCACTGCTGAATTTGAATTGCCTTGTAACCTCCATGATATTCTGCAGAATTGATGTGTACCTTGATATGCCATCTTTGCTCTGAATCTGTATTCAGCTTATCTGTGTTTGTTTGTCCCATCCAGGATCTCGTTTTAAATAAGTATTGCTCAATGGAGCTTTCGCCATATTAAAAAAAAAAAAAAAATTCAGATCTGGGGCATGCCCTGAAGTTCAAGAGGTGGTAAGTTCAGGATTAGCACTGGAAGGCATGTCTTCTCCCGGAGGGTGTCAACCTATGGAGCAGCTTACCCGCGAAGGCAGTGGATATGAAGACAGTACAGGCCTTCATGTTAAGCTTGAACACATTTCACATTGGGTGGATTTGTGGGACCTCCTCTTGCATCCAGGGACCACCAGTGCCACTGCCGTTGCCTCAGAGGTTGCCAAGAAAGAGGAGCGGTTGGACCACAGTGGGCTCAGGGAGGGTGAGGGTGGTGGAACAGAGGCGCATCCCTCCCATTGTACCTCTCCACAATTCCTATGCCATTCTGGCAAAGTGTGGTTCCTCTATGGAGGCACCCACAGTGGAGACCAAGGAGGATGCTGGGAACCTCCACAAAGGAGACCCACAGGAGGGTGGCAGGGGAAGGAAACAACTCCTGGTGGGGGACTCCATTGTTAGGAAGGTAGAACTGGGGGAGGAAGGGGAGAGGGAGGTAAGGTGCCTGCCTGGTGCCATGGCTTGCAGGGACAGGAAGCGAATCCTCAGGATTGCTGGAGCAGCTGCACAGGGGAGGGAGCTGGATGTCATTGTCCACCTAGGGACAAATGACCTGGCTAAGAAAGGGATTAGAGAAGTGCAGGAAGAGTTTGTGGAATTGGGGAGGGGCCTTAGTCAAGTATGCATGACGGTAACCTTCTCGGAGGTGCTACCCATCTATGGCATAGGAGAGGCTAGGGTGTTCCGCACCATGGGATTCAATCAATGGTTGAAAAACTGGTGTAGAGCTCAGGATTTGGCTTCATTGGGGACTGGGGTCCACCTGGAGTGATGCAAGCCTATACTGGCATGATGGGCTGCATTTGTCCGGGAAGGGAACCAGGATCCTAGGTGATAGGTTTAAATGCTTCATTGGCAAGCTTTTAAACTAGCCAAGGGGGGAGGCACTGGAAAGGAGCAGGAAAATCCTAGCCCCCAAATAATCACGGTAGTAAGTGCGGCAAACACCAACATAGAGGTGTCGATAGGGAGAAGGGCAGGGGTAAATGGAGAAAGTGACAAAGGCAAGAAGGACAGGGATGGGGCAAAAGGGAGTATGGCCATCAGGAAATGGAGGGTAATGAGTACCAATGCCCGTAGTCTGGGCAACCAGCTCCCTGAGCTGATGGCCTTAATGGAAGAGGGATGCCTGGATATCGTAGCAGTCACAGAAACATGGTACACAGAGAACCATGACTGGGATGTTAACATACCAGGGTACATAACCTACAGGAGAGACAGGCAGGGGAGAAGAGGGGGAGGAGTAGCTCTCTATGTAAAGGAAGGGATAAAAGCAACTGAACAAAAGAGTAAACGGAGGAGAGGAGGCACTGTGGGTCACCTTGGAGACTGGAAAGGGCACCACAATCCACACAGGGGTTGTGTACAGACCCCCATGTCAGGGGGAAAGAATGGACAAGAATATGATAGAAGGCATTCTTAGAATGGCAGAGAAAGGAGATACTGTTGATGGGAGACCTGAATATGCCAGATGTTAACTGAGCACATTTGCTGCAGCCACATCCAAGAGCAGGGCCATTCTTGATGCCCTACAGTTGGCAGGCATTAGACAGCTAGTTTGGAACCCACTATTGAGGAGCAATCTTAGACCTCGTGCTCTCAAGCGGGGGCAGTGAGAGGATCTCAGATCTAGAAGTGGGTTGCCATCTGGGGACAAGTGACCATCAAACAGTGTGTGGTTCACGCAACTCGCTACAGAGTCAAGCCATACAAAGTGAGGGTACTGGACTTTAGGAGGCTGACTTTGGCAAGATGGGAGAGTGGCTCAGAAAAGCACTAGCAAACAGGCTAGAAGGAGGTGTGAGCAACAATGGGAATTATCAAAACTGCCATCACAGAGGCAACAAGCCTTTGTGTGAAGCAAATGAACAAATCAAAGCGAAGAAAAAGCCACTATGGTTCTCAAAAGAGGTGGCTGTGAAAGTCAGGAAGAAAAAATAGCATTCCAGAAGTATAAGGAACACAGAAGGAGCAGGACGAGAGCTGTACCAGTTAAGGCAGAAGGAAGCAGGAGGAAGTCAGAATAGCAAAGGCCCAAACTGAGGAAAAGATAGCCAACTCAGTTAAGAAGCGGATAAAACCTTTTATAGGTACATCAGCGAGTGAAAGACAAAGGGAGGGATAGTGAGGCTGAATAGAATGAACAGTGGGTGGGCAGGGGACAGTGAAAAAGCAGGAATACTGAACGAATATTTCTGCTCAGTATTCACAAAGAGGAGGGGAAGTGCCTAATCCAATAAGAAGCACTCTTGATAGGGGTCGATCCAGTCATTTCACAGAAGAAAGGTTCTGCAAGAACTCCCAAAACTGAAGGTGGACAAAGCAATGGGTCCTGATGGAATTCACCCCAGAATTCTAAAAAATTAAGGGAGGAACTAGTGAAACCACTGGCTACTCTTTTAATAAATCATGGGAGGATGGTGTGGTACCCGAGGACTGGAGGAAGGCGGATGTGATTCCCTTCACAAAGTGGGTCCAAGACAGAGGCAGGAAACTACAGACCTGTCAGTCTGACCTCTGTGGTAGGGAAAGTGATGGAGTCACTTCTGAAGGAAAGAATAGTCAGTACCTAGAGGCCAGTGGAGCACAGGACCCAAGGCAGCATGGGTTCATAGCAGGAAGGTCATGTCAGGCAGATCTAATAGATTTCTTTGAGTGGATGACCAAAGTAGTAGACCAGGGAGGGCTGTGGACATGGCCTACCTAGACTTTAGCAAGGCATTTAACACATCCCACACAAAAGATTAATAGTCAAATTAACCATCCTGGGAGTGGGACCCAGGGTGGTAGCCTGGGTAAAACATTGGCTGGACAACAGGACACAGAAGGTAATTGTAAATGGAGTCCATTCTGAAGAAAGGGGGGTTACTAGTGGGGTACCGCAGGGTTCAGTATTGGGTCCAGTCCTTTTTAACGTCTTCATCAGTGACATTGCAGAGGGACTGGAAGGAAAAGTATGCCTTTTTGCAGATGACACAAAAATCTGCAACAGGGTTGATACACAGGAGGCGTGGAAAGGATGAAAAGGGACTTGGCAAGGTTGGAGGAATGGTCAAGTATGGCAGCTAGGATTCAATGCAAAGAAGTGCAAAATAATGCACCTGGGAAACAAGAACCCAGGGAAGAATACACAATGGGTGGGGAGGTAGTAACAACAACAAAAAGGAAAGGGACCTGGGGTAATCATATCAGATGACCTTAAGGTTAGCAAGCAATGTGAGAAGGCAGTAGGGAGGGCTGGGGTATACTGGGATGTATAGGGAGAGGCATCAGCAGCAGAAAACAGAAGTTGTTATCCCTCTGTACAGACAGTTGGTGAGACCCCATCTCGAGTACTGTGTCCAGTTCTGGAGACCCCATCTCCGCTAAGGACATAGACAGGATAGAGGCAGTCCAGAGGAGGGCAACTAAAATGGTGCAGGGTCTGCAAGAGAAGCCGTATGAGGAGAGACTAAAGGAGCTTAATATGTATACCCTTGAGGAAAGAAGGGAGAAGGGGACATGATAGAAACTTTTAAGTACCTCAGTGGAATCAACAAAGTCCAAGAGGGTAGCATTTTTCAGAAAAAGAGACTTGCAAGAACAAGGGGACACAATTTAAAGATAGAAGGAGGGCGGTTCAGGGGCAATGTGAGGAAGTATTTTTTCACAGAGAGGGTAGTGGATGCATGGAACAGCCTTCCTGAGGAGGTTATGGGGTCTAAAACTGGGGGAGAATTCAAGAATGCATGGGACAGACATAAGGCAATTCTTGTGGGGGGTAGGAAGAAATAGGCTGTTGGTTAACTAGGATCTGCGGCCTATCCTGTAGGTAGGGAAATGGGCAGACTAGATGGGCCTAGCGGTCCTTATCTGCCATCAAAGTCTATGTTTCTATGTTTCTATTTCTGCTTACCAAGGGAATCGCAGGGTAGCAAATTAGTACATGTTTGCACAATATACTTCATCCCTGTTTATGAAGGTAGCATGATGGACCTAGTGCCCCTTCCAACATTAAATTACCATGTATCATCCCCACTAAGAGGCAGACCAAGAACTGTAGCCTCCTCTTGTCCCATGCCCAAAGGAAACTGAACTGGCAAGAAATCCCTTCCTTCTTTCTCCTTACCTGTGGGCACTTTCTACCTCCAAGTCAAGGTCAGGGTTAGGGGGCAGGGTCCACTGTAATCTCTGGATCAGGGAACCACAGTCGAGCAAACTCGATAGACTACAGGGTGCAACCTGGCAGTAAGTAACTTGCTCCAAGAATTGTCTTTTTGCCTCCTGTGTTTCCTTATTCCAGTCATAGACTTTCTGTAGGGCTTCCATTCCTCTTCAGTCCCCCTTTCCTACTTGCTTAAATCCCTTCCCCAACATATGAAACATGTTTACATAGAAACATAGAAGTTGACGGCAGATAAGGACCGCAAGGCCCATCCAGTCTGCCCATTTCATTTTCTACCTTATAAATGTGCCATCGGCCTTTGCTCTGTCAGTGACCTATCTATTCATAGTCATTTGTATTGCTCCCTTATGCCTATCCCATGCCTGTCTGAAGCCCTGCACTGTATTCATAGCCACCACTTCTTGTGGTAAGCCATTCCATGCATCTGCCACCCTTTCTGTGAAAAGAATCTCACATTCCCCTTAATCGGCCTCCCTCTAATCTCATGCTGTGTCCTCTTGTCCTGCTATTTTTCTTATATTTAAACATGTTAGACTCTTTCACCTTGTTTATGCCCTTAAGGTGTTTAAATGTCTCGATCATATCACCTCTCTCCCTCCTTTGCTCAAGGGTATACATATGAGCTCCGTTAATCTGTCCTCATATGTCTTCTGATGCAATCCCTGCACCATTTTGGTTGCCCTTCTCTGGACTGCCTCAATTTGGTTAATGTCCTTGTGAAGGTGTGGCCTCCAATACTGCCGCAGTACTCCAGATGGGGCCTAACCAATGTCTTGTGACAGAGGGATTATTACCTCCCTCTACGACTTGTGATACCCTACTAATACACCCTAACACCCCCTAGCCTTACCTACTGCTTTAGAGGTCTGCTTGAGTGATTTTAGGTCATCAGTGATGATGATGCCCAAGTCTCTTTCTTCCTTGTGACTGCTAGCAACTCCCTCCCAGCCTATAAGTGGCTCAGGGTTTCTCTTCCCTATGTGCATGATTTTGCACTTCTTGCATTAAATCCCAGTTGCCACTCTTCTGACCATTTTGCTAGTTTATCCAATCTCTTCTCATTCTGCCCACCCATCTGGATCATCTACTCTGTTGCAGATCTTGGTGTCATCTGCAAACAGACAAGCCTTTACCTCTAGTCCATCTGCGAGGTCACTAATGAAGATGTTGAATAGGACTGGCCCCAGGACTGATCCCTGAGGTACCCACTTGTGACTTGCATCTCTTCTGACTGTATACCATTTACCATCACTCTCTGTTTTCTGCCAGTCAACCAGTTTGCCACCCAGTTGACCAACTTCTGACCCACCCGAGCCTACCTAGCTTATTTATCAATCTTCTATGTGGAACAGTGTCAAAAGCTTTGCTGAAGTCAAGGTGGCGACATCAACTGCTCCCCTTGGTCCACCACTCTGGTTCCCAGTCAAAGAAATCTATGAGATTAGTTTGACAGGACCTTCCTTTGTAAACCCATGCTGTCTTGGATCCTGTGCCCTATGGATTCCAGGTGTTGCACTATCCTTTCCTTAGGAGTGCCTCCATAATCTTGCCCACTACTGAGGTAAGACTGACTGGTCTGTAGTTCCCGCCTCCTCCCTGCTACCACTCTTGTGGGCGGGATCACAAAGCCCTTCTCCAGTCTTCTGGGACCTCTCCTGTGCTCAGAGACTCACTAAACAATTCTGCTAATGGCTCTGCTAGTTCCTCCTTTAGCTCCTTAGTACCCTGGGATGTATGCCATCAGGTCCATTGCCTTATCCACCCTGAGCTTAGCAAGCTCTTGTAGGACCCTTTCTTTTGTGAAGGGAGTAGTGCTCACCTCCCTCCCCTGTGTCCATGATGCTGAGCTGTGGGCCCTGCCCTACCTTCTCTTCAGTAAATACTGAGCAAAAGTATCTATTTAGGATAGATGCCTTTACAGGTCCTCCTCCTCACATGCTCCCTTTTCTCCATTAAGCTTTAATACCCCTCTGGACTTTCTCCTTTCACTAATGTATCTATAGAAAGTCTTGTCACCTTCTTTTACTGTTCGTGCTAGTGTTTCCTCAGTTTGGGACTTTGCCTGCCTTACCTCCCTGCTTCCCTTAGGGCAGTTTGGTATGCCTCCCTATCTTCATCCCGCTGTGTTCCCTTATATTTCCTGAAGGCCAGCCTTTTGGCTCTGACCTTTTCTGCTACTGTATTTGAGAACCAAAGTGGTTTCCTTCTTCTTTTGCACTTCCTTTTCTGTCTAACACAATGGGATGTTGCTTCAAGTATTGTATCCTTAATGCTTGCCCACTTTGCCTGTACCTCCTCACCTGTGTTTCTTTTTGCCAGGGCTAGCTTAACTCTGTTGGCCATCTTATCAAAGTCAACTCCTCTGAAGTCCCATATTTTTGCCTTGGAATGGGATGATTTAGATGTAGTAGCCAAATTGAACCATACCATGTGATGGTCACTGGCCCCCAGGTGACCTTCTACCTGGAGATCTGTGATCCTTTCTATGTTAGTCAGTACTAGATCTAGGATAGCCCTGTCTCTTGTGGGTTTGTACCAGTTGTTTGAGGCCCTCCTGCAGGAATCCACTATGAGTCTAGTTCTGGCAGATGTTCCTGCTGGTATTGACCAATCTGTATCTGGCATGTTGAAGTCTCCATTATCAGAACCTCCCCTTTAGCTGTCATGTTTTGTATATCTTCTAACAGTAATGTGTCTATGTCCTCCCTGGTCTGGGGGCCTGTAGACAACCCCAGTTCTTATGGCTGTCCCATTTCCTGTTTCCAGGGTGACCCACAGTTCTTCTGGCTCCTTGTGTGTATTCTGAATTTCTGTAGCTTTGATATTTTCATTAACATACAGGGCCACTCCTCCCCCCCTTTTTGCACCTCGGTCTCTTCTGAACAATACATAGCCAGGTACTGAAGTCTCCCAAGTGTGGTTACTGGTAAACCACGTCTCACTAATTGCTACTATGTCCAGTTTAGCCTATGGGTTTTATGGGTGAACTAGATTATAATGATGCAGTCCCAGTTTTTTTCTTGTGAGAGCAACTATAGAGGCGTTGCTAAAAGACACAGGCTGGCTAACCCCCTTTAAAAAGTTGTAAACCAAAAATATCCTAAACGTTCCTCTGCACACAGGCTTGCTGCGGTAACCTTAATTATATTTGAAGTTACCACAGCAAGCATGAGTACAGAGGAACTTTTAAGGAACTTTTTGATTGTAATCGTGCAAGTATCCATTATCACAAAGGCTGACAGAGAGCAGACTACATGATACGTTTCATTGCATAGTGATACAAAACACACTGTGAAGCCCTGCCCTATGTCTGATAGCCTGTTTATTTTTTGCTTGGATGGTATGTTAGTCTTTTTTTGCTATCATAGGCTGATACTTGTATCCCATAAAATCTGATTTAGCTTTTGTTCAGGGATTGGAGTGTACACTAGTCTCCTTTTTTATTTTGGTTTGCAGGTCGATTGCCCTGCACTGTGGCATTTCACAGAGCTTGTATGCATTCTTTTTTTCTTGTCATGTCTTATGGGTGGCCTGTTTCCTGGAGGCTGTGAGGATTCCTGACATATCTTCAAGGAGTTACAGTGATTTGAACTGTAACTGCTCAGGAATCAGGTTTTCAGAGGCAGAGTTTGAAGCTCTGAGTTAAAAGACCTGAAAGGGACAGATTGTGAGGCCTGAGAAGAAGTCAGGAGGGTTTTTGATCAGAGACTCAGCAAATCCTGATATCCTATCCATCTGGGCCTGTCTGGGGTGCCAAAGATAATTTGGGCATTGTGCCATTTCACATTCAGAATTGCTTTCTTGAGGGGAAAGGTAGGAAATCCAGGTATACTTTGGTATTTTGTCATGTCTCTGGGGACAGGTGTAATATGGAGAGAATTTGTGTATCTCCCTTGAGATGGAGAGGGCTGTCATTTAAGGTCATCTGTTGGAGAATATCTTCTGTTGAACCTCTGGGTGAGTCCCTGTGGCTGAGACTACTCAAAAGTTCTCCACTTCTGCCAGGTAGATTTGTATATAAGGAGAAGGGGCTATCCCTCACTTGGAGCACCTCTCTGCAACCATAGAGGACCTACAAGCTCCCTGTTTCTTTAGTTAAAATGTGGCAATGGTGTGGCCTGTGTTAGTGTGTTAATAGAACCTCCTAAGTTCCTTCCCTGCCATCAATCATCGCAACTTGGGCTCCATGGAGACAACGCCACTTCAGTCAACTGCCAAACTTTATTTTCTCACCCTAGTCTGTTCATTTTATTTTATAAAGTGATCTTCACATTTGTTTATGCCAAACGATTCTGAGAAACTCTTCAGATACTGCAAGTGCGGTAACAATCAACAACACCAGCGACCATGATGCCTGTATCTGTTGTTTCAACCCCAATCATGACATTAAGGCCTGTGAGGTTTGCCTTGAATTCAATCAGGCTACCCAGCGGCATCAAGAGAAGGCTCTAGAAAACTTGCTCTTGAAACAGAAGGTCGCCGCAATGGAGAAGGAGCTCCAGGCCAGAAATCCCTCTGCCTCGCCCACTCTGTCCTTGAGCTGTGAATCTTCCAAGGTCCGAGAAAATCATCTGGCAAACAAGCACTGGGAGAAGGAGTGGAGCAAGGATAAATCCTCCCTGGCGCACTCCATCAGCGCACCATGCGATGACTGGGGCTGAGTCATCCGCCGACTCCGCAGCACCCACCACTGCCGCCCACACCTTTTCTTCCACAGGGTGGGCCTTGGCAGTGCTTCCCACCAGTCCTTCTGGTGATGCCTCATCAATGTTGGGCCTACTAATACCCCCTCCAGTGCTACAAGTCCTGTCATTTAGGTCCATCTCATTCCAGGGGCAACAGACAGGTCTCTCCACCAGACCATCTTCGGCCGGTGTTGGCCCACTGTTGAGTTTTCCCTCCTCCCCATTGATGTCTTTGGCCACTTCATCAACTCTGGGCCTTCAGCCACCCCATTGATGCCGTGGGACCCCTTACCATCACGGCCTCTCCAGGACCGGCTTCTGACAGGGTCCTGCTGGTGCTATGTCAGCAGGCACTGGCCCTTTGACAGGCTTCTTACATCCCCCATCACATATTTGGGGCCCCCTCATTGACATCGGGGACTTTACCTCCCCTGTCGACATTACCAAGCCCCCTGCTGATGCTAGATCTTTAGCCCTTTTTGCCACCAGTACTGCTGACGTCGGGGTCATCCCCATCCCCACCCCCACTCTACTCCAGTGACACCAGCATCCATCAACATCCAGACTATGCTTACCTCCTTTTGGGAGTTTATGCCCCAGGTCACAGCCCCCCTGGCCCATTAATGCTGGCTCCTGCAAGGCCGACCCCTACATGACACCCATCACAACATCACACCTCCTGCGCTCCAGGTCCTTGATGTCTTTCATGCACTTTTCAGAGCCTGGGGCTGAGGAGGAGTATCGGCCAGATCTCCTTTTCTCCCACAGATGAGAAGGGGGATAATGAGGCCCAAGGAGTTAAGACTTCCTCTAGCTTGGTGTCCACTGTTTCCTCAGGGGTGAGGACTACTCCAGTTATACCCCTAAGTCCCTCTTCCCAGATGACCCATCATTCATCTTTGTGATGAGACAACTGCAGACAGCTATGGGAATTGATGCTAAGGAGCAGGATTTTAGCAGGTGCAATCTGACAGAATATCTTGAGCTGCCAGATTCTCCCCCTCTGATTATCCCTCTTCTGCAGCCTGCATTCAAAATTGCCACCATGGCTGCTTGGTACAAGCCAAACCTGATCCCTGCAATGCCCAGAGAGGCTGACAAACTGTATCAGGCTCCTGCAGGGAAGCCTTTTTTCACTGAGCAACCAAGAGCAGATTCCGTAGTGATAAATGCTGCCCATGACAGGACCAAGAAACCTCAGCACCTCCGCTCTCTCCCTCCAGATAAGGATGAAAGCTGGATCTTTTCAGCAAGTGGACCTATGCCTTGTCCACTTTGGCTATCAGGGTTGCTAAAGTACAGTTACGTAAGAATGTATTGTAACAGTAGATCTTCGAGAGAGGCTCTTGCAGTAGATAATCACCTTGAGGACTGCACCCCTGGTATCAGGACCACAAGGAAATTTAGCTGGCAGTGTCTGACAGGGGACCGCCCACCCAATGTCACGTGAGTGACTTGCATCAGCGTGACCCTATATAGTGGGTGATCCCCACACCTGCCTTCCAGTTCTCCCACCAGAGAGGTCCGAGGAGGAGTGACAGGAGAATGGAAAAAGAGGCTCCTGGAGCCCCAGAATGGGGTCATAAAGAGCAATCAAAGAACCAATTTGGGGGATGGAGGGAGGGAGGGAAAATGGTTACCTACTGCAAGTACCTCTCTCGAAGATCTACAGTTACAGTAAGTTCTTGCGTAACTGTACTATCTTACTTCAAGAGGGCTCTTGCAGTAGGTAATCACCTTGAGGACCAGGTCCCAAGCAGTGTAATCAGAAGAAAAACTGAAACACGGGAGGCAAGAATTGAAGTGCTAAAGTCGGACAAATTAGGACAGGAGACCCTGAAGGACAGCTAGGCCAAAGCCTGCCCTGCACCTAGAGGCAATGCCCAAACTGTAATATTTTGTGAAAGTGTGGGCAGAACTCCAAGTAGCCACGGCACAAATATCAGCAGCTAACACATTCCTGAAATAAGCAGTAGAGGCTGCCATACCTCTGGTAGAATGCCCCTTAACCTCCCCCAGGAGGGATTTACCATGCTTTTGGTAACAGAAAATGTTACAGTTTGCCAACCATTTGGATAAACACTGCTTGAAAACTGTGGCACCTTCTCTCTTAGGTGCAAAAGAAATGAAAAGTTGGTCCATTTTCCTGACAGGCTTGCTCCTGTTGTATAATAATGTAAGATTCTATGAACTTCCAGTGTATGGAGAAATACCTCCCCCCGATTAGAATGCTCGGGGTAGTATACTGGTAGTTGAATTGACTGGTTCAATGTAAACTCTAAAGCCACTTTTGGTAAGAACTGAGGGTTGATACGAAGAGCCGCCCAATCTCTATGAAAAATTAAATAAGACTCCTTACAAATCAGGGTATGAAGCATGGAAATCCTTCGAGCAGAAGTAACTGCCACTAGAAAAAGTGCTTTCTAGGACAAGCGACTTATATTACAGGATCCAGCTGGTTCAAATGGTGGTAGAGTTAACTTTTTCAAAACAAAATTAAGGTCCCAAGGAGTTGGGACTGTCGGAACAAAGGCTTATAATATCACTTTTTATAATAATGCACTTAGATTCATCTCGGGCCTTACCCAAAAATTATTCCATAAATTACCAAAAATAATATTCACATATGATATTATCTTATGCTCTCCAGATTCAAATATAATGGCAAATGACACTGCTTTCCACACTTATAATTATGAAAAATCAATATTTTATTTACACGTATACAATAATTCTAAATATTCCTCATTAGCATAAATATCAGCCTAATATTGTAACCATCAACAAAATTGTTTCAGATAATCCAGCAAACTAATAAAACAAACTTTAGCAAATAATGCAAAGGAATATGCAATACTCAGCATAATAAATGATAATAGTTATATTAAACGTTTATCATACTTTGTATTTAACATAACCTTCATGCATAAGAACACATATACTTATAAGATCAATATCTCAGATTATTTCCACATAAAACTTGTTTTAAAACTTCATAGCATGTCAAATGAATTTTCTATGAGAACTGGCAACAACTCATTACATTAGTGTTTTGTACTATACTTTCATAAACTCAGTTTTAACTTTTCAGATCATGCAACATTTCTTAGTTCAAAGCTTTTAAGCTATATTCCCATGTTCTATAGTTACAAGTAAATTCCTTGTTACTTTCCCAAATAAGCCAATTTAAATTACTGAGACTATTAATTGAAATTAATTAGTGCAAGTAATAAAATTATACTTATATTTCTAGTTGTAGAAGTGTTTTTTGCTTCTCTCAACTTAGAACTCTTGGTTGACTCTGGCTCCTGATGAGAAGTCTCTTTGTTAGCTAATTTTCTTGACCCTGTAACTTCTTGGCATGGACTAACTCTACAAGTTAAACTAGTGTTGAAAGTCACTTTACCAAAAGTCAGTTCTTGGATTTGTAGAACACAGCTTCAATCTGCAGAGTCCATAGCAACACTGGATTCAAAGAAGTTCCTTGTGAATAGCAAAGTTGTTTCTGTAACTGGAACTTAATGACTCCATGTTGTACATCTGCTTTTGAAACCTTAGGACACTAGAACTTCTCATCATGCTATTTAGCTTGTGCGAGTTTTAAAGATAAGTCTGTATCTAGTCATCAGCAGGCAACATTACTTCAGTCAGAATGCTCAGCAAATAAAACACAGACCTTGCTTCATGCACAATGAAAATGTCCTTGCATCTGGATCTTCTAGCAGCACTGCATAAGCTTTTGGCTATCCTTAGGCTGTCCCAGTATTCAAATACAGGCATGACCCAAAGCTCCTTGGCCTAGCTACAGCATAAAGCCTTTAAAATTCTTAGTTAAAGAGAACAGGAAATCATTTCTAGCTGGCAACTATTTATAAACATCTTATTCTCAGAAATTATATGCATTCCCTAAACTATCCATATTTCAGTGTACCTGAATAAAAAGTTATACGAAAAACTGTATTTTACATTGTTTTGTTTTTATGGACAGCTTTCTGTTACAGTTCTCGTCATGGAACCAATAATTTGGAGTTTTAACTATGTCACAGTTTGTGCACAGAAATCTAAACAGGGTTCTAATAGGCCACCAGCTCATAAAAAGCATTCTGTACACAAACTGTGACATAGTAAAAACTCCAAATTACTGGCTTTATGATGAGAACTGTAACAGAATACTGCCCATAAAAATAAAACAATGTAAAATACAGTTTTTCACATCACTTTTTATTCACGTGTAGTTAAATATGGATAATTTGGGGAATGCATATAATTTCTGAGAATAAGAACCTTATAAACAGCTGCCAGTTAGAAATGATTTCCTGTCCTATTTAAACTAACATAGGTCCTTTTGCATCAATGTTTTGGTCGAAAATAAGGTGTGACCAGACAATTTCACTAATATAAAACTGCCCTGGTGATGTCATCACCAGATTTTGATTGGCCTGAGTCACTTAAAAAGGTAGGACTTCATAGATGATAAATGATGACATAAAGACATGCCTCTTAAGACATCCCCTTTCTCCTCAAATTTGTTTTTGGTTCAAAATTATTTTCCTTAATACAATTTTCATTTAACTAAATTTAAACATTAAACTTACATATTCAGGTGTTTCTCCTCAAGGGGAACATATTGGTATGATTTTGATATTTGTAATATTTATGTTGCCTAAGTTACACTATTAAGGTTGTAACTTCATAATTTTAATAACGCTTCTTAAAATAAAGTAAGAGTCTTGCTCTAAGTATTCTAAGCAACAGAATGATATAAGATTCATAAGAAAAATCCATTCTTAAAGTCTTTAAAGCATTACTTTTTTGTAGAAACACATACAGTGCTTTGTTCTCCTTAGACATAAATCTTAAACTGTCAGGAATATTATTTTAGATGGTATTTCTCTCCATAGCAACAAAATACAGACTTAAGAGTCATTTTCTTAGACTTCTCAAGACATGAGCTATCACAAGACACTAGATTTGTTTAGTTTTCTAGTAACAAAATGATATTAAATAAATTTTAAACATAACTCCTAAACTATTAGTCCTGCAATCATAAAACTTGGTAAGCTTATTTATCATACTAGTGTCCAATCACTGTCTAATTTTCATGGCAGCACCATAATGTGTTTTTAAGTTGTAAGCCAATACTTTTCTTAATATTCAGAGTTTAAACAGAGGAACTTTTTTTTCTTTCTGTAAGTCTGTACCAATCACATGACCTCCTATCTGATTGTAGTCATGGATACCTAGCTCTGGCCAAGACTTCCCTGTACAAACACATGGCTGTAAATTAGTCAGATCACAGAGATGCTTCTCTAGTACTGAAATAGTTTCAGTTGAAGTCTTCTTGGAATGTGGCTAGGCCCCTCTCATGGGACTTCCAATTTAAAAGAAGACTTTACTTGACCACACTTTTGTTTTCTAAACTCTGAAACGGTCTCCATTTTAAATGGCATCGTTCTTCCATTTTAATGTTTTTAAGATTGAATCCACAGTAATCTTAACCAGAAATTAGAGTATACATTTCCCATATTAATACCATATAATAATCACATAAAATAATTAAAAATCAATTTTTGGTAATAAAAATAAAATATTTTTTCCAGCAAGGGTTTTGTTCCTACATGGCTGCACACCAGGGGTTTCAGGTGGAGAATTCCTTTAAGGAAGGTCTTGGAGACCTCCAGTTGAGCCACTGTTTTGCCCTCCACCAAAGTGTGGTATGCAGAAACAGCTGACAAGTGTACTTTCAGAGACAAGTAGCTCAGTCCCAGGTCATAGAGGTGCAGGAGATACTCTATGACGTGTAGAACTGGACACAAAAAAGGATCCCAACCCTTTGAGGTGGCCCAAATGGAGAAACCTTTCTACTTTATGGCATAGGTGGTCCTTGTACAAGACTTTCTAACCTCTACCATGACCTGGGCCACTCTGGAAGAGATTCCAAATTGTGAGGCAGCTATGTCCTGAGGTGCCACACATGAAGGTGAAGGGACTTCAGCCCTGGATGGACCAGTGTGCCCCTCTCCAGGGTCAGGAGATTGTGACAGAGGGGCAAAGGAACTGGAGGTTCCACTACCAGTTGCTAAAGGAGCAGAAACCAATCTTGAGGCCAGAATTGGATGATCAGTACCATGTTGGCCCCTTCCGCTTGAATCTTGAGCAGCACCATCTGCAGAACCAGAAAGGGAGGGAGGGCATACAAAAACCTCCCTGTCCGGCAAAGAGATAGTGCTTCTCACCAAAAACACCATGCTCGGGAGTGAGCAAGCAAAACTTGGGTAGTTTTGCATTGTACGGTGAGGTGAACAGATCCAGTTCTAGCCAACCCCATAGGTCAAAAATGTGATCGTTCACCTCTTGCTTGAGTTCCCACTCATGAGCTCTTACTTTGGTGTGGCTGAGACTGTCCGCTGGGATGTTTTGCACACTGGGAACGTGAACTGCCATGAGGTGATTCCATTGCAAATCTGCCCAGTTCCACACCCGAATCACTTCCTTGCAAAGGGGGTACGAGTGAGGGCCTTCTTGCTTGTTGAGGTACCAGACTATACACATATTGTCCAATTGGACCAATAGCGTGCCCTGGTGAAGTAGGTGCTGGAAAGCATGAAGGGCATAGAGCACTGTTCTCATCTCTAACACCCTTGGGTTTTGTGGTTCCCCTTGATGCGTCTGTGGTCAGACTCTGGGTGGGAGGAGGGGACTGGAAGGGGACCTCCTTGGTGAGATCTTGCCACCATAAGAGATCCTGCTACATCGAATCGGAGACCATGACCAATTGGTCCAGGTCATCTGGCTTCTGATCCCACTGCACCCTGAGCATCCACTGCGAGATCCACATGTGGAGCCTGGCTAAAGGAACAGCAGAGATGGCCACTGCCATAAGGCCTAGCAGTTGGAGGATCAACCTGGCCAAGACCTTTCTGCTGGAGGCTACAAAATGAACCTGTCTCTGCAAGGTGTCTGCCCTGTCTAAAGGGAGGAACACCATACCCTGAACTGTGTCCATTACTGCTCCAATAAATTGGGGGTGCTGTGAAGGAGCAAGTTGGGATTTTGGGAGATTCACAGTGATCCCAACCTGTGGAAAGAGGTCCAGGGTAGCCGAAAAGGAGAGTTCCAGCTGCTTCCTTGATGGGGCTGACAGAAGCCAGTCATCAAGGTATGGGAACACACGGTGGCCCTGATGCCTCAGGACTGCCACCACTACTGCCAGGCATTTGGTAAAGACCCTGGGCGCTGAGGATAGGCCAAAGGGGAGTGCCTTGAACTGGTAATGTTCCTCCTGAAATGCAAAATGGAGGTAGCGGTGATGGGCCTGAAAAATTGGGATATGCAGGTAGGCATCCTGCATGTCCAAAGCGTAAAGCCATTGTCCCTTGTGCAGAAGGGGCAGCAGACCCTGGAGGGTCAGCATTCAAAACCTTTTGTACTCTATGTACAGGTTCAGAGTACTGAGGTCCAAAATGGGATGCAAGTCTTCTGTCTTTTTTGGGACCAGGAAGAAGTGAGCGTAATACCCCTTGCCTTCCTGGTTGGATGGAATGGGCTCTAGTGATTCTTTTAGTAACAGAGCCTTGATTTCCTCTCTTAGCAAAGGAATGTGTGCCTTTGGATAGTGCAACATGACTGGAGGCCTGTCTGAAGTTTTTTTTTTCAGAAACTGCAGAGTATGGCCTTGTCCTGTCAGCTGAAGTACCGATGAATCAGTGGTTACTGCCCACCACCCTGGAAGATGACCGGTGAACCTTCTGCCTACCAGCTCCCCTGATGGACATGGAGGAGGGGGGGCAGACCGTGAGTCAAGGGAGGGGGGGTTGGGAAGAGCTGCACCTGAGACTTTCTGGGTCTTTGCTGGAGGGGCAGCCATTGCTGATGGAACCCGACATTTTGGCTGACATCTGGCCATCTGCTGCTGTTTCATCTGCCACTTTGCTTGGCAGTGAAAGGGCTTTTTTTGGCCTAAAACTTGGGTTGGTACATGGTATGGACCAACCTAAGGGCCTTACTCTTATCCTGCAGGCTGGTGATGATCTCTTGGGCATCACCCCTGAAAAGGAGGACACCCCTGAAGGGAACATCCTGAATGGCTGCTTGCACATCCTGAGCCAGGCCCAACACTCTCAGCCAGGAGAACCTCCAGAGGCTAACTGCTGTGGCAGCACCCCTGGCAGAGGAGTTCACGGCATCATAGGTGGCCCCAAGAGAGTGTCTACAAGCCACTTTGGCAGATCTGAGTCTGCCAAACTGGTCTTTGACTCAGAATCTGGGAGTGCCTCAATGGCTGGCTCCAGCTGAGTGAACAAAGATTTTTGGTAGACCAACATGTTGGTGATATAGTTGAGGGCCCGCATGGCCAATGTTGAAGAGGAATAAAATTTCCTCCCAAACTTGTCCAGGTGCCTCGACTCTTTGTCAGGAGGAGAGGCACTCATGTGGCTGGGCTTAGAGGATCGATCATAAGCCGCTGCAATAACCACAGAGTCCACCTTAGGATGGACACTGAAGTGATCATTCCCCTCTGGCATCCGGTAAGTCCAGTTGGCCTTCTTGGCCATCACTAAAATCGAGGGACATCATCCATATAGTGGATGCCAGGTCCTCATATGGTTCCAACCAAAGGGGGAGGGTAAGGATAGGGGCTGCCTCCTGTATGTCCAGATGCTCAGCCAGCCATTGGCATTTTGCATCTTGATCATCTGATTTCCAGTCATAGACCTGCAGTTTTCTTGAGTAGGTCCATGAATGAAGGGTCCTCCGGTGGGGACTGCAGGGACTCCTTCGGCTGAGCCTTTCCAATCAGAGGAGTCTCAAACCCTGACCCCACTGAGGAAAAGCAGGCAGAGTCAAAGTCCAGGTCTGAATCAGAAAACTGGACATCAGAATGCGCCAGTTCCCGAGGCTCTGGAGGCAGTCTTTCTTGCGTCCAGCCGGACATCGCTTCCTTCTGCAGGCCCGGCGTTGCGTGGCACGGAGGTGCAGGTACAGGCCTGGGCAGTTGTACCCCTGAGTACCTCTCTAGGAGGATAACCCTAAAGTCTGTTGTGGCCTGAGGAGGAGGCTGAGACAGGGGTGGGTGGTAAACTGGCGGGTGACCCGTAGTAAACCCCAATGTCGGGTAAACTGGAGTATGAAAAGAAGACAAGTACCCAGAAGGATAAGTTGGTGCATACCCAGGCATCTGAAACCCTGATGGGGGATAGCCTGAAAAGTGGTACATCAGGAAATGTGGTGTCAGGTATGCTGATGGAGGGTAACCCTCAATGGGGAGGTACCCTGATGGAGAACCCAACGGGAGGTCGCCCAACGGAGGGCCTGACAGTGGCACTGATGGCCCTGATGGGGGTTCCCTGGGGTACTCCAGATCTCATGCATGAGGGACCCTAATGAACCGGGTCTGATGATGGCCCAGCAGGGGGCAAACCTGGTGTCAGCACTGGAATCTTCATCAGAGGGACTGACAGCAGAGATCCCTGAGGGTTACTAGGAATTCTGAGTGATAAATCTGGAGGCAAACTGGGCAAGGTGTCATCTAATAGAAGACCCCATCCCCTCCCCGATACAGGGAGGGTGGAGGGACCTCTTCCAATGGGAAGGAGGGGGAGGCCCAGAGGGTGGGATCCCATTGGGGAAGGCTGAGACAAATTCAGCAATTCAGCGTCAACGGGACTTATCAGCTGTAGAGGTTGGGCGGGCATTGAACAAGCCAACGCCGACTTATCAGCCAGAGCCGGGTGGACTTCGGGGTCTCTGGAGTCCAACAAAGCAGCCTGGGCCGGGTGCTCATCAGGGGTTCTGATGAGTGATTGATCGGCCCCACCCAATGCTAAAGACCCATTGGTGGAAAGGGACCTAAGTGCAGCAGAGACCTCAGATGATGCCGAGGTACCCACAGTCACCTGAATGAGTGATGGCGGGGGCACCAAGGACTGCTCGTGAGGTGGGGCAGGCTTGGCCGCAGCGGACGACTTCTCTGAGGAAGAAAACTGCCGCTCACCCGAGGGCCCCAAGGGCAGCCATGGGTGAGAGGAGGAGGACCTGTCCTGGTCCCAGTGTTTCTCCTTCTTCTTCTTATGCCTGGATTCTGGGGGCGAGGATGAAGCACTATGGAGTTTTTTAAGCTCCTTCTCCATTTGGGCCATTCTTTGTTTCAGCAAATGTGCCTCGAGAGCCTGCTGGTGTCACTTCCATGTGGCCTGACTGAAGCTGGAACAGGCCTCACAGTCCTTGACCTTGTGCTTCGGGCCTAGGCAGAAGAGGCAGAGAGTATGGGAATCTTTGTGCAGTAGTTGTGCACTGCACAAAGTGTACTTATTTTTGTGCTTGACGCTAGACGACGATATGCACAAACACTACAAAATACAGGTAAAAATCAAAGAAAAATGGATACTTATCCGAAAAGTGGTTGTACTGCAGTGTATGATCTACGTGAGGTCTGACATGAACAAGTTGATGGCGGGAAAGAACTGGAAGGCAGGCATGGGAACCGCCCACTATATAGGGTCACGCTGGCATTGGTCACATGACATCAGGTGGGCGGTCCCCTATCAGACACTGCTAGCTAAAGTTTCTGTGTGATCTTGATGCCAGGGGACACGGTCCTCAAGGTGATTACCTACTGCAAGAGCCCTCTTGAAGTAAGATCTATATTTCTGATATGGTCCAGTTCCAGAGTACTCTCTGGAAAAGTGGAAAAGCTGTGTCTCAGGCCCTTCCAGAGGATCTGCAAAAGCAGGAGCTTCTAAAACCCCCTCCAGTCAGGAGCAGATGTAGGCAAGCACCTCCTGAGGGCTGCCTATTATGCGGCAGATGCCTCAGCTAGAGTGACTGCAATGGGCATCTGTCTCAGAAGACACTCCTGGCTCAGGGTATCCGGGTTCGCTACTGACATGCAACAGTCCATCCTGATTGCCCCTTTCCAAGGCTATAAGCTATTCAGAGTGGATATCCAGGACATCCTTTCTGACCTGCAGGCTTCTGGGAGGACTCTGTGGTTGGTCCACTGACTTTATCATACACAGACAAGAAGTGGACAGAAGGTGCCCTTTCGTTGGGCCTCCCACAGACTCAAGTAGGGTGCATGACAGCCAGGCAAGTGCCAAGTGGCCACAGCTCTGCCTACCCCCCCACCACCACAAAAGCCCCTAGAGGAGGTGGCGTGGCCTTGGCCATAGGTGCTACCACAGCATGACTCTTTGCCCCACCCTCCCAGTACTGCAGGAGGCGGTGGTAGGGGGCCTTTTCTGCCTCCACCTGAACAGGTGGAGGGAGATCATAACAGATTCTTGGGTCTTGCAGCTCATAGAGCAAGGTTGCACTTTAGAACATCTGGAGTGGCCTCCAGATCTACCTCCAGTTCATTCAAGCTACCCTCCAGACCACATTCCAGTGCTGCTGGGAGAAATTTGCACATTGCTTCAGAAAAGAGCCATAGAGCCTGTTCCAGAGGATCAGAGGGTTCTATTCCCACTTCTTTCTGGTGCCCATCCTGGACCTATGCAACCTGAACTTCTTCATGCAGTACAAGAAGTTCAAGATGGTAACCTTGCAAGGCCTGCTGCCTCTGCTAGTTAAAGTTCAAGTTTATTGACAGGAAATACTCCATTGAGCAGGCTCATTTACAAGGAGGTCCTGAACATATAACATATGTATACAGCATGAGCAATACAAGAAATACAAGACATGATAAACAATTGTTACAAAGCGCATAAGAGCATGATTACAGCAGTACTTAATTATACAATAGTTACATCAGTACATAACTTGGTAAGGGCAGATAAGCAGGACTACGTAGAGGAGACAGGCTAATACAATATTTATATTGCAGATTGCAGCATGACTCTGTTGAAGAAAAAAGAGCACTTGGAACAGAAGTGCTTAGCATGAAGCTTGCTTACGGTCTAAGGAGGGGGACATTCAGTGGGGGAAGGCAAAAAAGAAAAGGGGGAGAGGAAGTGAGAGCGGAGTGAGTGTACATGGAAGGTGAGGGCTAGATGGGCAAGGGAGTAAGTGGGAGATGTGGACTGGGTAGTCTGAGTGATTATGGGTGAGGGTGAGGGCTAGGAAGGTAGGGTGGGGTTGGAGGGGTATGCTAGATGAGGGGTGAAGAGGTGTAATTTGTTGCTTAGCATGGAGCGAGGGTGATTGTCACTTAGGGCATGTACAGGAGCTGTTAAGTTTGCAGCTGGCCAGTTTTTTGAATCTGTTTAGAGGGATTAGGTTTTGAAGTTTAAGACTGGATTGGGTTTTATTCCGGGTGTTTGGGAGGGCACGGCTTATGGCCATTTCACCGAAATGGGATCGGATGCTAGGTACATCTAACATAATGTAAGAGTTTCTATGTAGGGGTATGAACAGGCTGTGAGCTGAAAGAGACCTGTAATATAAGGTGGGAGTTTCGATAAAAGGGCTTTGTAAATCCAGGTGAGAAAGTGGATGAGGCATCTATTTGATAGGGAAGTCCAGCCTAGTGTGGCATATAGATTGCAATGGTGGGTGCAACAATGGGCATTGGTAATAAAATGTATCACCCTGTGGTATAGGACATCTAGCTGGTGTAGCAGGGAGTCTGAGCAATGGCCATATAGTATATCTGCATAGTCTATGAGTGGCATGAATGTTGTCTGAACTAATAGTAACCTAGCTTCAGTATAAAAAGTGATTTGTTTCTGTAAAAAAAGCCAATTCTGTCTTCGTTTTTTCACCAGTGATGTGATAGGGTCAGAGAATGCTAGATCTAACTCAAATCCTAGATATTTAAATTTGGTGACTACCTTGAAATCATCGTCAAGGAGAGTCTTGATAGAGGCAGGGATATAAGAGCATTTGTGATGGGAGTCTTGTTGGAATCAAAGTACATGACTTGTTTTTGGTTTTTTGCATTTAGTACAAGTTTCAAGTGAGCGAGGCTGTGCTGAAGCAAATCAAATTCAGACTGAAGGTCAGCACGGGCTTCAGCTGCTGCTGTTCTGGAGAGATATATCACTGTATCATCTGCAAACAGATGCAATTTCATCGAGCTGATGTTACCAATGGAGTTTATATATATCATAAAGAGGAGTGGCCCAAGGATTGAGCCTTGCGGTACTCCTCTCATGATTGGAAGGAGTGGAGAGATGGAGTCATCCACTTTCACTTGCTGTAATCTATCTGATAGATAGCTATTGAACCAAGACAGCGTGGAGCCAGAGATGCCTTGCCAGTGTAGTTCATCAAGGAGTAAATTATGGTCAATAGTCTTGAATGCTTTGCTTAAGTCCTGGAAGACAGCCCTTGTAATTTGTCTCTTATCCATTGCAAGGAGCCAGTCATTTGTGACGGAAGGTAAGGCAGAGGTGGTGCCATGGAATGATCTAAATCCAGATTGGAATGGGTTTAATAATTTGGCTTCATCAAGATAGTCTGTTATCTGGGCATTTACCAGCTTCTCGAGGAGTTTAAAGAGAAGTGGTAGAATGGATATTGGGCAGTAGTTGTTTAAGTCCATACGGTCTCCTGATTTAAATAAGGGGAGTATCTGGGCTGTTTTCCAAGCATTAGGTATGTGCTAGAGCTGATGGAAAGATTAAACAGGTGCAGTATGGGGGCTGTTAGGAACCGATAGACTTTGAGGAAGTAGGGACCTATGCCGTTAAACAAGGGGAACTGGCTGTGCTGTCTAGACATGCAGGATGTATACCTGTATATAAAGATTTGTGCCCCCTCACACAGGTAGTACCCCAGATTCCGAGGGGGTGCACTACCAGTTCAGGGCCTTGCCCTTTGGCTTGTCTACTGCTCCTTGGGTCTTTACGAAGTGTTTAGTGGTGGTGGCAGCAGCCCTCCAGAGGGAGGAACTATACGTCTTCCCCTATCTGGATGACTGGTTACTCAAGGCTCAGTCCAGGGAACAACTGACCCACACCATGCTATGTACCAGACAGTTGTTCCATGCACTAGGGAATTATGGTCAACCTGTCCAAGTCAGTCTTGATCCCATCAGCGTCTCCAGTACATTGGGGTGGTACTGAACACAGCTCAGGGAGCGGCCTTCCTGCCACAGGACGGGGTGGATCGCCAGAAAGCTCAGGCCTAGCAGCTCCACAACAGCCAGTACACTTCAGTCAGGGAATTTCTGTACCTACTGGGCTTGATGGTGGCAGCCATCGACAAAGAGCTCTTGGCAAGATTGCATATGCGGATACCCCAGTGGCCTCTAAGAGTTCAATGGGATCAGTGTACTGATGACTTAGAATAGAAAGTTCTAGTCTCTTTGCCAGTAAAGAAGGTACTTTAGTGGTGTATGCAACCAAGTAATGGCTTGATATCAAATCAGAGTGCAATTGCTTTCACTATGTAATTGGACTGAATGTTACATGTGATTGTTAATATGTTATTATATGTATTTTGTATTGCTTTGTACTTAAATAATGCGTTTTTTGTGTTGAACTTGTCGCTTGTGAAAACGGGCAATTTGCTCAGCCTGCTTACAAGTATAAAAAATAAAAATGAAAATGAAATTAAAGTAATTTGCTCAAAGGGTTCCCTTCCGGATCCCTTCACCTTTTCAGATCCTCACCATGGACGCATCGGGGATGGGCTTGAGGGCACATCTAGGACCTCACCAGACCCAAGGTACCTGGATTGCTGTGGAGAGTTCCCTCCACATAAACGTCCTAGAGATGCGGGCAGTCCTGTATGGCCTCCAAACCTTCCAGAGTTACCTGTCCCTGGGACCTCTGCTGGTGCAAATGGACAACATCAGTGTAGTGAACTACAAAAACAAGCAAGGGAGGACCCATTCATATCCCCTGTGCAGGGAAGCGATGAGGGTCTGGTACTGGGCTCTGGGCCACGGTCTAGAACTGTCGGCAGTCCATGTCCCAGTCACCCAACATATCTTGACAGATAGTCTTAGTCAGTCACAGTCCAGAATGTGCGAGTGGGAGCTGCTGACCTCAGTACTAGAAGACCTGTATGACAACTGGCATCATCCAGAGCTAGACCTTTTAGTGTTCCCACACAATGCAAAACTGCCACTTTTCTGCTTGCTCAATCCAGGGCCTGGAATTTTCTGGCAAGATGCATTGTCCCTCTCCTGGAAACGCAGATTTCTCTATGTCTTCCTTCTACTTCATAGGGTACTAATCAAGCTTCAGAAGGAAGGAGTTCTCATAGCTCCCTTCTGACCTCATCAGATCTGATTCCTCTTACTACAGCAGTTGGAGGAGGAACCTCCAGTTCCCCTCCTCCTGCGCACCAGCTTGCTGTCACAGAGGCAGGGCACCCTGGTCCATCCGGATCTCAAGTCACTCCATCTTCATGCATGGCTCCTAAGGACAGCCATTTCTAGGTTTGGGGTGTCCCAAAAGATGACTGATGTCCTAGTGGCTGCCAGAAAAATTTTCCACCTATTCCATGAAGTGGAAGCACTTTGCTCTGTAGGCTGCTTCCCATCACTTGGATCTCTTCACTTGTCCAGTGAATCATATTCAAACAACATGAAGTCTTGCTATATTATGACAATTGCAGTTTGTCCCGCCATTAGAACTGCTCCGGAGATGAAAGAGTTAACTCCCATTCTAAGAATGGAACTTGGAGCGTGAGCTCGGTTAGACAAGCTCTGTCTGGGTTATTTCAAACCCAAACTGTCAGATTCTTTACTCCACCTCACTGAACAGTCGCTCCGGAGATTTCTCCTACTGCTCGGTTCATTTCTCGGTTTAAACAGTGTTTTCTCGGTTCAAATCAACCGAGAATATTATTATTTAACACATAAAACCGATCAGTTCAAGCTCTGTCTGTGGTATCATAAGTAATTACAGTTTATTTTCTGTGTGGAACTTGTAAATGTTATCGGTTCGGTTTTGAACCGATCAGCTTGTTTTAAAACTTGAAATTGAAGGTTTTAGAGTGCGGTTCCGGTTCTTATCGGTTCTAAAAAAAGCGAATTTCATTACGGTTTCAAGACCACGTGACACGGTTAGGAACGATAAGGGTGTCTTGCCTAGTACTGCCGCTTAAAAGGGCAAGTTTTTGGTTAGGCTGGCATTATGTCTGAGAAACCCAAAAGAAAACCGGGCCCATTGGTTTCAACACTGTGATGTCTGTGGGGAAGTCTTTGCCAAGGTTGACCCACACACCACATGTGTATATTGTCTGGGGTTTGACCATCTCAATTCAGACTGCCAGATTTGTAAAAATTTCCCTGCAGCCACCCTGGATAAGAGAGTTGGCAGGCTCAGGGAACGAGAGGCCAAAAAGTCTTCTGACCCGGATGGCCAGTCCAGTTTGGTGCCAACCGAACCGGAGGGAGTGCCCTCTGACCAGGGCAAGACTTCCTCGGGCAAACGTAAAGCTGGCTCGGAGGGGCCAGTTCCAGTAAAGAAAGCAAGAAAATCAGCAGGTGTGGAGCCCAAAATTCCTTCTCCAACTGCTGTAGAGATAGCAAGAGCTATTCAGATTGTCCAGTCACTTTCTCCAGTTCCGTCCGAACCGCCACTGTCTGGTAAAAGGTCGGTTCGGTCGGTTCCACCGGTTCAGGAATATGATGTTGAAGAGTTTTATGAACCAGAGGAGGGGGAGGATGATTATGAACAGTATGAATGTGACTTGGAGGGTCTGGGTGTGCCCATTGAACTGGACATCTCCCCAGACAGACTTTTTGAATCTCCCCCTTCGCTTTCTGAGTCCCCCTCTCACTTTATGTTTTACAAAAAAGTTGCTGAAACCCTCCAGCTCCCATTGGAGGAAGCTGTGGATGAGCAAGAGGAACCTGATTTTGTAGAAATGATGGATATTCCAGAGTCTAGGAGGTTGTCTATTCCCTTGCATAAATCGTTTAGGAAACGAACAATAAAAATTTTAAACACTCCTAATTCTGTGCCTCCTGTGGACAAAAAGATGGACAGGAGGTACACTCTGTCAGGTCCTGATACAGAATTCCTTTCACAGCAATGCAGTCATGTTGGTGTGGTTCAGGCTGCAGCCTGTGATAAAGCTAATATTCCTTGGCTTCACATCCTCCTGACAAGGATTCCAGGAAGATTGATGCCATGGCTAAAAACAATACATGGCAGTCCTTGGGACTCAGGCAAGCAAATTACATGGCTTATACAGCAGGTATCAAAAATCTAGATGGGACACTGTCATGGCTTTGGCCAAACTGGCCTCTGGCCAGCTTGCTAATGAGCTGGAACAGGTGGCTGCTGATGGCATTGAGGCATCTAAGGTGCAGTTTCATGCTGCTGTGGATTTTAATGATGTATCCTCTAGAGTCATGGCTACGCCTTAGCTTTCGTAGGTTGGCCTGGCTCAGGTGTACTAGCTTGTCACAGGATACCCAGACTAAGGCTATGGATTTTCCTGTGGTTGGAAATTCTCTGTTTGGGGAGCAGACAGAGAATTATATGAAGAAAATGGATGAATATAGGACTACCTATAAGAGTGCTCAGGCTAAGGAGCGGCAAGTCACTCCTCAGAGGCAGACCCCCAGGGGTAGAGGTAGGCCTTTTCACAGGCCTTTTTACCAAACCCAGGCCTCCTCTGCTTATGCTCAGAGGGGGTTCTTCAGAGGGAGAGGCAGACGGGGTGTGGGCAGGCCTGCTCCCACCCCTCAGCCTAAAGCACCTGCCAAACAGACACGCTGATGGGGTGCCCAGGGCCGATTCTCCTTTACCTGTAGGGGGCAGGTTGGCTTACTTCGTTTAGAACTGGGTGTCTCTAACTTCAGACAAGTGGGTCCTGAAAGTAGTAAGCCAGGGTCTGGTTCTCAGCTTCAAAAAGTTCCCAAAGATGAGAATCAGATCTTTCCCACCTGCAAACTCTTTAGAGACCTTTACTTTAGAAACAGAAGTCTCAACCCTCCTGGCTCTCAGAGCTGTAGAAAGGGTTTCTCCCCTACACCAGGGCAAGGGTCTGTACTCCAGATATTTCCTTACCCCAAAAAAGACAGGAGAATGGCGGCCCATTTTAGACCTGAGATATCTGAACAAACACCTTTTGAAACCAAAGTTCAGAATGGTAACTCTGGCAATGATTTTACCCTCTCTAAGGCCAGGGGACTGGCTAGCCTCCCTGGACCTCAAGGATGCCCATTTTCACATCCTAATCAGAAGCTCCCACCGAAAGTACCTCAGATTCGAACTGCCCTCAGGTCACTACCAGTTCAGAGCAATGCCCTTCGGCCTCACCTCTGCCCCAAGGGTATTCACAAAATGTCTGGCAGTAGCAGTTGCTCATTTAAGAAGGCAAAGGATTGCTGTCTTTCCCTATCTGGACGACGGCTCATTGTAGGCCAGTCCCCAGAACAGGTAAAATCTCACCTGCAAGTTACCCAGCAGCTGCTCACCTCCCTGGGCTTCTTGCTCAATCTTCCAAAGTCAGTTCTGGAACCAGTTCAGGTGCTCACCTTCATAGGTGCAGAATTGGACACAAAGCAGGCCAGAGCCTTCCTACCCTTAGAGAGGGTAAGGAACTTGGTGGCTCTGGCCTCCTCCTTCACTCTGCAGGTCTCTCGACCAGCAAGACACTTTTTGCAGCTCCTGGGGCACATGGCTGCGTCCACAGCTGTAGTGCAAGGATCAAGATTTCAGATGAGGGACATTCAGTTTCACTTGAGAGCCTTTTGGTCTCAGAGAAGAGACCCTTCCAAGTTGGTCTGACCCGAACCCTGATCCAGGCCTCCAGTGGTGGCAGGATCAGAGCAATTTAAGACTGGGGTCCCTTCATTCCTCTGTCTCACTCCTTGACCCTCACTACGGATGCTTCCCTCCTGGGGTGGGAAGCCCACATGGCGACCTCTCCACTCAGGGAGTGTGGTCCCTCAGGAATCTCTGCTCCACATCAATTTGCTGGAACTCAGAGCTGTCTTTTAGCACTTCAAGTGTTTTCTCATCTGTTCAGAACAAAGTGGTACAAGTCAGAACAGACAACATCACAACAATGTGGTACATCAACAGCAGGGGGGCACTGTCTTCGGCCTTGTGCAACGAGGCAATGAAGTTGTGGTCTCTGGCCTATTCCATGAACACTTCCCTCATAGCAGTTCACCTTCCAGGAAAGGACAATGTCCTAGCAGATGCTCTCAGCAGGATTTCCCAGGGCCATCACGAATGGTCTCTGGATCCTCAAGTACTAGGGATAGTTTTTGCCAGATGGGGCACCCCTCAGATAGATCTTTTTGCAGCCCCAGACAATCACCAACTTCCACTGTTCTGTTGCAGGCCCCCAGTGTTGGGCTCAGTCCCCTGGATGCCTTTCTCCTAGATTGGGAAGAAGTTTCTTTATGCCTTCCCCTTCCTCTCCTATTCAAGGTGCTAGTCAAAATCAGATCCCAGCCTTGCAGGGTGATTCTGATTGCCCCAGATTGGGCCAGGCAGCCCTGGTACCCACTCCTTCTGTCCCTAGCAGTCCATCTTCCTCTGTGTCTCCCCAGGAATCACAACCTGTTAACCTGTGCCCAGGGGAGAGTTTGGTATCCGAACCTCAAATCCCTCAACCTCAAGGCCTGGCTCTTGAGGAGTTAGAATTTGCTGACCTACACCTTTCTCAGGGTGTTCTTGAAATCCTAAAGGCTTCTAGGAAGCCTTACACTAGGGCTACTTATAATTCTAAGTGGAAAAGGTTTTCCATTTGGTGTTCTGGAAACATATTTCCCTGGAATCTGCTGATTTGCCCATTGTTTTGGACTATATGGTCCATCTTAATTCTTTGGGCCTGAGACCAGCTACCCTGAAAGTACATTTGCAGCTGTCTCTGCCTTTGTGTCAACAGAAAGCCCTCCTCTCTTTCCGCTCACCCTGTTTTTCCAAGTTTTTAAAGGATTACTTCATACTAATCCACCTTTTGGGATCCGGCCTGCCTGGACCTTAATGTTTGTATTGCCCAGTTAATGCAACCCCTTTTGAACCCTCTGTCTTCTGCAGAGCTTAAGTATAACTTGGAAAACTGTTTTCCTAGTGGCTATCACTTCTGCCAGGCATAAGTGAGTTGCAAGCCTTGTCAGTAGAAACTGACTTTATTTCTTTCCACAGGGATAAGGTAGTCCTCAGGACTAACAGGAAGTTTTGCCTAAGGTGGTTTCAGATTTCCATCTTAATCAATCTATCTCCTTCCAGTGTTTTCACTGAACATTCCTCCTCTGGTGAGAGGAGATTGCACAGTTTAGATGTTAAGAGGGCCTTAAGTTACTATATAGAGCGTACCAAGGGTCACAGGTTCGAATCCCTCCAACTTTTTCTCACTTATGGTGAGGTCAGAAAGGGAGACCTGCCACTAAGAGATCAATTGCCAGGTGGATTGTCTCTTGTATCCAATTTGTTATCAGAAACTGGGAAAGTTCCCCTCTGGCCTGAGGGCTCATTCTACCAGAGGTACAGCCGCTCTCTAGCTGCCAGAGACATCCCTATCTTAGAGATATGTCAAGCAGCTACCTGGAAAGCGGTACACACTTTCACCAAGCATTACTCCTGGATGTCCAGGCCAGGAGAGATGCTCGTTTGGCACAGCTGTTCTTCAGAGCCTATTCCCTAAGTAGGTTCTGTCCCTCCTCCATGGAGGTACTGCTGTGTAGTCTGCAATTGTCATAATATAGCAAGACTTCATGTTGTTTGAAGAAAAATTACTCACCTTAGTAATGTTGTTTCTTCTAATGGAGTCTTGCTGTATTATGACCTCCCCAACCTGCCCTCTCAGAACTTCTACTTGGGTATGGGTGGGCAGCCTAGTGTGGGCACTAGTTATGCCTATTATATGTTTTCCACCCTTCTTGGGGTTTTGGGGTGTGGTGTTTTTATTTTATCTTATATTATTGCTTATATTCTATTATTACTTCTGGTCCCTGACTTGAGTCTTTGTGTTGGGACCAGGAATATGTGTTAATAGTCAGGTAGCCAGTTGGCTAGTGTAGGTTACAGCTTCCACACAGACCTTAGTGAGTTTTGCTCGTAAAGATCTGACAGTTTGGGTTTGAAATAACCCAGACAGAGCTTCTCTAACTGAGCTCGCGCTCCAAGTTCCATTCTTAGAATGGGAGTTAACTCTTTCACCTCCGGAGCAGTTCTAATGGTGGGACAAACTGCAATTGTCATAATATAGCAAGACTCCATTAGAAGAAACAACATTACTAAGGTGAGTAATTTTTTCTTCTGGAGTACTTGCTGCCTCTCTCAGATTCTGATCTGCAATACTCCTCCATGAAGGTGCACCAGGCCACTATCTCAGCCTTCCATGTGCCCACTGATGGCCGTATGGTGGCACAACTAAAGGTGTTCCATACATTTTTAAGAGGTATTCTTCACCTGAAGCCTCCCATCCACAATCCAGTCCTGCCTTGGGATTTCAATTTCATGTTAGAGATACTTACTTTGGCTCCTTTTGAGCCAACTGTGACATGCAAGCAGTGCTTTGTGTCATAGAAAACAATATTTTTAGTTGCTATTGCTTCAGGCTCTGATTTGTGAATCTCCTTATTTGGTTTTCCACAAAGACACTGCAAGAGATCCTCTCGAAGATCTACTGTTATGCTAAGTTCTTATGTAACTGTACTATCTTCATGGAGGGTATCTCTTGCATCCTGCCCCACCTATGGAGCGAGTCCCAAGCATACTACTGGTAGATAGACACTCTGGGTAGCTGGAGGCTATAGGCCTAAGACAGGAGACCTTGAAGCACAGCCAGGCTGAAGCCTGCCCTTCTCCTAGAAGCAATGTCCAGACTGTAGTCTTTAGTGAAAGTGTGGACAGTACTCCCAAGTGGCAGCGGTGCAGATTTCAGCAGTTGACACATTCCTGAAACCAGCAACAGAAGTAGCCATGCCTCTGGTAGAGTGACCACACTACACAACCACAGGAAGTTCCTTACCATACTTCCTGGAACAGAAAATAATATAGTCGGGCAACCATTTGGATAGGCACTGTTTAGAAACTGGTGCACCCTCTCTCCCAAGGGCAAAAGAAACAGCTGCAAGGACTTCCTGCAGTCCCTTGTGTGATGGACATAATATCTGAGTATTCTATGTACATCTAAAGTATGGAGCAATTCTTTCCCTTTACTGCCATGCTCTGGGTAATATGTAAGCAAGTGGATGGCTTGATTCAGGTTAAACCCAGACACCACCTTTGGTAAAAATTTAGGACTGGTACGCAAAGACACCCTGTCTTTGTGGAAAACCAAATAAGGAAATTCACAAATCAGAGCCTGAAGCAATAGCAACTAAAAATAAACCAAAGCAGTCTCCTCCCCCTCTTGCTCTTCCTAACCTTTTTCATGCACATTTCTGCAGCTTGCAGTACCCCTTCCTTGATGGCATTCCATAGCTCCTCTACTGCCTCTATATTCTCTGTTCCCTCCATTGTCTCCCTTACTATCCTTCTCATCTTGTCAAAGTTCATGCGTCTGAAGTCCATGACTGTAGTACTGGTTTTACCTGTCTCCCTTCCTGCCCTGACCCTGAACCTTACCGTGCTGTGGTTGCTGTTGCCCAAAGCTTCTCCCACCTGCACCTCCTCCACACTCTCTCCATTTGTCAGGACCGTATCCAGCAGGTTGTTGCCCCTTGTCGGCTCCCTGACTAGCTTTTGAAGGAATACCCCCTGCAGTGCAGCTAGTATCTCCCTGCTCCTTGACGATGCTGCATCCGGAATTTCCCAGTCTACATCTAGGAGGTTTTTGTCCCCTACCAGCAGTAGTTTTCTTTTTGGGGCCAGCCTTGTGCCTGCCTGAATTAACTGTTGATCACCCTCCTCCCCTTGCGTAGGTGGCCTGTATACCACCCCCGTCGCAAGGATTTTCCTGTCCTCCTGCCTAGCATTACCCACAGTAGCTCAGTCTGCCCATCCTCCTCTTGTTCTTCAGTTACACTTATGCCTTCCCTGATGTATAAAGCAACCCTTCCTTACCCTCCCTATCCCTTCAGAACAGTCTGTAATGTAACTGTACTTTTTCAAGGCAGTTGCACGTGAGATGCTTCACAGAATAAGAGTGACATGCAGAGGAAAAGAGAACCCTGATTGGTTGTGAGTGCTCCCTCGATCCATGATTGATTTTTAGGGACTGATTCCCAGTCAGAGGTATGAAGGCCAAAACAGCTAATCTCAGTTGGTACTGGGTCAGTAATGCACAAGAAAGACAATGCGGCATTAACCACGCTGTGTAGAGCGCGCCAGGAATTACAGCGGTACGGGATTACTGCTACCCCTGTCACTGTACGCTGTAAAAACAGAAGCATCAAGTTGACATGTGCTGGGGTGCCTGGTCAAGCTGCTCCCGTGGTGGAGTGGCTAAGACACCAGCTCATGGTGGAAATGGGGACGTGGGGCCGTGGTTTGGTCCCCAGGTCTCCCGTGCTACTACTTTTGCGTTTTTTTTTTAAGCGTTTTCCCCCTAAATTTCTCCCCATCCCCAAGTCCACCCAGGTTTGTTATTTAATCTATGGGGGTGTGGGGAGCAAAGCGCCCCTAAAAAACAAGACAGCTCATTGTTTGTAAGGACATGCACTGTTTGTATGGTGGTCGGTGTTTTACCCAACCTTATTTCAGCACACGTGCTTTTGCTTGTGGCATTCATTGCCATGCTTTTTTTGTTTTAGGTGAGGTGACCCCATGCCATCTCTGTTCTAGTACACTAGTGTGCAGCTTGGTCTCCTGAGTGGACCAAAGAGCATGCATTATTTCCATCTGTAGCTGGGCTCCACAACCTGACAGGAACATCCATCGTCAGATGGAGGTGGGGTCAAGTTACTAATGGACTCACCTCCCTGAGATTAGGTATCTGGTGCCAGTAGAGCAGGAGCTGCTACAGTCTGCATCACTGTAGCTCTCTGGAACAGAGAGGGCCTCCTTGGATGTACTATTTAACTTGCTTGGACCATTTCATCACTGTGGTTATTGATGCCATAAAGTTCTGAAGCCTGAGGAATTCTCCTAACTGGACAGGCTTGACCTACCTGAACGGTTTCAGTTTACCTATAAAACCAGGTTATGTGCTCATGATAGAGGCTAGAAGGCCCTGCATAGCTAGTACAAACCTCTGCCTCCAAAAAATTTAAATGCTGCATTTTGCTGAAATTCAACTTCTTTAGATTCAGGGGTGAGCCAAGATTGTTAATGTTTGGAACTGCTCGATTCAATGAGGGGTTCACCTCTTAAAGGGTCCTAAACCTTTATTTTATCCTGCTTGAAATCACAAAATCCACCTCCATATGATTGTAAGAAAAAAAAAAAAAAAAACCTCTGTTAAACAATGTTGATGCTCATCTCTATGAGGTTTAACATGTTTTCATAGGTTTTTAAGTTTATAAACAATGCCCCCACTCCGAGGAACCCGGTGCTGAGAATAGCTCCTAAAAAGGCAGGGATGTCATATGGAACCACATCACAGAAGTGAGCACATACAGAAGTCCTATGAGGACTCTGTAAATATCTTTTTATTTCATCTCTGTAATGCCCATCGGCTTACTAATTGGTGCTTAGTACAAACTAATACAGGTACTGAGCACTGATTAGTATGCCGATGGGCATTAGAGGGATGAAATAAAAAGATATTTACAGAATCCCTGTTGTGCCTTGGTATATGCTCACCAGCAGTCTCGCTTCAATGACGTCATTCCGTATGATGTCCCCACCATTTTAGGAACTATTCTCAGTGCTGGGTTCCTCACAGAGGGGGAGTTTGTTTACAGACTTAAAACTTATGAAAACATGTTGCACCTAATATTGGGGACTGTGCACTACAGGGTGCCGGGTACGCATGAAAAACGTGCGTATGTGGCCCATGCAGCTCCGCATCTGTGGATAGATGCATGGGGCATGTTATTCACTATAGCTGGCCACCACAGGGTGCCTGTCCATGGTTCAGATAGGATGACACAGGTGAGCATCAAGTTGGATGATCGACCATTCTGGTCTGATTGTGGATCCCCACTCTGTGTGGAGCAGGGGACTGTGGGATGGCGCGAGTCCAGAAAGTTATAGTTGTCAGGTAAGAGCACAAATGGTCACCCCACCCCAGCCCTTTCCACCAGAACATTATTGTTTGTCCCACCATAGCCAGTGGGTGATTATCCGGGGGGGGCATGCAGCAGTTACAGCAGGATCCCTACCTGACTAACCTTTGCCCCCCCTCGCTTAGCAGTCCACGTCTTTGTGAATGGTGCCAAGTGTGGGCACGCTCCCTGGATATTCCCCCAGATGGTCCATACATGTAGCAGCACGAACAGCTAGGAGATCACATGCAGAAGGGACGCAAGTCCCTTTAGTGCATGCTGTGGGGGGGGGATGCGGGATTCAAAATGTGCGGCTTTCCAGCTTGGGGTGGCCTATGCGCCATGAATACGCAGCACGTAGGCACTTCAAATATTTGTGCAGAGGGCCCATTTAGAGGTAAGCAACAGCATTGTTTAACAAAGGCAGGTATTCTTAAACTTTTGGAGCCAGATTTTACAATTTCAAGCAGGATGAAATAAGGGTTTAGGTGTCATTTAAAGGGACCTAACTCTCATGAACCATTCATCTAAATAGGGATATACTGAGACCCCTTGGCTGCGTAGGTGAGCTGGCACTGTCACAAAGCATTTTGTGAACTGCTTGAGCTGAGGAGAACCCAAAGGGGGAAAAAGGTACACTTTGTTGCAAATGAGAAAACAAGGTACTTAAACAGAACCAACCTCTTTCATTCAATGTTGAGATAATGAATTGAAGGGATACCTGTGTGAATCTCTGGTTGTTATGTAGCTGTTTGAGGATCTCAAGTTTTGTGTATCTCTCTCCAGCTTTCTGTTTTGTTTGTGGATGGTCTGGAAATACCTAGAGAAAAAAATTATCCTAAGGTGCTGCAGAACTCATTCCATGGCCTCTAAAGCCAGGAACTGGTGGACCTCCTCCTGCAATGCTGCCAGTTCTGCTGGGGGCAGTGTCTATGTACTGTACTTAATGAGGTAATGTGAGAAAGGAGGTAACTACCTTGAGTACTCATCTGTCCATTAAGACTGATTCCCATTCATTGAAATGCTGGTATTGACCCCCCGGGGAAAATGGCTTATCATGGTAGGCAAGGGAGACTGCCATGGATTCTGTTTAAAAGGCTAGTCTCTGCCTGCCTGCCTGGAGGGCAGAGAAGAAGGGGATGTCCTCTATCTGGATGTCAGTAAGCCCACTGATTGTGTCTCACATGGACAGTTGGTCAAATGAATGGGCGACTTAGGGGTGGTGGATAAAACAATTGGATGGGTGAGAAACTGGCTTAGGAGGAGGACTCTGAGGATGGTCCTGAAGAACAGAGAGCATTCTGAGATGAGTAATGTCACAGAGTACCCCAAGGATTAGTTTTGGGACTTGTCCTCTTCAACATATTTATACCATACGTGACACAGGAGGAGGTCCCAGGAAAGGTATGCCTCTCTGCAGATGATACTAATATCTATGGAAGGGTGACTAAGGGCCATGAGAGAGGACCTGAAAAGACTAGAGAGTCAAGAATGTGGCGGCTGAAATTTAACACCAAAAAGTGCAAAGTAATGCACATACAGTAGTACATAGTAGTAACATTAAATACAATACAGAAAATAAACATAATATAATGCAGAAAATAAACTTTTTGGACCAGAAGGCCTGTTTTCAAATGTATACTTGTGCAAAAACATTCACTTACATGACATACATACTCATATAAACTAAAAACAAAACTGTCATTTGGTTGTTTTGAAAATGGTGGTTTGAAACATTTTCAAAGATAGCTTTGTCTGGCTTCAGACTGTTCCATACTTTTGCTGCACTTTAGCTCATGGTCTTTTCAGCAGCTTCACTCACATATTCTTGGCATGGCTAATCCTCAAGCCATTGTTTCTTTTATGGCGTAGGGTTTCACCTTGTTTTGGTCTGTATGGAGGTTATGATGCAATGGATGTCTACAATCAGGGTTGAGGACTTTATTATTGTGACCCATTTTCTTTCCAGCAACTTTGCCATACACCACCATGGGATATAAGAAGTCAGAAAATTCATATATCAGTTTATTTGGAGAAAGATCCTCATCTCAGGCCACACATATAATCTCCCAAAGTTTCACTGTGGTATAATTGGCTTTTTCAAGGGATAGTAGTCCTAAATGTGAATAACCCTTTCTAGGAGCAAAGATATGGTGTACTATCCACACTTCTGGCAGAATTCCTTTCCTTTTAAGAATTGCCAGAAGGTCTTCAAGCTGGCTCCTCCTGCCCACCTATGTGGTATCCGCCTTGGCACTGCCCTGTGGCATCAGATCTTCCTATCCACTGGAAGAAGAAGGTTCCCTCCATAGTGCTCCACATTTGTGTATGCCCTATCATTCTTTTGATCTTTGGGGTTGCTTTGTAGTTTCACTGTCATAGCATGATGGAATCGGCTGATTCCAAGTCAGTGACTAGTTTCAGATGTCCGTGCAGACAGAAAATGTCACACACGGACCCTCATGCCATGTACGTATACTGCCTTGGCCAGGAACACAGCCCCCAGGCTTGCAGCCTGTGTGCACCTTGCACTCATCCATTTTGGAGGACCAGTAAGTGCAACTTTTGCTTGGTCATCCAGATGAGCGAAACCCTCCTGTTCAGTCCAAGGACACCCGTAGAGTGGTCTCTGTGGCTGTGGGGTCCACTGAACAGTTTGTGGCTTTTATGAAGCTGCAGCCCAGGCCGTGGTGGGTGCTTTGTCGGTGTCTGTGCTGGTCCCGCTGGGCTTTGACACCTCCTTCACAGGGGTGTTCTAGGACTTATGCCAAGTCTCTTCCTACCTTTGTGGAGGGCATTTCCCTTGGGTCCAAATCTTCAAAATCATTGAAGAAGGACTCCAAGGAGAAGCCTAAGAAGTCCTGCCGCAGGTCATGGGACCGAGAGCTCTCTCAGGCCACGGGTTCCTGCGCTGCTGCTTCATCGACCTTCATCAACGAGTCGACTTTTGCCAAAACTTCTGTCCAGGTGGCTGGCCCCACAGTGTCCCCATTGGGCCTGTTGGCTGAGACACAGGTCGACCAGTCTGCCGAGATTTTCTTTGGCCTGGTCGACTTATCACTGGACAAAAGGGATGCTTCCCTCTCCAGGACTCCAGTCCTACCTAGCCACTCACAGGGTGGGTCAGATCAGCTTTCTGAACCAGTCCCTAACCCTCAGGACCCCGAGCCTTCCAGGGACTCTAGACATTCTTTGCTGGTTCCTGTCTCCCCTTGCTGTCCAGTCCACTGGCAGTTGAGGTCCTGCAGCTCAAGACCGAGCAGCTCTCACTGGGGTAGACAGTCTCATTCTTGAAACTCAGGAAGGCGGCACAGCCACTATTCTTCCTCTTCCTCCTCCTCTGGGAAGGACCAGTGCTGCTGCAAGTTGTGGTGGTGCTGCAAGGAGCTCATGTGGCAGCAACTTCATTTGGGTGCCGGGCATAAGCCTGTGCCTGCTTCTACCCCAGTGCTCCCATGGCTGCCACCACCTCTGTCCGAATCTGTTCTGGCTTGGCTGCTCCCAACCTCTCATCCATTCAGATGGAACCCCGCCACCTCAGCTAAAGGAGGGTCCCCCTCCTAAGGATGCCCATATTACTCCCAGGCATCCTCGACGACTATCGGTTACAGTCACTTAGGCTGATGAGCACCACAGAGTTAGCATGGACTCTGTGGGAGTCAGCTGGTCTTCGACAAATCCTTGGACTTGGAGGACTCCTCCATGCAGTCCCACCACATTAACCTAGAGTCAGGGTAGGATTTGTCAACAGATCATGAGTCTACCTCCTTCAGGGCCATGCTTAGCGTGATTTTGGAGGCTACCAGGATCCAGTTGGAACCCATTCAGAAAAGGGCTAAGTATCCCTTCACTGAAATTCTCGACCAGGGTGACTTTCCTGGGGTCAACTTCCTGGTGGCTGAAGCCATTCTTGAGCCCGCATTAGAGCTCTGGCAATGCCCAGCCTCCTGTCCTATGCCGTTGGCCCCCAAGTGCATGGTTCCTATTGGCTCCCTTTCTGGGTTTATGGAACACCCTTTGGCTGAAAGATTGGTCATTGATTCAGTTTTCAGGCAGATGAGCAATGTCAGGGATGTCAACAAGCCTCCTGACAAAGAATCTAAGAAATTGGATCATACAGTCAAGAACGTGTATGCGGCTTCATCTCTTGGCCTTAGGCAAGCTAGTTTGGCCTTAATGATGACCCACTTTGCCCATGCCTTGTTGGGCACCCTTGACCAGGTGCTCCCTCAGGTCCTGGCTGACCTTAAGATGACAGTCCAGCAAGTCCAGGACCAAGGCCACGCTGTGGCTAAATAACCGCTCCTGACTGCCATAGACATTGGTGACTCCTGTGTCAGGTCCATGGCTGCAGCGGTAGCTATGCACCCCAAGTCCAAGTCAGATTTGCACCACCTGTATCTCATAAACAAAAAATGCAAGAAAGCAAGATTTTAAACAGTCTCAGGATGTATTGTGTTTAATCCTGACAAACAATTTTTAAATTCACCCACTAGTGCACTAGTGGGTGAATTTAAGAATTGTTTGTCAGGATTTAACACAATAAATCCTGAGATTATTTAAAATCTTGCTTTCTTGCATTTTCTGTTTATGCGGTATGGGTGGTGCAAACCTATCTTGGACCTGATTGCATGCTAAGGGGTGGCAGTCCTGGTTTGAGCACCCAGCTCCTGTCCTGTAGCACAGGTATATACTTTTTGGACGGTTGCTATGTGCCGCAGGGCTTGGCTGAGGATCTTGACCTTCACAGCAGATACCCAGCAAAACTTGGAGGATGACCCCATCCTGAGCACCACCTTGTTTGGGCCAAGGGTGGATGGACATCTCACCAGAACTGAGAAGTCCAGTGCCACCTTGAACTTGGTCACCTCCACCCAAAAAAGGGCTCTAAACCCCAGAAGAACAAGTCCTTTCAGCTCTACTCTGCCCCAATGGCCAAGCCATCCCAGTCTCCAGCTGGCAACAGCAGGCATTTTGTCCCAGACCTAAATCTGTGGCTTCCATCATCCAAAGGCCTGGCAGCCGAGGCCCAGCTGTGTCTTCATCTGGCCCTGCCTCTGCCTCCAATTCTGTCCAGTGACGGGTTGGGGGGTGCCTCCTCTCTGCCTGTCCTACCTCCTGTGGATGACTGGCTGATTGCAGGCCCCTCCAATGTGGAGATGGAGTGGTCCAAGGACCTTGCTCTCCAGACCTGCTTGAGCCTTGGCCTCCTGGTCAATGAGGCCAATTCGGAACTTGTACTCTCGCAGGTGATTCATTTAATCAGGGCGGAGCTCAACTCTTGCCGAGCCTGAGCCTGGCTTCTGGTGGACAGGGCATAGAATCTTTCCTCCACTGCCCAATTATTTCAGATTGGGCAGTTGCACTCTGCCAGGCACTTTCTGCACCTTGTGAGCTACAAGGCTGCCTGCACGAATGTGATCTGTTGGGCCCACTACAGAGGGGGCTGGCCCATCAGTGGTCTCAGCATTGGGGCCACCATGACCAAACGGTCATGGTGTCCCAGCAGATGTGGGATGCCATCCAGTGGTGGTTGGTCCTATAACATCTTCAGGAAGGAGTCCTGTTTGTCCACCTAGAGCCAATGATCACTCAAATGACCGTCTCCCTGATGGGCTTGGGGAACACAGGGTCCACAGCCTCTAGTCCCCCCCCAAAGAGTCCCGATATCACATCAACCTGCTGGAGCTTCACGCTGTTCATCTGGCCCTGATAGCCTCCTCTCCACATTTCCAGGGTCTGGTCATCCAAGTCCCGACAGACAACATGACAACCATGAACTACCTCAACAAGCAGGGTGGAACACATTCCCTCCCACCATGCTTGGAAGCTCTCCACGTCGGGACCCTTGTGCTCAGCTTCAGCACTAACCTTCTGGCCATTCATGTAGCTGGCGGGCACTGGGTCAATACATCATGGGCAAAAACAGCACCACGCGGTTCCTACAAAATGGTGCAGTCAGAAACCATGCTAGATTTAATAAACAAACTCCAAAACCATGCACACTGTGATGCCTGCATGGTTTTTGACTGCATATATGTGCTGTCATGTTTTTGACTGGACACCTGGCTGGTGGACGCCCTCAGCCAAGTGGGCAAGGCATTTCATGAGTGGTCCCTTCATCAGGAGGTAGTAGACTGACTGTTCTCCCAGTGGAACACCCCTCAGGTGGATCTGTTTGCCTCCCGAGAGAATGCCAAGCTGAGGCTGTTTTGTGCCCACCCCCTTTAGTGGGGTACACTGCAGGGGGATGCCTTTGCGAGGCCCTAGACCCGTGCCTCCTTTATTCCTTCCCCCCTTTTCCTTTGATCCACAAGATGCTGATCAAAGCTTGGTGGAACAATGCACGGATGACTGGCCATGCCAGTTCTGGTACCCCAATCTCCTCAGCCTCAGAAGCAGGCTTCCATGGCATCTGCCACTTCACCCAGGCCTACTGTCATAATCTTGGGGGAAGGTCCTCCACCTAGACCTTCAATCCCTGCACCTGACAGTCTGGTTCCTGAGCAGCTAGAATTCCAGGCTCTGGGTCTCCAATGAAGTTCTCCTTGTAGTTGAGGCCTCACAGAAGGAGTTGACTCATTGGTGCTATGCCTTTAAATGGAAGAAATTCTCCATTTGATGCCAGGGCAAGGAGCTCGACTCCCTGTCCTGTCCCATGGATAGCATCCTTAATTACTTATGGTCACTCTCTGTTGGGTGTTTAGTCGATCCTCAAGATGCACCTGGCAGCCATCTCTGCATGATGGGCACTGGCTGGTAGGCCAACAGTGGTGCAGGAAAAGGTGGTCAGGTGCTTCTTTAAGGGCCTTGCCCACATTTCCCCTATGGTGCGTGAACCACCACCACCTTGGGACTTGTTGCTGGTGTTGGCCATGCTCATGGGCAAACCATTCCAACCAATGTACAGGTGTAACATGTCATGCCTTTTGTGGAAAACTGCCTTCTTGGTGGCCATCACATCAGCCAGAAGGATCAGTGAGCCCCAGGCACTCTTGGTGGAGTCTCCTTACCTGGTCTTCCACAGGGACAAGGTTGTCCTTCACCCCATCCCAAAGTTCCTTCCGAAGATTGTCTCACAGTTTCATCTTAACCAAGTGATCAATCTCCTGGTGTACTTCACCAATCACACCTTGGAAGCTGAGCACAAGCTCCATACTCTGGACCTGTGGTGCACGCTCACCTACTACAAGGAGTACATGGCTGGAGTTCAAGGAGAAGTTTGTCAGCTGTTTGTCACCTACGGTGAAGTTGTACCTGGCAGACCGGCAGTTAAGCAGATGATTGGCAGATGGATAGTCTCCTGCATCGACTTCTACTATAGGTTGCCTGGTAGGGTGCCTCTCGTAGGGCTCAGGGCTCATTCCACCAGACATACTGTTGCCTCGGTGGCTGCTTCCAGAGATGTTCCTATCCAGGAGATCTGCAGGGCTGCTACCTGGAAGTCGGCACACACCTTCATCTCCCATTACCACATCAACCTTGAGTCAGGCCGGGATGCTGGTTTTGGGGCATTGATTCTCCAATCTCTATTCCCTAAGTAGGGGGTGTGCACCTTGCCCCCTCCTCACAGAGAACTGCTAGGAGTGTGTTAGAAGTGTGGATAGTACACCATATTCATGCATCTATAAAAACAAGTTACTTAGCTGTAACTGTAGTTCTAAGAGTGGTATATGGTGTACATCCACACAGCCCACCCAACCTCCCCTGGCAAGTGGCACACTGGTCTTGCTTGCAGTGGGTATGATCTGACGTCATGGGGTGGTGCCAAGGAGGATACCACCTGGATGGGTGGGAGAAGTCAGCTTTGAAGACCTGGCAATTCTTAAAGGGAAAGGAATTCTGCCAGAAGTGTGGATGTACACCATATACCACTCCTAGAACTAGAGTTACAGGTGAGTAACTTGGTTTTTTTTCTTCCCACCTCACTTCCAGGGCTACCCAGTGTAGTTCTTTGTATAGTTGACACTGAAAAGTTGCAGGTTTTCTTTTCAAAACAAAATGGGCAAACCTGTTATACAATCTCATGAAATTTCCTTTCTTGGCATTCATGTAAGCTGTATTGCCATACTCTATAACTTGCAGACTAATTTGCTGGACAGTTTACATTCTTGTTACCTCAGACAGGCAATCGTTCTTAATACCAATATATTTTTGTTTACTTTTTGGCCCACAGTTGAGATATGCATTGCAAAACTCATAGAAACATAGACATCGGCAGATAAAGACCTCTTGGCCCACCCAGTCTGCCCTATTTTCCCTACCTACTGTGCCACCGCATATGTTACTCAGTCTCTGTGTCTATCCCGTGCATGCTTAAATCCTGCTACCATTTTAGCACCCACCACCTCTGCTGGGATGCTGTTCCAGGCATCCACCACCCTTTCTGTGAAGAAGTATTCAAACAACATGAAGTCTTGCTATATTATAGACATTAGCAGTGTGATCCAGCTCTAGAACTGCCCCGGAGTGAAATGGTTAAAACCATTCCAAAATAGAATTTTGGCACGAGAGCAGCTCTATCTGTGTCATTTCAAACTTGAACTGTCAGATTCTTTACTCCGCCTCAGTGAACAGTCGCTCCAGAGATTTCTCCATCTGCTCGGTTCATTTCTCGGTTTAAAAAGTGTTTTCTCAGTTGGATTTAACCGAGAATAGTTTTATTTTAACCGCAAAACCGTTCGGTTCAAGCTCTATCTGTGGTAACCGTAAGTAAATGAAGGTTTTGTCTGTGTGGAACTTGTAAGTTATCGGTTCGGTTTTGAACAGATCAGTGGGTTTAAAACTCATTTAAAACTAAAAGTTACTATTTTAGAGTGCGGTTCCCGGTTCTTATCGGTTCTAAAAAAATCGGATTTATTACGTTTTTTTCCAATACCCGTGACACGGTTAGGAACCGATAAGGGTGTCTTGCCTGGCACTGCTGTTAAAGGGCAAGTTTTGGTTGAGGCTGGCATTATGTCTAGAAACCCAAAGAAACGGCCCACTGGGTTTCAACACTGTGATGTTTGTGGGAAGTCTTTGCCAAGGCTGACCCACACACCATGTGTTTATTGTCTGGGGTTTGACCACCTCCAGTCAGACTGCCAGGTATGTAAAATTTCCTGCAGCCACCCTGGAAAAAGATTGGGCAGGCTCAGGAAGCGAGAGGCCAAAAGTCCGCTGACCTGGATGGCCAGCCGGTTCAGTGCCAACCGAACCAGAGGAGTGCCCTCTGACCAGGGCCAGACTTCCTCGGCAAAGAAAAGCTGGTTCTGAGGAACCAATTCCAGTAAAGAAAACAAGAAAATCAGCAGGTCTGGGTCCAAAATTCCTTCTCCAACTGCTGCAGAGATAACAAAAGCCATACAAATTGTCCAGTCACTGTCTCAGGGTCGTCCAAACCACCACTATCTGGTAAAAGGTCGGTTCGTCCGGTTCCAGTGGTTCAGGATTATGATATTGAGAATTTTATGAACCAGAGGAGGGAGGAGGATTATGAACAGTATGAATGTGGCTGGGAAGGTCTGGGTGTGCCCATTGAACGGACATCTCCCAGACAGACCTTTAGAATCTCCCCTATGCTGTCTGAGTCCCCATCTCATTTTATGTTTTATAAAAAGTTGCTGAAACCCTTCAGCTTCCTTTAGAAGAGGCTGTGGATGAGCAAGAGGAGCCTGATTTTGTAGAAATTATGGATATTCCAGAGTCTAGGAGATTGTCTATTCCTTTACATAAGTCTTTTAGGAAACAGACAATTACAATTTTAAAAGCTCTAATTCTGTGCCTCCTGTAGATAAAAGATGGACAGAAGGTATACATTGTCAGCCCTGATACAGAATTCCTTTCTCAGCAATGCAGTCATGTTGGGGTAGTTCAGGCTGCTGCCTGTGATAAAGCTAATATTCCCTTGGCTCACATCCTCCTGACAAGGATTCCAGGAAGATTGATGCCATGGCAAAAAACAGTATATAGCAGCCTCTCTGGGACTCAGGCAAGCAAATTATATGGCTTATGTAGCTAGGTATCAGAAATCTAGATAGGATACTGTTATGCAATTGGCCAAGCAGGCCCATGGCCCAGCTAGCTGAGTGAACTAGAACAGGTGGCTGCTGATGGCATTGAAGCCTCTAAGGTTCAGTTTCATGCTGCTGTGGATGTTAATGATGTTTCCTCTAGGGTCATGGCCACATCTGTAGCTTTTCGTAGGTTGGCCTGGCTCAGGTGTACTAGTTTGTCACAGGATACCCAGACTAAGGCTATGGATTTTCCTGTGGTGGGAAATTCTCTGTTTGGAGAGCAGACAGAGAATTACATGAAGAAGATGGATGACTATAGGACTACTTACAACAGTGCCCAGGCTAAGGGAGAGCCACTCCTCAAGGCATGCCCCCAGGGGTGAGGGTAGGCCTTTTCACAGGCCTTTCTACCAGACTCAGGCCTCCTCTGCCTATGCTTAGAGGGCTTCTTCAGAAGCAGGGCAGGCGAGGGGTGGGCAGACCTGCTCCCACCCCCAGCCTAAAGCTCCTGCAGAACAGGCACCCTGATGGGGTGCCCAGGGCCGATTCTCCTGTACCAGTGGGGCAGACTGGCTTACTTCAGTCAGAATTGGGCTTCTTTAACCTCAGACAAGTGGGTTCTGGAAGTAGTAAGCCAGGGTCTGGTTCTCAGCTTCAAAAGTTTCCCAAGTTGAGAAGCAGACTTTTCTACCTGCAAGTGCTTCAGAGACCCTCGCTCTGGAAACAGAGGTCTCATCCTGTTAGCTCTCAGAGCAGTAGAAAGGGTTCCTCCCTGCATCAGGGCAGGGGTCTGTATTCAGATACTTCCTTACCCAAAAAGACAGGAGAATGGCGGCCCATTTTAGATCTCAGATATCTGAACAAGCATCTTTTGAAACCAAAGTTCAAAATGGTAACTCTGGCAATGATTTTACCTTCCCTAAGGCCAGGGGACTGGCTAGCCTCCTGGACCTCAAGGATGCCTATTTCCATGTCCTAATCAGAAGATCCCATCAAAGTACCTCAGATTCGAACTGCCCTCAGGTCATTACCAGTTCAGAGCAATGCCCTTCGACCTTACCTCTGCTTCAAGGGTATTCACAAAGTGTCTAGCAGTGGCAGTGGCCCTTAAGGAAGCAGAGGATTGCTGTTTTTCCCTATCTAGACGACTGGCTCATTGTAGGCCAGTCCCAGAACAGGTAAAATCTCACCTGCAGGTCACCCAGCAGCTTCTCACCTCCTGGGTTTTCTGCTAAACCTACCAAAGTTGGTTCTGGAACCAGTCCAGGTACTCACCTTTATAGGGGCAGAATTGGACACAAAGCTACAGAGCCTTTCTTCCCAGAAAGGGTAAGGAATTTAGTGGCTCTGGCCTCTTCCTTCACTCTGCAGGTCTCTCACCAGCAAGACACTTTCTGCAGCTCCTGGGGCACATGGCTGCATCCACAGCTGTTGTGCAGGGAGCCAGATTTCAGATGAGAGACATTCAGTTTCACTTGAGAACCTTTTGGTCTCAGAAGAGACCCCCTTTCAGGTTGGTCCCAGTGACTTCGAACCTTGATCCTAGCTCTCCAGTGGTGGCAGGATCAGAGCAATTAAGGCGGGGTCCCTTCATTTCCCTTCTCATGACTTGACTCTCACTACAGATGCTTCCCTTCTGGGTTGGGGAGCCCACATGGGCGACCTTTCCACTCAGGAGTTTGGTCCCCCAGGAATCTCTGCTCCACATCAATTTGCTGGAACTCAGAGCTGTCTTTTAGCTCTTCAAGCTTTTCTGCATCTGTCCACGACAAGGTGATACAAGTCAGAACAGACAACACCACAACAATGTGGTACATCAACAAACAGGGGGCACTCGGTCTTCGACCTTGTGCACCGAGGCAATGAAGTTGTGGTCTCTGGCCTATTCCTGAACACTTCCCTCATAGCAGTTCATCTTCCAGGGAAGGACAATGTCCTAGCGGATGCCCTCAGCAGGATTTCCCAGGGCCATCACGAATGGTCCCTGGATCCTCAAGTGCTGGGGATAGTTTTTGCCAGGTGGGGCATCCCTCAGATAGATCTTTTTGCAGCCCCAGACAATCACAAACTTCCTCTGTTCTGTTGCAGGCCTCCAGTGCTGGGCTCAGTTCCCCTGGATGCCCTTCTTCTGGATTGCAGGGGAAGTTCCTCTATGCTTTCCCCCCTTTCCTCTCCTATTCAAAGTACTAGTCAAAATCAGATCTCAGCCTTGCAGGGTGATTCTGATTGCCCCGGATTGGGCCAGGCAGCCCTGGTACCCACTCCTTCTGTCTCTGACAGTCCATCTTCCCCTGTGCCTCCCCAGGAATCACAATCTGTTGACTTGTGCCCAGGGAAGGGTTTGGTATCGGACCTCAAATCCCTCAACCTCAAGGCCTGGCTCTTGAGGGTTAAGATTTGCTGATTTACACCTCTCCAGGGTGTTCTTGAGATCCTAAAGGCTTCCAGAAAGCCTTCCACTAGGGCTACTTATAGTTCTAAATGGAAAAGGTTTTCCATTTGGTGTGCTAGGAAAAATATTTCCCAGAATCTGCTGAATTCCCATTTGTTAGATTACATGGTACATCTTAATTCCTTGGGTCTCAGACCAGCTACCCTGAGAGTTCATTTGGCAGCTGTGTCTGCTTTTTGTGTCAAGAGGAAAGTCATCCCTCTTTCCTCTCATCCTGTGTTTTCCAAGTTTTTAAGGGATTACTCATACTAATCCTCCTTTTCGAACGGCCCCTGCTTGGGACCTTAATGTTTGCATTGCCCAGTTAATGCAACCCCTTTTGAACCTCTGTCTTCTGCAGAGCTTAAGTTCCTAACTTGGAAAACTGTTTTTAGTGGCTATCCGTCTGCCAGACGATAAGTAAATTACAAGCCTTGTCAGTGGAGACTGACTTTATTTCTTTCCACAGGGATAAGGTAGTCCTTAGGACTAATAGGAAGTTTTTGCCTAAGGTGGTTTCAGATTTCCATCTTAATCAATCTATCTCCCTTCCAGTATTTTTCACTGATCACTCCTCTTCAGGTGAGAGGAGGTTGCACAACCTGGATGTTAAGAGAGCTCTTAGTTATTATATAGAGCATACCAAGGTCACAGAGTTGAATCCCTCCAACTTTTCTTACCTATGGTGAAGTTGGGAAAGCAAACCTGCCACTAAGAGATCAATAGCCAGGTGGATTGTCTCTTGTATCCAATTTTGTTATCAGAAAGTGGGCAGAGCCCCTCCCTGGTTTGAGGGCTCATTCTACCAGGGGTACAGTTATGTCTCTAGCTGCTGCCAGAGATATCCCTTTATTAGAGATTTGCCAGGCTGCTACTTGGAAAGCGGTACACACTTTTACCAAGCATTACTCCCTGGATGTCAGGCCAGGAGAGATGTCGGTTTGGCACAGCTGTTCTTCAGGAGCCTATTCCTAAGTAGGTTCTGCCCTCCTCCATGGAGGTACTGCTGTGTATTCTGTTATGTCTATAATATAGCAAGACTTCATGTTGTTTGAAGAAAAAATTACTCACCTTAGTAATGTTGTTTCTTCTAATGGAGTCTTGCTATATTATAGACCTCCCCCCCAACCTGCCCCTCTCAGAACCTCTACTTGATGGGGTGCGGGCAACTTAGTGTGGGCACTACTTATGTCCTGTTAGCATTTTGTCCCCTTTGGGACTTTGGGGATGTGTATGTGTACGCATATGTGTGTTTTATTATACTTATGTTCCATTTTCATATTATTAGAATGGTGTTAGTATTTCTGGTCCCCTGACTTGAGTCTTGGGTGTTGGGACCATCAATGGTTGTTATTATTTAGGTAGCCATTTGGCTAGTGTAGGCTACAGCTTCCACACAGACCTTAGTGAGTTTGGCTCGTAAAGATCTGACAGTTCAAGTTTAAAATGACACAGATAGAGCTGCTCTCGTGCCAAAATTCTATTTTGGAATGGATTTAACTATTTCACTCCGGGGCAGTTCTAGAGCTGGATCAAACTGCTAATGTCTATAATATAGCAAGACTCCATTAGAAGAAACAACATTACTAAGGTGAGTAATTTTTTCTTTCCTCACATCTCCTTGCCAGCTTCACAGCGTGACCCCTTGTCCTTGAGCCTCTTTTTCTATGTAAAATGCTATCTTCTTGTACCTTATTAATACCTGTGAGGTGTTTGAATGTTGCTATAATGTCACCCTTTCCCTCCTTTCATCTAGAGAGTACATATTTAATTACTTGAGTCTTTCTTCACATGGCTTTTGATACAGGCTCTACACCATTTTGGTTGCCCTCTTCTGTACTACGTCCACTCTATATATGTCCTTCCAGAGATGGGGCTTCCAGAACTGGACACAGTACTCGAGGTGGGGTCTCACTATTGATCTACACAAGGGCAACACTACCTCCTTCATTCTGCTGGTGATACCCCTCCCTGTACACCCAAGCATCCTGCTAGCTTTCCCCACTGCCTCATCTCACTGCTTTGCTACTTTTAGGTCATCGGAAATGATTACCCCCAGATTCCTTTCCTGTTTTGTGGTTGCCAATACCTTTCCACCCAATGGGCATGTTGCCCTGGGTTTCTGTGCCCTAGAACATGATTTTGCACTTTTTTTGCATTGAAATCCAGTTGCCAAACCCTTGACCAGTCTTCCAGCTTTTTCAGATCGTCCCTCATTTTTTTCACCTCCCCCAGGTGTGTCCACTCTGTTGCAGATTTTTATGTCATTCATGAACATGCCCTCTTGCAATGTCACTAATAAAGACATTGACGAGGACTGGTCCTATTACTGACTTCCTATGGCACCCTGCTGGTCACCTTGCCTTCTTCAAAGTGAACACCATTTACCACAACCTCTGACTACTGTTATTTAGCCAACTTCTTACCAATTTTACTACTTTTTGATCCACTCTCAGGCTACCCAGCTTTCTCACCAGTCATCTATGTGGAACGATGTCAAAGGCCTTACTGAAATCCAAGTAGGCTACATCCACCACCCTAACCCACGTCCCTGATCACCCAGTCAAAGAAATCAATCAGGTTTGTCTGGCAAGATCTCTCTCCTGTGAAACCATGCTGCCTCGGATCCCACAACCCACTGGTCACAAGGTATTCCCCAATCCTTTCCTTCAGTAGTGATTCCATTACTTTACCCACTACTGAAGTCAGGCTGACAGGTCTGTGATTTCCTGCCTCTTCCCTATTTCCACTTTTGTGAAGTGGGACTACATCTGCCCTCCTCCAGTCCCCTAGAACCTCTCCATAACTAGTAATAAGTTGAACAGGGCTGTCAGAAGTGCAGCCAGCACCTTCTTGAGCTCTCTCAGTATCCTAGGATGCACCATATCAGGCCCTATTGCCTTGTCCATTTTCAGTTGTGCTAGATGTTCTTCGGGGGTATCTCAGTCATCAGGTTACACTGTATGAACTTCACCACTGGGGAATACGCACATAAGATTTTCAGGAGTACAACTGGGCCCACCATCGATGTCAGCTAATGTTGCCAACCCTATAAAGGCATAGGCAGGCCCATGACCTCCTCAGTTCTTTCCCACCATCAACTTGCAAACACAGTCTCCTTGGAAGAGCCATCGTAGTGTTCTCACCATTTTGTGGCCTAAGGCCTTTTTTCTACACAACCCTCACAAATCTCTTTTCAGAGATCTATTTTTGTTTTTTCTTTTATGTCGAGTTAAACCTTCAGCTTCTCTCTTCCATTGCTGCCACTGCGGAAAGAAGATTGCCTCCAATGACAAGCATTCTGTGTGTGTTTGCTGTCTTGGGCCTGATCATGACACCTCAGACTGTGAGCTCTGCCAAAAGTTTAACCAAACCACCTCTAGATGACACAGAAAGGCTCTCTGTACCTTCATGGAACAGCAGGTAGCCAGCTCCAAGCTGGGGTCCTCTGGGGCACTGGCCAACCAGCTGTCCTCTGGGTCCAAGAGCTTCAAAGCATCCCAGGCCAAAGACAGGTCCTTGGGGAAATGTAATAAAAAAGACTGGGATTGTGACTGCTCCCCCCAGTGGCCATCCTGTTCCCTGTTGAACTCTCCTTCAGGGGGGCTCTTCATTGGCAGCAGCTGCTCTGGTGAAGAGACCTGCTGGCCAGATCTTGGTTCACTTCAGACCCATACTGACAGCTTCTCCTCCCAGTTCTCTGGGTGTTCAGCCGTGGACCAACTAGTCCTGGTTCTCTCCCCAGTACACAAGGTACTTCAGTGGTGGATGGTCCCCTCGAACCTCCTTCAAGGGGTCCCTTTCCATATTTCCTCCCCAAGTCAGATCCTAACCATGGATACCTTGGTGTCTGGGCTGGGGAGTCCATCTGGACCCCTTCCAAACTCGGGGATCCTGGTCCCAGTGGGAAGCCACCCTGCATATCAATGTTCTGGAGATGAGAGCAGTGCTCTATGCCCTGCAGGCCTTTCCAGAATCATCTGGCCCCAGGCCAGCTGTTGGTGCAGTCAGACAATCTGAGTGTTGTCTACTGTATCAACAAGCAGGGTGGGACTCACTCATGCCCCATTTCCTGGGAGGCCATGAGAGCGTGGCACTGGGCACTGGACACAGTCTGATACTATTTGCTGTATATGTGCCAGGCGTTCTAGACACCCTGGTAGGCAGCCTCAGCAGGACTCAGTCCAGCATGTATGAATGGGAGCTTCCCTCATTGTCATCGAGGCACAGGTCGGGAAGCATAGGAAAACCAGGAGCAGTTTCAAAATTCACAAATAGTATTTTATTTTTCCTAATAATGACAAATAAATTATTCAGTAAAACTATTTATAAAGGCAGTACAAACAGAGAAAACTAAGTCTTTCTTCTGAGGGTATCTCCTAATTCCAAGTTTCAGTCTCTCACTCTCCTTGTCTCTATAGCAAAAGCATTGCTGCTCTTTTAAAAGTCTTTGGGAACTCGTTAGGAGAGCTTGCTTCTCACAGAATGTTCTTGTAAGTTTCATTCCTTGCAGGTGCAGCAAAAAGAGCATAGTGACCCAGAACTGACCACTTGTTTACAGCTCTGCAAAAGGCTTAAAAACTGCATATCAGGTTAGCCCTCTGAGTTCCAAATAGCTTTTTGCAATCATTTCAACAGTGTAACTATATACAGTTTTAAACAAAGGGATCCCAGTATGTGACATTTCCACATAAAGAGTCACATATATTTTTATAACTGCAGATATGCAAGGGAGAAGAAAAGACAGAACAGCATGTGAAAGCAGAGAGATAGCAGGAAGCGGAGAACTGTGAAACCATTGGAGTGATCACTTGCTAGTTCTTACAAGAAAATTTGGTTGCACAACTAGACAGAGAAGAGACAGAAAAGGAGGATTTTTTTATTTATTTTAGTTAAACAATTGATAACCGGGAAAGGCACACTGAGCTGAGACTTGATTCCAGGTGCAACCCAGAAGCAATAGAACAGACCCTTGTGTTTAAACTCTTTCTGCATAACAAATGAGGCAGGACCTTATTCAACCCTGTTACACTCATCTATAGCAGATGATCTGTTCGACATGTGGGGTCATCCAGAGTTGGACCTTTTTGTATCCCCACATAACACAAAACGGCCCTATTTCTGCTCTCTAGATCCAGGGCCTGGAGTTTTCTGGTGAGACGTGTTGTCCCTCTCTTGGAGCTGGAGATTTCTGTACGCATTCCCTCCATTCCCACTGATACAGAGGGTGCTGATAAAATTGCAGATGGAAGGGCCAGCATGATCCTAGTGGCTCCATTCTGGCCTCACCAGATGTGGTTTCCTCTGCTTCAACAGCTCCGGTCCCTCTGCTCCTTTGCAGGAATCTGCTGACCCAAGATTGGGGGACCCTGGTCCATCCCAAACTGAGGTCCTTCCATCTGCATGCGTGGCTTCTGAGGACATAGCCATATCCAGGTTTGGCTCTCCAGCAGGGTGGCAGACATCCTAGTGGCTGCTCACAAGCCCTCCACTTGTGTCACTTATGCCATGAAGTGGAGACGGTTTGCCATCTGGGCTGCCAGATATTCCCATGACCCCTTCACCTGTCCAGTGAAGCATATCCTGGACTACCTAAGTTTCTTTCTAAGGTGGTTTCTAAGTTTACACTCAATCAGTCAATCCACCTTCCTCTTTATTTCCTAGTGCATGCCAATCCAGAGGAAGCAGTGCTCCATACTTTAGATGTGCACAGAACTTTGAAGTATTACCTGTGCAGGACTAAGTAGTCCAGAAAGTCTAAGCAGTTGTTTGTTTCTTTCACCCCAGGTAGAGAGGGTGCTTCAGTTTCTAAGCAGTTTATCCAAAAAGTTGGCAAATTGCATTGTGTTCTGCTACAATAAGAGTGGAAAAACAATTTCCAGGTGCTGTCAAAGCTCACTCCACCAGAGGCATGGCTACCTCTGCAGCTTGTTTCAAAGGGGTCTCAGCCACTGACGTTTTCATTGCTGCCACCTGGAGTACAGTCCACACTTTCATCAAGTATTACAGTCTCGACATCACTTCTGCAGCCCATGCAGGATTTGGTAGGACTGTTCTGCTAGGACTCCTGTCTTATGTTTATGGAGTTTCTTGATCAGTTCAATTTTCAAGGTCTTCTGTCTTAAGTTTAAGATGCTCCTTGACTGGATAGGTTGTTCCACCTCTCCTGTCTTAATTTTATGGAGATCCAGCCTCCCAGACTGTCTATATACTCTTATTACTGCCTGGGACTTGTTCCTACGGTGTAACCTGCTGACTGAGATATCCCCAAAGAAGACAGAACCGTTATGTAAGAACTTACCGTAACAGTAGCTCTTCGAGGGGATCTCGGTTATCAGGTCTATTCCTTCCCACCATCCCCCTTTTTGGTGCTCCTATTCAAGACCTGGCTGTCTGCTGTTTCCATCATTTCTCTGAGAGCTGTGTCTCTCACTCCCCTCAGGTCCCCAGGGTGTCAGCCTTGCTCCCTTCATCTCCAGAGGGAAAGAACTGAGGTGGGCACAGGCCCACCTACATCTTTATAGTGTTGTCAATGTCAGCTGATGTTGACAACGTGGGCAGGCCCCATTGTACTGCTGAAAATTTTCTGTGTGGCTTCTCCATTCACCAACGGTGAAGTTTCTATGGTGTAGCCTGATGACTGAGATCCCCTCAAAGATCTACTGTTATGGTAAGTTCTTACGTAACTGTTCTTTCCTTGAGGACTGTCTCCTCTGTAAAAGGATTAGTATCCACCTCCCTTCCTGTAATGCCCTTGTCCCTTAGCTGTGACCTATCACCTACCCTTCCTCTGTAAGTACAGAACAAAAATATTTGTTCAATATGTCTGCTTTTTTTGGTCCTGTTTTGCCCAAACCCCTCCTTCCCCTTTTAGCCTTACTATCCCTCCTTTGGTCTTCCTCTTATCACATATATACATAAAGAATGTTTTATCCCCCCCCCTTTTTTTTTTTATTGATTTGGCAATATTTTCCTCTGTCTGTGCCTTTGGGCTCCTGACTTCCCTGCTTCCCTTTGTTTCTCCTGATATCTCTCCCTATGCTCCTTTTTCTGTGTCATCTTGTGCCTTCTAAATGCCAGTGTTTTTTTTTTTCCTTACTTTCTCCGCAACTTCTTTAGAGAACCATAGCAGTCTCTTTTTTTCCCTCTTGCCCTTGTTAACCTGCCTGACACAGAGGTTTGTTGTCTTCTTGGGACAGCTGCAAACTAGGAATGCTAGCTGCACACTCAAGCAGACTAAGATAGACCAGGTGGTCTGTTTCTGCTGGCACATTCGTATGTTCGTATGTTCTCAATGCCCTCCTTTATTTTTGCCCCGTGTTCTTCAACTCCACCCAGTTTCCCTATCCCTGCTAGAGCATCCCTGAGGCATTCTCCCACTTTCTTAAAAACGGCCCTTCTGACGTCCATGACTCTCGTTTTAGTGTGGTTTGATTCTGGCCTAGTTCTTATATTGAACCACACCATATGATGATCTCTGGTCCCTAAGTGGCTACCCACCATGACATCAGCAACACTGTCCCCATTTGTTAGTACCAGGTCCAATATTGCCCCCCCCACCATGAATAGGTTCCTTAACTAGTTACTGAGTAATGGCCCCTGCATCATGTCCAGGATGTCTTTACTTGTAACTGTTGCCACAGTTGGGAGGGCTCCAGTCCACGTTTGGTAGATTGAAGTCCCACACCAGTAACCCTCCACCAGCAACACCTCCCCCTTGCTTGCCATCCTTTGGATTGCTTCCAACATATCCTTATTCACATCCCCCCACCTGCCATGCTGGAGATCTGTAGGTCACTCCTGTGTGAATAGCAGCCCCCTTCCGTATCTCCAGGGTCACCCACAGTACCTCTGTTCCTCCTGTATTTCCATAGCTTTTGTGTTTTCCCTCCCACAAAGAGCCACTCCTCCCCCTTCTTTACCTACCGTCTCTTCTGAATACAGTATAACCTGGTATGGCTACATCCCAGTCTTGGTTTTCATTGCACCAGGACTCGGTAGTTGTGACTGTGTCCACGTTCACTTCTCCCATGGTGCCCTTTAGGTCTGTAATCTTATTGCCTAGACTTCGAGCATTTGCACACATGGCTCTCCAGATTGCACTGCCACCCCTTTTTTCTCATTTGTTCTCCCTTATTTCCTACACTGTTCTTCTTACTATGCATCTCCATTTCCATCTACCCCCTGGATTCCTATGTTAATTGGTTCCTTTTGGGATTTAACTCCCTCCAGATTCCCACTATTGACGCCGCCTGCCTGTGGGGGGTTAGTTTGTCTCCCTGCCTTATGCCACCTTACCCCATAACTCTTTTAAATGCTCTCCAATGTAGCATTTAAACCATTCACTGAGGACCATGGTTCCTCTTCTAGATGGATGCAGGCTGTCACCCCTGTACAGGCCCTCATCCATCCAGGTGGGGACCCAGTCCCCCAATGAATTCAAATTCCTTCTCTCTGCACCACTCCTTCAATAATGTGTTGAAGTTCCTGGTGCAGAGAATCCTGCCCTCCCCCCATTGTAGGTATGTAGCACTTCCAAGAAGGCCACAGATCATGCTAACTGCTTAAGATCCCTCCTCAATTCCTTGAACTCCTCCTGAACAATTGCTGGCTCATCCCTAGCAAGATCACTAGTTCCCAGATGGACAAGAACATCCAGATCTCCATCCCTTCCTGCTTTCCCAGTGATCCTTTGGATCGTCTTTCTTTCCCTTTGAGGCTTGACACCGGGAAGGCATCTGACCTCTCTCTTCTCATTCTACCAACCTACCTGTATCCCCTTTACTATGGAGTCCCCCAACCACCTCTGCCAACCCCTTTGGAGTCTCCACTATGGAGGACCCCCCACATCCACCCAGTCACTACTTTGGGTGCCTCTGTGGGGCATTCTTGTCCAGCCAGTGCAGCGTAGGAGTTTCCTAGTGGTACCAGATTGGGGATGTGTCTGCACTCCACCACCCTTACCCTCCCCAAGTCCACCGTTGTCCAGCTGCTCTTCCCAATTGGCATCCTTTGAGGTAGCAGTGGCAGACTAGGTGGTCCCTGGATGAGGTGGTAGATCCTTCAAACCCAAGTCAACTCAGTCTTGAGTCTGGCAACTGCCTCCCTCAGCCCAGAGAGTTGCACACAGATGGGGCAGTGATGTAGCCTCCAGAAGGTCTCCCTGAAGACTGCCACCCCACAGCCACCGCACTGCACCACTCCCATTATCTTATACTTCCTACTCTCTCTGTAATTTTAACCATGTATACGGAGTTTCAGCTATCCCTAGGTTTCTGTGTCCCCTCACTCCCACCCACACTGAACAGCTGCCAACAAGATGCCCACCTGTTATCTTAAAGGAATATTTAGCAAACCCCCACACTCTCCCTTCCTCAACAACTCTTTCCAGCAAGCCCCCTTACTCTGTTTATCAATGTTTATCTCCCCCTGTAGCATACTTACCTCAGTTGCCCTGTACAGCCTGGTCTGTGGTCCTCCCTGCTGATGTCCCCAGATGCCACTTCCGCTCAGATGCCACATTGCTGCTTTGTGGCATTCACTCTTTGGGGTCACTCATGCAAGGTGTCACTTGACCCACAGGGTGATGTATAGGAACTATAGCCTCCTGATAGAGTGGCCACAGTTACGTGGTTGTTTGGGATCTCCAATGTGCCATTTACTGGTTGCTACTCACCCCCCACAGCCCATCCTCTGCAGCTTCCCCCTCCTCCCTGAAACCAACACAGCCCCTGAAAATACAGTACAGTTAATCCAATAACAATACAGGACTCATCCCCACATCTAATGTAAAAGGAAAGCAATTAACTGCTCCACTGCTTCTGCTCACAAGTCAATGTCTGAGCTAATGCAACCTACTCCAGTTGCTTCCTTCTTCTGTTGGATGAACTGCAGCCTCCTGATAGGTCAGCCATGGTCAATGGACCTCCAATAATGCCATTTACTGGTTGCCACTCACCTGCACTCTGTGGCTTCTCCCTTCTCCTTGAAACCAACACAGCCCTCAAAAATATAGTACAGTTAATCCATTAACAATACAGGACTCAGACCCATATTCAATGTAAAAGGAAAGCACTTAGCTGCTCCTGCTTGCAAGTCAGCATCTGAGTGAATGCCTGGATCAAGAACTAAACCCCTACTATTTATATTCCTTTGTGTTGTCCAGATGTAGTCCCATAATGCCTTTTATCACCAATTCTTCCTCTTTTCCTATCAGTTTTGTTAACCTTGAAGTGAATCTCATACATGACATTTTCATGACTCTCATTAGAAACGCTTACCTGGAGAACCATTTCTAAAAAGCCTCAAACTCTATCTAGATTTTTCTCTGTAGCTCTTCTCTAGTGGCTGCTGAAGCCACCAGAACTGTATCATGGATGTCATCCTGATTTTTGAGTGAGTCAAGACCTGCTGTCTTTGACCTGAACCAGCTACCTCCTTCCCATTAAGTATGACTCAAACCAATACAGAGATTCAGGATGTATGCTGATCTTCATCGAGTAAATCACCTCCATTGCGACACACCTTTGGAACTGTAAGCCATCAGTATCAATACCATTCAGAAATTTTTGCTAGGAAGGGGCTAATCATGATGACATGTGACGTCTCCGCCTATAGGTGGATGGCCCCATCACTCCTCAGTTCTTTCTCTTGCCATTGATCACTCATCAGACCCCCAGAGAAACAATGCCATTGATTTCTACTTTATTATTTCTTATATTTTGTTTATCCTGCTTGTAATGTCATTTTTTGCCACCTTTCAATCAATCAATCAATCAATCAAGTCTTTATTTAACCAGGCGTTCATCGTTGAGCAGAAGCTCATTTGCAAGATGGACCTGGGTGGAGCATGAACAATTGTATATACAGGTCAACACAGGTATTTACAAGGCAATACAGATAATACTCTTTACAGAGAGGAAGAAAAAGAAGTTCATATGTACATAGAATTATACAGATATTGTACAGATTATACGGTATTTACATACATAGAAGTGTCTATAGGAAGATAAAGCAGGTTATCTAAGGTTGCAGGAGGAAGTAACGGAAGAAAAAATAAAAATAAAATATAAACCAGGTAGAGATGAAGGTGGGGAAAAGAGGGAGGAGGAGTAGGGAGAAAGGCTAGGATGACACGGTGCACAGAAAGGAGTTGGTAAAGCTGGATGTGAAAGGTGGATGGAGAAAAGGAATGTGAGCCCAGGATTGAATGCTATAAAGCACGGGCATGGTAGGATGCCTCCAACCCAGGGTAGTGAGCTCCTATCCGAGTTGGGAAAGGAAGAATAAGGGGATGGATGGGCCTAGTGTTGATAAGATAGGGATAGAGAGAGAACAATTAGGCTGGTGAGGAGCAAGCTGGGGGTCATGCATTAAATTGGGTCTAGGGTTATATATATACCAGTGCAGACACTGGTACTGGGTCTGAGTGGGTGAAGCAGTTACATACTTCTCTGATTGTATGGAAATAAAGCATCTTGAAAGCATTTATACCGATTAGAGTGCGTAATTTGAGGGTTTTTTGTAGATCGTTCCATAAGGTAGGTAGCACGAAGCTTATGGCTGCCCTGCTGAAGCGGGATTTTGCTTTGGGTACTTTAAGTGTAATAGCTGAGTAACTTCTTAACGCGTATTTCCCAATTATACTCAGGAAGACAGCAGGAGATATAGTAAGGCAGCTTATTAGAGATGGCTCTATAGGTCCAGAGAGCTATGCTTGTGGCGCCTGAACTTTAGTGATGTCCATCCCACTGCCGCATATAGGGTGCAGTGATGTGTGTCAAGGGAACCGTTATAAACTTCAGTGCTCGATGGTAGAGTGTGTCCAGTTTAGCCATGTAAGAGTTGGGGCATTGGCTGTAGAGGAAGTCAGCGTAATCAACCAATGATAGGAAAATGGATTGGACCAGTTGTTTCTTAGCATCTCTGGTGAGAAATTGGCTGATTCTAAAAACAGTCCAAGCCTTTGTCAAGTCGCTTTAGCAAGTCCTCAATATGTTCAATGAAGGAGAGTCTTTGGTCTATCAAACTCCCAGATACTTGAATTTTGTAACAAATTCTAGTTTTCACTTAGAACTGTGGTAATTGGGGAACTGTCCCACTGGACACAGGTTAGCTGTCACGGATAAAAGGAGCGAGGACCATCACTTTAGTTTTTTGGCATTATGAGTAGCTTTTTGGAGGAGTTGGCTTTGCAAAGGTTGAATTCTGACTGTAGGTCATTGCAGGAAGCTTCAGGTGTTAGGCGACTCACGTGAGAACTGTATCATCTGCAAACAGATGGATGTTGGCTTCTTTATACAGTAGTCGATGTTATTAATGTAGATTGCAAAAAGTAAAGGCCCTAATATAGAACCTTGAGGTACCCCTCTTTGCAGAGTTTTTAAGGGGGACAGGCCTCCTTTGGCTTTAACTTGTTGAAGGCGCCCTGTAAGATAGTCAGTGAACCAATGCAGAGAGGAGGGGTCCACACCTATGGTTTGAAGGGCGGAGAGGAGCAGACTATGGTCGACGATGTCGAAAGCCTTGCTTAGATCAAGGAAAACAGCACAAATAAAGTTTTTACTCTCAAGATTACGCTGCCAGTCATTAGTAACTTTGTCGAGGGCTGAGATAGTGCTATGTTTAGCTCTGAATCCGGACTGCATAGGATTTAGCAGTTCCCTAGACTCAAGGTGAGTCCTCAGCTGTGCATTACAATTTTCTCTAGGAGCTTGGACAGGACCGGAAGGAGGGAAATTGGCCTGTAGTCCACCTTTAGTTGCCACCTTTGAAAGCACCTTTATTTAGGTTTTGTACCTGTGGTTGCAGGAGCTATAAGGATGATGCCCACATGGTTTGTATTTTCTGATCTTTGAGGATATTGCTTTTATTAGGCCACATCTTTGGAACATATAGCTGCCAGGCACTAGGACCACATGGAAGCTTTTTACAAGCAGTTAACCAGGGGGTGCCAACAACGGCATCATCATATACATAAATGTGGGTGGCCCCTCCTCCACCTCGGTTCTTTTCCCACCATTAATCAGACTCTTTGGACCCACAGAAATGTCGCTGTCTATAGCGGTTTTATTTTTTCATCCTATATCTTTTTTTTTGTTTAGTATACTTTATTGATTTTCTGACAATAGCAAGAAGATTGAAAACAAAACAATACACACCATGCAATAAAACATACAATAACAAACTTGAGAAACATATCAAAATAAAAATTACATAACAATGGTAACTCAATTCCTTACATCCCCCTCCAATAAGTGCTGCTCTTGTCATAAATCTAGATGAAACCACTATGCAGTTAAAGTACCAGGAGGAGAAAACCTAAACCACTGTAAGACAAATAATAATTAAGGGTCTAAGACTAGATAATCAAATGTTTCCAGGAGGAGATTACCCAGGCAAATAAGTGAATCATCAATTATGTTTTTTGAAGGTCAGTCATGACAGATCGTTGTTAATCATCAAATGTTACCATATGATCATCAAGAGAGATCATGAGTGAAGATCAGTATCTAGATAATGATTTATTCATCAATCATGCAGCTTTCAGATCACCAACTGATGATGATTGATTACTTTTGTAAGTTTAAATCAGCATGATGGTTTTTGATGATCTGTGGATGATCAAATGATGATTGTTGATGATCAGTGATGACTGTATTAGTTCTGTATTATAAAACTGTAAGTCACATGAGTAATACTTATCAAGGTGTTTTTCTTTATTTTTTTTTTATTTATTTAGTTTTTTTTTTTGACCAGGTAATTGCACTAGACAAATCCTGCCTATTTTCAGGTACGACCCGGGGGAGGGGGATACAGATGAATGCCAACTGACCTTGAACCAGATTAAGCTGTTGGCGGTATTTTTAGTGAATGAAGGAAATTTGGCCAGGACACCGGGAAAATTCCCCTACTCTTTTCAATAAGTGCCATGGGATCTTTAATATCTACCTGAACTACCACCAATCCAGGCAGATGGGACCTCGGTTTAACGTCTCATCCAAAAGGCAGATTTTTGTTCCTAATATGAAAATATGAATGTCAAATATCAGCAAAAGTAAATCAATTATAGTGTAAATTGTGAAGTCAAGTTCTAATCCCTTTAGGAAGAGGACATGCAATGTTCAATATAGTATACATATTTACATAACTAATTAACATATTTCAATAGCACAGTTTATAAACCAAAACAATGGTAATTTCTATGTTTGAAATAATTTTGCCTTGACAGTAGTATTTTGCCAACTTTTACAAAAGGTTTTGAGCAGAAACCAGGTACTTGTAGAAACTCACCATAACCATAAAAGACATCGTCTAAAGGAGTCATATAAACCAAATTGAGTCCTTATAACAGAAGTAAGAAATGAGGTATCAGAGTAAGTATAATTGAAGGCAACATGTTTGCATGGAACATGTATCATGACTGATACCAGTAAAGATGTCTAAATAGAAAACACAATATATTTAAAAAGAAGAGAAATTTATTTTTTTTAATTTATTACACTACCCTTGGCCATGGGAAATAATGAAAAATCATGATGATATGTAATTATCATTAATCGCAATCACCATTTACATAACATGATGGTTTTTGATTGGTGGCTATTTAACGCTGACGTTTAATCATTATTAGTCATGATCACATTGATGGTTTTTGAAGTTTGATCATGATCTTTGCACATAATTGATAATGACTATTAATGATACAGCATTATAAAATTATCATCTTTTCAGCTGAGTATACAGAAAAGAAAGAAAAACTACAAATCTAAATAGTAATTAACCAGGAATATAACAGACCCCATTTATCTAAAAAGGATTGATGTCCGTGTCATACATTAGCAATCTGTAATTCCACATTCAAGGCGCTAAGGATTTCAGTGTGCCATTCTGACCAGGACAGGATTGTATCATCAAGCCAATGTCGTAAAAGAACAGTCTTCACTGCTGCAGAGATTAGGGCCATAAATCTCTTCTTATATCTTGGCAAGATGCCGTTATAATAGCCCAGTAAACAAAATTCAGGAGAGAAGTCCTCTACAAGTTCAAAAACAGATCTAATCGGATCTTAATAGCATTCCAGAAGGGTATGACCTTCTCACGACCACAAAATATGGAATAGGGATCCATTGTCATGCTTGTAGCTGTAACTGAGGGGTTGGTCAAGAGTCTGCCCATTTTGCACAGTCTCTGAGGAGTGAAATAAAGGTTATGTAAAATTTTAAATTGGAGCAGTCTATAGCGATATTGCTTCATAAAGTAATATGTGTCAGACCAAACCTTCTGCCAGTCTGCAGGGGCCCAGCCGAGATGAAGTCTGTTTTGCCAACAGCAACAAAAAATTCCTGAAGGTTTGAGTGTGTCAAGAGTTTGAAGGATATTATATTTATTTATTTAGATTTTGGTAACTGGGTGAACCCACTGAGACCAGAGGTCCCTTTTTCAGGGGCAACCTGGGATTAGTTACAATGCATACATACATCATACATACATACATACATAGGTATAAAATACAGTAATTTAAAATGAGTACATTTTTAGTTACAGTGAGTACATACATAGACATTAGGGTACAGTGGATAAGCTGGTATATTTTGGGGAGTAGGTATCACACATTGGGCAAGGAGACCAGTAGGCATACCAGGCTAGACAGGTATAGAGACAGATACTTAGTGTGTTTAACATTATTCCATACAATATTCATGGGGTGTGAAGGCGTGGTTTAGCAGATGGTTGCAAGAGAGTGGGCCCGGGCAGGGGCTAGTGATTACACCCACAGAGGCTTAGTTCCAGGAGGTACGTTTTGAGGCCTGATTTAAACCCTAGGAGAGTTATAATAGTGAGACTACATAATGGGAGCCTGCAGCTTGGACCATTTCCCCCAAATTATAATGATTTAAAGTGGGCCATGGAGGGGAGGTTAAGTGGGATATCAGTGCCTGAGATATTTGCAAACATTTGAAAAATTGCTTTGAAGTCAGGTTGCACTTGGATTGAAAAGCAGAAAAGTCTAAGAGGCAATCAGTAGAAGAAACCATGGCAACAGCTGCAGCTTCCTCAAGTGAAAGGAAATTGACAAGAATAGGGCGGTGAGCAATTTTAAAATTAAGGTTTATAAATATTGGTTGAGCTAGACTATGTGTGTCTGAAGTATGGAAATACTTACATAAGTGTACATGTATGCTAAAGACCAGTATATAGGAGTTTCTTCAAGGGGTTCAGAAGAATGGAAGGAGAAATATATAATAAGGCCGAAAGTTGAATATTCAAACCCTTGCATAATGCTCTTTCAATAGATAATCATTGTGGTCGTAACAATCCTGGAGTTCCATTGGGGTAGTATGTCCCCATTTAAAACACTTAGAGCCCTGAATGGCTAAGTAATAAAAGTAAAAGTTAGGGAGACAGAGATCACTTTGTTGCTTTGGAAACATTAATTAAGAGAAGCTCTCCTAATCGATTTTCCCTGCCATAAAAATAAATTAAGAAGTGCCTATAATTGTCCAAACCAAACATCAGGCAGGATAATGTTTAGCATCCCTAAGAGATACAAAATATGAGGTAAGATCTTCATCTTGACAACATTTGTCCATCCCCATAGTGATAAAGGAAGGGCCATCCACCTATGTAAATCTTGTTTAATAGAACATATTAAGGAGTCTACGTTTAATTTTTTTAAGTCAGAAAGATGCCTTGAAATAAGGAGACCCAGGTATCATAATGCCTTGGGCTCCCATTGGAGCCCTAAATCAATAATATTTTGTTTTATTACAAAAGAATTTAAGGGAAAAACAAATGTGTTACTTAAAAGTGGTAATTTTCCCAAAGGAGTCGATCTCAGCCAATGCAGCAGGAAGAGAGGTCTCTGGGTATGACATGTGTAATAAAGTATTGTCTGCATAAACAGTTAGTTTGTATTCCACCTGTTGAATACAGATTCCCTGGACTCAAGAGTTTCTCTTTAACCTTAATTAAAGGCTCTAAGTATAAATTAAGGAGTAAAGTTGACATTGGTTATCCTTGTCTGGTGCTTGAAGTAATAAAGAAAGGTTTGTAAAGAACCCCATTACACAATGTGGTTGAGGGGTTGTCACATAAAAGTTGCACCCACCAAATAAAAGCCTAGAGAATAATATATGCCCACAGTATCTCAAACAGATATGTACTGAGACCTGATCAAAGGCCTTCTCAGGGTCCAGGGAGACCTGGGCTATGGGAGTCCTGGAGTCCCCGGAGGCTGAGATCAAATGAAATAATTTACAAGTGTGGTCACTTGAATTATGGCCCTTCATGAATCAGACCTGTTTGGGTCCAATTGAACAGAGCCAGACACCTTCCAATCTATTGCCCAGAATTTTTGCTCAGATTTTAAAATCAGTATTATTAAGAGAAATTGGGTGATAACTAATAGAGAAGAACTCCTCTTTCCTGAGTTTGAGAAGCAAGGTTATACACACTTGTGTAAGGGATAGATCAGTGATACATTGAGAGTGAAGAAAGTTAAAAAGATCTACCAATTTTGGGGTAAGTTCTATAAAAGTTTTATAGAAGTTTGCAGAGAAACCATCAGGACCAGGAACACAAAATGAAGGAAGAGAAGTGATTGCCCGGCACACCTCTGCGGCTGTAATAGGACACTGCAGCGAGGCACTTTGATCATCAGAGAGCCATGATAAGGTGTATTACATAAATATTTGGAGATAGAATCAGGTGAGTGAAAATCAGTTAGGCCAGTGGAATACAACTGCTCAAAGTATGTTCTAAAGGCCTCTGTAATGTCCCATGGGTTGGTTATAAGGTCTTGCGAGTTCTTCAGCTTAAGGCCATGAACCAACCAAACAGATTCCTAATGACTTAGACATAGAGCTAACAATTTTCCAGCTTGCTCTCCCTGCTCCAGATATTGGACCCTAGTTAAAAAAATAGCCAATTCAGTTTTTCATTCAGTAATGGCAGGTATCTGAAGCGGAGAGAATTAAGAGTCTGCCAAATATGTCCTGGGGTAGTAGGAGAAAGTAACGCTTCAAGAGATCTAATTTGAGACAGCAAATCTCTAACCTGAGCTTGATGCTTCCTAGCCTTTTTCGAGGTAAGACGGATACATTCACCCTGGATTGCAGCCTATGCCGTGCCCCATAAAACATCCAGTTTAATGACAGAATTGGTATTAGTTTAAAAAAAAAGGACTGAATGAAACATTTCAAAATACCAACTACATTCTCATCATGTAACAGATGATTATTAAAGCGCTAAACAATCTCTGTCTAAGCATTCCTTAATAGCTTGTGCTAACCAAACAGGGGCGTGGTCTGAAAGAACTGATCCTGGATCTCACAGACTACAACCCCAGAAACACTTGCTTGGTTAATAAAAAAAGAAATCCAACCTAGGAAAGGAATTGTGTGTGTGTGTGTGGGGGGGGGGAATAAAAAGTATAACTATGTTCTGTGAGATGTAAGAGATTCCAACGGTCTTTAAGACTTATGAGGTCAATAAATTCCCACAAGCCTCACGGAGCAGGGGAAAAGATCTTTTCTATTGTAGCCCGACCTATCTAAATCTGATTGGAGAACAATATTCCAATCTCTTCCAGTGATAAGGGGAATGTGAGTGTATGGGGTTCAGAGGGAAGCTAAGTTAGTAGAAAACTGGGGGTTGTCAAGTGTATGACCATATACTGAACCTAAAAGCACTTTGTTTAATCCCAGTCTCCTACGGATAAAAATATAACGGCCCTCAGTGCCCATTTTTTTGGAAATAAGTTGAAACAGAATATGCCTAGCAATTAAAATGCAAACACCTTTCTTTTGGGTACTGTCACCTGCACCATAAACCTATCCTACCCAGCTATGTTGTATGTATGTAAGCTGATCCCTTTTCAAATGAGATTTTTGCAGACAGGCAATATCTGCTCCCATCTGTTTCAGGTGCTTTAAGATGGCATATTGCTTCTTAACAACCTGAGTGCCTTTTACATTCTAGATAAGAAAAACATTGTGACACCCCATTATGTTAAGTGACTAAGAAAATACTGTAGAACCAAATAAGAACCACTGCGTAAAGAACAACAAAAAGTAACTAGCAGCTCTCCGTCTCCCCCCAGATATACAACCCAACACTATCATAATAGAACAAGCAAAACATATCCAGGACAACACAGAAAAACTTAGAAGAACAACAGTCACAGATGGTAAACAGATCTATTAGGCCCGCGATTGATCCCAATATGTCTCTAATAAGGAGCGAGCCCCAATCCAACACCAAAAACAGCAAGAAAAATGCCATTCCCCTACATTATAAAAATAAAAGAACAATGACATTAGAAACCGTGAACATAATCCTTATGGTAACTATCATCAAGTAACCTTAAACTGAATAAGATAATATTAGTCAGAATAAAGTAATCACTATGAAAAAACAAGCATCTCAAACTGACAAGCACATTTCTAAAGAAATGTAAATAAAACAATGTTAGGGGGAAGAAAAGCACCCCAGAGTAATCAGTCCTTTAATGTTAATAAATATACCCCTTTAACAGAAGTTAAATATCATACTGGCTAAATTGCTCAGTGAAATCCCTGCTGAGCATCCTGTCAGAATTTACAAGTATGAGTAAGTAACATAATTGGATCCCTCAAGAGAAACAGATAAAACAATGATAAGGAAAAGTATAGTCTTATTTATTCTTTTTAAAAAGATCAGGGAAAAGGTTTGGTAATTCCGCTTGAGTTTGCTGTGCAGACATAAATGTTTTCTGGCTACCATCTTGAATAATCTGCAGTTTATCTGGATAAATAAAAAAAAAAATTAATATTAACAGCAAACAGTTTTGATGTCTTCGACGCAGCTGTCTTCAAGCAAGTCTGAGGGAGCAGATCTTGATAAAAAAATGTCTCTACCCTCCCAGTAGACTTGTTACAAGCTTCTGACCTGTGCAAGAATATGTTGGTGGTTGAAGAAATTATGAAGTTTGAAAATTGGAGGTTGAGGATTTTCCCTGCTGGCTGGCATGGGTCTAAGGGCTCAGTGAGCCCATTTAGTAACCTATTGCAGGCCGTTGGGAGATGGACCAGCAATTATTTTTTTGCAGAGATATTGAGTGAACTGAATAACATCCTTGGCCTCTCTCCATTCAGGAAGACCAATGATGACAAGATTATTTCTTCTGCTGTGCCTTTCTTGATTGTCCAGATGATCCTCTAAGCATGTAAATTTTTGTTGGATTGAGATCAAGTTAGGATCGACTTTAGCTTGCCAATCTTCCATGGAGCTTATTCTTGCTTCTGTGTCCCCAGCTTGGCATGTAAGCCCTGTAATAGCCAGCCAGAGGGCTTTCATGTCCTCAGATAAGTGAAAAATGGTATCCCTCATAGGGGCTAACTGCTGCAAAAATCGGGCCATCACGGGGCATGCCGAGTCCTGGATTTTTTCTGTTTTCTCCTATACCCACATCAGTGCAATGGGCGGGGAGGCTGTCTCCACCTCCACGAAGGCAGACAATCACCCTGGATGTGGGCCAACCCTGATACATGGCTTTGCATCTGTTCTGACCCCAGCCACCGCTGGGTGTCAGCTGACAGTGCACAGCACAAATCCCTCCACCCCGAGAAAGGAGAGCAGTCCTCTGGATGCTCTATCCTTTCTCCCCCTGCCAGTCCCTGAATGACCTGAGTCCATTTCAAAACCTGGTTCACCAGCGTGGTGTGAGGTGTGGTGTCCAGTGCCTCAACCCTCAGCACCACCGGGCCCGCCTGAGACCTGGAATAATTTAAACAGATAGTCACCACTTTTGCTGAAGTGTACAATACAACCTAAAGCAGTAGTACTATGTACAAAAAAATCTGCATTTTTTCAATGGTTTATTCCCTGTGCTCTGTTGAGCAGTTCCCTGGTAATCTTTCCCACTGGCATTGTACTATCACTCTGTAATTTGCTTGGTTTCCCTTTGTTTTTGTTTACATTTCTGCCACCCGCCATGTTGACTGCAGCAGTAAAAGATAGGCAGCCAAGACAACCACCATATTTTCTGTAGATCTACAACAACTGGAAACCGATCACTTCCTGATGAGCAAAGCAAAGCAAACTTTATTTAGCGCCTTTCTTAAACCAAGGCGCTTTACAAATTAATTACAATGAGCTATATAGATGAAAATAAAATCACAAATATATAAAATTAATTAAAATCATCTAGGAAGGCCATCTAAAAAAAGATAAGTCTTAAATTCCGACTTGAATCTCTCAATGGTCAGGCATTCTCTCAACTGACAAGGTAGAGAATTCCACAGTGTGGGGGAAGCAATGGAAAAAGCATGAGCTCTAGATGTCTTCAAGCGTACACTGGTATCTCTAGCAATCCTTTATTGGCAAATCGGAGAGGGTGGAAGGGGCGGTAGGGAGTCAAGAGATCTTGCAGGTAGCCGCGGGTCCCTGTTTGTGTAGGACTTTAAAGGTCAGAAGACTGACCTTAAAGGTGATCCACCACTGAACAGACAATCTGCGCAGCACGGGCATGATATGGCTGGTCCTAGATGTACCTGTCAATAGCCTGACTGCTGTTCTGTACTATCTGCAAACGGTGGATATCAACCCCAGGAAGCTCTAGGTAGAGGGTATTGCAGTAGTCAAGGCGGGTGGTGACGAAGGCATAGACCAATGTTGGAAGGTCATCTGCAAGAACCAGGTGGTTCACTCGGGTGATATTTCTTAGATGGTAAAAAGAGGATCTGACAACTGCAGGCACCTGGGGTTTCAGGGTCAAGCCGTCATCAAAGATAACGCCCAAGTTACGCACCTAGTCAGAGGTAGTACTGCAGCTTTAAAGTGACTTTATTCAGTGTAGTTTTTTGACTGAGCAATGAAAGCAACAGCGACTTATCAAATCTAGCCACCTGAACCTTTTGATTTTACCAACTTAGATGACTTTTCAAAATGGCTCAGATGCTTCGAAAGTTTTCATATAGCCAGTAACCTAGCAAAGTCTGCAGTGGAGAATCAGATAAACACCCTGATATACGGCATGGGGGACAAAGCAGATGACATTCTTAGGGGGTTGATATTAATGGACGCAGAAAAGAAAACCTATAATGTGGTCTGGGAAAAATTGAATGCGTAGTACATGGGCCGCAGAAGTGTAATCTATGAAAGGGCAAAATTTAATGTATGCTGGCAGGAAGCAGGGGAACCCATTGATGACTTTATTACAGCATTGTATGCCCTATCTGAGTACTGTAACTATGGAGATCTACAAGAGGAATTAATCCAGGACCGGATTGTCATGGGGCTCCAAGACAGCAGATTGGCTGAATGCATGCAACTTGACAACAACCTCACTTTAGAGAAGGCTGCCACAATAGCCCAAAAGAATGAGGTTGTATGAAAACAACAGTCAGGCCTCTGGCCGAGGTGCAGAACAAAACACCCTACACACGGATACCATGCAGGGCAAGCATTTTTCCACTGGAAGGAGTCCGAAGAAATGCAATGCAGCTCTGAAAGTGATGCAGGATCAATGGAGCAGATGGACACCCCACAGGAGAAAGGACATGTATAAGCCAAGCAAGAGGTGCGGGAACAAGCTGTCACATCGAAGAGCTCAGTGTCCAGCAAATGATGCTACTTGCCATGTGTGCCACAAGAGTATCAGTCAGTCAAAGGCAACTATGCACAAAGTTCAAGAAGTGTCAGAGTACTACAGAGTATGCTTTATTGGGATTGCTTCAGGCCAAAGGAACTAGCTGGAAAATGACAGTTCTCATCAATAAGATGTCAACAGAGCTCAAGACAGACACAGCTGCAGATGTTACAGCTGTACCAGAAAACTTGTACAGGGAACTGTGGGGCAAATGCTGCATACCTCTGCAGGCCACAAGTAAATTTCTGATGGGGCCAGCAGGATACACCCTGGATGTGTGTGGAGTGTTCACTGCCACTGTAACTAAAGGCAAAAATGCAAGTCAAGAGAACATTTATGTTGTGAAGAACCTCCATACCCCATTGCTAAGCAGACAAGCAATAGAGAAACTTCATCTTCTTGCCAGACACGACACTGTGGAACAAAGCAAGTGTAATGAGGCGTTCCCAACATTATTCAAAGGCTTAAGAGAACTCAGAGAAGATTAGACTTAGAAGAACGCAGATAAGAATAAAATATTTGGCTTACACCAGGTGCCATACCATTTTCACTGACAGCACCCAGAAGGATTCCAGTTCCGCTTGATGTCCATAGTCAAAAAGGAATTTTCCAGAATGGAGAATCTGGATGTAATCATCAAGATCGAAGGACCGATAGATTGGTGTGCCAGAGTGGTAGTAGTTTCAAAGCCAGATGGCGTAGTAGGGATCTGTGTTGACCTATCCAAGCTGAACGAGTTGGTCAGAAGAGAGAAATTCATCCTTCCTTCAGTGCAGCAGATGCTGCAGATACTTGGAGAAGCAATTCTCTTCCCCAAGCTTGATGCTAATGAAGGATTTTGGCAGATATGTCTGTCATCAGAGAAACTCATCTCCTTCATTACACCCTTTGAACGCTATTGCTTTTGGCATCTCGTCTGCCCCTAGGCATTTCCAGCACAGAATATGTCAAGTACTGGAAGGCTTGGAGGGGGTTGTGCACCACATGGATGATAATTCTTGTCTTTGGTCACAGCAGAGAGGAGCCTGGCCAGACGTAATACCAAGAAATGTGAGTGTGGGAAAACCAAAGTTTGGTTCCTGGGGTATATCATCTCAGACAAAGGTGTGCAGCCTGACCCAGAGGAAACTGAAAGTCATACAGAGGATGACAAATCCCACAAATGTGTCTGAAGTCTGAGGTTTCCTGGGAATGATTTACCAACTGGGGAAGTTCATACCCACATTAGCAGAGAAAACAAAAGCCCTACAAGAACTTTTGTCACAGACAACCCAGTGGGTTTGGGGTCTAGATCAAGAGCAATGGTTTACAACTCTCGAAGTAGAACTCATGGCGCCACCTACCCTAGCCTTGTGCAGTCCCAATAAAGAATCAAAAGTAGAAGCAGAAGCATCATCCTTCAGATTAGGAGTCCTGATGCAAAAGCATGAAAACCACTGGAAACCTGTCGGGTATGCCTCAAGAGCATTGACACCAACAGAACAGCACTATGTGCAAATTGCAAAAGAGACACTCACCCTAGTGTGGGCATGTGAATGCTTTAGTCATTACCTTGTGGGAGCACACTTCATTCTAGAGACAGATCACAAATTTCTGGTAAATCTGTTGGGCACCAGAAGCTTAGACAACCTTCCTCTGAGGATACAGAGGTTCAGCATGTGGTTGATGAGATACACTTGTGCCACTGTTCATGTTCCAGGCAAGTCTTTCCCTACTGCTGATGCCCTGTCAAGAATGCCTCTCAAAGGGCAACTTGCAGAAGGAGATGCAAACCTCATGAAAGAAACAAATATCTTGGTCAAATACAAGACACCCTTCCAGCATCAGACAGCAATTTTGAGAAAATCAGACAACTACAGAAAGATCAAGTGTCAACAAGTCATGGAATTTTGCCAACATGGCTGGCAACCTTGGGGTCAAGGTTCAGATACTATCAAACTGTTCTGGCATGAACAACGCACCTTAACAGTTCAAGACAGCTTACATCTAAAGGGAACTAGAATTGTGACTCTTCAATCTCTACAGGATGCTACCCTGAAACTACTCCACGAAGGACACCGGGGCATAGAAAAATGTCACAGGAGAGCACAGCAGACTGTGTGATGACCAGGATCTGGTACACAACTAACAGCTCTGATTAACAAGTGTAAAGTCTGTTGCAAACTCTGCAGCAATGCAGTAGAACCACTGATTCCGTCTAAATTTCTGGATAGACCATGGCAAAAATTTGCACAGATCTCTTTGACTTGAAAAGTCAGGAAGTCCTCACAGTTGTGGACTATAGTTTGAGGTACTGTATGTTGAAGTTGTTCATCTGAATATTACCACTGCAAGTCATGTTAGCGAACACTTGAAAGCAATGTTTGCTCACCATGGAATGCCCGAGACTCTGGTATCAGACAATGGTCCACAGTTCAATTGTTCAAACTTTCTCAATTTTTCTAAAGACTTTGGCTGTGTACATCTCACAAGCAGTTCAAGACATTGGCAAGGCAATGGAGAAGCCAAAAGAGCAGTACAAACAGTAAAGAGACTTCTCAAGAAAGCTGATGATCCATTCAAAGCTCTACTTGCCTACCGAACCATATCACTTCCCAACGGCTATAGTCTGGCAGAAATGCTGATGGGTCAAAAACTGCGAATGACAGTACCTATTCTGCCATGTCTTTTGAATCCAAAATTTACATACCAAGGAAAAATCCAAGGCCACAAACAGTTTTCATGTTTCAAATGCAGACAATCATATGACTTAAGACAGAGAGTTCATACTTTGCTACAGCTTCAGCCAGGAGAATGAGTCTGGATTACGGACATGAAGATCTCAGCACAGGTCACAGAACAGCTGTCATTCCATTCCTGTCTTCTGCAGAGTCCACAGGGACAACTGAGATGCAACAGGTGCCACTTTGTTTGGCTTTACTCCAGACAAGGAGAAGGACAAGGATTGGAAGATGGACTGTCATCGCCTCTAGAGGATCCACCAGAAGGAGTACAACTGGTGCCACTAGAAAATCCTGCAACACTACTGAAACCACAGTAGAGGCTTTTAAAAGACAGACCAGTAGCTGAACAAGCATCCGTAAGATGCACTGTCGTGAACTGATCAGGACAGGTGCCGGTCCAAACACAAAGATTGAACTTGTAAATAAAAAGGACTGAAAATATTAAATAATTTCATGGCAAGTGACCAGGAGGCAGAATAATCCTCTCACTGAACTGGAAGTGTTTGGGCAGTCTACCCTGAGCTTCCCTGATAGCCAATGGTAAAAAGAAAAGGAAAGTTTAAACATGGGCCCAGATATTCAAACTGCGCCCAAAAAGTGCACAATAGCAGGAGCAAGCGCAAGTCTATTGAGCCCATGCACAAGAGATGCGATATTCAAAAACAGAGCAGGCCAAACTGCGCCTACAGCCGACTGAATATCGCACCACCTACGCTATAGTGCAACTAAGGAGGGGAAGCTGAGCAGATCTGATGCGCCATAGCGCAACAAAGGATATTCAGCTGAGCAGTCCAGAGACACCATAGCGCAACCAGGGATGCCCCCCAGCAGCAGAGCAATGTAACTGCACAACCAGGGAGGTAGGGGCCCACCACCCATGCCACAGAGGCACAGGAACACACAACAGAACAGACATGGTCCCTCCACACCCCATGCACTGCACAACTGGGGGAGGGCTGGAATAACCACTGGCCCATGGAGACAAGCAAACAACCCACAGCCGGGCCATGGTGCCCCATCACACCTCCTGGCAAACTGTGACTGGCACACAAGGAGGGCTGACCACCCCATGCCACAAAATCCCCCCCAATGCAGAGCACAACCTGCACTGTGACCCCAGACACCCCCCCATGAGCAGTGACCACCTCTGCAGGAAACCCCATGCATGCCACCACCCCCACTGTGACACTGCAACCCGTGCACCACAGAACCATGCAAGCCAGCCCCACCACAAGCACCCATCAGCGGGTGGCAGCAGACAGCAATACAACAATGGCAGACACAGTGCCACCATGCACAGTCCCCCCGAGGTACTGCTGAGAGACCAACCATGCGTTGGCACATGAGGTACCCCACACAGGACAGGGCATGCCCCGGACACCACCACCAGTGGTACAGCACCCTGCACAGTAGTCCAGTGACACACCCTGACCCACCACTGGCCACAACAGCCAGCACAGACACCCACAGTGGTGCATTGAAGCATGCACTATGCCGAATGCCACACAGTGTATGGACCGACACCCACCCATACCCAACAACAACACAGCGATGCAGTGGTGGGGCAACCAAGCCCCCAGTGTGGGCCCATGTAAACTGTGTACACACAACCTGCAGTCCTCCATGGTACTGGAGTGCCACCCACCCTGCGCAGGCACTGTGGACCCGTACACCACCATCAGTCACCCGGAGCACAAGTCACAGACAGTGGGGCACATCCCCTGCAACACACACAAGGCACAGCATGGAGGTGAGACAACAACTGTGGTGCCCGCAGTGCCACCTGAGGCAGACATGCACCACACCAGTGACAGGAGGCAACCCAGCAATGTGATGGGCACAGTGGCTGCCCTGCAGGGACTGCCACCACTGACATGCCAGCGGACCGTGCAGGTCACAGACATGCATGTGTGTCAGCTGCACAGGCCGATGGGTGCACCATGGACACAGAGCACGCACCATGGACCACTGCACGCAGTCATCCAGTGCACAGGGCACAACACACACACCACAGACACTGACTGATAGCTACCCCCACACCATAGTCACCTCCACACAGACACACACATACCCATGAATGCACCACCCCCTGATGCCATGCACATCACTGCAGCTGAGCACCTATAGCCCACTGCAAATCAGAGACCACCACAGTATTCATATCAAAATTAAATATATTGAACAAATATAAAATTCAACTATTTACAATATCACATAAACTATATACAAGGCTGGGGGGCCACAAACAAGGTGGGGGTGGGTAGGTGGCAGGAGTGAACAAATGGGATAGGAAAGGAAGGGTGTGAGGGTGGGTCCAGGGGGGTAGGGGAATACAGGGACTGATTGATCCCTAGTAGGAGTGCCATTCCCTGCTCTGACTCCTCCGGCCTCTGTGCCTCCTCAGGACCCCGGTGTCATCTATCTGCCTGAGGATGTCCAGTGATGCCCTGGCCACCAGTAGTATTTCCCTCAGCGGCTCTCTGATTTCCCGTAGATGGCGGGTACCTAGGACAAGGGAGCATAGTCAATAGGTGTGAATGCACAACCCCATACAGCCCGCCCACTGTGCATGGCATAAGGCCGTGGAACATACCTCTGTGATGGTGTGTGACCACCCACAGTGATCACGTCCACATGACCTGCCCACCCAGGTGCATACAGCCATGTGGAACGCTGCACACACCCACCGGCCAAGTCACGCACAGCACCACCGTGGCCATTTAGTGACATGGCTACGTGGTGCAAAGGCAGTGGCACAACCATGTACCTAGTGCACGCATGGACCACCATTAACGTGCTCCCAGACATGCATTGCCACTGGACAGTGTTGACTGTAACAAGTCGCAAACATGGCAGTGGTGTCGATGGATGGTGGCCATGCCCTGCTGCGCACCCTGTCACACAGCATGCAATAGTAATCATGGATGTATGGCACTCACCTTCATCAGGCCGGTCCAGTGGGCGGTGAGGGCCCTCGCCCCGCCTGGCTGCACCCTGCTCTTCCTGCCGCCGCTCTTCATGTGCACGACGGCATTCCTCCGGGCCTGTGAGGCAAACATGGAGAGAGAAACATCAGTACAATCCCATAGCAAAGTCCCCTGCCCCCAGGTGTGTGCCCTCCCACCCAGCCAGACCCACCCACCCCACACCCTGTGAACACCACCACAGCCAACCCGGACGGTCCCTCCCTCATGTGCTGGACACATACAACACTGTTACCCATATGGAAGATAAAAGTGTGTTGGCGTAACCCCTACCTGGCCCTGGCACCGTGCCCCTCCTGGCACGTGCCCGCAGTCGTGCCAGTAGCTCCGGCTCCCTCCGCCACAGGTCCCCGTATCTGTGCTGGCACTGCTTGGTGCTCCTCCCCATCCCGTGGCCTCCTCAAGGGCAGTGGCCACCTCCCACCACACCTGGGTCCTGGACCTGTCCAGGGGTGCCTCCCCGAACAGTGATCCATGGTGTGGCTCCACAATGGCCACTAGGTTGGCCAGTTCAATTGCAGACCACTGGGCTGCCCTCCTGCGTGCCATTCTGGGTGCTGTATTTGGCAATATGGTGCTCTGCAGCGCGGCTCCCCACATACAGATGCTGCACGGTACAGCACTGCCATTCCCTATCGCTCTATCACCGAACAGCATGATAGAGGTGCACCCATGCCTGATGCATGGCGCCTAGAGGTCAAGGGTCGGGCACAGGGTCAAGGGTCTCTGGCGCATGGACACGCACAGTGCCATTGGAACACAATGCATGTAGCGCGATTGGCTGCCTGTGTGCCAGCACCATAGCGGCCTACCGCGCAGTTGGCCCATTGCGCCTATGATGGCCCAGTGCCACAGCGCCATGTAGTGACCATCACTATAGCACCACTGGCACAATGGTGGCCGTGCTCTGCATTGCCTACTATGCACAGCACATTTTCAGCGTGGCAGACGCCTGCGTCAGCAACCTGGGCATGCGCAGTGAGGTGTGTACTATGCATGTCACAGAACTGTGCCATTGGCTCAGCATGTTCAACACAATTGCGCAAAGCGCAACAGCATGATATCCAGCCGTCATATGCAAATCATCTAATCAGCCATTCAATGACACAACACTGCAATTTGCATCTACTTAAAGTTGCACCTCGCCTCATTTGCATGGATTGCGCTATAAAAGTGCGACATTGGGCTGCAGTGGCCATAGTTGGTTACTGCAGTCTATTGTTGAGTTGCATGCTGTTTAGGAGTGTGGACTGTGGATTTAGGGACATGCATGGGACTGCACAGTCACAGGTAACAACTGCCATTCTTACAGGCTACATAATGACCGAGCAAGTTGTTGGAGAGGAGGAACACAGTGGTGGGAGGAGGAGGCCTAACTTTACCAAGGCTGAAACCAAAGCCCTGTTTGAGGCCTACCTGGATCAAGAGCCACTTCTCAGTGGACAGCGGGGAACACCTCAAGCCCGTGCTGCTGCATGGGAGGAGGTGGCACGTGCTGTGAACCTGCATGGCAGCCACCAGCGCTCCGTGCAGGAGTGTAAGAAAAAGATGGGCACAGACAGGAGGAGGATAAAGGAGAAGGTGGCTGCCATCAGGGCAGCACGAGCTGCAACAGGTGGAGGACAGCCGGAGGTGGTACAGCTGACCCCACAGGAGGAGAGGCTTGCTGGAAGCATGCAGTGCAGTGCCATTGAGGGTGTTCCCGGGTGGTGGCTTCCAGACGGGTGGTGGCCCATCACTGCATGGTAAGTCATGGTCTGTCTATGGGGGGGGCAGGGTAGGTCACATGCAGTAACGTGACTTTGCTTTCTCTTACAGATCCTGAGCATCTGCATGGGTTTTCGGTGGTGGGCCTGTCCACTGAGGACAGTCAGCTGGAGATGGAGGAGGGCCCATCCACCTCCACAGGTATACGTGGATCATTGCGACAGTGGGGCCACCTGGCTGTCCCACACTGATGTCATTGTAACAGGTGTGGAGGAAGCCCTGCCTTTGTCCCAGCATGCCGGCGTCCACGGATGCCAGCATGCTGTGACTGGAGCCAGTGCAGAGTCCGTCACCGATGATGATGATGATGATGATGATGATGATGATGATGATGCTAACATCATGGGCAGTGACACTTGTGTGCCACGGGATGGCCACACAGCAGGGCACGTCACACCCATGGCTGTGGGTGGTGCTGCCATGGAGGCCTGCGTGTCAGCACAGTCCCAGCCTGTGCCTGTCAGCACCAGTGGGGTAGCACTGGTATCTGTTCAGGACAGTGGGACTGTTACGGCCACTGCGGCAGCGCCACTGAGCCCTGGGGAGCGGAAGCCGGAGGGTCAGCATCAGCAGTTGGCCAATGGGCTTGGGGGTACAGGGTTCAGTGTTGGCATCTGTGCACTGCCTGTGGACGTGCCCAGACCAGGTCCTGGTGCACAGCACCCACCCTCAAGGGGTGCTGATCATCAGGGCTATGCACACCCTGTGGGACAGGATGCCAAGGAGGCAGATGACCTCTTGGACGAGCACACCCACCTACTGAAAGCATCAGTCCAGCAGCAGATGTGGCTTGCGATGTCAGTGGATGCACTGCATGTGGCTCTGGAGCAGGCAGAGGAGCGTCGCAGCAGGGACACCACTCTGATCCTGGCAGGGATGGACCATTTGCGGGAAGATGTGACCGCTGCCATTGACAGGCATGCACAGGCATTCACTGCTGTCATGGCCACAATGGGCACACAGTCAGGTGCCCATGCATCACAGACACCACGCAGTGCACTCTCCACCCCCGGTCCCGGCGTCATGCGACTCCCACCCTGTTGACACCGGGTTCAGCTGTGGGCATCCCGAGCACTCCTGGGCGCAGGCATGTTCAGTGTGCTGCAGACCCCTCTGCTTTGAAACGCAGTGATGTTCACACAGTGGAACCCCATGAGGCCATTGGTCAGCCTGTCGGTGCTGGCGGGTCTTGAGTGGGGCCGCCCACGCATCCGTGGCAGCCGGGGCACTGTGTCATGTGACTGACCTGTCTCCAAGCGCGGCTACTGTCTCGTGCTGCCCTGTGTGCATTGTGTGTTTCAGTGGGCAGTGCACGGGTAGGTACCCTGCCCTGCACGCAGCCACACAGTCCACCTGCACACCCTCCCAGCTGTTGTCCGCAGTTGCATGTGCATGATGATGCCTGCATTGCGCTGTACACCAATGTGCAATGGTGCTCAGCATCTGACACACGCACATGGACAGGCAGTGGCCTATGGACGTGTGTTGCTGGGGTTAGTGTTCTGGGTCGGTGTGCCTCCTGCCGTCTGTGCACGTTTGGTGCGTTGTGTGTGTGTGTGTGTGCGTGCGTGTGTGTGTGTCCGTCCACGTGGCATGTTAATCCTCACCCATCCCTGGTTGTGTGTGTGCTACTGTGACCTGCCACTTCCCTTGACGGCATGCACCCCTGGTGTGTGTCCATGCATGTTTGTTAGTTGTGCCTTTGCCACTGGTGGTTGCACATGGCCCCATGCCTTACCTGGGTTGGCTGACGTGCTCCTCCGTTATGGTGTCTCTTGAAAATGGCTCATCTTTTAAATACTTAGGTGTCACTCTTGACCTCTCCCTCTCTTTCAACATAGAAGTTGATGGCAGATAAGGACCACAAGGCCCATCCAGTCTGCCCATTTTTTTTTTCTACCTTATGAATGTGCCATAGGCCTTTGCTCTATCAATGGCCTATCTATTCATACTCATCTGTATTGCTCCCTTATGCCTATCCCATGCCTGTTTGAAGCCCTACACTGTATTCATATCTACCACTTCCTGAGGTAGGCCGTTCCATGCATCCACCACCCTTTCTGTGAAAAAGAACTTCCTCACATTACCTCTTAATCAGCCTCCCTCTAATTTCATGCTGTGTCCTCTTGTCCTGCTATTTTTTCTTATATTGAAACATGTTAGACTTTTTCATCTTGTTAATTCCCCTAAGGTGTTTGAATGTTTCAATCATATCACTCTCCCTCTTTTGCTCTAGGGTATACATATTGAGTTCAGTTAATCTGTCCTCATATGTTTACTGATGCAGTCCCTGCACCAGTTTGGTTGCCCTTCTCTGGACTGCCTCAATTTGGTTAATGTCCTTGTGAAGGTGTGGTCTCCAGTACTGCACGCAGTACTCCAGATGGGACCTATCCAGTGTCTTGTAAAGAGGGATTAGTACCTCCCTCTTCCAACTTATGATACCCCTACTAATACACCCCCAACATCCTTCTAGCCTTACCTACTGCTTTAGAGGTCTGCTTGGATGATTTCAGGTCATCGGTGATGATGACGCCCAAGTCTCTTTCTTCCCTTGTGACTGCCAGCAACTCCCCTCCCAGCCTATAGGTGGCTTCAGGGTTTCTCTTCCCTATATGCATGATCTTGCACTTCTTTGTGTTAAACCCCAGTTGTCACTCTTCCGACCATTTTGCTAGTTTATCCAGATCTCTTCTCATTCTGCCCACACCATCTGGATCATCTACTCTGTTGCAGATCTTGGTGTCATCTGCAAACAGACAAACCTTACCCTCCAGTCTGTCTGCAATATCACAGATGAAGATATTGAAGAGAACTTGCCACAGAACTCATCCCTGAGGTACCCCACTTGTGACTTACATCTCTTCTGACTGTACACCATTTACCACCACTCTCTGTGGAGCATATCAACAACACTGTGTGGAGAATCCACCAGAAACTTGGTGCTGCCTACAGACTTAAATACTTCCTATTGACTGAAGCATGCCTTGCCATCACCCAGGGCAGCCTTCTGCCTCTTCTTGACTACTGCTCCCTCATCTACTCCCTCGTATGCCCCACCTTGAAGTCAAGACTAAACACTACATATAACTCTGTTGTTTCATCCTTCAAGCTCCCCACCAGACCCACCACTGCACTCTTTACCAATCCCTGTGCTGGCCCCCTATGCAAGGTCACTTTGACTATGCCATGGGCTGCCTAGTGGATAATGTGCTAAGGTACTGACACCTATCCCCCTACTCTGTCCTCCTGACAGACAGAGTAGCTCCTAGAACACTCTGGGCATCCTTTACCACCCCCCCCCCGGAGGCTCCCTGTGTCTCCACGGCAATGAGAAGCAGAGCTTTCTCCATCTCCACACCTTCCCTATGGAACAAGCTCCCACAGTCTGTCCGATCATCCCCTTCACACCTGGCTTTCAAACAGGCAATGAAACACTGGCTCCTGGATGACGCAGAATCCGGTAATCAATACTTTGGCACTCTAATACCTATGTCTCCATCCCATTGTCTCCAGCCCTCCACCTATCTCCCCTCTCATCTCTGTGTCTCTCTAAACCCTCCTGAACCTGCCGTGAGTATCTGACTATATAAACCCAGACAGCTCTACTGTCGGCCCTTACTAACTGATTTCATGTCATACTCTTATAGCCACATATGTTCTTCTGCACCTTGTAATCTCCTGTATTTCATGTTTTCTATTGCTGTGTATGGCCCTATTTTACACTGCGTGAGTCTGGCCACTGCCTACCCTATGTCCATTGTACTATTACTTTATTTTTTTCCACACCACTTCGTGCCCGAGATGTGAATTTACTGCATGGATTGTATTCACCTGTATGTGCTGCTGTGTTCTCTGTATTGCCTGCCACACTGTGGCCCGGGTCATGACTGAAAACGGTCCTCTGGATCAGTGCACTTACCCGGTAAACAAAGACATAAATAAATAGATAAATAAAGTATGCAAGTGGTGGCTGCAGGGATTCAAATCCTGTTCCCCAATTCAGAAGCACAATGCTTAACCACTGCACTACTCAGTCTCCCATCGAACCACATGCTTTTCACATCTACTGCCACAATAATTTATCATGTGACTGGAACAAAGGGAGATGTGGTGTTGGAGTACAGCTGCCGCACTGTCTTAGCTCTCCGCTAACCCCCCACCCCACCCAACCTCATGGTGCTGGAGTCCTTACAACTAGACCCACTGTTAAATGCGGATCCTGCCTTGCACGGTTACTGTTACAAAAACCAAAGAAGTGAGCTTTTGTCAGACTGAGTGGATACACTGACTCCTGTTTTTTTGTTGTTGTTATTTAACTGACTCCTCTCTCGGCAGCGGCAGAAGCTTCCTGCTTTGTGGTGCACCTAACAATGACAGGGTGATAAGTGCACCTGACTTTACTCATCACAAACTCAACTTGAGCTGCTTTTATTTTTTTTCCAAACGAGTTAGGTCAAAGCTAAAGGGGACTCCACCCCCCCGCCACGTGACGACCAGCATTCTTCTGTCGACAGGGGCTATCCCTTAATGCTCAGTGAGCTGCTCATTCAAGCACTAATCCTGGTGGGGTTTTTGAATCATGACTCCTTTTGCAGTCCTGCAGGAAGGAATGATCAGCTACCTGGGTGACAGAACTCAGACCACCCACCTCGCCATGAGGAAGATGGTGTTACCCTGCCAACCGGGCCCCCCTCCGGCCTTGCTCCCTTTTATTCACCCTACCTAGTGGCACAAGATACAGCTGTTCAGCTGAGACCAAGAGTGAGAGAACACAACTGCCTGTCCCCAGAGCCAGGGAGTGCTATATCCACCAGGACCAAGTTGAGTAGGAACCCTCTATGTCCCTCTGAAAGAGATACCATTCCAGTGCTTGGCTCATCTAAAGATGGTGAGGGCAGTGGACCCAACAGAGAAATAATGTAACCTGTTGGAATAGAACCTTGGCCCCAGAATACTGATCCCCAGAGGCTGGTACAAGTGGAATGGCACCCAGACTCCAGGCTTCTTCAGAGCCAGTTCCTCCTTTTCCATTCATCCTGTCCACTTTGAGACAAAAGTCTTACCTTCACCTGTTGTCCCTGGAAGCTGTCTGGAGTCTTTAGATCCCGTCACTTCTTCTTCTGACCTGCAAGGGGAGCAAGAGTGAGATCCTCTCAGGTGCAGCCCCTTTTATGGCCTCTGCTCCTCCCTTGGCCCTAAACCACCCTCTCCTTAGGAACACCTAACTGCCTGCCCCTCTGCCCCAGTGAGCAGCTACCTTACAGCCTACCTGCCCACCCAGGTGTTACTCCAGTCTGAGCCCACAGACAAAAGTCCCGCCCGCTGTGATGCCTTGCAGGCTCTCTCAAAAGACACATTCCTGGACCACCTTCAGCAATCAAAATCTGTGGAGACCTGAGACACTAGGGCCAGCAGCAGAAGGTGTTCCATCTCCATTGCCTTGGAGCATAATAGCATGGGCAGTGAGGAAGAGGGAGATGAGGCATTTACTATAACTTCCCAGAGCCTAGTCCACGAGCTAGGGAAATTCAGCGCTAACAGGGACTGTCTAGAAAAAGCGGTTAGGGAGACAGCTAAGGGCCTGCTGGATATTACCCAGAGAACAACTGACCTTGAGGTTTGGCTGATGGAGGCCTCGGAGATCACTGATCAACATGATTCAGCATGGAGATTCCTCCTCAAACAGGAGTGAGAACTCACAGATAAAACAGACAATCTTGAGCACCACTCTCACGGAGACCACCTTAGGATTTACGGTTGCCCTGAAGACACTGAAACTAGAAAAATGGAGGAGATCTTGATTCCTTCCTTAAAGAACTGCTGAACCGTTGATAAGTCGACAACAGGCATGGCTAAATATAGTCCATGCCCACAGAATTCTGGTCTAAAAGCCCAGTGACCCAAAAGCCAAACCAAGGTCAGTAGTGTCGGAATTCCTAGACTACAGAACCCAATACAAAATGTTGAACCTGGTATGGCGTAAGACAGAAATTACCTTTGTTGACCACTATACTTTGATCACAATTTTACCTGCATGGTGTTACAGAAACAAAGAACTCTTTTAGCTATTAGGAAATATCTGACTGCTGAGAATATCAAAATACACCTGTTTGCCCCAGCTCAGTTTAAAATATTCCTGCCGGAGGGGTCACAATTCTTTAAGAATTTGGCCAAAGCCAAAAGAAGCGTGAAGAAACTAGGGGTCTCTGCGGTTTTGCTGTCCCATCTGGACTTAGAAATGGAACAACCGTCTGGGCCGGCCCTGTGGATGAAGGCCTTCTGTACTCACAAGAAGAACTGCCCTGCAACCCAGGTTGCCACAGTCAAAGATGCAAACCAAGCTGAGCAAGCTATAGAGGCTCCAAAGACAAGTACCCACAATAATCTACTTTTGAATGACTGTCAAACCTTACCTGAACAACAAAGCCACACAGTGTGATGGCTTTCCATAGGGCACCTCATGCCAGTTTGCTAGCAAAGGCACTGAACTACCAAAGGAATATCCTTTCTGTTTTTAGCTATAATGACACTGTCTTGAAATCTACATGCTTTAGTGATTGGTTTAAACATGCTGAGGGCTGGAAGGGGCACAGTCTGATAGGGGTAGGGTCCAAGGAATAGATCACAGTGCAGGTCAAGGTTTGCCGCTGCAGATCCCCCACCACCACCATGGCTAACTAACTTGTGAGAACCGAGTATGGCAATTCCTCATTTTTAGGCAAAAAGATAACCAATCTAAAAAGAGAGCTCTTCAAGGGAAGTGCAAGGCTGGGAATGCCACTGGTCTCCTGTTAATCTAAAGTGTATTGGTGAAGGGAGGTGCAAAGAGGAGCAGCTAGGCAGGACAAGAGTATGAGACCTTCTGATCAGTCCCAGGCTAACCTCCAAACCTGATGAAGACAAAGCAGGTGACAGTAGTCCCAGCCATGGGTTACTGCAGCGCAGCAGAGCATGGAGGCACATAGTAAGTGAAACACACAAGTGCTGTCTAACAGACAGAAGGGCCAACCAGGGGAAGTTTCTCTTGTTAAAGGAATAAGTCCGGAGGCGTGTGTGTACAGAAGGTCCTAGTTTAGGAGTGGGCTTGCTGGTGCACTGAGCCATTCAATCCCCATAGCAACTTGGCAGCCAGTAATCTCCCCCACAGAATGGAGCTAAGCCATTCAGCGTGCCTCTCTTGTTTTCTCTGCTGCCCTTACGTACCACTGTGTGGCAGTAGGGGCAATCTAAAGCAGTACCAGATGGTGGAGGGACTTAATCCTGCTGGGGGGGGGAGTGAGATTAATAGACAGCTGGGCCATTGAGATCACCCTGGTGGCACCCTTGTCTATATGACACTCTTGTGTGCACTCGACTAAAGAGCATATTCTTGCAGTGGGTACAGTTCTCACTGGGCTCAGGATTAAGAAGGCTAAACAAATACTGTACAAAGTACCTGGAGTAGGAAGAAAAGGAGAGTTGGAGTGGATGCTCCTGAAATTGTCTATTTTTTTTTGGGGGTGGGGAGCACATCTGGAGCAGTTCACTGGAACCAAATGTACTGGGCCTGAGGACTCAAACGTATCTCCAGCACTGGATCCCGGTGGGGGAAGGGATTGACAGCCTAAAGTTTGAACTGAATTGCACAAACAGATTTCAGATCTAGTGGGTGAAAGGTGTAATTATAGAGCTGGCAGGAGGTTAACAGTTAAGGCAGTACAGCGCATGAAAAGCACAAGGGTTCCCTCTAGGGAGCCTCACCCTGCTGGTGGAATCCAAGCCTGCAGGCTGACAGTGTTTTGGTAACCACTTGAAACACTCACTTCCATATGGTGCAGTATATTTCTGGTTTTGCATGTTATGTTATCCTGGTCACTTGTATTATTTCACCTACCAGATGACAGGAGAGAGAAAGGGTCCAGATCACGAGGGTGGACACAAGGAAGCAAGACCCTAACATGACTTAATATAAGATGGAATCAGGGAGAGTAGCGATATAAAATGTTAGGGGCCTAAACAGCCCTATTAAGCATACCAGGGTATTAAATGAATCCAAGAAACTGGGAATGGAAGTGGCCTTCTCACACGAGACCCACCTGATGCAGAGTGAGAGCTTCAAATTAAAATATGCTTGGGTAGGCACCACCTATCACGCCACATTCCAGCAGCGCCTGCATAGAAGGTTGGCGGGGGGTGGTGGCTATCCTAATCCATAGAACTGTCCACTAGAAGTAGAAGAATGCCTTCAGGACCTGGAAGGGAGGTTTATCAAATTTAAGGGTAATTATAGGACAGTGCCGTGCACCATTCTAAATATGTGTGCCCTTAATAACAATAAAGAGAATGCAGAATTCCTTAAAAAGGTCAAATTTTTTTTTGTAGACTTTCTTTTTGCTCCCCACGGCCCGGGCATCCTTCTGAGGTACTCACTTGGCAAGGCCTCTACTCCTTGCCTGAACCCATCACTTCCAGCTTCTTCTCCTGAAGCACCCAGGCAGGTCTAGTCCCCTGGATCACCTCCCGTGGCAGCCTTTCTGAAATTAGAGAGGCCTACCTGAGCGTCAGGTCGGCAGTGGAGTCCCCTGTAGCGATATGGGCCGACGTTGGGATGTGGGCCTGCCCCTGGAGTCCTCATCATCTCCATGGTGCAGAGGGAGGTTTTTCTGGTATGTTTTCCCCCAGGAGTGCAGCAGTGCAATGACGTTGGCGCGGCATGACACCGCAGACGTCCACCGCATTCCTCCCACTCGTCAGCCTGAGCGTGTGTAGTGCCTCCAGCTTCCACTGGGGGTCACTACTTCACCGGGCATGTCCTGGATCCCTCCCCAGGGAGAGGAGAGCAGTCCTTAAAAAGATAATACTGAATGCAGCTCCTAATCCAGGAGACATCTTTATAGTGTATGTGTGTGGGGGGGGGCTGGATTTCCTAGAACCAAGCTTAGACAAGTCGGGAAGTGGAATGGAACCATGCAGTCAGGCTGCCAGTTGCCTAAGGAAACTGACAAAAGAAATGGGTCTCCTGGAGGCATGGCAGAACACCTATCCAAAGGTGAGAAACTATACTTGTTGGTCTGAGCCCCACCAGGCATACTCTAGGCTAGATTTTTTTCTAGTATCAGCTGAGTGGCTATACTCCTTAGAGCATGACCAAACCTAGAACTAGATCAGACCACTCGGCGGTGGTGATGGACCTGCCCTTAACACCAAAGATATAAAATTCAACCTGGAGGCTTAATGTTTCTCTCCTAAACAATGCCAATTACACTCTGCAACCAATCTGCCACAAACAGAATACTCCAGCTGCGATGTGGTGGGATGGTTTAAAGGCTGTGGTCACAGGGAAAACCATTAGTTTTGCCTCTCACCTCAAAGAAGAACAGCAAAAACAACAATTACAGCTCAAGGCTAAACTGTTCGACCTCAAAGCTGAACACAAGACTGTTCTAAATGAGGAGGCAAGGCAAGGAAAAGGCTAGAGGAATGTAGACTAAAAACTCAACAGGCTGCTGTACAATAAGATTGAAGGGGCCCTCGGATATTCTTGTCAGAGGTTTTATAAAGCAGGTAATCAGGTGGGGAAAATACAGACTTGGCACTTATGTAAAGAAGCTATGAACAGGACAGTACTGTGCATTAGGAGGAAGGCCAGACCCCTCCAATATGAATCTGATCCACATAACATAGTTCAAGAACTCACAGAGTTCTACAAAAAAACTATACTTGAAGGAAACAGTAAATAACTATCAAGAAAAAGACCTTCCAAGTCTTCTTGGACAAGTTTACCATGGCCCATCCTTCCCTTTAGTACGCTGTTGAAATATCTTCCTCTACACTGCCTTTTCTGGATATCAGACTGTCAGTGCAGAACACTGGTCTGAAGACATCAGTTTATTACAAACCCACTGACTCACACAGTTTCCTCCTCCACAGCCCCTTCCATCTTAAACACGTCAGGAATGGCCTGCCATATTCAGTTTCTTAGACCTCACAGGTTATGCAGTGAAGATGATGATTTTGCTGAGCAGGCCCAAATAATGCATAGTTTTTTTTTTATTAATGGGATACCCTAAAAGCACAGTGGACAGAGCACTCTCCCAGGTCAGTAACATGTCCTGTAACCTTGAATCCCGTAGGAAGGATACTGTCATGCAAGAACGACAATAAATTCCATTAGTGCTTCCCTTCCATCAGAGTACACCTTCTCTTCACAGGATCACCAGTAACTTTCCTGTTTTGGAAACTGACCCCAATACTGGTGCTTCCTTTACAGAACCATCTATTGCCTCCTACCGTCAGCCATCCAACCTGTGGAATCTCCTGGTAAGAAGCAGCCTACCGACTCCTAACAGTTCCTCCCTACCAGGTATTAAACCTTGCAACAGAACTAGCTGTTACACCTGCAAATTTGTTTCTAGTGTGACTGAAATTCAGGGTCCCACAGGTGTTATTCACATCACCAAGGAGTTCTCATGCACCTCCACTAATGTGGTATATTGTATTCATTGCAGGATGTGTGCAGCTTTTTACATCAGAGAGGCTGGTAGATGCCTTGCCAACCATTTCAGGGAACATTACAGGGCAGTCAGGAATGGAAACACTGATAAACTCATTGTATCCCACTTTATCTCCAGGGGCCACAGTGTCAATGAACTTTCTGTCTGTGTCCTTCAGCAGGGCTTCTGGGATTCTGACCATAGAAACCAAGCTGATCATCCGCCTTGGCTCCCAGCAACCATCCGGTTTAAATAATAGACTTATTTTCTACTAGCATCTTTCAGCCACCCCTTGTTTTCCCTAAAATCTGTTTGTATCTGTACACATCTATTTTCATTTTCACCAGATGTCTCCGTCTATGTCTCCTTCCCCCACATTTGTCACCTTTCAGCCTTCTTAATATGCCCTGTTAATTAATCCCCACCTGGGGACTTCTCCAGCTCATTCACTGCTATTATGCCTTGTCACTCCCATCATCACCTTTTTATTTTCCAAAATCTATCTTTATCTTGCCATTTATCACTTCTTTCCCACATACACTGTATATTCCTTATTTTACCTCCCCGCTACACTAACTTTGCTTTTTTTCTCTTTTAGATATTTCCTGAAGAAGACCTAAGGTTGAAACGTCAATTTTTAACTCTTATTTCTATTTTGAGAGTGCATTTAGTATTACCATTTTGTTTTGCTTTCAGACCACATGCTGACGCAGCACCTTGTTTTTACATCAAGAAAAAGCAGATGTTTTCTTTGATAGTGTAAAGGTTAGAACATTTACACAAGAAGCAAAGATATGGAGGCCCTGATTATTATGGAAAGCAAAGATACTCTGGAGGCCCTGATTAGTATGGAGGAAATACAGGTCACACTGGGAAGGTTAAAAGCAGGGAAGGCACCAGCCTGGATGGGCTGGCTTCAGAATGCTATAAAACCTTCAAAAAGGAGTTTCTTCTACATTTGTGCAGGGTTTTCAAGGAGGTGCAGGAGTGAGAGAGAGGCTCCTCCCCCCAACATGGCAGTATTGTATGGCACATGTGTGGCTCCTACAGACTAGTCTCCCTTCTGAACATGGACCAAAAAGTCTTTACATCGATTTTGGCCAGCACACTGCAGGACTGTGTGGGGACCCTACTCCATCAGGATTAGACTGGCTTCATAAATGGGAGGCTGATACATGACATCAGACACCTGCTGAACATAATTACATGGCAGAGCAAGTTCCAAGACCCAGCTCTGGCCATTGTTATGGACACGAAAAAGGCATTTGACTGGGTGGACTGGAGGTTCCTGCACAGAACCTTGGAGGCAATGGGACAGAAATTCTGTGAAAGCATTAAAACCCTTTGTGCCTCCCCACAGGCCACAGTTAAGGTAAATGGTATACTAGCAAATTGATTCTTCCTGACTAGGGGCGCAAGACAGGGCTGCCTCCTTGCACTTCACACTTTGTATTGAACCCCTGGCAATAGCTATGAGGAAAAATAAAAATATAAAAGGGATTAACGCAGGAGACAGGAATCATAAAAATAGGTTACTCACCTATAACCATAGTTCTAGGAGTGGTATATAGTTCACATCCACATGGTGGCAGTTCCACCAGAAGTGCTGCTTCGTTGGAACATTTTCAAGCTAAGCTCCTCCCGCCACTTGGGTGGTATATCCTCCATGTCGATCCAGTGACATCAGTTCTTGCACGCTGGAAGCAGGGATCTGTATGCTGCTTGCCAGGGCAGGCCATGTGGGTGGTATGACTGTAAACTATATACCACTCCTAGAACTATGGTTTTAGGGGCATGGATATAGTTCACTATCTACACGATGGCAGATTTCTAGTAATTCTCCGGGAGGAGGCGGAAAGACTCGCACCTCTATTTGGTGAACAGAGACTGGAGAACTGAGATTCTGAAAGCAGCATCCCCGACATGACTCCGGGTTGATGCTGTAGAGACAATTGCCATGAAGGCCTGCTGCTGAGGCTGAGGAGATCCGGGTACCAGAACTGCTGTGGCTAATCTGGAGCTATTAGAATCCTTCTGAACCTTGACCACCTCCTTGTGGATCAAGGTGAAGGGAGCAAAGGCGTACACAAGTCCTGAGGTCCAGGACCTCATGAAGGCATCCTCCATCAGTGTCCCAGACTGGAGGGGGGCAAGCACTAAACAGTTTCAGTTTGGCATTTTCCCAGGAGGCAAACAGATCCACCAAAGGAGTGCCCCACATGGAGAACAGGTGACTCACTACATCTGATTCAGGGACCACTCGTGCGACATCCTTCGAACTGGCTGACAGGATATCACAGCTGACTGTAAACTCCTGTGACATGAATCGCCAGGGTATCTGCACCCAGGCTGTACATGACTGTCCAGATGCAGATGGCCTCCCAACACAGGAGAACGGAGTGAGTGCCACTTTGCCTGTTTAGGTAGAACATGGTTGTGATGTCATCCGTCTGGACCTGCACAGCCTGACCCCTGACTAGAGGAGCAAACTCCGTCAGAGCTAACTGCACTGCATGGAGCTCCACAAGGCTGATGTAGTGATGGGACTCCCTGGGTGACCAGAACCCATGGGCTCTGTGGTCCCCCAGGTGCGCCCCCCACCCCACCAGAGACACATATGTCATGACTGTGACGATCGGTTCTGGGTGGACAAGCAGGACTCCTTCCTCCTGATATTCTGGGATCAGCCACTACTGGATGGCCTCCCACATTGGCTGGGTCACTGTTATCAGCTGGTCCAAGTGTCCTAGGTGCTGGGACCACTAATGGCCAAACTACCACTGCAGGTGGTGCATCCTCCAGCAAACCCAAGGGATCACGCTAATGCAGCGTGTCATGTACCCCAGCAGCTGTAGGACATGAGAGCCCAACCTGAAATAATTGGGCAAATGAGATAATATCCAGTGCCTGGTCCTCAGGAAGGTGGGCCTTGGCATGCAGGAAGTCCACCTCTGCACCAAGGGAACTGAATCAACTGTGAGGGTATCAGTTTGGACTTGGTCAGGTTGACCAGCAGGCCTTAGTCTCTGCAAGTCTAGAGGGCCAGATCCCTGGACTGCTCCAAGGCCAGCCCAGCCCAGCTATCAGCTAGTTGTTCATGTAGGGAAACACCCTGATGCCCTTGCGCCTCATGAAGGCTGTCACCACTGCAGTGCACTTGGTCAAGTCCCTTGGCATGGACAAGAACCCAAAAGGCATGACCTGGAACTGATACAGAACCTCCTCTTCTGTGCGGAAAGAACAGTTACGTAAGAACTCACCATAACAGTAGATTTTCAAGGGAATCTCTTTCATCAGGTCACATCTATGGCACTGTCACCATAGGTGCCAGGATCACATGGAAGCTTTTTCTATAGTACTCTATTAGTGGCCTCCCACTCAGACATTATGCACCGATGTCACCCTGTTATATATACGTGGGCAGCCCACTCCCTCCTCGGTTCATTCCCCGTCGGGGACCAAACAAGCTAGGCCTCCCAGTAGGGAATCAAGGAAAGAGAAAAGGTGCCCAGCTGCAAAGAGGGCTGGAGCAACTGGACAGCCAGTCCAGAAACAGAGATAGAAGGGGAATGGAGGGAGGGACAGCATGACCTGATGAAAGAGATTCCCTCGAATATTTACTGTTATGGTAAGTTCTTATGTAACTCTTCTATCTTCTTCAGGTCTATCTCTTTAATCAGGCCACGCCTGTGGAATGAGTCCCAAGTAGTTCTGACAGCGAGACAGTCTGGGTGGCAGGAGGTCAAAAGCCTAAGAAAGAAGGCATTGTAGCACAGCTAGTCCAAGTCCTATGCACCTTCTAGAGACAATGTCCAGACTGTAGTATTTTGTGAAAGTGTGGACAGTACTCTCAATTTGTCTAGTATGAAATTCAGGTCCCAAGCTGGGACCGGGTTTCAAATAGGAGGCTTCAGATGAAGAATGCCTCACAAAAAAAGTGCGGATTACCTCCAGCTGGGCCAAGGTGTGCCCTTTAATGACCTTAACAGAAGAGTATTGGAGACCCACCTCTGACAGGGATAGGAGGCACTCCAGAACCTGGTTAACTGGACAGGAAAAGGGGTCCATATGGCCAGAAGTAGCCCAGATAGCAAATCTCTTCCATTTCATTGAGTAAGTGGCCCTGGTGGATGGTTTCCTAGCAGCCACCAGGACATCCATCATCTTCTGGGAGACCCCAAACTAGGCAATAGCAATGTCTCCAGGAGCCATGCATGCAACTGGAGGGACTTGAGGTCCAGATGGAACAGTATTTCCTGTGCCTGTATTAAGAGGTCCCGGCAAGAGGGCAAGGCTACTGGAGGTGCCACAGCCAGCTGTTGCAGTAATGGAAACCATAGATGAGATTGAAGGTAGTTCTAAAAGGACTCAATAGAAATAATAGCACCAATTCTTAGTAAGATTTTTAATATAAGTTTGAGGGAAGGCAAATTTTTTTCAAGTGGAAAAACTCCTGAATTATTCCTTTGCATAAGGGAAATGATACAAAAAAAACCTTCCAATTATTGCCCCATTGCAATATTGTCAGTTGTCTCAAAGCTACTGGAGGGTCTTGTGCAAGCCTAATTAAGAGATTATCTAGAAAAGTAATCATTATTAACCAAGTATCAGTCGGGCTTTCAGGAAGATTATTCCACGGACACCGCACTCCACTCAATGACCTAATCGACTTGGTGGCATCTTGACTGAAGGGGGGGTGGTGTTTGTGGACCTCTCAAAGACCTTTGACATAGTAGATCATAATATTATACATGAACATATGTTGGATATTGGGTTTGCACAATATACCTGTAATTGGTATGATTCTTATCTGAAAGACAGAACTCGACAGGTGCAAACTGACACTGTTTTATCAAATAAGGAATTTGTTCAATGAGGAGTCCCACAAGGATCAATTTTAGGACCTACACTTTTTCTAATTTATATAAATCAAATTGTAGAAACTGTGAAAAATAAAAATTTGCGACTATGCTGATGATACAGTTATTACTGCACAAGGAAATATCAGTAATATGGAAAGGGTTCTCCAAGAAGATTTCCACAGCATACAGTATGTACTTGGTTTAGAGACTCAAGACTAGTCTTGAATAGTAAGAAATAAGAAGAAATGCTCTTTAGTAAGTCTCAGGGAAGTAAAAAGACAGATTTAATTACCATTAGCATAAAAACAGATAAAAAGCATTTGTCAATGCCGAATGTTGTCTCGCTGGCATTGGCACTGGTAGTGCAGGAGTTAGAGATGTATAATAGGAATGGAAGTGAAGTATTGAACTGACACCAACCTCTCCCCCACCCTGCAGAGACTGAGAGGCATTGGGGTGTGCCTTTGGGTCGTCAGCTATAACGCTCATGCCATTTCACCTCACCGTAGCCCGTAGACACTGACAAGTGTCATGGTGTGCTTTGGGGTCCTTGGGCCTCATACTTACCCCATTCCATAAGGAAATACGCTGAGATGGGTGCAGTATTGGAGAATGGGGTGAACTTTGGGGCCGAGCACACCTCAATACGTCACTGGCTGCAGGGTGGTGGGTGGGGGTGGAATGGCGTGAGCATTACAGCCGATGATCCCAAGTCACACCCCTCATGCCTGTCAGTCTCTACAGGGTGGGGTGTTACAGTTGGAAACCCTAATGCCGTAGGCGTTTGTTGGTATTTTCACTCCAAATTATCAACATGGGCTTTTTGTGACCCCACCTCACGAAGAGCAGCACTGTGTTTGTTAGCCAAACGGTGGTTTTGCACAGTGACTGTGCCATTTGGTGCCACAGGGATGAAAACACATTTTGGGCAGGATGTGAAAAATGACAACTGTATTGTTCATGAAAAGGTGTAAAAAAATGGCAACATTGAAAATCTGGAGTGAAAATATGAAAAATTGGTGAAGTCACGAGCATGCATAGAAACTGCGTAGCACACATCCGTAACCCAATTATTTGGGGGACTTTTTTAACTACATTTTCAACACAGGCATTTTGGGACCTCCCCTCATGAACAGTGGCACTGTGATTTTGTTAATCTGTCCCAAAAGTTGATTTTCCACAGCAACCACTCCATTGTGTGCCACAGGTGCGAAAACGCATTTTGGGCAGGATGTGAAAAATTTCAGCTGTACTATTCGAAAGGAGGTGTAAAAAAACGTCAGTCTTGAAAATCTGGCATGAAAATATTGCACATTTGTGAAGTTACAGGGGTGCGTGGAAACTGCGCAACGCATGCTTGTAACACAGTCATTTTACGGACTTTCATCACCAGATTTTCAACATAGGCATTTTAGCACCTCTGCTCATGAACAGTGTCATTGTCATTTTCTTAAGCTGTCCCTAAAACCGATTTCCCACAGCAACTGTGCTATTCTGCGCCAAAAGTGCGAAAACACATTTTGGCCAGGATATGTAAAATGACAGCTGTACTGTTCATAAGAAGGTGTGGAAAAATGCCAATGTTGAAAATCTGGAGTGAAAATATTATAGATTCACAAAGTTACGAGTGTGCGTGGAAACTGCGCAACGCACGCTCGTAAAACAGTCATTTTTGGGATTTTTTCCACCAAATTTGCAACATAGATTTTTTGAGAGGGCACCTCATGAACAGTGGCACTGCTGTTTTGTTAATCAGTCCCAAAAGGTGATTCCACGCAGTGACCACAAAATTACCTTTCGGGACCAAATAACACCATGACAGTGACTGAATTCATGAGGAGGGGTCCCAATAACCCCTATTGAAAATTTGGTGCTACAATTCCCAAAAATGCTTGAGATATGCACCAAAGTTGAAAAAAACCCTATTTATGCCATTATACAGCTTACTGGCATTTCTTCAGTTCGCAGTTGGCTTTGAAGCGTGCAGACGTGTTCCTGGTCCACCAAAGATCATTGCGCCAGGCTCCAGAGGTAAGTATGGGGTGAGGGAGTGGTGTGGGGAGGCAGGGCATGCAGAGAGTGGGTGCAGGTCGGGGGAGGGGGCAGGAGAGACTGCGAGGACCATTTCCTTCTTTTACAGGAGAAAAAATAAAAAAAAGACAATGAGGGACAGTTTTCTTTTTTTGCAGGTGTTTGCTTGGTACACTGGGGTGGGCTCCCAGTGTGCCACCTGCATTATGGGGAGGGGGACCGCTGCTGATGGGGATTGGGCCCCCCGTCATCACAGAAATGGGTGGGAGATGCACATGATGCCGAGGGGTATTGGGCACCCCCTTGGCACACAGCACAAATCGGGGATTGGGCACGTTATGCCAATGAGGAGTGGGCTCCCCCATCAGCAAATTGAACTGGGCAGGGAGGGACTGAAGCTGACGGGAAGTGGGCCCCCCATCGGCAAAGAAAGACTGTTGGGGGGGCACATAATGCCGAGGGTGATTGGGCACCCCCTCGGCACACAACTGCAATGGGAGGGGGACATTATGCTGACGGGGGAGTGGGCTCCCCTGTCGGCAAATAAAGTGGGTTGGGGCATGCTGACAGGGGTATTGGGCACCCCTGAAGTTGGCATTGTACTAGGCGGCAGTCAGTGCCGCCGTGTTTACTGGAAAACTTCTCCAGTAAAGGCACATCGGGAGGTGTATTATTGTGCTGTTGCATGACGAGCTTGCCTCTCATTGCAGCAGCACTTTTGTTTGATCTGGTGGCCAGTTTACTTATGCCTGGTGTCAACGCCTGCATGCTGGCTTATTGGGGAATGAGGGATTCACCTACTGATGCATGCCATGCATTCACCCACAGTGACCGCACCTCCAAATCTGCTATTACTGCAATATGTTGGCTGGCACGCACGTGCGAGCCAACATAAAAATGAATAATTTGACTTGATCACTGAGTACAAATATCTCGGGATTTGGATAGATACAGACTTAAGCTTTAAAAAGCATATTGGAGAAGTAGTTAGAAAAGTAAATTGTAGGTTGGGGACTTTTAGACAATCCAAATTTTGTTTGACCCCGAAAATGAGAATGTCCGTGGTGAACCGATTATTGATTCCATATCTAGAATATGGATCTCACAGTTATGGATTAGCTAGTGAAACTGAATTGTCAAAAATAAACGGAACATATAATAATTTGGTAAGGTTTGCTTTAAAATGTGATCATCATGTACATCGTGATATGTATAAATTACTTGGATGGCTACCATTGGAAAGCAAAAGAAAGATAGTGTGGGCAAATCAGATTCGAAGAGTCCTCAGAAAATCTAAACCTTTGTACTTGCATGAGAAACTACAGAAAAGAATATAAATATGTTTTGAGGAAAGATAAGTTAATTGAGTTTAAGTTACCAAAAATAGGTAGTAGATATCAAGAAATGACCTTCCCTTATAGAGTAAAAAATTGTTGGGAGTCATCAAATAATAATATTAAAACCATGGAGGGTTCACCAAGGGCATTCATTACAAGGTTAAAACAAGAATTTCAGACAACCTGTATGTGTATTGGAGAACCAAGGGCATTCACTATGAGGTTATGTGCAACGGTTTTTACACATTTTTTATAAAAGCTTGAAAAACTCAAATTCAAGTCCCTGTGTCATGATTAGTGTTTCCTGAAAATGTCATGCTGTTTGGTTTTGTAGTTTTCTTTAAATCAGTATTTGTTAACTTGCTCTATAGTGGCTGAAAACAGTGGAGTTATTTCTGTCCTCTCAGTCAAACTTAGAGTGCGATTACATCATTTTGGAGTAGCTTGCTGTTTCAGATTCCCAATCAGAGCAGGAGTTTGTAGAGTTAATGGTTTGCTGTGCTCTCCCAAGTTTCTTACAAACCAAGTCTCTGGCTTGTGTTTAGATAGATCAGCTTAAAATATATCATTATCTTCTCATAAAAAGCTGATCATTTTAATTTCAATGCTGAACTGAAGTAGTAGAAATCCTTCTCTGTGAGAAATCAGTATGTCTGTATCACAGCTCTGTTCTTTCTATTCAAACCTTAATTTTTTTTCTAACTATATAATACAGGGCTGTTTAATAAATATAAAATAAATCTAAATGTTGTTCATTCACAGACAGTTTGTCTTTAATGTAGCCTTCATAAATACAATCATGTAAGTACATTTTTTTTCATGTCAGATTAACACACATGTGTTTGTCACACTCTGCTACAGTATTTCAAGCACATGTACTGTCAGAACTCACAAATTTCAGTTCTTTGGTGGTTTCTGTGTGAAAATACATCATGTACATGTATAACTAAAAACACTATGTGGCATCCCGATGCACCGTGTCTCTGCCCCACAGTTGAGGCAGCTGCAGTCTACTGCCACCAGTCCCTGCCCCACAAGCCCCCTGCCTTCTGATCCACATTCGAGGCTGCTGCACTCTGCTGCCCATTTCCACTACTTCAGTTCAGCATTGAAATGAAAATGATCAGCTTTTTATGAGAAGATAATGCTTTAGGAAACACTAATCATGACACAAGGACTTGAACTGCAACTTTTTAAGCTTTTAGTAAAAATATGTAAAAACCATTGCACATGATCTTTAAAACAAAATGTTTAGATAATATGTATGTGTATTGACAATATGTGTATGTGTATTGGACAATAAATTACATTTCCATCTTAGCTACTTTGTACATATGTAGTAATATTGTAAAATTGTATATAATGTGTGATGTATGAGTTTGTTCATCCAGTGGAATTATGCTGGTTTTTAGATTAGTGAAATCTATGTATTAGATTAGATTTATACTTTTAAAACGCAGGACCACCTTGTAAATAAGATTGTTGGTCCTAATGGTGTGATGGTCAACTTTCCTGTATAAAAATAAAGATTTTACTACATATCTGATGTGGCCAGAATGGCACCACCAGAATCAGAGTGGTCCCTTCCATTTAAAGCTTGATGAGCACTCTCTGAATTAGAGGGAGGGGGGAGGCATAGAAAAACCTCCTTTTCCAGGAGAGGGAAAATGCAGCTCCCCAGAAAACTCTAGGCCCTGTATCTAGCAAACAGAAACACAACAGTTTTGCATTGAGCTGGGACACAAAAAGGTCCAATTCTGGATGCTCCCATCTGCCAAACAGGTCTTCTGAGACCGAGGACAGCAGTTACCACTCGTGTGTTCTGGACTGTAATCGGCTGAGGCTGTCCACCAAGGTGTTTTGATCACCTGGAGCATGGACTGACAGTTCCAGACCATGATCTAAAGCCCAGTACCAGACTCTTATCACCTCCCGGCACAAGGCATACAAATGAGTTCCCCCTGCTTAGTGATGTAACAGGCCACACTGAGGTTGTCCAACTGCACCAGCAGGGGACCCAGAGAGAGATGGTTCTGGAAGGCTTGAAGGGCATACTGGACCACCTGCATTTCTAGAACATTTATATGGAGGTGAATCTTCAGCATGGACCAGGTTCCCTGGGTTCGAAAAGGACCCAGGTGCACTCCCCAACTGAGGTCAGAGGCATCTGTGGTGAGAGTCTGCTGGGGAGATGGAATGAGGAAGGGAACCCCTTTTGTTCCCTTCACCACTGAAGCACCTTGGGCACTGGGGAGAGAACTAGAACTTACTGATCCCAGTCACTGGTGTGTTGGTCCCACTGGACCCTCAATGTCCCTTGGGGAACCTGCACATGCAGACTGGCCAGAGGTACGGTCACAATGTCATTGGGCCCAACAGCCTCAGAAATTCCCTGGCTGTACCATACCAGTTCTGTGCCACCAATTGGGCCTGAACCATTAAATATTCTGCCCTGTCCTGAGGGAGGATGGCCTTTCCCTCAGTAGAATCCAGAACTGCCCGTGTGTATTGCAGCCACTAGGACAGCACCAGTACGGTCTTGGGCAAGTTGATAGTTATCCCTAGGGACTGAAACAACTGAAGGGTAAGTTCCAGTGTCAGCAGTAGCATGTCCCAGGACTGAGCTTTCAGCAGCCAGTCATCCAAGTATGGAAAGACGTACAGGCTATTGTGTCTGAGGGCCGCCACTACTGCCACTAAGCATTTGGTAAAGACCTATGACACAGAGGATAAGCCAAAGGGTAAAACCCTGAACTGGTAGTGTTCTGCCTGGAACAGGAACCTGAAGAACCCCCTTTGCAGGGGCCATCCTTGATATGCACATAGGCATCCTGCATATCCAAGGAGCATAAGCAATCACCCTGTTTCAACAGAGGGAGGAGGCCCGGTAGGGTGACCATCCGGAACGTTTTGCACTGGATGTAACAATTTAGTTCTTTGAGGTCTAGAATAGGCCTCAAATCCCCGGTGCACTTAGGAACCAGGAAAAACTGGGAGTAGAACCCTTTGTTCCATTGCTGCTTGTGTACTGGTTTTATAACCCTTTTTCTCAGCAATGAAGTGACTTCCACCCAGAGCACTGAAAGGTGATTTGGTGGAGGGGTGCAAGGAATGGGGGAACAACCGGAGGCTGTTCCAAAAATTCGACATTGTGACCCTGTTGGATTATCTGCAGGATCCAAGCATCTGTAGTAATGTCCCTCCACTGATTCAGGTGAAAGGAAAAATGGCCCCCAACCACCACCTACTGGCTTGGAACAAGAGGGAGGGGGTCTGACCAGGAGTCAGACTGAAGAACAGTCCAAGGCAGGGGTCGCATTTCCACCTCTGGGGCATTTGTCTGGAACACCAGTGGCGGAGGATGTGGTAGGCAAGGCAGAACTGGCCCTGCATTTGCCCTGTTGTCTGGTCCCTGGTCCAGACTTGTGAGAAACCTTATGAAAGGAGGGTCTTGGCCAACTCCTGGGCTGTGTGTGATATAGCAACTAGACAGACATAATGACTCTACCTGAGGCCTACGGGCCATTCATAATATCCTGCACATCAGGGCCAAAGAGCTTGGAGTCCATGAAAGGGACATTTAGAATTTCCTGCTGGATATCAGCAGCAAAGCCTGAGACTCTCAGCCAAGAGTGCCTTCTAAGGCAAATGCCAGTGGCAGACGCCCACTGGCCATGGTATCCGCCATGTCATAAATGGCCCTGAGGAGGTGTCTGCTGACATCATATGTGGCCTGGAGAGACTTGAGGAGCTCTTGCCTCTGGGACCCTCTGGAAGGGCTGGTGCCACAGCTTTGTTCTTCTTCCAGAGGGTATTCTGGTACTTGACCATATGAGACAGCTAGCCGGCAATGCTAAGGCCTAAAGTGGCTGAAGAAAAGGTCCTCTTACCCCAAAGGTCAATCCTCCTGGATTCCCTGTCAGGGGAGAGGGAGCTAAGGTGCTTGGGCACCTTGTACCTGTCATGAGCTGCCTTTATAACCACTGAGTCAGTGTCTGGTTGGGCAGCATAGAAGGGGTACACCAGAGGGGCCTGATAAAGTTTGTCAGCCCACCTTGGCATGGCCAGAATCATGTTGGACCTATGCCAGGCAACAGTGGCAGCATCCTGTGAGGCAGGCAAAAGTGGAGGGATGACTTGGGGTGGAGATTCAGGAATCTCCAGGAAGTCCACCAGGTTCCTTCTGGTGACGTCTTTCTCTTCAGTGTGGAACCTCATGGTTGTCTGGAGCTGTTTCATGAAGTTGAAGAAGGAGGGGTCCTCAGGGAGGGGGGGTCGTGGGGTGTGTTTCACCAAGATCTCACTCCCCGAAGAGACAGTGGCACTATCTGAGGAAACAACCTCCACATCAGGCTCTTCATCCTCCTCATCAGGAAGGACAAGGTCATAGTGATACTCATAGGTTTCAAAGCTATACAGAGCTTTAAAAGACAAGGTCCATATGCTCGCCATAGTTCAGGAGTACCCCAATATATTATTATTAATTAGGAAAGTATCTAACTCTTTCTTGAACCTTTCAATATCACTACTGACAATTATTTCTACTGGCAATTTATTCCAGATCCTAGGTGCTCTCACTGTCAACCAGTGCTTCCTTTTATTTGAATGAAATCTGTCAATTTTTATCTGAAGTGGATGTGCTCTAGTATTGAAATTATGATCTAGGATTTCCAAATCTAGCTGTTCCCATAGTGTTGGATCATTTAGAGCCCTATAAATTAAACACATATCCCCCTTAATCTCCTAAACTCCAGAGAATATAACCCCAGACTACTGAGCCTCTAGTTATAATCCAACCCTTGTACTTCCTTAATTTTGCGAGTATCTCTTCTCTGAACCCTCTCCAGTGAAGCTATATCCCCCTTTTTTCCTGGGGACCACAACTGGGAGCAATATTCCATATGGGGATGTACCAGCGATGTATATAATAGCAAAAGGACTCCCCTGTCCCTGCTTTTAATGTGTCTGTTAATGCAGTACTGTATGCTACCAGCTTTTTTTATTATCTGGTTATAATGGGGTGTAAAGTTCAGGTTATTATTGATTTTTTATCCCCAGATCACATTCTTCTGAGGTCACCTTAAGTAATTTACCACCCATATTATAACCATGGAGGATATTGTATTTCCCCAAATGCATCACACCTCACTTTTCTACATTAAAAAATGATCCATGGTTATGTGCCCAAAGTTCCAGCTCCCCTAAGGCTGATTGCAATAATTCTGAATCTTTATTGAGGTTTACCACCCTACTTAGCCGAGTATCATCTGCAAATTTTGAGAACCAAATATCAGGGGAAGCATTCATTGTCCTGATATAAACATTGAATAGGCAGGGGCCCAATACAGAGTCCTGTGGCACTCCACTAGTCACACTCTTTTATCCAGCAAATGATATTATGATTAACACCAATATTTACCAGGGTTTCAAGCAACTTGTTGTGTGGTACCTTGTCAAATGCTTTGGCGAAATCTAAAAAGATAACATCCACTGAATGTCCTTCATCTAGTGCCCAAATTTGTTTGGCAGGACCTCCCTTTAACAAAGCCATGTTGTGCATAGTCAGTATTACTGGTCTTTAATTGGTGCTCTGTAATAGAATCCTTGATGAATCCTTCCAATACCTTTCTCAAAACCGAGGTGAGACTAATGGGCCTATAATTTTGTACCTCTTGTTTTGGGCCTTTTTTATATATTGGGATCACAATCGCTTGTTTCCAGTCTTCTGGGACCCCTCCTTCATTTATGGATTTCTGAAATAGTACTGTGACTAGGCCTGCAAGTTGTTCAGCTAGATCCTCAAGTAGCCTTGAATGTATCCCATCTGGGCCCTGTGCTTTATTCTGATCAAGTCTCTGGAGTCTTAATACAACTCCCTTCCTATCTATAATAACTCCAGGGTTATCATTGAGTATACCACAATTAATCCCAGCTAATGCTGCCCCCTGATTAAAAACTGAAGCAAAATATATGTTACTTAATTCTGCCATACCCTGGTTGTCAGCAACTAATTTTCCCTCAGCATCCAATAGAGGACCTATCTTGTTTGATTCTCCCTTTTTGTCATTAATATACTGATAGAAGAATTTATGGTTGTCTTTTACCTTGGTAGCTAGCATATTGTCATATTTACTTTTTGCTAATTCATTGCTTTTTTTGGTAGACTTTAAGCACTTTTTATAACGAGTCCAGCTAGTAGCATCCCCACTTAATTTAGCCCGTCTAAAGGTTTTATTTATTTTCTTAATTTCCTTTTTAATTGCTGTTGTCATCCGGGGGGAAGATGCTTTTTAGCTGTGTTATATTTAATCCTGGTTGGTACAAGTTCTGCAGTCAAGCTTATTATTTTAGACTTAAGTATATCCCACATCCTAGATATGGGTGCTCCTTTAAACTCTAATTCCCAATTCCAATTTGCCAGATCACTATGCATACCTTCTATATCGGCCTTGTGATAACTAAATATTATAGTACTGCCAGAATTTTTACTCAATCCCCCTATATAATCAAGTCTAACCATTAAATGGTCACTAGAGCCCAAAGGTGGCAGTACAAGACAGTTTTTTATCCTATCACCCATGTTGCTGAAGACCAGGTCAAGTATATGGTTACCTCGAGTACTATCCCTTACATATTGCTCCAAACCGACTAAGCTAAAGGTATTTAGATATTCATTTTCTTTATTTGTTTTTGTTACAAGATTTTCCCAGTCTATACCTGGCAGGTTAAAATCACCCATTAAGACAGCATTCTTCAAGCCTGCCAAGTGCATGATAAAGTCCAACAAGTTTGAATCATCTTCTATTGTCATAGAGGGATTTCTATATGCCAAGCTTAGGTCTAGTTTTACATTGTGTTCAGGAGAAATTGCTACCCAAAGAATTTCATTACTACCCCCTCTAGATGTATCCCTCTGTTCTGATGGTATCCCTTCGTTCACATATAAAGCAACTCCCCCTCCCTTAATGTTTATTCTATCCATATTATAGAGGGTGTATCCTGGTATATTTTTCTCCCAACAATACTCAGGTTTCCACCATGTTTCTGTGACTGCACAGACATGGATATTTAAATTATGTAAAATCAGCTGGAGTTCCTTCATTTTATTGTTCAAGCTCCTAGTATTAACCAGGATAAAATTTATTTTGGATGTAGTATGTATTTTAGATTTTTGTACCTTAGTTCTTTTAACACCATCCCTTCCACCAGTTAATTTAGCCTCTTCCCCCCATTCAATCAGTTTAAATGTACTAAATTTTCGGTCATTATCCTTTTTAGTTTATAGGAAAAAAATCTGTTTACCCTGCCTATTTAGGAGTAATCCATCCCTTGTGAATAAATGATGTTCCTGAAAGTCCTGCCAGTTGTCCACAAACAGTTGGTCTTCTCTCTGGCACCAGCATTTCAGCCAGCCATTAAGCCTAAGAATCTCCTTGCCTAACGATACATTAGCCCTAGGTACTGGTAAAAGCCCTGAAACAATTAACCTACCCCCAAATGGTTTTATCCTTTGCCCAACATCCTCAAAGTCTCTCTGAATGTCCAATATATTTCTTCTCCCTACGTCATTTGCTCCAAGATGTAAAAATGTCACTGGGTTAGCAGTATTTTCCATGAGTCCTGGGATCGGTCTTTTAATATCCCCTATACCCGGCCCCGGTAAGGCACTAACTGTAGTGTACAAATTCCTGTTATTACATAGTAGAAGAAGAAGAAGAATCAGCATTTATATAGCGCTTTTCATACATCCAAAGCGCTTTACAAGCAATGCTAGACTGGTCGTGAAGTGACATAGAACAACATCTGTATGTTTTAGCATTGAGTCTCCTATAAATAATACGTCTTGTGCTTTTTGTACACTGGGAACTGAATCTAGGTAGGCAGTAGTGGTGTCTTGTACATCCAGAGGGAACTGCCTGCTATGCTCATATGTTGTAATTTTAGTTTCCTGCACCCCCGCATGATCATCTGTTGTGAGTGCACTGTACCTATTGGGAGTTAATATGTTAGAGGTACCACCAATATTTCTTCTACCTCTTTTATTATATGCTTTTTTATTCACGAGATACCATTTATCAGACCCCCCACCTGATCCTCTCTTCCAGAGACCTGAATAACCGGGTCCTGCTGGTCTTGGTGAATTGATTCTGACATACTATCCACCATGCCATCAATAGACTGTTCTAAGGAAGATATATCAGCTTGTACTTTTAATCACTCTCTCAGATATGCTATTTCCATTTCTAAAGTCTTTAATACGTAACATTTACTGCACGTGAAACCTAACTCTGCTTCCCCCTCTGCATACATATTACAGTCACTATACAGTTTCATTTTAGCTGCCTTATATTACCTCTGGATGTTAACTTATTTTCTCCCTGCAGCCCCAGCAGACACAGCTGACATGTGCCAACCCACGTGTCTCTGCGCGTGAAAATGTGCGCCCCTCACGCTTGCCCTGCTCGCTGCAGGGGCGAGTTATATAGTGCCAGTGACCCGGAAGTGTCTTTTTGGGGTCACGTTTTCACCCGCAACAAAAGTTGCAAATAAAAGTATTATTTTGTCAGTTTCTGAGCCCCTAGATAATATGAGGGCACTTGAGACAGAAAATTACTGGCAAAACAAATAAAAACGCTATTATAGCACTTAGTAGTCAACCCCCAGTTGCTAGGGAGAACACTACCCTCTACCTACTTCCTGTGTGGAATGTAGGGCTCTCAAAATAAAAATGTTCAATTAAGTTATGAAAACAGCAGAATGTTATATCCCCACACCACCTCCTAGCATAACCAGCACATATATTTATCAGAACTTTGTTACTCCTCCTCAATTTCCACCTGTTCTAGAACAGGGACTGACAGCAAAGACTCCGATGACGCCTAGGAGAGCGTCGAGCGGGAGGGTCAAACTGGCATCAACCCTGAGGCAGCACTTGACGGCAGTGGCGATGAAGGCCCTGGTCGTGGAACAAGCTGCTGAATAAGGGCTTTGGTAATGGAGGTAAGTACTGTATTTATATCAGTGGGAGGCATCGGAAGCCCAGTCATCACTGGCTGGGATGGCGGGGGCATGGAACCCAGCATTGTCCATTCAGCACTGAAGACGGCAGAGCTGGAGGGGTCCAGTGCCTGAGGATCTTGCTGTAGCAGGGCGGGTGCCGATGACCTGGAGGTTGACAGGCCTTCACTAGCCAATGGAGGGCTGGGAGAACTTTCTGCCAGGGAAGACCTGAAGGAAGGCAAGGCCTGGGCAGCAGGAGAGGTCACCGAACCTAGTGACAGTGCTAACCCGGATAAAGAGGAGGAAGTCAGCAGGGACCAGGAGTGCCACGCGGGGAATGGTACTTGGAGTGTTCCTTGTCCCAGTGAGAATGTTTCCCCAAAGACTTGTCCTGGGCCTTGGTAGCCAGAGAGCCCAACAAAGAAGCCAGTGACTCTAAAGGAGGAACCACCAATGATCTCTGCTCTGATCTAGCTGCTTGCTGCTCCATCAGGAAGGCCTGCAGGGTGTTGTTTCAGCATCGCCGGGTAGTGAGATGGAGTTTCAGGCAAAAGCATTGTGGCTAGGCCTGAGGCGGAAGACAAAGAATGTGGTCATCTGTCAAAGCAGTCTTCATTCCACAGTGGCAGCGATGGAAGAGAGCAGAAGAAATAGTAGTTCTTGACATGCAAAAGGAAATGATTTAGAAGGAAAAGGGAAGTAAATTTTTGGCGGTTGATTGAACAGCAAAGTTTCCGAAGAGTTCATGCCTTTTAGGTAGATGGCGGGAAAGAGCGGAGGAGAGGAGGCGGGGCGCACACACACACACACACACACACATATATATATATGTATGTAAAGCGGCCCACGCCTTCTCCTGCTCTTTTCCGCCATCTACCTAAAGGCATGAACTCAAGTGAAACTTTGCTGTTCAATCAACCGCCAAAAATTTACTTCCCTTTCCTTCTAAATCATATATATATATATAGCAGGGTGGCATCTGCGTATGATGTTGAAGTGGGCGACCCGTAATAGACTGCTACAGAAAAAGCTTCCATGGGATCCTGGCACCTTCGACAGGTAGTTACATAGGTGTGATCTGATTAAAGAGATAGCCCTGAAGATCTGTAGGTACTGCCAGTGGGATAGATTGGGATGTGGAAGAACACATCCTGGAGATCCTTGGAGAAGAACCATATGCCGTGCTGCAGGGATGGTATGATCTGAATCAGGGTTACTATCCTGAAGTTACACTTCTGCAAGTCCTGATTGAGACTGTGCAGATCCAGTATGGTGCACCAGCCCCCCCACCCCCCAGTCTGTTTCGGGACCATGAAGCACTAGGACATGTAGCCCTGATTTGCCTGGGTGTCTGGGACCTAGGCTATAGCCTCTTTCACCAGGAATGTAGTGATGTCCTCCCTTAGGGTGGTCAGTGTGTCAAGCGACACCAAGGACTCCCCTAGAGCATGGGATCAGTAAGGCAGGAGATCCTCAAAATTGAGAGGCAACCCTCTACCTATCACAGCCAGTACCCAATTGTCTGTAGTTAATGATGGATCACAGTGGCCAGAAGTGGCACAGCAACCTCCTCCCAGAAGCGGGGTCAGGTTCTGAACAGGCACAATAATGACACTCCCTGACCCATCACTGAGCAGCTTTGGAAGGGGCACCATCCACTGAGGCCAGAGGGGCACCGATTGCCCCACTCCACCTCTCTTTTTTTTTTCATATGTAGTTTCTAGGCTTTTGCAGGTTTTCTCCCAGTCTCTACATTCATGCGTCCCGACCCTGTGAGTGTGTGTGGAGGTGCGTGCACTCGGTTTGGGATGCCCGTCCCTTCCAGTTGCACCGTTGACTGCCTGCACCAACACCAAACCTCCATTTGGTGATGGCGGGACTATGGGCGGGCGACCCCACCCCTTACCCGAGAGAGGAGAGCCAACGCATGATCCTGCTCCCCCCTCCCCCCGTGCCGGTACCCACATGACCCAAGGTTGTTCCCAAACCCAGGTCACTGGCATAGCATGAGGTGTGGCATCCAGCACCTCGATCCTCAGCACCACTGGGCTGGCTTACCTCACCTCACTTTCTCTTTTGTCCCTGTCCAGAGAACTTGGTCTTGGGACACCATGCTCGGTACTGCCCTTGCTGAGGTTGCTGCCTAGGCTGCTGTGGCTGAAAGAACTGGTACTGTAAGGCCTTCTTTTTAGGCTTCTAGGCCTTAGGGTCCTTTTAGGATGAAGCCACCAAGTCCAACGTGGCACTAGACTTCTCAATCTATGTGAGATGCCCTTCAACCCCTGGGCCAAAGAGGTCAGCACTCAAGAAGGGGACATTGGCCATCCTGTGCTGAGTGTCCGCAGTAAAGATGGACAACTTTAGTCAGGCCTTGCGACACATCCCAATGGCGGCTCTCATGGCATGGGAGCAGGAGTTGCTAAAGTCCAAGGCCATCTGAAGCTGGTGTTTAGCCAGCGCTTGACCCAGGTCTTTAATCAACTTCACTGGCAACTGCTTGTCACCAGGAAGGGGAGGAAGGACATCATCAAGCACTGCATTCAGGAAGTGACCAAAGTTGCCATCATCATGGCATAGCTCACCTGAAGGAGACCCAGAGAGAAAGCGGCACAGACCTTCTTGGCTTTGTGATCAAGTTTCTTAGACTATCGGGGGGGCTTGTTCACATCTCCTGGTCCCCTGAACTTCTAAAACAGACAGAGTATGAGACCCATCCCCCAGCTGAGTGGTGGTCTGAGAACCCCAAAAGGAACCCAGTAGGTACCACATACTTGCAGACCATATGGGTGGAGGATGCTGGGTGCTACCAAGGCTCCAGAGCCAGTCCCAAAATGGCCTCAGCCATGGGAAGGGTGACCTCTGGGGAATCATCCTTATCCAAGATATCAGTGATAGGTTATTTAGCCCAGTTCTGAACTGGCTTCATGGAAACATTCATGGACTCCAACATCAGTTGGAGAAGGGCCCTGTGGTGTAACATTTTGTATTATAACATTTATTTCAGTATAACCTTTTATAATAGTTAGACTGAGTGTTACAGTATAGCCTTTTACAGAATGCTTCAATGTGTATTCCTAGACTATGTAACCAAATGTGTTTATTTAAATAGCTGTTTTGTGGTTAGAAGTCTTGTGATGTTTATATATTTCACAATATGTAATATCCAAATAACCTAGAGTAACACTTATCAGGATGGTGTGACCATATTAGGATGGTGTGCCTTCATTCACCTGTTAGAGATGGTGTGCAAAAAGAAAAGTTGTGCCAAAATTGAAGTAAACAGTTATGATATTGCACAAAAAGAGAGGTGAGCACACATAGAACCTTCTCTCTATAGTCAGCAGGTAGGAGGTTGTGAAAGAACGTGTGATAAACACCTCGTGATGTTATTCAGAAAGTAGTTATCTCTAAGTTTTGACTGTTATTCACCACACCCTAAGATTAATAGATTATTTCGTTATATGATTGGACTATACAAGAAAGTAAGTACTTTTCAAGATAAGAAAACTTTATATAAGTACTGTATAAAATTAAATAACCAGCATCAAACAAAAGCCAGATACCTGTATTAAGAAGTATACCAAAATACTTGTACTGAAGACTCGCAAACAGAAAATAAACCAGAAGAAAACATTCATTTGGTGTGGCTTGATTTATTTGGGGATAGAGAAAAACACAACACAGCTATATTTTTACTCCTTACAATTGGTGCTGCGACTCGGATGTCTGAAGACAGTCTATATGGTTGCTGACGACATCAAAAGAACGGAGAAGAGAAGGAAGCCACTGCGAGGAATGCATACTATACCTGAACTAATTACTCATGTACGGAGGGAGGTTGAAAAACACATTAAAAAGACTGAGGTGAATTCAAACGTGATTTCCCAGTGAACCTATGGACTTAAGTATGAATTCCATATTACGTAAATGTTTAGAGACAAACCTTCGAGAAGGTCCATACAGCTCTCCTGAAGAGCAGGAAGATGCGTACTTATGTTTAATTAAACAATGTACAGACCATAATGAGAAAAGTAAATCAGAATTGTTAGAAAAAAATTATGCTCATTACTTAAATATAGCCAAATATGTCACAGAGGCTAAAGACAGTGAATATAAAAGATATTATGCACAAAGGGAAGTTTATAGGTTAAAAATTAAAACTCTATCATGAGTTCCCTGCTGCCCAAGGTCATGCTGTTCTCTGTACTGGAGAGCTGCAAAAACATTACAGCATTCAGTGATGAATGATATGGTTTCATGATATCAGCTTCATTAACTGTAATGATGCCAGAGCAAAGTTTAAGCTACTGTGGTTTATTTTTGTGGTTCATCCCATGACATGTTCCAGTCTTGAAATGTTGGCTCATTGTCTGCAAGCTGCAGTTGCAGATGTGAGGCAGCATTGGAAGGGGCATGTGGATGTGGTGGCTCCCTTGGACAATTACATAGGAAATAAAGAGATTAGATCATGCCAATCAGGAGCCCCAGACATTTCATATAAGAAACAGTCCTTGTATACATTACAAGCAGAGGCACAGTTGTAGTGCTAAATCTCCTTAGAATAAAGGCAGAATAATTACCTCCTGTATGTTATAATGAGTGTCCAACTAAGCAAAAAGCTGCCAAAACTAAAAATATGGTAATTTACACCTTGTTGCAATTGATGACCTTTTGCAACACAATTTGACCTTCCATGTCTAATCAGAGTTGAGCACATTATTTTGTCAGAATGTAATGTATTTTAGGCTGTACAAGTGTACTTGTTCACTCTGACATGAAAAATGTGATTTATGGTCCAAAAACAGAAAAGAAGTAATCAAGATTTATTTAAATCTCACATGTTAACTAGCTTAAAAATGAAGTTTTTTTTCCCAAGAGATGTTTATGTAGATGGCTCTCATTTTTGGGAGGATGGACATTTCCACACAGAATATGCCATGTGGACACCAAGTACTAATTGAGAAATATTAGTACGATGCCCATCATCATTTTCTGCCCCTAGAGCGGAATTGGAGGTGGTTTGCGAAGCTATTATGGCTTACCTTCAGGAGGCTATTAATATCTTCTCAGACTGTGCTTTTGTTGTCAATTCCTTGTTAGATTTTCTTCCTATTTGGACAAAAAGAAAAATGCAGGCAGCATCTGAGGAACCTGTCACATTTGCTCCCATATTACAACATATATGGGATATAGGAGCTCACATGCTACTGAAAATTGCCATTTGTAAAGTAAGAGCTCATCAAAGGAATACAAAAAATATTCATGAACTAAATAAGAATTTGGTAGATAATTTGGCTCAAATAGCAGCCAAACAAACAAACTTATAGGTAGACCCTCTAGGAGGTGATTCTACATAATTGTGGGAGATGGACAAATTTGACAAACACCATATTAAATGGATATCAGCATTATCTCAAGTCCCTAGTTTGGGGCAAATCCAAGATGCTGATGCTTGGTTTCTTGATTGTCAGAACCAATGAAAAGATACAGGATAGTGTACCACCAAACATGTTACCATATGGAAAGATATGATAATAAGGGAATGACAATCAGGGTTTAAGAAGTGGATACCACCCACTTCATTTAGAAAAGATATTATCATAGATAATCATAGAATTAGAGGTTATTGTGGATTCCACAAAATATGTAAAATCTTGGCTCAAACATATTGGTGGCCAAAAATGGGAAAATATGTCAAACAATGCCTGGAGGCTTGTCTCATCCATCTGTGCACAGATGAATCCTCCAGTGCCTGGTAAGAGGGTTCCGTTAGGGAGTATACCCCTGGTGGACAGTTCTTGGTCTAGCTTACACATTGATTATGTAGGACACTTGCCTACTGCAAAGGGGGGGGTCCAATATTTACTAGTCATTGTTGACATATTTTCCAAATGGGTAGAAGCTCTACCAACACGCAATGATAGTGCACAAGCTACTGCAAAAAGCACTGTGGGAACAAGTGTTCTCACACTGGCATTTTCCCAGAGTCCTTGAAAGTGATAGAGGAACTCTCTTTACAGCGAAAATAATGACAGTTTTGTGTGATATTTTGGGTATCACCCAATGTTTGCATTTACCCTATCATCCACAATTATCAGGGATGGTAGAAAGGTTAAATCACACTCCAAAAAAATGCACTGAAAAAGGCAGTGTTAGATACTGGTAAAGGGTGGGTGACACACTTAAGAGGAATTCTAATGGGCATTAGAGTTACTAAAAATAAGAGTACTGGCTACAGCCCATATTAATTGATGATTTATCAACACCAGTGTTAAACCGTATCAAAATTGATGTGTTCTTGCAACAGCTACAAAAACAGTTAGCTGTTTATTTACTCCATGCTGCCAAACATATTTATTTATTTATTTAGACAGCAGTTTGGAAAACCTTTGAGCCATAGGCTCATTTACAAAGGTACCTTGTCACAGTAAGACAAACGAAAATACACAGTATAACAGTAACTTAAGACATAGATACAAACAAGCTGGTACAGGTAGGATTGATGCAAACAATACCAGAGTTATGTTGTCCTTAGCAGCTTAGTAGTAAGCTTTGTCATTAGTATTGAAACACGGCTTTGACTAGTGGCAATTACAGCTTCTGGTGTTAACAAGGTGGTTCTGTAAGGGACGTTTTGAAGCACGATATAGTTGGAGCTTGGAGATGGAGGGGGCAGTGTGTTGAACCAGGAGAGGGCCCTAAAGCTGAAGGCTCTTTGGCCGTGAGAGGTCCTAGCTCTAGGGATAACAAGAGAGTTTTCCCAGAGGTCCAGTATGAACTAGTGGGACAGGAAGCGGATGGTGGTGGTCAATCCAGGCGGGGATAGCCCAAGGAGGGTCTTTTTTGTAAGGGTACAGGTCAGATATTTGAGGCGCTCATCAAGATCAAATACCAGCGCTTTAGCGTACAGTAGACAGGTGTGTGTTAGCCTAGGTGCCCCAGTAATTAACCTGCAGGCCTTATTCAGAGTAGTGCGAATTTTATGGAGTGCAGTCTGATCAGCAGCACCATACACAGGCAGTCCATAGTCCACTAGGGACAGGATAGAGGAGGTGACTGCGAGTCGAAGAGCCTCCAGGGGGAGGCAGTGTTTATACCGATGTAAGATGCCCAATCGGATATTAGTGGCAGTGGCTAGGGCAGCGATGTGTCCATGGAAGGAGAGGAAGGGTCAAAATGGATCCCTAGGTATTTATAGGAGCAAACTTGTTCAGTGGGAAGAGGACCCAGAGTGAATGAGGAGTTTGAAGTTGCAGGACTTGTTTTGAGGATGAGTGAAGAACATGGTTTTGTTTTTAAGATTTATCCGCAATCTATGTTCCTTGAACCAGCCCTCGGCTCAGCCGAAGGACTTCTGCAGCCGAGTCCTGGAGGGCAATAGGGTTACGACTTGAGGCAAAAATGACTGCATCATCAGCGTACAATAGAATGTTCCCAAGGCAAGAGCATGAAAGGGTGTTAAGGTAAAGGGAGATTAGTAAGGGGCCCAGAATGGAGCCCTGGGGAACCCCAGAAAAGATGGGACAGATGTCTGAGTAGGTCCCATTAATTTTTACATGCTGTGAGCAGTCAGACAGATAACTGGTGCACCAGAAGATAGGCCCAGCAGCAAAACCAGAGAGACTAAGGGCATCAAGAAGGAGGGGGTGGGAGACAGTGTCGAAAGCTTTAGAGAGGTCAATGAAGACCGCACCAGCCAGAGAACCAGTGTCTAAGGAGGAGTGGAGAAAGTTGGAGAACTCTAGGAGGGCTGTGTTGGTACTGTGGCCCGCTCGGATGCCATGCTGCTCAGGACATAGGACATTGTAGGTGGAGAGGTAGTCAGAGATTTGAGAGGCACCACTTTTTCCAAGGCCTTGGAGAGAGGAGAGGAGAGAGAGAGAATGGAGATTGGCCGATAGTTTCCAGCCACAGTCCTATCACCACCTTTAAAGATAGGGGTGACAGTGGTGACTTTCCAGGCAGTTGGAACCTTCCCCAGGCAAAGAGAGTGGTTGATGAGGCACGTGATAGAGATAAGGACTGTGTCTAAGACCAGCCATAGGATACACGGATCCAGGGTGTCACTGCCCGTACTATTACTCTTGAGGGCAGTGACAAGGTGAGGCCTAAGTTCTTGGGCAGAAACACGGTGGAGGAGAAAATAAGGGTGAGAAAGATTTATGGCAGGCGCTGGGGGAGGAAGGTCAAAAAAATTTGCAGGGAGGATAGGGCTAAGGTCAGTGAATGAGGTGTTGAGGTGGTTGGCTATGAGGGCTGGGTCTGAAGAGATCATGCCATTAATGTTGATCTGGGTGGGTGGGGGAGTGTGCACTCCCATTTAACTGTTTAATGTTATCCCAGAAGGTTCTGGGGTTCCCCATGAGGCTGTGAGTGAGGACCGGTGAGTGCTCAGACTTGGCCTTTCTGATGGCCCAGTGCACTTGTTTGGTGGCAGCATATAACTGCCTGTCACTGGGCCGCCAGTCTCAATGGCATGGTGCCATAGGTTGTCCCTATGTTTGGAGTTGGTGGATCAAAGCTGGGGTTACCCAGGGGCATTCTGCCTTTTAGAATGGCGGGTCGACATTGGGGCAAAGATATCACAGGCTTTATTAAAGTTCGGGTAAAGAAGGAGAGAGCTGTGTCAATGTCAGGAGTTGCCTGTATAGGAGACCAGTCAATTTGGGACAGAAGTTCCTTAAGTTTTGTCAGACCACCAGGTATTAGACGCCGCCGGCATGTGGACTGTGCTATGGGTTTGGGGACTGAGGATGACCAGTGGAATAGAATGGGGGAGTGATCGCTGAGAGAGTCTGGGAGGACTTGTACATTGGGGATCCAATTAGGGCGGTTGGTGAGTACCACATCAAGCAAGGTACTGGAGCCTCTCTTGGGGTTAGTCCTGGTAGGTTGGGTAACTAGTTATGTTAGGTCAATTGCAGAAAAGGAGTCATGGGTAGAGGAGGAGGAGGGGCTGAGCCAGTTGACATTTAAGTCACCCACCAGAATTTGATCAGCGGAAGGAGGTAGTGAGGAAAGGTATTCTGTAAGAGAGGCAGTGGCCTGCATTTAGTCCCTGGGGGGCACGTATGCAGTAGTCAGATAAATGGGTCCCTTTAAACGGTCAGGGGTTAGTTTCAACGTAAACGCCTGGGCCCTGGAGTCAAGGATTGGAGTAGGCAGGGCTAGTACGGGGAGAGATTCCTTGACATAAATAGCACAGCCGCTGCCCCGTCTCCCAACATGGTCGGACCGGAAGAGGGTGAAACCAGGAAGGGAGAACAGGGAGTCAGGGGAGGATTTCGACAGCCAAGTCTCAACCAGAGCAATGACATCAGGGTTAATTGATGTGACCAGGCATTGTAGTGAGTCAAACTTTTTTAGGAGGCTACAGATATTCATGGAGACCATGCATAGACCTGTGGTGCTAGTCGGGGAGCTCCTGGGAACCGGGCCAGGGTTTGGATGAATGTTTCCTGACAGGAGTAGTAGCATGACTAACACCCTGGCTGGGAGATGGTGAGAGGTTTTCCTACGATTGACATTAGAGGGGGGGAGGGGACGTTAAGGGAGCAGGGGGTGGGCAGGGTGGTACAGGAAGGGAAGGCAAGAATAAGAAGACACCCAGATGTGCCTGAGGCGAGGAGGAAGCTAGGGGGAGGGCAGGGAGGACTGAGACACACAGGGGTCCCAAGGGGCAAGAGAGCAGGTTCAGGAGCAAGGGGAGGGAGGGGTGCCAGGACACAGTGCGGAGTAGCAGATGGGTAAGTGGGCAAGTGCACTGCTAGTGGGGATAGGGACAGGCAGAGCATGAGGCAGGGCCAATACATTGTGGTGAGCAAGATCTAAGGGAAGGAGTACTGTACAGGTAGGAGTAGGAAGTAGTGAGGGAGCATAGGTCCCTCTAGTGGCCAGCAGGTATAACCTGCAAATGGGAAAGTGGGGAGATAGGTTCTGGGCAACAGGACGTGATGTCACTGGATGTGATGTCACGGGGTGGATCCTTAAATTGACAGCCGCCCCTGGGTGGGTGGGTGGTTGTGGTAGGTGGGGCAGACGGCGCAAAGCGCCATCGGGCTAGCACCCCCCTGCAGGTGTCCAGACGAAGAGAAGAGGCTCTCTTTACCTCGAAAGTAATCAGGCTGGAAATTCGGCTTCCTCAGCTCCTCAGGTGAGCTGCTTGTGTTGCTTGTTTGTCCCGAGTGCCTGCCATGGTTGGCAGTGAGCTTGGGGGGGGCTGCCTATGTAGTGGAGAAAACAAAGCCTCTCATTACTATGCAGCGGGAGAAAATGTTGTGACTTACACAAAGGGGCTCCACTCTAAGCAAACAGGGCTATTCCAAAATGAGGTCACACTAGGACCCAGCTATCCTAATACCTTCAGTTACAAGCACAATTAGCTCCAAAACCACAATATTAAACAAGTCTGCTCTATATTAGCTGCTTAGTATATCTGGCTTTAAGGTATAATCAGCAATTAGATCCAATACCACAAAATTAAACAAGTCTGCTCTGTATTAGCTGCTCAGTATGTCTGGCTTCAAGGTATAATCAGCAAGGCAACTCTAGGGCACCCAGTGAATCCCTAGCTTTACACTTCAGCATTAGTAGCACAAAGAAAAGCAAATAACAAGCCCACCCAGCGGTGAACAGGGAACAAAGTTCATAAAATATAAGTGTTCATCAGGTATCACCCCCCTGCAGGTGTCCAGACAAAGAGAAGAGGCTCTCTTTACCTCGAAAGTAATCAGGCTGGAAATTTGGCTTCCTCAGCTCCTCAGGTGAGCTGCTTGTGTTGCTTGTTTGTTCCGAGTGCCTGCCGCGGTTGGCAATGAGCTTGGGGAGGGGGGCTGCCTCGAAAGTAATCAGGCTGGAAATTTGGCTTCCTCAGCTCCTCAGGTGAACTGCTTGTGTTGCTTGTGTTGCTTGTTTGTCCCGAGTGCCTGCCACGGTTGGCAGTGAGCTTGGGGGGCTGCCTCGAAAGTAATCAGGCTGGAAATTCGGCTTCCTCAGCTCCTCAGGTGAGCTGCTTGTGTTGCTTGTTTGTCCCGAGTGCCTGCCGCGGTTGGCAGTGAGCTTGGGGGGGGGGCTGCCTCGAAAGTAATCAGGCTGGAAATTCGGCTTCCTCAGCTCCTCAGATGAGCTGCTTGTGTTGCTTGTTTGTCCCGAGTGCCTGCCGCGGTTGGCACAGACTGACTGAAAAAAAAAACAGAGACATGATAAAAAAGTGATACTGCCTATAAAAAGGAGTCATCACGTCATGGTGAAAAACTTTGGTCAAAAGGGACCATGAGATGCTAATTGGATGGGACCCTATGACGTCATTAATGTTTTAGGACTATGGGTCATTCAGGTCCGACGAATGCAACAAGGGTCTACAGAGACCAAATGGGTCCATATGGACCAATGTAAACTGTATCAGCCTTTAATTGATGACAACTGATACTGCTCTGTTTCTCCCAATAGGTGAACTACAATGATATAGCCTGTACTTATGCTGAGAAGTACCTTATAGATCCTGGCAACTTCCAAACGATTCAATAGATGTCCAGGGCACATATGGAATAGTTTATACAACAAGAACTATGCTAATCATACTGCATGAGGTCTCCCAGTGTTGTTAGGAGAACGACATGAACACACTGAATATCGTCTTGTCAAATGGTACTTTATTTGTTATAGACAACGTCAAGATGCAACATGGGGATACTCGCCAGACACCTGGCCTGGCACGGCGATGTGTGTCGTGAACAGAACAGCCCAGAAAGAAATCTATATCTGCTCTACTTTGGAGGATACTACAAATTTGACAAGAAAAAAAACAAAATTTATTTCAAATGAGATTAAAGGACATATTACATTACCCATCTAACACAACATTGTTAAATACATCTTATTGGGGTATCAATGCATCACAAACGTAATATGTTGCATTTTTTATACAATACATCTATTGTGAAAAACTATACAGTAAGGTTAAATGTGAATTAAAATATTATAATGTGTTACTACATTTGCCTTTCCCACGATTACCGCTTCAGTGTAAGGATCAGACCTTAGTATTGTTGTGGCAACAGTATTATAATAAAACTTTGAATTAATACCATGATAGACACAAAATGTGGTAATTTCAAATTCCTGCTGAAGCAACATCAGGCTCATTCCGTTGTAAAAGAGATGTGTGGGGCTGGTTAGGCTCAGGATTAGAAATTGCTAATGATATTAATTTTATGGTTTTAAAAGGTCATATTCATTCTTTAAAAAATATGGCTACTAAACCATTATCAGATACTGTAAGATTAGCAGCTGATAATAAAAAATTGATTGGTTTGCATTTAGAAAAACCAAAAATATAAAACTCACCCAATCAATATGCCCATGTGCTGCGACATGTGATTCCCATACTAGTGATAATACCTGTATGTTTTGAACCACCAAGAAAATCATGGCAAATCAGTAATTTGGGAGAATTAATACATGACTAGATCATGAGACTCCAAATACCAGGTGACATTATTTTTAAGGTACACGATAAATATGTTGTCTTACTTAAGCAACCATGTGTACAAGAACATGAAACCTAATATGTGGGGAAGAGACATTAACCGCCCCATGGTTTCCTGATCAATGCAAATTTGCCCTAACGTCTGCAAATGAATACCACCAAGCAATGAGATGGAACCAATCATGCTGTGTAATTGCAGGTCAACCTTGGAATGTATGGGGGTGTAGTGACAAGACCTAGTTGGTTGCAAATTAGACCCTCAGGAAACGTCCTGCTTATAGCCAAACACATATTACCCATATCGATGGCTCCAGTCTGGCCTTAGATTTACTCACTGATTTGGCAACTCCGCCTCATTTCCAATTACCCAAAATTGATAAACTGACAATTGGTGCCTTGTTGTATCGTCAGCAAACAGAAGGACTTATTTTCTCACAGAAGGCCTCTGCTAAAGAGGTAAAAAGACAGTCTTTGTATATCCCTATTATATCCTGGTGGGATTGGGAATTAGCTGTCTTGGGTACTAGCCCAACCCTTGTAGTGGTGGGTTGCAGTATTGCAGTAATATGTGTTATTATTATACAATTATTATTGTATTGTAAGATGAAACACATGGTTTGACAAATACAAATGTTACAATGGCAACATCGTCTTGTGTGATCTCGATGTATAGAGAGTCACAAAAGGGGGAATTGTGGTGTAACATTTTGTATTATAACATTTATTTCAGTATAACCTTTTATAATAGTTAGACTAAAGTTAAAGTAAGTAAGTAAGTTAGAGTTAAAGTATAGCCTTTTACAGAATGCTTCAGTGTATATTCTTAGACTATATAACCAAATGTGTTTATTTAAATAGCTGTTTTGTGGTTAGAAGTCTTGTGATGTTTATATATTTCACAATATGTAATATCCAAATAACCTAGAGTAACACTTGTCAGGATAGTGTGACCATATTAGGATGTGTGCCTTCATTCACCTGTTAGGGAGGGTGTGCAAAAAGAAACATTGTGCCAAAATTGAAGTAAACAGTTCTGATATTGCACAAAAAGAGAGGTGAGCACACATAGAACCTTCTCTCTATAGTGAGCAGTTAGGAGGTTGTGAAAGAACGTATGATAAACACCTTGTGATGTTATTCGGAAAGTAATCTCTAAGTTTTGACTGTTATTCACCACACCCTAAGATTAATAGGTTATTTCGTTATATGATTGGCCTATACAAGAAAGTAAGTACTTTTTAAGATAAGAAAACTATATATAAGTATTGTATAAAATTAAATAACTAGCATCAAACAAAAGCCAGATACCTATATTGAGAAGTATACCAAAATACTTGTACTGAAGACTCACAAACAGAAAATAAACCAGAAGGAAACATTAATTTGGTGTGGCTTGATTTATTTGGGGATAGAGAAAAACACAACATAGCTATCTTTATACTCCTTACAGGCCCCAAATGCCCACATGACACTGGCCCCTGGTCAGTAGTCAGGTCCTCGACTGAAGCCCAGTCGAAGATATGCAGCCTCAATGACAGCATGGAAAACCCGTCTGAGGACTCTTCAAAAATGGCCCTTAACTGTCTGCCGCTGTGGACCACCCAAGTATCCTCAGACTGGGTGATTTCCACCGACAGCTGACCTGACAAGCCATCTATAGCACAGAAGGCCATGGTTGGGGCTCCCACCAAAGGCTGCAGAGGAAGCATCTCCACCCTCTGGGAAGACAGATGCTGGAGACAACTGTCAAGGGTGGACTGGCATGGGCATGACTGACATCTGCCAGTCAACCATAGGTGTCGGAGGTACAGCCCTACCCCACCTTGCAATGGTCCACAGTTGCCGGAAGAGTTGCTCATAGTCCTGCTGCATGCTGGAGTGGTGCATTTCCTCACCCAAGGATGAATAGGTGAAGGAACATCAACAATGGCGCCTCCCAGTCAAGTGGGATTGGAGCGTGACTGACACCTTGACCACAATCTTGACCACAGCTGATGACCCGATGCCCAACATTGAGAAGAAGCCACCAGAAGGTTGGTATATACCACATGCTGAGGTGCATGGGTAAACATCGGCTTTGATGTCATAGCTAGGGACACCGACAGGTCCACGTCCCACGGTCGTGGAGATCGACTCCTCGCTGATCCCCTCCAACAGCTGGTCAACTAGGTTGAGAAAAGTCTGTACCACCTAAATGGCTGGTGTCAAGGCTAACAAGCCCAAGAGGGGCACCGCGGAGCTGTTGACTGAACCCTCAACTACATCCAGCTTAAGGAGCGGAGCGCTTGATGCACTTCGAGCAATTGGGGGAGTCATGAGAATGGGAGGACCTCCCTCTTTTCCAGTCCCATGACTAGTGCTGATGGTGCTTGTGTTTCTTATTGTGTCAGACAGGATCTGACACATTTTACTGAAGTCCACTGTGAATGACCCTCAAATGCTGGCCCCAGCTGGGAGCAGCACCGAGGTCCATGAGATGCCCGCCATAGCAGTCTCCACCGCCTCTTTCATGGCTGCAAGCTGAGCAGCCGACCCCACTGCAGCAGAGACCAACTTGAAGCCCTTCAGCCAAAGCTTTGGATTCCTGTTGGACAGCTGGCTGAGAAGAAACTGGGCTGCATGATCTTCCAAGGAAGACAGAAGCAACGAAGAACAGAACGAAGGAGAGGAGAAGTAGTCGAGGAAAGCTAGAAATTATAGAAAAAAATCATTTGAAATCTCCAATAGCACACTTGGTAGCCTCCAACGCTGCAGAGCTGCAAAGGACACTTCCAGTGGAAAGGATGATCTGATGTCACAGGGCAGAGCAGGAGAATATACCACTCAGGCAGAAGGAGGAGCTTAGCTTGAAAATGTTCCAACAAATCAGCATTTCTGGTGGAATTGCCATCGTGTGGATAGTGAACTATATCCACACCCCTAGAAAATATAATTATATGTGGACAATTCCCTTTTCTCTATCACAGGAGCAACATCCATTCCAGCACTGTGTGAGGAGGTGCAGTTCAACGCTGAAGTTTCAGGGTACAAAATCAACCTGGGAAAATCAGAAATTATTAAGGTGGGTGTCTCATGCTCAGGGGACTTCTTGGCCAACTTCCCCTTTAAATAGGCAGAAAACAACACAGTGAGATATTCAGGTGTAAGTATAACCTCTAATCTACCCTCACTATTTAGCCTTCACTACGAAAAGCTCTTAGGGGAAGTAAGTGCAGACATAGATACGTGTTGTTGCCCCTCTCGCATGGGGCAGAATTAAAAATTTACATCCTACCTCACGTTTGGTTCCTCTTCCAAGCCCTGCCCATTAATATTCCTGAACCCATTTGGGGAAAAGTCCAAAAACTCTTAATGTCTTTTGTGTGGGCCAAGGGCGGACATAGGATTAGCAAAAAAAAAAACTGCTCTCTGTCTCTCTCTCTCTCTCTCTCTCTCTCTCTCTCTCTTTCTTTCCCTCAGGACAGAGGAGGGTTGGCCATGGCTGACTTTGTATTATATTGCTACACAACTGGCCCCCATAGTCTCATGGATAAAACAACAGGATGACAGGAAGGTAAGAAATAGAAACCCTGCGACTAAACTCCATCTCCCTATTTGCTCTGCCACACACTACCCTATCCCCCAGATCTGGAAGAAAATAACTAACCCCTGGACAAAACATACTCTTAGAATCCTAGTCAGAGGCAGAAACATTGTACAAACTCCCAATGATGTGGGACCTCTTACAATAATAACTGGAAACCTTGACTTTCCTCCACCCTGAACAGACCCGGGATTCTCAAAATGGAATAGATTAACATTAACTAGAAAACAAGCTATGATCAACAGTAAAACCCTAATCTCCTATAGGGAACTACAGGAGAGATACAGCATAGTACAAAGTGACTTTTATAGATACCTACATGTCGGACACTATTTACAGTCCCACAATTTAATATCCAAAGTAGAAACATAGACTTTGACGGCAGATAAGGACCGCTTGGCCCACCTAGTCTGCTCATTTCTCTACCTACAGGATAAGCTGCAGATCCCAGTTAACCAACAGCCTATTTCTTCCTACCCCCCCCACAAGAATTGCCTTATGTCTGTCTCATGCATTCTTGAATTCTCCCACAGTTTTAGACCCCATAACCTCCTCAGGAAGGCTGTTCCATGCATCCACCACCCTCTCTGTGAAAAAATACTTCCTCACATTGCCCCGAGCCGTCCCCCCTCTATCTTCAAATTGTGTCCCCCTTGTTCTAGCACATCTCTTTTTCTAAAAGATGCTACCCTCTTGGACTTTGTTGGGTTTTCTGGTAGCCTCTCCAGGAACTCCAAGGTATGTCCTCTCTCTATTAGTTTGAGGACCCACAAGTCGGTTGTGATTTTGCTCCATCCCTCGAGATAAAGGGAGAAGGAACACCTACCGCTTCCCCCACAAACTCTGCTGGAGGAGGGGGGTCAGGCAAGGAGTCATTGTGAGGCTCCGTGAGTGGGCAGAGGGGCTTGGGAGGTCTTAGTGGCTCTGGAAGTGGAACCTCCGGGGGTCTAGGAGGTTGCCTTACATTTGTAGCCCCCATTCTGCTGAGGCTGGTTTCTGGAGTGCTGACCTGAGGGCTTACGAAAAGGGTACTTTTTGAATGGCCTCTGGTTAGTTTTATACATTTTCTGTACAGACCAGATGGCCTTCCCCGAGTCCTGGAGACAGGTGATTAATTGTTCCGCTTCGTCTCCAAAAAGGACCGAATCCTTATAAGGGAGATACATGATACCAGCCTGCAGGTCCTGGGTGAACCCAGAGACACTGAGCCATGTGTGGCGCTGGAGGCAGATGCCCATGGCAGCTGCTCTGGTGGCCGTGTCTGCAGTGTCATATGAGGCACGCAAAACACGGGTGCACACATCTGATGTAGATTTAAGAAGGTCCAGGAGCTCAGTCTTTTGAGTGGAGTCTGGAAGGGCCTGAGCTATTTCTAGTCCCTTCTCCCACAGGGCATTTTGATTCTGTACCATGTGGGTGAGAAAGTTAAGGGACCGAATGGAGCAAGCAGAGGACGAGTACACCTTCTTGCCCTGCTGGTCAGTGATTCTGGATTCCTGGTCAGGAGGCTGATTACTTAAATGCTTAGGCCTCTTTAACCTGTCATGGGCAGCGGTGATCACCACTGAATCTGCCATAGGGTGCTCAGCCAAGAATGGCTTCTCTCTAGGCACCCTGTATAGCCGATCTGATTTTTTAGAGATGCCGAGCCGGAGGAAGGATGCTTCCAGGTGAGCCTCATTAAATCCTGGAAGGTATCCACTAAAGGAGGAACAACTAAAGGTTTGGGTTCCTTCTGCTTCAGGTATTTGGCTAACCGGCACCTTTCAGGATCCAGGTCCTCTGTCTCCCATCCATTGGAGGCCTGGGTGTGCCTCATGACATCCATAAATGATGGGTCATCAGGAGGCGACCTAGGGGTGTCCTTGTTTTCTGGGAAGGATGGATGGCCTCTAGGCTCTGAGTGGTCTGACACAGAGGGAGATGAGCTCCAGCTAGAGTCTTCCGAACTGCTGGGGGTGGAGAAAGAGCTGAGCCGGTGTGCGCTATGGGACCGATGTCAGTGACAGCCTGATGAATGGGAGGAGGAACATCAGTGTCTCTGTCCCCGCTGTTTGGATCTTCCTCTGTGACTGTGGTCAGGGCTTTGAGAAGGACTCTTGGGCTCTGAAGTCAGCTTTTTCGGCTCTGGCTCTACATCCAGCTCTGGTTCTGGTTCAACAACCACTGGTTCTGCTGGCTTCAGTGGGAGAAGATCCCCTTTAATTTCATTCCACCAAAAGTGGAACAAATCTTTCACCTCACTAAGAGGAATCTGGGGGCCCAAAAGACTGGCCGGCACCTGTGGTGGGGCCGGCATCATCTTGTCCAGCTCCGGGGGATCTGACATTGGTGTACCCGGCATCAGAGGGGCTGACATCGGAGGGGCTGGAGTAGGGCAATTAGGCACCTCATCATGCCATGGACTGACCAGTGAGGAACCTCCCTTAGAAAAGGGGGACGTAGCCATGTTGACCAGAGGTGTTGAATGGGCCAGCGATGGTAACAGTGTCATCGGGTCCAACATCAGGCCACTTGTCAGCTTGGTAGGCAGTGGCTAATGGTGGTCTGGAGTGGATATAGCCACTGGCTTAGCCGAAGCCCATGGTGCAGTCACCAGGGATTGAGGGGGAGGCGTCACCAGGTCCTGGGAGGAGGACGCCTGCCCCTGATGATGGTGTGACTTGTCTGCAGACTTGGCAGGAATCATCATCAGGACCAGGTGGACAGGAGCCTTAGTCTCGCTGCCTGACTTGTGACTGGTCCCAGCCCCTGAGGTAGAGACAGACGCTGCAGGTGTGGCCTCCTTCAGGGCCATCAGGGCCAGAGCTGAAGCCCCGGACCCTGATTTACCTCTGCCTGTCACCAGCACTAAGGTGGGAGGTTTCATCACCAGCTGCCTGGAGGAAGTCAGGGCAGGCCGGGATAAGTGGTCCGACCTCCCCCCCCCCGTGGGAGGAGGAACCTGAAGAGCTCTTCTTGTGATGGGGAGACCTGGATCGGGAGCGAGTCTGGGCCTTCTCCCTATCTTTTTCTCAGGACTTGTGCTTCCCGGAGTCCTTCTTCTTCTCCTTGTGTGGTATTGAAGATGATGAGGTCAAGACCAAGGAAGATGAAGGAGGTCTGTTCCCCGAAGATGGTTTCTGCATTGTGGTGAGCTGCTTCTCAAGAAGGTGAGCCTTAAGGGCCTTCTGGGAGCAGATGTGAGTCCTCTGGTTGAACCGCTGGCAGTGCTCACAGGCCGAGGCAAAGAAGGTAAGCCTTGTGACCATCTTTTGACAGTTTCTGCTTGCTGCACGTGCACTTCGATCTTCATTGTTCGACTGAAGAAACAGATGACACCGGTGAAGAAGACATGCAGGAATAAATATTTTTAAGAAACAATAAAGAAAAAACACTGGAAGCACAAAGGCGGTTGAACAGCTGATGTGAATGGGTCAACGGCAGGAAAAGAACTGAGGTGAGGCTGGGGACCACCTCTTCATACAACTGGCTGATGTCAGGGTGGGCCGTCATCGGGAGGGGGTCTCCCCCCACTGGAGACTGCTAGCTAGAAGGTTTCCATGGGGTCCTGGAGCCCAAGTCCTTATGGTTATTGCCTGCTGCAAGAGCTCTAACTCAAAGTATGACCATCAATTTACGCCAGCCTGCTGGTACAGTGGTAGTGCTACTGCTTGCGATGCCGACAACCCAGGTTTATGAATGAGCCTGGGTTGTTGGAGGGTTGTCTGGGGAAGGATGGCTAAATGTCCGATGGATGCTCGCTTCCTTGGGGTGGAAGGGAGTTTGGACTCTGCTGTAAAACCACAACCTGGGTAACCACAGGTAGTGGTGTGGCTGCAGTCAAGGATCTAGGGAAGGAGATGTTGGTGGCACAGTGCTTGCATCAGCTAAGGCCTTCCCGACATTCACGAAGTGTGACCGAGAAAAAGGAAAAACCTTCTGGCTGAGCAAGATGCTGCCTGCTGCAGGCACCACACCGCTGACTGGATGCTCTGCTCTGTCAACCGAAACTTCAACTTTGCCCAGGGAAGTAACAGCCCGACCCACCAGCAGCCCTTCCCATAGGAGGGGGTGTGGTATCCATGGGGGACTACCATGGGGGACCAGCAGGGTGGAGGTAAGTCCCACAGATGGTGAGTGATGGGACTGGGCGGGTGGCAGGACTGATGGGGGATGGTTAGGATGCAGAGAGGCAAAAATCGAAATGTAAAAAAAAGCACCAAGTTATGTTGGTGAGGTTGTGGACAGATAGTTTCACACTATCACATATTCTGGCTATGCCCAAAGATAGTAATTTATTGCCACAGAATCTAAACTAAATAAACTATGAAATGTACCTATCCCCCTGGAATTTAAAAACCTTGTCTTACGTGTAACAGTGAAGGAAACAGGTAACCACAGAGAATTCTCTGCACAGCAGCACAACAAAAAATTACAGCCAACTAGTTATAGGTGACTTCACCCTCTTTTGAGTCCTGGGTTAATAGGGTGGAGGAAATTAAGAGAATGGGCGGGATAACAGCTAACCTTAGGTTCACAGTAGAGAAATATGAGCTAGATGGAAGTTTATATCTCAGATCCAGTTACCAACAAAAACAAAATACTCTGCTGGAGACTACTCCCTTCTCCTAGCCAGTTTTATAGTTCCAAGGAATGTGTAACAGTGTCAGTTAAGCTATTTCATAATGGGCACAGCTGTTGACTATTCTTCTTGTTATAACTGTCTTAAAGCTTGAGTAAGAAGTCATTTAAAACTGAAGACACACAGTAAGATGCAAAAAGCAAGTTGCTGGTCACCAGTATAGGAAAGGCATTTACCACAGTGACTAACGGCTGTATTGTTCTAAAATGTTGATATCTGTTAGTAGAATAATACTGTTTTGATAAAGTGTGATGCTATGACTTGTAATGCCATATCTTCTCAACCGAGTTTAAAATAGAAAGGTTCTCTATTAAAGAGCAACTCTGCACTTCAGCATGTGCTTACATAAATAAGATGTTTCGGCTGTTAAAATTTACTAGGTAATGCATTTTCTCATTTTCAAGGTTCCTTTACAAGATTTACAGCACATCTTGGTAGTCCACCTAAAAAGTCTGTATAGCAAACAGCTGAAAAAACGTTTGCCTCTCCCGTTAACCTTACAGTGCCTTTGTTTATGACACCAGAGTGCTCACCATGACAACAGACTGTGAGGTCACAAAACTAATTGTGTAGTTAGTAGGGGAGCATCTGATACATACATTTTGAAAGACTCTGAAATAACTGCTGCATGATCTACAATACTTAGTAGACCAACAGCAGAGGAAAGTAAAAAAAAAAAAACTAGAAAATAAACTTAAAACATACGTGGTGTAAATACAGCGTTTTAAAGCTTTTCATTATAATAGAGAGATGTTATTTAAAGGTTTTCTTAGCAGCTGAGTACCATTTGCGTATATCTGTTGTTTGCAAAGAAGTAACACCTGACTGTCTAGCAATATCACAATATCTCTGCTTGATTTTTGAGGTAATGTGAAATCTAGAATAGGTGTATATAGAGATATCCATGAATATTGACCCAAAGACCTGAGGGAAAGATGACCTTTTTAATAAAAAAAATAAAAAAAGACATCCCTTTTGCCTAATAAAAAAAAATGTTCTTCAAGACACAGCTTTGGAAAATGAACATCCAGTAAATCCTTTATATTAAGATGAAAAATTGTTAATCTCTCATGTATTAAAGTTTTTAAAGAATATTGACCTAGTTCAGTTCTAAAAAAAGGACAAACCAACAGAGCCTGGGAGAGCTTAAAGATGCCTATACAGCTTATTCAATATTACCTCTAGTGTGTCTGTATTACCACATTCAGAGATTTCAGCTCCATAAAAAATACTTGCCCTGATGTTTTGCATTAAGCACTGTAATAGCTTGCGAAATTAAAACTGCCTCCATACATACAGTTAAATCTCTTTAAAGCTCTTGTTGTTTGGGTCATGCCTAATTTGATATTTTTAGTATAAGGATTTGAAAAAACAGATTTCTCAGTAATCATATTGAGACACTGTGTCAATTTTGCTGCTGATGATAAAGAATGGATTTTTTTTAATTTTACAAGTGGTAAATATTGCCATTTTTCTTAATTGATAGATAAATTGAGTTTATAGCACATTTGTAAGTTTATTAACTTTCCTCTGTAAACCAAGAAATGAGGCTGAAACTAAGACAACGCTGTCTGCATACACAAGGCTGGATACTGTTGATTAGCTCATTTTGGGTTGTGAAAATCAGAATCATACAGACTTTTAATGATTGTATTTATGTCTAAGTCAAACAGACTAGTTTCCAGAATACATTCTTGTCAGACTCCTATACTGGTGTGAATCATAGGTGAAATATTTTCAAATTGATCAAATTGAACTCTAGACAAAGCATCTAGATGAAGATGAATACATACTATCCAGCAGCCAGGGACCCATGTTTGCCTCATGCAGAACTTGCCAAAGTTTTTTGCCACTTGCTTTATCAAATGAGGAGTTCAAGTCCACAGAACAACAGAATAAGTGTGTTCTAATTAAACTGTATTTATATATGAGACGAGATAAAACGTAACAGTGTTGTTTTATCGATCTTGCTGGTCTATTTCCATTTTGAGCTTCATCAAGAATACCCAAAGATTCTACCTGATGTCATGTCAGATTTTGCCAGCCTCCCTTGGTAATTTGTGCACTGCTTGGGAATTGTTCCAAAGGTGTGGCTTGATGGAGACAATTGGTTGATGAAGATAGGACAGTTACGTACTGTAATAATAGATCTTTGAGAGAATCTCCTCCTCTGGGCCACAGCGCTCCCATCCTCCTTCCACCTACTGATGTATTAAGTGGCAAGGATGTCTACAGCCTTATTCAGGTGTCCGTAAGTGCCTTATGTTTACAGTACTGTGTTCCAGTCCCATGCCTCTCTGTGTGTGCCTGGTCCTGGTTTGGTCTCCTGGTTCCTCCCAGAAAAGATACCCTCTCAGCTCATCTCTTACAGGGGACTCAGGAGTGATGAGGCCACCCACATTTTATAGGAGTCAACATCATATGTCACCATGGGAAGCCCCTGGCCAGCAAAAGTATCCAACTGGTCCTGATGCCAATGGTTTACAGTTCCAAAAGTATGGCCCAATGGAGGAGATTCTCTCAAAGATCTTCTGTTACAATAAGTAACTGTTCTATGTTCATTGTGGACTCCTTTGTTAATAGGGCCTCCATCCAGGCAGCTGAGCTCACCACCGATGGCTGCCAGCCAGTCATCCAACCCTTCTCTACCTAAAACCCATCTTCAAGGGATTTTGAATTCCATGTCACAGTTAAGACTCATGCAGTGCATGCAGACATAGTGCCAATGTGTGCCTGATATAGTGAAATCACAAATAATGTGCTTTTTGAAGCTAGGTTTTCTTTTCTGGTCCACGGCATAAACAGAACAGTGAGTACCAGATGTGACCACAGAATGAATCCAGGGAAAGGAGAACAATGGATCCAAAATCTCTAGCAAATAGGCTGAAACAGCCAGCCAGGTAGCACACACTCTCTGGTGGCCCAGGTCTGGGAGCGAAGTCTGAAGGTGTGGTGGTTGGCCAGGGAATAGTAGGATGAGCATCACAAAGGACAGCTCTCATTCGGGGAAGGGGAGTACTTCATCCTTGGCCTTCTGTTTGCTACTTGATGAAGGCTAAGTGGCAGCACAGTGGAGGCCCACATCAGGGGAAGGGCTGCTGCCAGATACTGCCAAGTGCATGCAAATGTGTCACTGCACGTCGGTGCCCCAGGGGAAAAAAAATCAGTGGAAAACCCTAACCGGTAGGATGAAGTCCAGCCTCCCACTGCTGACTAGGCACCAGTCTCCCTCTGGATCCTGAACCAGTCGGGGAAGTTGCCTCCATGGGGACCCTGCCATGGGGTCATGCCATTGGGAACGTGAAGGTTGGGTAATACCTAGGGAGGGCGGGTGATGGGACTGTCCTGAAGGGGGTCAATCAGCAGCAGGTGCTAAACATAGGATTGGCAAGGAAAAAGAAAAATAAAATAGCCTGAAGCAATAAAGTGCAACTTCAAAGGAATGAATTGAGAAGAAGGGGACCTTATTGTTCTGGTAGAGAGATCTGAAAGTAGTGGGGGTGGGGGGTGGAGCCCAGAGGACACATTGGACAGTAGGGGAGGCAAGCTTAAAGACTGTGTGGGATCCTCAGCATGCTCAGTGGAAACCTGCTAGTGTGGACATGTAGACAGTGACTGACTATAATTACTAGTAGTTAGTCTGCTCCTGACACCAGCATGATAACGTTTCCTTTCAAGCTGCATGTCTTACGAGTAGAATCTTTTTCTAGGAGGTTACCAGCACATGCTGAACCTCCATGGAATACTGGAAGGCCTGGAAATGTAGCTGTTTAGAAACCAGGCTGTCAGGTGTAGGGACTATAGGCCTGGATGCCGGACCATTCCTTCTGACTTGGTCAGGAGGTTAGGCTATAGTGAAAGCAACCAGGGTGGCTTGCTGCTGAGACTGAGATTCTGATACCAGAACTGAAAGGGGCAGTTAGGATCATAGTTGAGTGATATAACTCCAAACTAGCCAAGGGGGGAGGCACTGGAAAGGAGCAGGAAAATCCTAGCCCCCCCCAAACAATCACGGTAGTAAGTGTGGCAAACACCAACATGGAGGTGTCGATAGGGAGAAGGGCAGGGGTAAATGGAGAAAGTGACAAAAGCAAGAAGGACAGGGATGGGGCAAAAGGGGGTAAGGCCATCAGGAAATGGAGGGTAATGAGTACCAATGCCCGTAGTCTGGGCAACAAGCTCCTGAGCTGGTGGCCTTAATGGAAGAGGATGCCTGGATATCGTAGCAGTCACAGAAACATGGTACACAGAGACCATGACTGGGATGTTAACATACCAGGGTACATAACTTACAGGAGAGACAGGCAGGGGAGAAGAGGGGGAGGAGTAGCTCTCTATGTAAAGGAAGGGATAAAAGCAACTGAACAAAAGAGTAAATAGGGAGGGGAGGAGAGGAGGCACTGTGGGTCACCTTGGAGACTGGAAAGGGCACCACAATCTGCACAGGGGTTGTGTACAGACCCCCATGTCAGGGGGAAGGAATGGACAAGGATATGATGGAATCTTAGAATGGCAGAGAGGGGAGATACTGTTGATGGGAGACCTGAATATGCCAGATGTTAACTGGAGCACATTTGCTGCAGCAACATCCAAGAGCAGGGCCATTCTTGACGCCCTACAGGTGGCAGGCATTTGACAGCTAGTTTCGGAACCCACTCGTGAGGGAGCAATCTTAGACCTCGTACTCTCAAATGGGGTAGTGAGAGGATCTCAGATATAGAAGTGGGTTGCCATCTGGGGACAAGTGACCATCAAACAGTGTGGTTCACGTTAAACTCAGCTACAAGTCAAGCCTATACAAAAGTGGGGGTACTGGACTTTAGGAGGGCTGACTTTGGCAAGATGGGAGAGTGCCTCAGAAAAGCACTAGCAAACAGGATGAAGGAGGTGTGGAGCAACAATGGGAATTATCAAAACTGCCATCACAGAGGCAACAAGCCTTTGTGTGAAGCAAATAAACAAATCAAAACAAAAAAAAAAGCCACTATGGTTCTCGAGAGAGGTGGCTGTGAAAGTCAGGAAGAAAAAGATAGCATTCCGGAAGTATAAGGAAACACAGAAGGAGCAGGACAGAGAGCTGTACCAGTTAAGGCAGAAAGAAGCAGAGAGGGAAGTCAGAATAGCAAAGGCCCAAACTGAGGAAAAGATAGCCAACTCAGTTAAGAAGGGGGGATAAAACCTTTTATAGGTACATCAGCGAGCTTAGAAAGACAAAGGGAGGGATAGTGAGGCTGAATAGAATCAACGGTGGGTGGGCAGAGGGGGACAGTGAAAAAGCAGGAATACTGAACGAATATTTCTGCTCAGTATTCACAAAAGAGGAGGGGGAAGTGCCTAATCCAATTAACAGAAGCACTCTTGATAGGGGGGTCGATCCCAGTCCTTTCACAGAAGAAAGGGTTCTGCAAGAACTCCTAAAACTGAAGGTGGACAAAGCAATGGGTCCTGATGGAATTCACCCCAGAATTCTAAAAGAATTAAGGAAGGAACTAGTGAAACCACTGGCTACTCTTTTTTAATAAATCATGGGAGGATGGTGTGGTACCCGAGGACTGGAGGAAGGCGGATGTGATTCCCCTTCACAAAAGTGGGACCAAGACAGAGACAGGAAACTACAGACCTGTCAGTCTGACCTCTGTGGTAGGGAAAGTGATGGAGTCACTTCTGAAGGAAAGAATAGTTGAGTACCTAGAGGTCAGTGGAGCACAGGATCCAAGGCAGCATGGGTTCACAGCGGGAAGGTCATGTCAGACAAATCTAATAGATTTCTTTGACTGGGTGACCAAAGTAGTAGACCAGGGAGGGGCTGTGGACATGACCTACCTAGACTTTAGCAAGGCATTTGACACAGTCCCACACAAAAGATTATTAGTCAAATTAACCAGCCTGGGAGTGGGTCCCAGGGTGGTAGACAAGTAAAACATTGGCTGGACAACAGGACACAGAAGGTAATTGTAAATGGAGTCCACTCTGAAGAAAGGGCGGTTACCAGTGGGGTACTGCAGGGTTCAGTATTGGGTCCAGTCCTTTTTAATGTCTTCATCAGTGACATTGCAGAGGGACTGGAAGGAAAAGTATGCCTTTTTGCAGATGACACAAAGATCTGCAACAGGGTTGATACACAAGGAGGCGTGGAAAGGATGAAAAAGGACTTGGCAAGGTTGGAGGAATGGTCAGACGTATGGCAGCTACTATTCAATGCAAAAAAGTGCAAAATAATGCACCTGGGAAACAAGAACCCAGGGGAAGAATACACAATGGGTGGGGAGGTAGTAACAACAACAAAACAGGAAAGGGACCTGGGGGTAATCATATCAGATGACCTTAAGGTTAGCAAGCAATGTGAGAAGGCAGTAGGGAGGGCTGGGGTATACTGGGATGTATAGGGAGAGGCATCAGCAGCAGAAAACAGGAAGTTGTTATCCCTCTGTACAGACAGTTGGTGAGACCCCATCTGGAATACTGTGTCCAGTTCTGGAGACCCCATCTCCGCAAGGACATAGACAGGATAGAGGCAGTCCGAGGAGGGCAACAAAATGGTGCAGGGTCTGCAAGAAGAAGCCGATGAGGAGAGACTAAAGGAGCTTAATATGTATAGTCTTGAGGAAAGAAGGAAGGGGGGGACATGATAGAAACTTTCAAGTACCTCAAGGGAATCAACAAAGTCCAAGAGGGTAGCATCTTTCAGAAAAAGAGACTTGCAAGAACAAGGGGACACAATTTAAAGATAGAAGGAGGGCGGTTCAGGGGCAATGGGAGGAAGTATTATTTCACAGAGAGGGTAGTGGATGCATGGAACAGCCTTCCTGAGGAAGTTGTGGGGTCTAAAACTGTGGGAGAATTCAAGAATGCATGGGACAGACATAAGGCAATTCTTGTGGGGGGCAGGAAGATATAGGCTGTTGGTTAACTAGGATCTGCGGCCTATCCTGTAGGTAGGGAAATGGCAGACTAGATGGGTCTAGCGGTCCTTATCTGCTGTCAAAGTCTATGTTTCTATGTAAATCTTGAGCAGCATCTTGTGCACCAGTGGGAATGGTATGAAGGCATTCAAAACACTCATCTTCCTCAGACAGGAGAAGCCATTCACTGGCAAGGTCCCCTCTTATGAGGGGGCGGGAATGGCTGCAGAACAGTCTCACTTTACTGTTTTCCAAGGGGAAGGGAAGAAAGGATTCCATAAGCACCTGCAAATGTAGTGACTACTTGTGGGACACTTCTCCTACATGACTGAGTGGCCACCAACTAACTGTTCAAAAGTCTCATGGATTACTACTGGGTCTGCCTGGAAACACAGAAACAGAATGCTAAGGACAGAAATATGCCCAAGTCACATCCACTCTGTCCTGACACTACCTATGACCATCAAAACTCCAGCTGGCTATCCTGGACCAGGTTTCTCTGAACCAGGTTTTCCTGAAGTGAGCAAGGTTTTCCTGGAGTAAGTGAGCCAGTTGCTACATCAGCAGTTTCCTGGTTGAGCTTGTAGGAGTGGGAGCGCCCCTGCTTGCTGAGTTCAATACTGTGGCCATGCTGACCTAGACATCATTTCTAACAGGGGAGCGAACTCAAGAGCTAGATGAACCACATGGAGCTCCAAGAAGTTGACGTGCATGCAAGACTAGCTTGGCAACCAGATGCTGTGCACACTGTGACTGAGGAGCTGTCTCCCCCAGTCTATATATTAATATATTAATTTAAGGTCAGACGGTTAAGACCATCATGTTCTTCTATCCCAGTTCATAGGCAGCAAAAAATAAATCTGCTGTGCAAGCAAGTACCACTTTATATGGTTCCCTACCCAGTCTACTTTCCAGGGTATCTTATTAATTCCTTTAGAACAGTAAACAGAAATTTGTCCAGGCTTACCCTGAAGGCATCTACTGTCTTCATGTTCACTGTCTCTGCTGACAGGCCTTCACAGATTCAGCACTCTGACAGAAGACATGCCTCCGAATGTAAACCTTGAATTTGTTACCTGTGAACTTGACAGCGTGTCCCTGAGTTCTGCTGGAGGACATCACATCAAAAATCTCTGTTTAATCTCAATAACTTTGAGTATGTACAAGACTGAGATCATGTCCCCTCTTGTCCTCTTATTCTCCCGGATGAACATGTTCAGCAACATCAGCATCTCCTCACAGTTCATGTCCTCCAAACTCCTAATCATATCAGTGGCCCTGTGTTGCACCCTTTCAACTGCCTCAACGTCCTTGTATTGAGTCCTGAACTTCGCACAGTACTCTAGGTGGGATCTGATCAAGGTCTTATAAAGCAGCAGGATTACCTCCCCTGCCATGCTGGTCACCACCTTTTTTGACTTGTTTTCCTCCTTACTTGACCCTATGACCATACTTCCTTGCACCTTCTCTAAGAGGCTACTTCCCAGACACAAAGCACCTTACAGTCGCATTTCAATGGCTCCCTGCACACCACAAGCCCCATCACTTTTCCAGACCATCTGGGTAGAACCCTACCATTCCTTAGCTCCACTGGTGGGTGTTAAGCACCTCTTACAGGCCAGCTGTTTTTGTGGAATCCAAAGCCCTGGACCAGCCTTAAGGAAGTGGTGGACTGGGAGATCCATAGTGACTGTGTGAACTAGTGAGGCTTCATCCTCAATCAGCAACCTGTATTCTTCCCCCTTTTCTTTATCTCTTCCAATAGCTTTTTCATCTCTCCCCACAGCATGAGTGTTTGCAATACCATCAGGCTGCATAAGATGAAGCAACGGAATCCATTCAGACTTCCCACCTGCGTATGCCAGGTTTTCAGACCACGCCACCACCTGTGCTCTTCCAGGTGGTGGTATTGCAGCAGGAGTCACAACCCACCCTCTCTGGAAGACAGCATCCTCTGGGATGCTTCATTCTAGACCCCCCAGATGACCCTGAACACCCCACACTTGTTCCCAAACCCAGATAGTCAGTGTCACAGGTGGCCACCCTGCCACTGCGCCAATGAATTGACATGGTCACCACCCTTTTGATACATCCCAGCATTTAGCTGTACATCTTGACAATGGCTGCACACTGCTTATCATGCATCAACTCTTTGTCCATTATGACTGCAAGTCCTTTAGCTCCTGCATTGCAGCAAGGAAAACCCTACAATGAGTAGGTCCTTCCATAGTGTAGCACCTCACATTTTGACTACTCTGAATCATGTCCACAGCCACTACAGCAATGGATGTCCAGGCAGAGGGCTGGTTGGACTACGGTGGGCTCAGGGAATGTTTAGGGAGGGGGGGTCAGAGGCACATCCCCCATCCAGTCCAACTCAGAAACAGCTTTGCTATCCTTGAGGAGCAGGGCGGGAGGTACAGAACCCCAGAGGAAGAGGGAGATACTCCTGGTAGAGGACTCAATAGACTGAGGAGTGGATCTGGGGAAAAGTTGAGGGGAGAAGAGGGATGTTAAGTGCCTTCCAGAAGGCACAGCTTGGAGGGAAGGGGAGTGAATCCAGAGGATTGCAAGGACAATAGTGAAGTGGGAGGAGCAGGATGTCATTGTCCACCTGGGGAAAAATGACCTGCCAGGGTATAAGAAAGAGCTAGGCAGAATTCAAGAGAATTTCAAGAAGTTGGGGGTGGGTGGGCTTAAGCAGGTAGCATGATCAGTCTCCTTCTTGGAGGTACTACCTGTCCACGGCAAGGAAGAGGCTAGAACACATCCAGAAATTCAACTCCTGGTTGAAGGAATAATGTGGAAAGAAGGGTTTGGCTTAATGGGGACTGGGACCCCACCTGGAGGGATGTGGGCCTGTATAAGGATGATGGCCTACATCCACCCAGGGAGGGGACCACAGTCCTGTGAAAAGTTTAAATGCTTCAGTGGCAAGCATTTGGGAAAATTTTTTTTTTTTTTAACCAGGAGAGAGACACTAAGCTGAAGCTTGTTTACAGGTGCGACCTGGGAGCACAAGGACGTTAAGTGACTTGCTCAGGGTCACACAGTATGCAAGTGGGGTCTGTGGGATTCAAACTCAGTTCTCCAGGTTTGCAGCTCAGAGCCTTAAATCACTGCGCTATGCTACCTCCCACAGGCCCATATTTAAACTGCCCAAAGGGGGGGTCTAGGAAGGATAGGAGGCATAATATAACTCCCCCCAGAGCACAGGCACTATGGGTACTCATGAAGGAAATAGGCCATCAAGGAGCATGATTCAACATAAAGACGAGGGACAGGCAAAATGTGTGCTCAGCACAGGGAAAGGCATAAGTCAGCAAAGCACGGGAGGGAAGCCACATCCTGGACAGCCATGTGCACTAATGCCCAAAGTCTAAGTAATAAGATGGGAGACCTCAAGGCGGCCATGGTGGAATCTGACCTGGACATGGTGGCAATCACAAAGACCGGGTGTAATGACAACCACAGCTGGGAAATGGCCGCACCAGGTTATAATCTGTTTAGGAGAGACAGGGCAGGCATGAAGGGGGAGGAGTGGCACTTTATGTAAGGGATAACATAAAGGCCACTGAAATACAAGAGCAAACAGGGAGGGGGAGATTTTGTGGGTTACACTAGAAAGGAGTAAGGGGGTCAGTCATCTGCAAGGGGGTAATATACAGACCACCAATTCAAGGGGAGGAGTTAGACAGGGAAATTATACTAGCTATTCAAAGGATGGTGCACAGGGGGAGGTATTATTGGTTGGTGATTTCAATACACCAGACATAGATTGAAGTGCCCCTGCAGCAACAACAGACAGGAGCAAGTTTATCTTGGACTTTCCATGGAGCTTTCCTTAAATAACTTGTCATAGATCACAACCCACCCTCTCTGGAAGACAGCATCCTCTTGAATGCTCCATTCTCCACCCTGTGTATGACCCTGAACACCACACATTTGTTCCCAAACCTAGGTAGTCAGTGTCACAGGTGGCCACCCTGCCACTGCACAAATGAACTGACACGGTCACCACCCTTTTGATACATCCCAGCTTTCAGCTGTCCATCTTGACAATGGCTGCACACTGCTTATCATGCATCAACTCTTTGTCCATTATGACTGCAGGTCCTTTAACTCCTGCACTGCAGCAGGAAAAACCCCATAGTGTATAGGTCCTTCCACAGTGTAGCACCTAACATTCTGACTACTCTGAATCATGTCTACAGCCACTACCACAATGGATATCCAGGCAGAGGGCTGGCTGGACTACGGTAGGCTCAGGGAGGTTCGGGGATGGGGGTCAGAGGCACATCCCCCATCTGGTGCAACTCAGAAACACCTTTGCTGTCCTTGAGTAGGCGACTGCCACAAAGGAACCCAAGGTTGTGACCAGGGATGATGAGCGGGTCCTCCAGGAGGGAGACGTGAAGTAGGAGGTACAGGACCCCAAAGGAAGAGGGAACTACTCCTGGTAGGGGATTCAATAGTCCAGGGAATGGATCTGGGGACAAGTGGAGGGAAGGAGAGGGAGGTTAAGTGCCTTCCAGGAGGCACAGCTTGGAGGGAAGGGGAGCGAATCCAGAGGATCACAAGGGCAATAACAAAGTGGGAGGAGCTGGATGTCATTGTCCACCTGGGGACAAATGACCTGGCTGGGGATAAGAAAGAGCTAGGCAGAATTCAGGAGAATTTCATGAAGTTGGGGGGGGGGCCTTAAGCAGGTAGCATGATCAGTCTCCTTCTCGGAGGTACTATCTGTCCACAGCAAGGGAGAGGCTAGGACACTCCACATCCAGAAATTCAACTCCTGGTTAAAGGAATGGTGTGAAAAGAAGGGTTTGGCTTCATGGGGGACTGGGGCCCCACCTGGAGGGATGTGGGCCTGTATAAGGATGATGGCCTACATCCATCCAGGGAGGGGACTGCAGTCACGTGAAAAGTTTAAATGCTTCAGTGGCAAGCATTTAAACTGGCCAAAGGGGAGGTGTCTAGGAAGGATAGGAGGCATAATATAATACACACACCCCCGGGAGCACAGGCACTACATGGGTACTCATAAAGGAAATAGGCCATCAAGAGGCAAAATTTTACATAAAGATGAGGGTCAGGCAAAAAGTGTGCTCAGCACAGGGAAAGGCATAAGTCAACAAATCATGGGATGGAAACCGCATCCTGGAGAGCCATGTGCACTAATGCCCGAAGTCTAAGTAATGGTGGAATCTGACCTGGACACTGTGGCAATCACAGAGACCTGGTGTAATGACAACCACAGTTGGGAAATGGCCGTAACAGGTTACAATCTGTTCAGGAGAGACAGGGCAGGCAGGAAGGGAAGGAGTGGCACTTTATGTAAAGGATAACATAAAGGCCACTGAGATACAAAGCAAACAGGGAGAGGGGGAGATTCTGAAGTAGTCGAAATAGTTAAAGCCAAATAAATTGCATTCAAGCAATACAAAAAGACACAGGAGGAAGAGGATAGGGACAGGTACCAGAAGAAACAAAGGGAGGCAGGGAGGGCAACTAGGGAAGCCAAGGCAAAAACTTAGGAACACATTGCAAAATTAGTAGTGGGGGAGACAAAACCTTTTACAGATACATCTAGGGAAAAAAAGGGAGGGATAGTGAGGCTGGAAGGGGATGATGGGTGTAGTACAGAGGATGACAACCAGAAAGCAGACATACTGAACAGATACTTCTACTCAGTCTTTACAGAGGAGGGGACAGAATATGGTCCAGAAATGAAAAGAAGGGGCAGGAAGGGTACGGAAATGGATACAAGTCCTTTTCCAAAAGAAAGGGTCCTAAGGGAACTGGAAGCAATAAGAGTCAATAAGTTCATGGGACCAAATGGGGTTCACCCCAGGGTACTGAAGGAGCTAAGAGAAGTGGTGGCTGAACCTCTGGTAACCCTGTTCAACCTGTCATTGGAAACAGGGGTGGTACCCAAAGACTGGAGAGCTGATGTAGTCCAGCTATACAAAAGTGGAAGCAAGGAGGAAGCAGGGAACTACAGACCAGTCAGCCTGACCTCAGTGTGGTGAGGTAGCCAACTGCCAGTCATTATTTGCAGATATAATTCTGATATATGTGTATATATATATGTTATTCTGTGTATATGTACATGCCACAAGAATGCCAGCGTTAATGCAAGGGGCACATGGAGAAAGAGACTGGATTTCTTTAAAAAAATGTTTGACCCTCCTCTGACCTGAGGGGCACCTGCATGCCAGGAAGCTACGGTTGCATTTCCAGGTCCCTTAACAAAGATATGCCAAAATCCATTTACCTGTCATAAACTATGTACTTCAGAGGCAGGATTCTCTGATTCCAGGAACCTGTTATGGTATACAAATTGTAAAAAACAAAAACAAGGCACTGCGTCAGCATGTGGTCTAAAAGCAAAACAAAATGGTTATATTAAATGCACACTGAAAATAGAAAATAGAGTTAAAAATCTACGTTTTGACCTTAGGTCTTCCTCAGGAAATAGCTAAAAGAGAAAAAAAACAAGTTAGTGTAGAGGAGAGTAAAATGAGAGAGATATATATGGAGAAAGAAGGGGGAGGCTAAGGAGAGAAGTGATAAATGGTAAGATTAAGAGAGAATCTGTGAAACAAAAAGGTGATGATGGGAAAGATAAAGCATAATGGAGAGAAAGAGCTGGGAAGTTCCAGGTGGAGACTAATTAACAGGGCCTTGTAAGAAGGCTGAAAGGTGACAAATGTGTGGAAGGAGACAGAAATTGAGACATATGTTGAAAATGAAAAATAAATGAGTACAAAAACAAATTGACTTTAGAGAAAAAAGGGGATGGCTGAAAGATGTTAGTGGAAAATAAGTCTATCATTTAAACCAGAGGGCTGCTGGGAGCCAAGGCGGATGATCAGCTTGGCTTCCATGTTTTTCTATGGTCAGGATCCCGGAAGCCCTGCTGAAGGACACAAACAGAAAGGCCATTGACATTGTGGTCCCTGGAGATAAAGTGGGATACAATGGGTTAGCAGTTTCACCATTCCTGACTGCTCTGTAATGTTCCAGAAGCGGTCAGCAAGACGCCTACCAGTTTCTCCGATGTAAATAGCTGAACACTTCCTGCAAAGAATACAATACACCACATTAGTGGAGGTGCATGAGAACTCCTTGGTGATGTGAAAACACACTGGCCCCGAATCTCAGTCACACTGGAAATAAATTTGCAGGTGTAGCAGCGAGCCCTGTTGCAAGGTTTGGTACCTGGGGGGAGGATCTGTTAGGAGTGGGTAGGCTGCTTTTAACCAGGAGATTCCACAGGTTAGGTGGCCGGCGGTAGGAGGCAATAGGTGGTTCTGTAAAGGAAGCACCAATGTTAGGGTCAGTTTGCCAAATGGGAAAGTTACTAGTGATGATCCTGTGAAGAGAAGGTGTGCTCTAATGGAAAGGAAGAACTAGTGGAATTCACCGCTGTTCTTGTGTGACAGTATCCCTCCTGCGGGGGTCAAGGTTACGGGGCATGTTACTGACCCGGGAGAGTGCTCTGTCCACTGTGCTTTTAGGGTATCCCCTGTTCCCACATCTCCGCATTTTTGGATGGCCTCATGAGACCCCTTGTTGAGTCCCTGCCCTCCTATGTTAAAGACACTAACCATGCTCTCCAGTTATTTGACAGGTTCAGATTCAGTGACTCTCATCAGCTCATCTTCACCATGGACATCAAATCTCTTTACACAGTGATCCCCCATGATGATGGTCTGACAGCCTTGCAGCATTTCTTGAACAAGCGGGAAGTCCAGCAGCCACCCACACACACACTAACTCGTCTGGCAGAACTGGTTCTTACACTCAATGCTTTTTCTTTAATAAGTTTTTTTCAGCAGGTCAGTGGAGTTGCCATGGGTACCAAGATGGGTCCCAGCTTTGCTAATCTGTTTGTGGGTTGGGTGGAGGAACATTTTTTTCTCTCATTCACAGGGACTGTGCCTGAACTCTACAAACGCTACATTGATGACTGTGTGGGCCACCTCCTGCTCCAGGGAGACCCTCCAAGTCTTCCTTGACAAGTTCACCACGGCCCATCCTTCCCTTCAGTACACTGTTGAAGTATCCTCCTCTCCACTGCCTTTTCTGGATATCCAGCTCTCAGTTCAGAACACTGGTCTGAAGACATCTGTCTATTACAAACCCACTGACTCTCACAGTTTCCTCCTCCATAGCTCCTTCCATCCTAAACATGTCAAGAATGGTCTGGCTTATTCACAGTTTCTTAGACTTTGCAGGTTATGCAGTGAAGAGGATGATTTTGTTGAGCAGACCCAAATAATGCATAGTTTTTTTATCAACATGGGATACCCTAAAAGCACAGTGGACAGAGCACTCTCCCGGGTCAGTAACAAGCCCCATAACCTTGACGCACGAAGGAGGGATACTGTCGCACAAAGAACAATGACAATTCCACTAGTTCTTCCTTTCCATCAGAGCACACCTTCTCTTCACAGGATCATCACTAGTAACTTTCCCATTTTGCAAACTGACCCTAACATTGGTGCTTCCTTTACAGAACCACCTATTGCTTCCTACCACGGCCACCAAACCTGGAATCTCCTGGTTAAAAGCAGCCTACCCTCCTAACAGATCCTCCCCCAGGTACCAAACCTTGCAACAGGGCTCGCTGCTACACCTGCAAATTTATTTCCAGTGTGACTGAGATCGGGGGCTACAGGTGTTTTTCACATCACCAAGGAGTTCTCATGCACCTCCACTAATGTGGTGTATTGTATTCTTTGCAGGAAGTGTTCAGCTATTTACATTGGAGAAACTGGTAGGCGTCTTGCTGACCGTTTCAGGGAACATTACAGAGCAGTCAGGAATGGTGAAACTGCTAAACCCATTGTATCCCACTTTATCTCCAGGGACCAATGTCAATGACCTTCTGTTTGTGTCCTTCAGCAGGGCTTCCGGATCCTGACCATAGAAAAACATGGAAGCCAAGCTGATCATCCGTTTGGCTCCCAGCAGCCCTCTGGTTTAAATGATAGACTTATTTTCCACTAACATCTTTCAGCCATCCCTTTTTTCTAAAGTCAATTTGTTTTGTACTCATTTATTTTTCATTTTCACCATATGTCTCCATTTCTGTCTCCTTCCCACACATTTGTCACCTTTCAGCCTTCTTACAAGGCCCTGTTAATTAGTCTCCACCTGGGAACTTCCCCAGCTCTTTCTCTCCCATTATGCTTTATCTTCCCATCATCACCTTTTGTTTCACAGATTCTCTCTTAATCTTACCATTTATCACTTCTTCTCCCTTAGCCTCCCCCTTCTTCTTTCTCCACATATATATCTCTCTCATTTTACCTCTCCTCTACACTAACTTGTTTTTTTCTCTTTTAGATATTTCCTGAAGAAGACCTAAGGTCGAAACGTAGATTTTTAACTCTATTTTCTATTTTCAGCGTGCATTTAATATAACCTGTTATGGTATGTTGCATCTTATGAGGTGAGAGGACCAGGAACATCCTTTCTGGCAGACCTATGTGAATTCTCTTATAAGTGTCAATTGTATTCCCAGTAAGATAGTAGAGACATCAAACACCACTAAGAAAATTAGATTGTGGGGCAAGTGTGACATCTACTGCTCTAAAAGTTATGGCAAACCAGGGATTTTTGGACCCACTATAAAAATGGTGAAACCAGAGTCAAACTCTCTCATTCTCATTTTTGATGAGCTTATACAAGGGACACTCTTCTCCTGACAATACAAGAAGTAAGACTGCCAGTACAAAGGAAACTGAATCTTTAATTTACTTTCTTTGGACTTCAATTTACTATGGACTTAAGACAGACTTTAGATAACAGTTATAGTGTGTTTTTCATGTATATTTCCCACTTTTATTTCTGTTATTCTGTGACCAAATCAGTGCATCTTTTATTTGTAACTGTATGATTATCATTTAAGTATTTTAGTAAAAACATTTGTTTTTAAGAAACCTGCCTGAGCGAGATTTCTAAATTGTGTGTGAGTTGTGGGACTGTTATAAATAATCTGTGACAAACTGTTATTGCTAAGGGGTGCCTCCATAAGCAACCAATCAGAGCAAGGGTGTGTAAGAGACATCTGGGTAGAAATAGGGATGTAACCCCACTACCAATTTGGGGGCTTACCTGTAGCCCAGTAGCTCCCAATTTGCTCTCCTACAGGAAAAGCCTTCATTTTTCTTCTGGTCCCCTGTGCTGGTCGAGTCCTTATAGGGAAAGGGAAAAGGGGGGGATGGAACATTGTTTAACCAGGAGTAGCACACTAAGCCGAAGCTTGTTTCCAGATGCAACCTGGGAGCACAAGGAAGTTAAGTGACTTGCTCAGGATCACACAGAATGCACCTAGGTGGCTGTGGTATTCAAACTCAGGTCTCCAGATCTGCAGGTCAGAGCCTTAATCCACTGCGCTATACTGCCTCCTAGTGCCCCTGGAAGCCCAAAAAATAGCCCCATGTAACTTTAGCCCTTCAGGGCTCCAGTCACTTAAACTGTGATCTCCCGCTAGATACTTGCGCTCCAGTGCAGTGGGGATCACGCAGGTGTGAGCAGAGCCTTTGATCTCCAAACCAATTGCATTGCAGTCGTTCAGGAGAGAGTTCTGTTGGTCCAGGTGTCCCCACCTACTAAGTGGGACTGGTGACAACTCCAAGGGCCCTGGGTGCCCTCTTTACAAAAAAAAGAAAGAGATCCACGAGGTGTACAGATTGGGGCTCATGAATATTAATGTGCCAGAGCCCTGATCACTAATGAATATTCATGAGGGTGCTTCTTGCCCTCAGGGAAGCTGTGTTTTGGCAACTGCCAATGGGAACAGGAGATTGTAAATAAAGAAATGCAACTGCGGTGGGTGTTGGGAAACAATTGTTTGAGCAGGGGGACAGTGTTTAAACAAAATGCCTTCACTTCTGGCTGCACTAGTGTAATGTTTGGGACTCAGATAAATAGCCTGCCTGCTGCAAGGTGTCCTTAAATAATGGCAGCAGTGACAGGCAAAAGGACTGAAAAATATACTTGATCTGGGCAGTGACAGTAAGGACACAACAGTGGCTACTGAACTGTGGGTCATTTGGGCAAATATTTGATTTATTCTGGCTGCACCAGGACTTTACTTGGGATTGTCCTAATTCTGCTTCAGGGACTGTGTGTTTAAGCGGTCATTTCTAAGCAGCCACAGCCAATCAGAAAGCTAGTATTTTAAAGCCAGGACTTGTGGGACACTTGCCAAAGCTCATGGGAAACTTCCAAGTGCTCAGGGGGGGGACTGCAGGGACCTAATTTCAGGTGCCAAAACAGTAAACCAACTGTGCATCAAGTGAGGTTCATGCATAATTCATTTTCTTGATTGACAGGCTCTCCAGGCAACTGGAGGCCAAATATACAATAGCTTCAGCCCATCAGGAGCCTCAGGAGAGCCCCATAAAAGACTGTGTTTCTAGCTGTGCGAGCATTCCAAGGGAGATTCGAGTGGGAGCCCACCACAGGGGTTGGGTCTCAGGCCCCCAGCTATGCAACTGGGCCTGATGATCCAGTGTGAGCTCCTCCATCCAGGAGGGGGTGTTTGCCTTTTTTTTTTTTAATATTCTTTATTTTATTCTCAGGATATCACATACTTTTCATTTAGCACTTAATGCAGGTATAATATAACCAGCTTCTTTCTTAAAAAGGATAAAAATAAGATAAGAAAATATTCCAGGGAGATAGTTCTACAAGACTTGTGTGGACAAAGTTCACAACATAATTTTTCATGTATCAGGAGTAATGTTAAAAATATTATATTAATACTATAATTAAATAAAGTATACACAATTAATGGGAGGAGAAACCAGAGGGGAACCACCACCAAATTCTGTCAATGGGATAATTGTTTATTTACCTCATATTTCCCAAGACCCACCCCACCCAGAGAGTACAGTGGAAAAATTAAATATGTCTAACAAAAATATAATGTGTTATTATTCATGGTATAAAAGAGGGGTCCCTTTCCATAATACACAGCACCCATGGTCGCCAGCTAAGATCAAAGTGGGAGGTCCTTCCCTTGCTGTCTGCAATCAGACGTTCTAAGTGATACATATCATTCAAAATAGAATGCCATAAAACAAGTGAGGGGGGTATGAGCTGGTGCCAGAGATGAGTAATAGCCTATTTGCTGTTAAAAGGTAAGTGTATATCATGTCTTTAGGAGGTAATTTGACCCCTACTAGGGGTATAGATAATATGACTAATTCTGGTGATAAAACCACAGATTTGTTTGTTAAAATCTGAATAGCAGCAGAAACTGTGTCCACAAAGAGGCTAATACACGACAAGACCAAAATGTGTGTGTATGTGAAGCTTTTGGTTCCCCACATGCTATCCAACAGCAGCCATATTGTTCTGGGAGAAATTTTATCAATTTAGAAGCGACATTAAAAAATCTGACTCATTTCCAAGCACATTCCTTCCAATATCCAGATTGGGATACCTTCATGGGGGGGAGGGAGTATTTAAGCCACTCCGAATAAGGGATATCTGTACCCAGCTCTTCATTCCAGGCCTTTAGAATTAGCTCAGAGGTTCATCTCAATATCTCTCCCAAGGTCCTATAGACTTGACCTACCTGATGTCCCTTCAAAGAGCTAATTAATAGTTCAAGAAGGAGTGGTGTAGGATGTGGAATTTGACAAAGTTCTGGGGATTTGTCAAGAAGATAAAATCTGACTTCTAAATAACGGAAATGGGCACTGCATTGTAAAGGATATACAGCTTGTAACTGGATAAACAATACTGCCCCCTGTGTATCCAAAAACGAAATATATCATGGTCCAAACCTATGCCATTTTGAAAAAACATGATCTAATCGTGCAGGAAGAAATTCCTTGTCTGACGAAAGCAGATGTAGAAAGTAAAATATGGTAGAAAAGTGAAGGGTTTGTCTGATTTTACCCCAAACTCAGAGTGTATTTGATGAACAAAACTAAAATGAGAATATGCTGTGAGAGCAGAAAGGGGTTTAAACAGAATAGAGCCGATGTCAAATACATCATTCAAGACAAATTCTATGGTTTTCCATGGGGCTAAGTAGCTAGGGTTAATCCATAGCAGAATGGTCCTCAGCACCAATGCCTGAAAATATTGATTGAGACTGGGGAGATTTAAACCACCCCTTTCATGGGGTAGCTGTAGGAGGGACCAACGTATTCGGAGCCTCCAACATTCCCAAACAAATCTAGAGAAGATCTTATTCCATGAAGTAAAATAATGAGACGGTGTCACCAGGAGTGTTTGAAAAAAGTACGAGTCTCAGAAAAATGTTCATTCTTAAGGTTTCAACACGGGCTAAAAAGGGTAAATGTAGGAAGGACCAATGTTTCATGTCCTGTTCCAATATTTTTGACAAGGGTTCATAGTTTACTAATTCTAAGAGTGACAGATTCCTAGGCAGTCTTACCCTGAGATATTTAATTGTTATGCAGTTCCAGCATAATGGGATTTGATACTTCAACTTCACAGATGGTTTAAAATTTAAAGTTAGGGCCTCCGTCTTAAAGTCATTAATTACATACCCTAATATTGTACCAAACTTTCTAAGAAGGTCCCATACCACCAGAAGGGATGCCTCCAGTACCCAAAGGGTTAGTAATATGTCATCTGCATACAAACATGCTTTATAAATCGGCCCACCAAGGGGGATGCCTTCTATGTTCCTTGACTCTCTAATAGCTATAGGCAGAGGCTCCAGATATATGGTGAATAATATAGGGGAGAGGGACAACCCTGTCTCGTACCCCTGTTAAGTTTAATTGTGTTTGACAATTGCCCATTTATTCGAAAATATGCAAATGATGTATTATAGGCACTCTGTATCCAGGAGACCACCTTAGAAGGAAACCAAATACCAACAAAGCTTCCCACAGAAAGGGCCAAGACACCCTATCAAATGCCTTGTCAGCATCAAGGCTGACAAGGCTCGCAGGAATTGACCTCTGTAATACATAGTCCATAAGATGAGCTACTCTGCAGATATTATCAAAGGTTTGTCTACTACAGATGAAACTGGACTGGTCAGGATGAATAATAGATGGGAGAATTCCCTCTAAGCGATGGGACCATATAGACATATATATTTTATAATCTATGTTTAACACAGATATTGGTCTATAGGAGGTTAACAGTGTGGGGTCACATCCCGGTTTTGGAATTACAGATATTATTGCACCAGACCATGAGGGGGGCTGGAGCCTCACCATCTTGAACATCTAAGCATACTTTAAATAAAGGGTTAATGTTGAAGAAAAGGATTTATACCACTCGACAGGGTATCCGTCACTTCAGGGTTTTCATTTTATTTTTTTTCAATTCTATTTACGCTCCCTAGGAGGCAGGGCATCCTTCCGGGGTACCCACACGATGAAGGCATCTCACTCCCTGCCTGAACCCGACCCCAGGAACCCCCTACTCGAACAGCCCAGCAGTGACCCAGTCCCCCGGCAACCCGGGGGGAGGTTTGCCCACCCTTGGCGACTGTACAGACTCAAAGGGTCCTACCTGACTGCTCGGGTTGGTGCCAAAGGAGGATTCTGCAATGTGGGCCAGCACTGGGATGTGGGCCATGTCTCCAGAGTCCCCATCATCTCCATGACCTCCAGGTGGTTATTTCCTTTATCTGCCATTCCCTCCTGCATGGGCATGCCCCGATGCTCTGGCGCTCAGCAACCCTGCCAGCTTCGGCCACGCCATTACATGCTGTGCCGGCTCACTGCAGTACCCCTGGTCTCCACTGGGGGTCACTGGCTCACCAGGCTATACCATCCCCTGTGGCCGGGGAGGCGAGCTCCACATGGAGGCTTCATCCTCAACCCTCCCCCTGCTGACCCACTGCGCCTGAGTCCATTCCCGAACCCAGGTCGCTGACGCAGCGCGAGGTTTGGTGTCCAGCGCCTCAACCCTCAGCGCCACCGGGCCAGCCAGGGTTTCATTTTAGAAATAACTCTTACTACTTCCTTCATCGATATAGGTGCCTGAAGAAAGCTCTGTTGAGAAGAAGAGAGCTTTGGGATTTGAACTTTTGTTAAAGAAACTTTCATTTTATCCACAGAGGGAGGAGGGGGTCATCGTATAACTGCTGGTAATATGTTTGAAAGAGATACATGATTTCTTGGATATGGGATACAGATTTTCCTGTCGAGGGGCACTTAACTGAATGTATGTGGGCTGATGCTCTGAAACCCCAAAGTTTTCTAGCTAGGTTGCAAGCACTCCTAGACCCACCCTTATAATGCTATATTTTAAGATATTGTAGGGCCATTTGGACCTTTAGGTCTAAGATTTTGTAAAGCTTAGATTTAATCTGGCATATGCGTATTCTAGTAGCTTCTGAAAAATCAGTTATTTTTTGTAGTAATTCAAGCTCCTCCGACAGATTTTCATATTTATCATCCCGCTGTTTTTTCTGATAGACTGCATGGGCAATAATTTCTCCCCTCACCACAGACTTAACAGTATCCCAAAGAATACTAGAAGATTCATCAGGGGACTCATTCTCAGATATAATTTGTTTTATTCTGTTGGTAATTTGAGTTCTAAATTCCTGTCTTTAATAGTGATAAATTAAGGCGCCAGGCAGTCCTCCTAGGGGGTCTTGCAATATTCAGCTTAAGTAGGAGAGGGGAATGGTCTGATAACAGATTCGGCCCTATAGACATCCCACAAGGCCTCTGTATGTTCAGCCAAAACAAAAAATAGTCAATTCAGGAGGATGTGTGAAATCAGGATGAATAGTATGTATAGGCTCGTGTGGTTGGGGAAAAAATATCTCCAAACATCCACATAACTGAGCTGACTGAGTTGTTGCTTTAAATATTTCTGAGATGCTGTTATATGATGTCTAGTTGTATGAGAGGTATCTAGTGAGGGGGACAAGGTAATATTAAGATCTCCCCCTGTCACCACCATACCTTGTTGTAAGTCTAATAATTTGTTAAAGAATACTCAGAGTTTTGAAGGGGAAGACTTTGGGGGAAACTATACATTTACCAAAGTAATTACTTGGCCAAACAACCTCCCCACTAGAACTACAAAACAGCCATGTGGGTCAGCATATTCTGCATCTAACTGAAATGGGGTTGCGGCTGACAGTATACTGTAGTTGCCACTTCCCGACATTTACCTCTCCCATAAGAGAAGGAATATACCATATAATGGCCCCCTGCTGACATTTAAGGTGTTCCTCCTGGGATAAGTAAGTTTCCTGAAGAAATATTACTTCAACTGCTTGTTTTCTGAGACACTGATGCATTCTCACCCTTTTGATAGGGTTATTGAGACTGTTGACATTTAAAGATAAAATCTTAACAGGGGAAATTGCCATGGTTAAATATTAAGTAATACGGAAAATGTAACGGAGTCCCGCTGTAAAATTGTCTGGGGGTGGGTCCCCACCCAAGTCCCCTATCTCTAAACATAACTAGTTCATATATTTCCAACCCTGTCAGTCTATGATTCCAAATATAACCAAGATAAGCCCCAAGCAGGAGCTGGAACTAATACTATTGTATAGGTAGATGCTGCTGTTTCTGTAACATTAGACAATGTCTCCAATAAATTTATATACCATCTTTAGAAAGTTTTTCCATTTACTGATAACAAATTATCTATGAAAAAAAAATAGTTTTAATTATTATTAACTTGGGGTTAAATTGTACACCCCCAAACATTTTTAAACTGTTAAAGCACGACAACTGGGCGTTGAAAAAATTGTTTACCAGGAGAGCTACCTTCTTAGCTTGTACAACTGCTACAAAATTATACCATCGATTAAATGAGAATAGCTGCACAGAGAAAAAAAAAAAGGGAAATATTAACTACAGCAGCTAAATCTATTACCATAGGATCAAACCAGTACTGAGTGTCTAAACTTAATAAATCGACTTCCAAGGTAAGAGGGATTAACATCCATCCCTCTATTATCCCAGAGACTGCAAAACATTCAGTCCTGGGCAAGGAGGAAATGCCAGGAAAACTAGGGTCCTGGGCCTCCAGAGAGAAACCACGTCTCTCATTAACAATGAGTAGGAAAAATCAAATAAAATAAAAATAGGCGGTAGCTGGTGGAAATGACTGCTTAGCTCCTCGCTCCGATTATCCAGTGCGACTTCAGAAGAGAATCCAATATTCAGTGGCGACATCCCGGGGTTTTATGTAGCGATATTGGCAGAATATATGCCCTACAATGGTTCGCACGAAGAAAAGAGGCTCCTTAATAGCCAAAACCGTCTCCGAGAACCTACGAGGCAGACAGATGGCAGGCCTCAGCCCAGCCCCCTCGCGCTCCTCAGTGCTCTCAGTGTCTGGAGCCGATGATTCATGCTCTGACTCAGGATCGACCAGTATGAGAGCAGAATCAAGAAAAATCATTAAATTGCTGCACAAGATAGATGCAAAAGTTACGGACATCCAAAGGGACTTTAAGAAATTGGAATCAAGAACTACCTGTGTCGAACAACATTTAGAGGGGTTGCAGTCAGAACACATGGCCTTTGGAAGATCGTTATCGTATCTATATGCGAGGGAGAAAGTCTTAACAGCAAGGGCTGAGGATGCAGAGGCGCGTTCCAGACGCAATAATAAAAGGGTGGTTGGCATACCAGAGGGAGCTGAGCAAGCGGACATGGTGGCCTTTATGGATTGCTGGTTAAAGACAGAGCTGCAAATTGGAGAAGAGCCTCCACTAGAGATCGAAAGAGCACACAGGGCCCTTGCCCCAAAGCCTAGACAAGGCACCCCCACAGAGCCATTATTATTAAATTCTTGAGATTCCCGACTAATGAAAAGATTCTGTGATTGGCATGGGCGAAAAAGGATTTGAACTTTGATGGTACGAAGGTATTTGTGGACCAAGATTTTCCCCCGGCTCTGGCCCAACGTCGGAATAGAGTACTGGGAGTGGTGAAACAGTTAAAAGAGAAGGTCTGGAAGGCCCAACTGCGATATCCCGCCAGACTGTGGGTAGAGACACCTGAGGGTCTGAAAACATATGACTCATTGATGGCTCGTGATTTCCTGATTACCAGTGACATTTCAGTTCCTGACATCAAAGAAGAGATTGCTGAGAAAGAAATCGAACAACTACTTTGGGCAGTGGCTCCAGGCTTGAAAGATGCTAATCGACCCCATTCAAGAATGGACTCGGTGTTACCCCTACATGCGGATTTATCCAAATGGATTGCCAGAAGGAAAACCTCTGAGGATACTAGCTGAATTACAGCAAATGTTCATTTAGTGTTCTACCCAATTTACTAAGGCCTTGATGGTTGAAAGCACATCATCCCTCACCCGACAACGTTTTTGTTCTCACTTAAGCTTAATATATTTAAAACAAAGAGAAGGGTGGTTAGGGGGTTTACCTGTTAGCCTTTCTTGTGGTTTGGCGTCCCTGGTGGTTTCCCTGGTCTTGGGTGGCAGGGGGGTCTCTGGGCAGCGGTGGGTTTTGGCGTGCGGCGTGGGGGCTAGGGCGGGCGGACCTTTTGCTCTGGCTGCTGGGTTACACACGACTACATCTCTGGGGGACCCCTTCCTGAAGTCCGTTCATAATTTTGGTCCTCTCGATTACATGGAGGCCTTCCGGCCCTTTTTTCCCCTTCCCACCTCAGTGGTAGGTGTTTGTAGCAGGGGTGGAGGTAACAAGACGGTGAAGCCGTTGGAGGTTGACTTAATAGTTTTGGCGGTGGGGTTTCCTTCATGATTAAGGGAGAGGAGACGTTATTTTTGGAGGAATGGGGAGATTCTCACTACCTACTCCCACTACATACTCTAGGGTAACAGGGACCAGTTTGCTCTGCCTGGGGCTTTGTATATGTGAGATGGGAGTGCAAGGGGTGATTCTGGGTGGACTGGCTCTCGTGTTTTCTCCCCCCTGGATTCATGGGGGGGGAGGAGTGCGAGAGGACGTCAGTGTCTTGCAAAATAGATTAATGCCACCGGCTGTTCATGGTGGAGAAGCCTATTTTGTCCTCCCACCTTGTCATAAACTACATTTTGCCATAGGCCCCCCGGACCCCTGAGGTGTAACTGGATTTAAGAGTACAGGACCCCCCACGTCGATGACGATGCCAACAGGACTGGGTTTTTCGGCCTCGGGGAAGGAAATAGGGAGGGGACGGGGAGGAGGTGGTTTTGGGGGGGGGGTTTCTCCCTCCTCCCTCTCTCCCCTCCAGTGGATTCAGTCGAACTGGATTCTCCATCAGGATTGACAAAAGGGGGAATATGTAAAGAGTTCGCGATGGAGTTAACACTGGAGGATTATGGGGTGCTTCCTCATCCCAGCCCCTTCCGGAAGCTCTTCAACGCATAAACAGAGGGCACAGGCTAGTGACTCCCCTGAGAAGGGGAGCCTTCTAACCCTTCCACTTTGTGTGGAGTGTTGTTCCGTCTAGGGGGAAAAAAGTTTTGTTTCCCCCACAGTGCACCTGAGGGCTGACTGGGCCGAGATTTATCAGCGCAGGTGGTGGCTTAGGTTGCTAAGGTTCTCACTTGGAACAACTGTTTGTTGTTGCACTCCCATAGGGGAGGTAGGCCCTGTGCGTTAAGTACTGGGCCAACAAGCTTTTTAGATTAAGGGTGTGTTAAAGTGGTTGCAATGTTGAATGCTTTGTTTGCTATCTATTTCTTCCTTCTTTTCTGTCTTTTTTTTGTTTTAGGGAGAGTATCTCTTTGTGTGTCTGGGTATCATAACAGTACGATTGGACATAAGATATGTAAATATGCTGAATTTTTTTTTACAAACAATACATGGCTGACTTGATAATAGGTTCCCTGAATGTTAAAGGAATTAATAATGTTGTCAAACGTGCTAAGATATTAGCAGAATTCAGATGGGAAAGATGTGATATCGCCTGTCTACAGGAGGCAAAGCTTACTTTGGGAGAACATATGAAATTGCGTAGAGAGTGGGTGGGCACGGTTCACTCTGATGAGCACCCGCAATCCAAAAGGGGAGGAGTGGCAATCCTATTCCGGAGAGGCTTTCCGTTCCAGATTCAAACAGTTGCTAAATCAGGCTCTGGCCACCAACTGATAGTCTCCGGACATTATAAAGGGTGGATAATCCACCTAGTGGGGGTGTACGCCCCTACCCCACCCTCTGGAGAGTTTTTCTGATCTCTCTTCGACTCAGTAGCCAACTTACCTCCCGGACAGGTTATTTTAATGGGGGACTGGAACTGTGTCAAGGATGTGAGTATGGACAGAAGCTCCACTAAAACCCCAGGGTCTAAGTCTTGCTCTCGATTACTCCGTAACTTGATCACAGAAGCCGGATTTATAGACCCATGGAGGCAGTGTAATCCCTCCGTGAAAAATGTCACCTTTTTTCCCCAGTTTCAAACACATATTTAAGACTGGATAGATTTTATACCCAGAGGAATGCTGTGCATTCTTTTAGAGATGTGTCTATCCTTCCTATTACGATCTCTGATCACGCAATGATCAAGGCAAAACTTGCTTGGGACACAGCGGACGGGGGGGGGGTCTCTGGAGATTCGATCTGGGGTTACTTAATGACAAACAATGTATTGAATCTACTAGAAGAGTTGTCCAATGCTATTTAAACGAGAATACTGAGGCAGTCTCCATACCCAAGTTCCTGTGGGACGCCCTTAAGGCAGTGGTGAGAGGACATACAATAGCCTTCGCCTCCCACAGAAACAAACAGCATCAGGCTTGTAGGAGGGAAACTCTCACCTCTATTGCAGATTTAGAAGCAGTTCATAAGCGCACGGGGTCCCAGAAAGTACTTAAGAAACTAAAGGAGGCCAGGGGGATATATAACTCTCTGTTACAGAGGCTGGTGGAGAATTCCCTTAGATATGCCGGGCAGCGTTACTACGAGAGAGGAGAGAGGTCCAGCAAATTGCTGGCGCTCAGACTCCGCAAACAAGCTGCCAATAGGTACGTAGTTAAGGTTAGCTCTGACCCCCCAGTCTCCCCTGTAAGACCCTCCCGGGGGAAATTGCACAGGAGTTCGCAAAGTTCTACGAACAATTGTACAAGAAGGAGCAAACACTAGATAATAGTAAAAAAACTGCGGATTTTTTGCAAGGTATAGAGCTTCCTGTACTGTCTGACACTCAAAGGGATGCCTTGGAGGCCCCCTTTACTGAAGCTGAGGTAAGGGCAGCCATAAAGTCTCTTGATTCTGGGAAGGCTCCTGGGCCAGATGGGTTCACTTCTGAATTCTATATGTTGTTTCAGGAAGATTTGGTTCCTTTACTTACTAGAGTTTGTAATGTGGCCCAGGAACTGGGTGCCTTGCCGGAGACGTGGGGGGAGGCCCTTATCTCGGTTTTGCCAAAAGCAGGGAAGGATCCCACCTCTTGTGCAGGGTAACGTCCCATCTCGTTACTTAACCAAGATGCAAAAATTTTTGCTAAAGTTATTAGCTCACAGTTGCAGGGAGTAGTCCCTGTCCTGGTTCACCTGGACCAAACTGGGTTTATACCCGGGAGACACATCCAGGACAACGTTAAATTACTTTTAAATGTAATTTCTTCAGCCCAGCTCCCTATTGGCTTCCCTCTTTCAGCTATATTATCGTTAGATGCTGAAAAAGCCTTTGATCGTCTAAACTGGCAGTATTTGGATTCGGTGTTGGGGGTTTTCAGGTTTGGAGAGAGATTTCGGGCCTGGATCTCTAATTTATACACTAAGCCAAGAGCAAAAGTCCGGGTGAATGGGACGATCTCCAAGCAATTTGGGATTGAGTGTGGTACCAGGCAGGGCTGCCCTCTCTCCCCTCTCCTGTTTGCTCTTAGTTTGGAACCCATGGCTGCTTATATTCGGCAATCTGATGTTTTCCGGGCTTGCAGGTTAGAAGGGTGGAAGTTAAGGTTTCGCTTTACGTGGATGACTCCTTACTATATATTTCAGATCCGGCAGAAGCAGTACCCAAGATTTTCAGTTTCCTCTTGGAATTCGGAGCCCTTTCCGGTTACAAGGTTAATCTGGATAAATCTGAGTTGTACCCACTGGGGGGGCTAGGAATCAGCCCTTGCCAGTGGTGCAGCAAATTAAATGGTGTAAGGCCGGGTTTAGATACTTAGGGATATGGATACCCAGGGATTTTAAGGCCCTATACTCCACAAACCATTTAAGGATCCTTGGGGACATCAGGGAGGATTGTAATAGGTGGAGAGAACTCCCTCTTTCCATCTCAGGTAGGGGTGAATCCATTCGCATGAATATTCTCCCCCGGCTATTGTTTATACTGGGGGCTATCCCTCTGAGGCCCCCCAGGAATTTCTGGAAAGATGTAAAATCCACTCTTTCCAAGTTCTTACGGTCTGGGCGGAGGCCCCGAGTGAAATGGAAGATTATGGTGGCCCCAAGGGAAAGGGGAGGTTTTGGGATACCGGATATCCAGAAATACTTCTGGGCATCGCAGTTATTAACGTTAGTGACTATGGTCTGCGATTCCCCACCTAAGTGGGTTCAGATTGAAGTGGCTGACTCTCCTCTGGGAAATATCACAGATCTTATTTTTCTGGACGCACCCAGGTTGAGCCAGCTGGATTTCAGAAATCCTTTTACAAGGTTGATTTCACAGGTATGGAAAGATATGAATTTAAAATTAGGTATTAGTTTAAAGCTTAATTCACATACGACCATTCGGAGCTGTTTGGATTTTGGCCCACTCAGGTGGGACATGGGCTTTCATCGATGGGCTAGAATGGGGTTGGTTAACCTGGGTCAGCTTTTTGACTAGAAAATATTTAAACCATTTCAGCAACTAAAGGCCGAATTTAATCTTCAAGGTAGGGATTTCTTTCGTAACCTTCAGATAAGGCACTATGCCCATATAAATGAACAACAAATTGAGGTGGATACAGAACCTTTGGGTAACCCCGTGCTACTTACCCTTTCCTCCCTGATCAGATTGCCAGAGCATAAGAAAAAAATAATCTCAAGTTTAGTTACAGAGATGAATTTTGAGGAAGGTGACTCCTTGCTATAAGTCAAGGATAGGTGGCATGGAGACCTGGGGATGGTTCTGTCGGACACTGATTGGACTTCTATTTGGAAGTCCATTCACAATACTACATCCTCTCTTTTCTGGCAGGAATTCCATTGGAAGTTAGTTATTAGATTTTATAGAGTGCCTGTGACTACAAAACGCTTTGGATTACACTACTCCGACCTCTGTTGGCGACACTGTCGGTTGGTTGGCACTTATTTACATATATTTTGGGAGTGCAAAGTTATACAAGAGTTTTGGAGGGAAGTAATGGACACTTTTAACAATATTTTCGAATTAACACTACCGAGCTCCCCGCAGTACCGGTTATTAGGATTGTCACCTTCCCCAGTTGATTTCTAGATCTTCCCGGCTCCTGTTTGGAACCTTGGTGTCAGTGGCCCTTAAAGCTATTACTCTTTCATGGCTTACCCCAGATAAGCCCACCATCTCTACATGGTATGGCATCTGCACCAGGATTGTAGACATGGAGTACTTGACGGCCAAATTGAGGTTGTCTGTAGATAATTTTAAAGCGAGATGGCTACCTTTTCTACACTTCATGGCCTCACAAGAGGGGAGGCCAGTAATGGACTTGCTCGCCAGGTATGCCTAAGAAGAAACTCTGGGCCCCAGTCGGGTGTATTTTTTCATGCCTGTCCATTGTAGCTGTCTTTTAATATCTACTACTGTAACTGCTCATTTGATGTTGTTTTCAAGATATAATCATATAAGTAAAATGATTCTGTATATGGAAGCCATCTGCTGCAATGGATATGATCTTGAAGTATACCGGGGGTCATAACTCGGTATTTGTATTAACAGCGCTACAGTCTTTCCCTCTTTTTACTCTCTTTTACTTTCTTATTCTTTTTTAACTGCTGTTTTTATACTTCTGATGGTACTCTCCCTTTATTGTTTCTTATTTTATTTTATTCTTCTGAAGTTTATTTTTATTTTCACTCTTCCGTTTTTATTTTATATTACTCTAACCTTTTCCCTTTTTATCTAACTGCTAACTATTGTCTTCCTCTCTCTCTCTCTTGCATCTGTAGTTTTATTTCTTTATTCTCTCTTCATAGACATTAATAGTTGTAATGGCACTTAATGAGAGTGGAATTGTACTGTTGCTATGTCTGTTTTTATGTGTACTCTATATGGAAAAAACTCTCCAATAAATTTCTATTTCAAAAAAAAAAAATAGGCATTAGGAAGGTATGGAGTAAAAAGCGTCAACTTTCTTGGTGCTGCCCTGGTCCCAGCCCAGCATAAAAAATTAGGAAATTGTATCTATGGGACCGTGGTTAGTGTCATCATAATGCTTATGGCCCATACCAAAAGTATCTCCCCCCCCCTTCCCGATCTCGCGAATAGCAGGACCGGGGCTTGCAGGGGAGTACCCAAAAAAGAGCACAAGCTGCAATTTTAAGTAAGTTTATGCAAACTTGAACAGCTAAGGGGTTTATTATTTTAGGTACTGAGGTAATATAGCATATCCAGCGTCTTACGTATCCCAACTAGCCCAGCCCTACAAGCAGATACTGTTAATGTCATGATTCAATTCAGCTCTCTAACAGCTAACACATTAAATCAATGAGTGTCCAGAATAGCAGTCACCATGTTTGTTCAGTTCTACATTTGTCTGCGTGGTGGGATATAATGAATGATACAATCAGTAAAAAAGTTATACACTGTAGTACTTATTGCTGTGTAAACTGATTCAGATAGGCCCTCCCTCACTGGGAAATGTTATCAGACCTAATGTTTGAGTACCCCCAAAATAAAAACTGTCTCAATATAAGGACAATAGAGGTGGTCTAAGAGTATCCTCCAAATTACAACATTCAGCCCCTGCAGCAATTATATAATTGATGAAGCTTTAAGTTAGTATACATAGAAACATAGTCCACCACCCTGCAAGGACAGTTAATATCACAACTAATTAGGTCCCCCAGCACCCCTCCAAAGTTCTTAGTACTTGCCAACCATTTCTTATAGCTTCCCTTCAGGTAGCATTCAGTTCTTGTTTTCTAAATGCAGACAGTCTTGATAGCACATCTCCAGTATTCTTGGGTGGTGATTTATTATTCTGTCCCTTAGACTGTTGCCATCTAGGGGGTTGCCGCTGGGAGTGAGATTGTCTTGTGGGTTGTTGATCCGAGAACTGAATTCCCTGTTTGGCTAAATCTTCTTCTGCTTCTTCAGCTGATAAATATTCTCTTTTGCTATCTGGTAACTGAACCACAAAACGAGATGGCTATGGAGGGAAAAATAGATGCCCTTGGCCCGGAGAGCCGCAAATAAAGGTTGGTACACTCTACAATCTCTCATTGTGCAAAGAGCATAATCATTATCAAAATAAATCCTTGTCTGGCCATAGAAAGTTCTTCCTCGGAGCCAGGCTGTAGTAAGGACTTGTTCCTTAATAGCATAATTAAGAAAATGGATTATCACCGAACGTGGGCAAGTGCCAGTAGCAGTCAGCTTGGGGCCTAAGGCCCGATGTACATGTTCTAATTCCAATGGTAGGTCTTCAGATAATTCAAAGGCTGTTTGCAGTAACATAATTATAAGCCCTTTAATGTTAGACCCCTTGGAGTCTTCAGGAATCCTGTATATGCGGAGATTTTTGTGTCTAGATCTGTTTTCCGCATCTTCCTGTCCAGCCATTGTCGCCGCCTGTTTGTTCTGCAAGTCCTGGACTATAATCTCCAAGTCATTGATGCGGTTTTCCACTGTGGTGAGCTGGCGCTCAGTATAGTCAGCTCTCTGCTCCAAAGTCTCAACATCTCTCCTAATTTCTGAGTAGAGCTGTTTCATCTCATTGCGAAAACAGACTAGCTCTGTGTATATGGTCTCCAGTTTTACTCATTTTTTTTGACCCAAGTGTCCAGGAGTAGTTACATTAGCTGAGGGCCCAGTTTCTAGTGAGGCCTGTGATAGCTTGGAATCGGAGGCTTCAAGACGCAATCAGGTGTCATCCTCGATAGCCTGACGTGTGCACTCTTTCATTTTCGGTCCCCAAGTGTTAGTACCCCGATATCTTCTGAATAAATGTAGAATTTTCCTTTAAGATTGCAGAAAGAAGGGTATTTTTGCTAGGCAGGGCTAGGAGCTGAGGATTCAGGCAACCATAGAGGTGATGATATCACCGGAAGTCCGGGGTTTTTGCCTTTTTTGTAGTAAAAGTTTAAAGTAATTTAGTTTATGCAGAACCTGCTAGCCTAAGGTTTGCCAGAATGTTCTCCATGTGCTAGCCCTCCCTTCCACATTGGGGAAGGATGTGGACCTGCAACTCGACATCAAGCCAGCTGTGAGAGAGCTGATCCTACCTCGGTTGTGAGAGGACTGAAGACATCAGGAGCCTTCATTGCGGAGATTCTACAGTGAGGAGCCTAAGTAAGTACTCTTGTACCCCCCAGTGCAAGAATGAAAGAACAATGCTTAACTGGGGCTGCCTATGCCCAAGTGACTGTGGTATGTGTGATTGTTCATGTATGGTCTGCACCCTGCTCCTGCTGCACCGAACCTTAGCCCAGCACAGGTGCACCCTTTTGGAACTTTTGCTATTTGAGACTGTCTAATCCTGGTCTGCACCTTGCATCTGCTGTGCTTAGTCTCGCCCAGTTCAGGTGGACCTGATTAATCTTAGGGACCCAAGCGAGTCCAGAAATTGTATACATGTGCTGATATGTGTTTGTCTGCCTCAGAGCCTAAAGGACTGGAAGGGAAGCACTCAGTACAGGGGTCATCCTAACTTTGCTTGGGAGGTCCAGTGTGTTCTGAGTTGTTCGGTCAAGACGTCCAGTGGAGCTGCAAGCTACTGCCATGTGCCACAAAAAGGACTGAGACCTCAAGTCTATCATATTTGACTTCTTTACCTGGAAATGACTGTTTATTGTGCAATGGACCAGGGCCGCCATCCTGGCCCCTGGTGGAAGGCGTTATACCTTCTTCAAATGTGATGAATTTTCAAAATTTCTGTTGGGCTCAACCCAGTGTAACCAACTGGTTATCCCTACCTAGTGTGCGCAACATGCAGGGCAATCCCTGCACCCCAAAGAGACTGTGAATAGTTCAGATTCCTAACTTTAAAAACCTAATTGCAATTTCTGCTAATCAAGCCAGCCAATTAACAACTGCACCGTCCACCAGGCCTGCAACCCTCAAGGGACTTTTTTGATAACTGGGTACCCAGATTTGAATATATCGAGATTGAGGGGTTTCAATGCAAATTTGGGTAACTGGTACCAGTGTGGGGAAAAGAGTAATATTGTGTTCCATCTTATTTCATGCAGTTTAGTTTAGATAGCCAGGGTCATCTAGGCTGGCATTATGTGATTTTCTGTCTAATCTGCCTAATAGGTATCCACCCAGCTGGAGGGTGTTCACCAGCACAAACCAAACCAAACTGGATGTAAATAGTGTAGATAATAATGATATTGCTTGTATAACCTCTACTCCTTGTGTTTCCCTATTCCTAAGCCCTAATCCCACTGTAAATAAATATTATTGTTTGCAAATAATGGTGTCATGAGCATATTATTAGACAGAGTCACTAAATGGTAAAATGTCTCAAAAGTGGGGAAATGTGTATTGGGTACTGTGTTGGGGTGGCAAATGGTCATAGTGGGTGGTATGACATTCCCAGGGGGTTGTACCCACTGAAAGCTAGACCACTTCAAAGTTAAACTCTGGGTGGAGGCACTGCACATTATGAAATATCATGGAAAAGAACCAGTTTTAAAGTAAGTTGAGAACCCAAGCCCCTCAACCTTGTTAGTGGCCACCAAGGCAGGGGTAGTAACTCTAGGAATAGCACCGCCTAGGGGTTACACAATGGAGACACCGCTGGGATCTTCTGTTACGCCATGTTACACCCAGCATTGACCCCCCCCCCAGCTCCTATGTTTGGGACCCTTAAAATGACTGCCATCGTCTAGCTGTTAGAATGTGTTTTGGTGCCAAAATCTGCTGTAAGCAGTTTGTTTATTGCTGGTTCAGGGACAATATGTAGGGGGTCACCCCCTAGTGGCCAAAAGTAGAATTGTACCAAAAATGTTTTTTCAATTTAAAATCTTGTACTTTACGGGTCCCCATGGTATGCAACATCTGATTAATGCTCACAATTATTAAATAATGTTGTTGCTGCTTAGAATAGAATGCATTTGTCTAGACTAGGATGTTATGGTAACCAGTGCTAGCTAGGAAGCTATATGCCTAGTCCAGATATTTGAGATGTTTGGTGTTTTTGCAAACTGCTTAGATGGTACTTAAGTATGCCAGGCTTCACACACCCTTGGTTTGAATGTCAAGGTTTGTTGCCAGGGGAAGAGTGTAACCCCCCTACCAATTTGGGGGGGTTACCTGTAGCCCAGTAGCTCCTGTTTTACTGTCCTGCCATAGTGCCTCCAGGAAAAGCCTTCATTTTTTTTCTGGACCCCTGTGCTGGTCCAAGTCCTTATAATGCCCCTGGTAGCCCAAAACAGCCCCTGTGTAACTTTAGCCCTTCGGGGCTCCAGTTACTTAAACCACGATTTCCTGCTAGATGCTTGCACTCCAGTGCAGCGGGGATTGCTCAGGCACGAGTGGCACCTTTGATCTCCTGACTGCTTGCATTGTGGTCATTTGGGAGAAAGTTCTGTTGGTCCCGGTGTCCCCACCTGCTAAGTTGGACCCAATGACAACTCAAAGGGCCCTGAGTGCCCGCTTTCCAAAATAAAGAGAGAGATCCACGAGGTGAACAGATCGGGGCTCATAAATATTAATGAGCCGAAGCCCTGATCACTAATGAATATTCATGAGGGAGCTTCTGCCCTCGGTGAAGCTGTGTTTCAGCAACTGCCTACAAAATAAATGTAACTGTTGTGGGTGTTGGGAAACAATTGTTTGATCGGGGGACAGTGTTTAAACAAAATGCCTTAATTCCTGGCTGCACCTGTGTAATGTTAGGGACTCGGATAAATAGCCTGCCTGCTGCAAGGCATCCTTAAATAATGGTAGCAGTGACAGGCAAAGTGACTGAGAAATTTACTTGATCTTGGCAGCGACAGTAAGGACACACCAGTGGCTACTGAACTGTGGGGCATTTGGGTCCTAATCCCCCGTAAATAAATATTGTTACTGTTATTTGCAAATAATGGTGTTATAAGCATATACTAATTGGTAAAATGTCTAAAATGTGAGGAAATATGTATTGGGTACTGTGTTGGGGTGGCAAATGGCCATAGTGGGTGGTATGACATCCCGGGGGTTATACCCAATGAAAGCTAGACCACTTAAAAGTTAAACTCTGGGTAGAGGCACTGCGCATTATGTAATATCATAGAAAAGAACCAGTTTTAAAGTAAGTGGAGAACCCAGGCCCCTCAACCTTGTTAGTGGCCACCAAGGCAGGGGTATTAACACTAGGAATAGTGCTGCCTAGGGGTTACAGGGAGAATACCAATGTCTCAAAAAAGAGTTTGTGGTGATTTTGAACCAGGTTGTTGCATGTCCTGTTGGAGAAGATGAAATCAGGAGCACACTGCTACCCCGAATAGAGTGTGACACCTGGATTTTCCCCATTTGTGTAACAACCAAGAAGGGTTCATAGTTGACTACAAGACTCGAGACTGGTATTGTGCCTTTATCCAGAGTTTGGAGGGATGCCCTGGGTCCTCTTGGCAGGTGTTCAGTCGTGACCTCGGTGAGCATTCTAAAAGGACACGAGGAGGGTATCCCTGCTCCCCCCGGTCACGGATTGCACTTAGGGGTGGGCACTGTGAGTGCAGTAGACCTGACCCTCAGGTCTAGGTTCATGACAGATCTGGTGCACAGCTTTGGGATCCGAGAAATCTGGTTGCATACTATTGCGATTCAAGAGATATTGGTGACACAGGCGTTACAGTTGGATTCAAGGCCAGTGTATCAGATTGATAAATTGAAAACAATCCATACACATTCAGGGCAGAGATTTGGAAATATATAATTTGGTTACAGTATAAAGTTCCCTACCTGTTTTATTTTTTGGTATAAATTAGTGTAGCATAGTTAGGGAAGAAGATGGCTTCCATTTACAGCACATACACTGCAGACTAACTGAGGCAGTTGTGTTAGGAAAGAGGGGTCCAGAACGAGGGGTGAACCAAAAAGCACCTCATGGAGGCTCTCATGGCAGCCGATGAGCAAGAGGTTACCTCGACCCTCGAGTCATAATGGGTGACTGAAAGGGACTAGACCTTGGGCATGGGGGTGCTAAGGGACATCACAGAGTCCAGTCCCAGGGAGGAGGACAGCGAGACCAGAGGGAACCCACAGTCACAGAAGCAGGTGAAGGTCACCACAAAGCTGGAGCCAGAAGGGATCAGACTACAGCTAGAGTTGAGGAGATTGGAGCTGGAATTCGAGCAGAGGAAGTTTGAGGTGGAGTTGCAGGAAAAACAGTGGCAGAGAGAGGCTGAGGAAAGAGAAAAACAGCTTCAGAGAGAGGCTGAGAGAGAGGAAAAGGAGCGCCAGAGGGAATTCGAACTGGAGAGGCTAAGACACCAATGACCAATGCCAGAGGAGGTAAGTGGCAGAGATAGACCTCAAACTCCAGGACTGGGGTGTAAACACAGGTTACTCACCTGTAACAGTAGTTCTAGGAGTGGTATATGTTGTTCATCCACACTATTTGGCAGTGTCCTTTCCCTTTAAGATGTGTCAGAAAGTCTTCAAGCTGGCTCCTCCCACCCACCTGGGTGGTATAACCCTCGGCTGTGCCCCATGATGCCAGATCTTGCCTGCTGGAAGCAGTACTATGCTCTGAAGCCAGGGGAGGTCAGGTGGGTCTGTGTGGATGAACAACATATACCACTCTTAGAAAGTACAGTTGTGTACTTATCATAGTGGAAGATCTTCTAGGGGGTATCTCTTGCAGCAGGTAATACACTTGAGTAATCACCAGAAGGCACTGTGGTACATGGCAGCTCTTTTCAAGCAGTCTTTCTCCAGGGGCTGCCCACACATGACATCATCATCCTGCTTCCTATACAAGAGTGGGTGGTCCCTAGTATCCTCAGTTTCCCGCCGGATTCAGCTCGCTAAGCAAGGACCGAGGGGATCCAAGGTAAAATAGGTATCCCTTTCCATATACATCCAGTTCCAGAAATTGCTCTCTTAGAGAAGGAGGGGGAAGGGGATGGAGGGTGGGATCGTACCTGCTGCAAGAGATACCCCTAGAAGATTTACTTACGGTAAGTACGCAACCGTACTATCTTCCACGGGGATAATCTTTTGGAGCAGGTAATACACTTGGGATGAATCTCAAGCAGTAAACCCATGAAGGGTGGAAAACATTATGATAGAAGGCCTTGTAGGACAGCGTGGCCAAGGGCCGTCCTATGGCGAGAAGCAATATCTAAGTTATAATGCTTCATGAATGTATGTATTGTGGACCATGTGGCTGCATTGCAGATATCAATGATTGAAGCCCGTTTGATGCAGGTCACAGTAGTGGCCATGGCTCTAGTGGAATAGGCTTGGACAGGTCCTGGTAATGGTTTGTTATACTTTAAATAACAACGTGATACAATGTGCTAACCAACTGGAGAGGGTTTATTTAGCAACTGGGGAACCTTCTCTCATTGAGGTGAAGGTCACTAAAAGCTGAGAGGTTTTTCTGATAGATTTGATATGATTTATGTAGTATCTCAGGATACGATGAACATCTAAAGTGTGTAGGAGATATTCTCCCGGATTAGAATACTCCGGGTAATAGATTGCAGTTCTATGTTCTGATTTAAGGTGTGTTACAATACCATCTTGGGCAAAAAGGAGGTATTGGTATGTAGAACAACTCTATCCTTTTGAAAGATTAAGTAAGGTTCTCGACACACCAGGGCACGAAGCTCGGAGATATGGCAAGCTGAAGTGACAGCAACTAGAAACACTGTCTTCCAAGGAAGGAAGTGGAGATATGTGGTAGCTGCTGGTTCGAAAGGGTCAAGGGTGAGCTTTTCCAACAGGAAATTCAGATCCCAAGGAGGAGTGGGCCGTTTGATGGGAGGTTTGAGGTGTAACATTCCTCTTAGGAACATCTTGGCAAGATGATGTTGATGCAGTAGTCTACCTTCGGAAGGCTCATGACAGGCCGAAATAGAGGTCAGATGAACTTTGATGGAGGAATAACTCAGGCAAGACTTGTCAAGTGAGGCCAGGTAGTCTAACACCTTGGTTAAAGAACATGAAAAAGGGTTTACCGACTGGGAAGTAGCATAGATGGAAAAGCATTTTCATTTAGCGTTATATGTTTCCTTAGTAGATGGTTTGCATGAAGCCAATAAAATATTGGCCACCGGTGAGGAGACTTGAAGACGGGCTATGAAAGTTTCCTCAGGAGCCAAGCGTGAAGGTGTAGAGACTTCAGGTTGGGGTGAAGAAGGGTTCCCAGATCTTGAGTCAAAAGATCCAGCCTGACTGGCAATGGAAGGGATCGGCTATGGAGAGCTGTTGAAGTAGGGGAAACCACACCTATTGAGGCCACAAGGGGGCTATGAGGATCATCGTGGCAGGTTCAAGTTGTAGTTGTAGTATTCAGTAGAGTCCGTTGCAGGAGCAGGATGGGGGGAAGCATATAAGAAGAGTCTTGTCCACGGTTGGGACAGGGCATCTATAGACTGTCCCCTTCTGTTCTGGATAATGGAATAGTATTTGGGGAGTCGATGATTGTTGGGGGATACAAACAGGTCTAGTTGCGGGGTCCTCCACAAATGAAAGAGCGTCCGAAGAACGTCATGATGAAGAGTCCACTCGGGCATGGAGGGCTGGCGACTGAGAATGTCTGCCAGGGTATTGTGGCATCCCGGTAGATGGACAGCTATCAAAGATAAGTGTTGAAGTATGGCTTCCTGCCAAACCATTAGCGCTTCCCTGCATTGAGTACGGGACTTTGTGCCTCCTTGTTTGTTCTGGTAGAACACCACAGAAGTGTTATCTGATTGGATCAGTAGAGTTCCTGGACAAAGGTGGTGTCGAAAGGACTGAAGGGCCAGGTGAACCACTTTCATCTCCAATAGATTTATGTGGGGCAGCATGGGGAATTGAGGCCATCTGCCCTGTGTCCTGTAGGGACCCAGGTGTGCTCCCCAGCTGTCGAGGGAAGCATCCGTTGTCAGCGTCTGCTGGGGGAAGGGGACTGGAAGGGTACGCCTCGAGACGGATTTTCCCAATGGGTCCACCAGTCCAGTGTGGAATGGAGGCAGAGGGTGACTTTGATTTTGTCATCAAAGTCCCCTGACTTGATGTCACTGATTCTGAAGAGTCCATTGCATAGGTCTCATATGGAGACGGGCAAAGGTCACCGTGGGGATGGCTGCGGCCATATGATCCAGGAGGCATAAGAAATGTCTGGCTGTAATGAACTGCTGGGTTTATATCTGGAAGGCCGGAGAAAGATGTTTGTCTTGTCAGTCAGTAGGGAGATAGGCCCTGGCGTAGGTAGTATCCAAAACTGCTCCTATGTACTAGAGTGACTGGGTAAGAGTTGGATGGAACTTGGGCCAGTTGATGGTAATGCCTAGAGACTGGAATAGGGTAAGGGTGGCTTGGAGGAACAGAAGCAGAGAAGCTTCGAAGTCCACTTTTATGAGCCAGTGGTCTAAGTATGGGAAGACAAAATGTCTGTCCCTTCTCAGGGCCGCCGCCACTACGGCCAGGCACTTGGTGAAGACCATCAGAGTGGACGAGAGGCCAAATGGAAGTGCCTGGAATTGGTAATGTTGTCCTAGCAGGTAAAAGCATAGGAACCGGTGGTGGGCGGGGTGGATAGGGATATATAGAGAAGAGTCTTTCATATCTAATGCACATAGCCAATCCCCTTGTCTTAACATTGGCAAAATGGATGTTGAGAGTGACCATCTGGAACCTTTTGTACTGAATGTGTAAATTCAGTTGTCTGAGAACTAGTATAGGTCTGAGGTCTCCCATGCATTTGGGCACCAGGAAGAAGTGGGAGTAAAACCCCTGATGGAACTCCAAGGGAGGAACAGGAGAAATAGCATCTTTGTTTAACAGTGCCTGAAGTTCCTCTTGAAGGATGGGGAGATGTTTGGGTGGGTAATGGACAGAGTGGGGAGGATGGGGAAGGAGCACAGATGTGAGTTCCAGATAAAGCTACCAACAGTCCCTATTTTCCCAGGACAGACCCTATTTTAGGCAGCATGTCCCAGTGTCCCCACAAGTTTTGCAAAATGTCACTTTTGTCCCAGTTTTTGCTTACTTGTCCCAGTTTTGTCCCTTTTTTTTGCTGACTGCTAATCCGTGACAGTTATTTCTGCACCTCTGTGGCATTGCTCATGCTGGACAGCAGTTTGCAACTTCAACCCCGGGCCTGTATTGCACTGCAGGCATGTTCCTTCCTGTTAGATTAGACTGGGTAGTAGTGCAAATGAGCACATGTGGACTTCTGCCTGCCAGCAGCTGACAGGGACTCCAGACAGAGAAGAGACCGGCAGCAGGGAACTAAGCTATCTGAACCTGATCAGCTGCAGGGAAGTGTGTGAAAACAATCTGGTGTTGTGGTGGGAGTCTTTGAAGTGAAGTTTGCTCAGCAAATGAGGTGACTATAAGTGGGTTGGATGGAACTGTCAGGAGGAGCAACACATGCAGCTCAAATGTCTGATCACAATTTAACACAGGTTTGCTTCTAATGAACTTTATGTATATCATGATTTGGAACTTGCTGCAGCAGAATGATGTATTGTTCTAATCTGAATGTTTGCTACTGGTGTTACTGTGGGGCGACATGGCCAGAGCAAGCAGCAAAATGTAATTGATTGTGCGCAGCATTGTCTGTGGCGGTGCCCATGGGAGTGACACATGGGGAGGGAGAGGGGTCATGGTCAGGATGGACCATCCCAGTTTTAGGCCTCAGAAAGTTGGTAGCTTTAGTTCCAGAGTGTGCCCCAACTTTATGATTTGAAGTACCCACTCATACGATGTAATCACTTGCCAGGCCTCTGGATGAAGGGCAAAGCGACCACCTATGGCTTCCGAGGCCTGGCAGAGCTAGCCTGGGGAATACCCTAAAGGGTCACTGGGCAGTGGGTTGACCGGTCCCACCATGAGGGTGATAGCGGGAGCCCTTGGAGGTGGAGTGGCGGTCCGGGAGGAAGGTTGGGCATGTCCCCGGGAGCTGCCTCTGTAGTTTCCTCTGTATTTGCCTCATCTTTTCAATTGAAAAGTCTGAGAACGGTACTGGTAGGAGGGCTCTGAGATGTGGTACATGCCATGCACAGCACACACTGTCCATCCCGATGCTTGGAGACTGTCCACGAGTGTTTAGGTACCAGGGCCAAAGAGTTTAGATCCATTAAATGGGGCATTGACAATTTCATGTTGTATATCTGGTGCAAAACCTGACACACGGAGCCAGGCGTGACGCCAGAGGGTAACACCAGTGGCAGTCATGTGAGCAGAGGTATCCACCATATCATATCCCGAGTGGAGAAGATGCCGAGAGATAGAGTTACCAGTGGAAATTGTAGCCAATAATTGGTCTTTCTCCTGAAATGGAGGGAGTTTATTGACTAATTCCATAGCAGAGGACCAGAGGGTATGTTGGTATTTAACCATGTATCCCATATAGTTTCGAATTCTGAGATTCATTGTACCCGCCTGAAACACCTTCTTCCCAAGGTAGTCCAAACAGCGGGATCCCTTATCAGGAGGGAAGGAACTAATGTGTTTCAGGTGCTTTGTGCGATCATGAGCTGCAGCAATGACCACTGAATCTGCTTCAAGATTAGAGGAGAAAAAGGGATGGTCAAGGGGAGCCTGGTAAAGGCGATCTGCCTTCCTAGGTATGGCCGGAACAGCAGAAAGTTGGTTTCAAGCCACCAATACTGCATGTTGGTAGGATTCTATAAGTTGGGGTACCACAACTACCAGGTCCTGAGGTAATTTGAGGTAATCTGCCATATCCCTTTCTCTGTTTATCATGTCTGTGGTTGAAAAACCCATGATTTTTTGTATTTGGACCATCATCTCATGAAAGGATGGGTCATCTGGAGGAGAAGTCGCTGCATGGCGGGAGACATCCTCATGCAGGGAAGAAATGGTGGAAAGAGAGGATAGAGGACAAGACTCCAGGTCCTGAAAATCAATATCCTCCAGATCACCCGGATGACCATCCAGGATATCTAAGTCCTCTGAAAAGTAGTCTTCCTCATAGTGAGGGGGGAACCGGGTGGAGAAATACCCTATTGCCCAAAAAGCGTTTAGGCAGAGAGGTGGGAGACCATGAAGGTCTCCCAACAGCACCTTCAGTGGGAGGTTGAGAATATCTCATCACTTCCAGAACCTGTTGTACCACTGTGGCTATGTCCATTGAGGCAGTAGGAGAGGGGAAGGGGCTACCTGGGAAACCAGGGGTATAGTGGAAGGAGCTGGACATGAGGTTGAAAACAGGTCTGGTCCCCAGGTGATATAACCAAGGGTCCCGGTCCCTATCAGACTGGCCCCTGTACGTGAATGACCTGGAAGGAGGAAGGGCAGTCGAAAAAAGAAAACCTGTGGCAGTCCTCATGAGCCCCTGGCTCGTCATTGACGAGACAGTAAATGGGGAAGCAATAGAATGCTTAAGAGCCATTGTTGTCGATGGGAGATGAGTCACTGTCGACGGCGCACCGATGGAAGCAGCATAAGGTTCTGTAGAAATTTCTGAAAGCACCATTGACAAGAGGGAGTAAACTCCCATCAACAACGAAGTAGTTCTAGAAAGCATCGTCGACGGTGTGTGACCAGAAATGGTCGCCGATGACGAGGGCTTGTCAAGCGATGATAAAGATGATTTGTCCTTATCACATTTATGCTTCTTATGTGAAGTAATAGAAGGAGGGTCCTTGGGACGAGCACCCTGCTTTTCCAGGAGGGAGAGAGACTTTCTGCTCCATGAGATGTGTTTTAATCTCCTGCAGTCATTGACAAGTTTCCTGGTTGAATTCCTGGCAAAGCGTGCAGGAGATGGTGTCGTGTGTGGGTCCCAGACACCAAACACAAACGGTGTGATCGTCATAGCGGTAGATAATGGTGACTTAGTTGAAGATCCTTCTGACATTTGTAAATGAAGAATGGAAATGGAGAAATCCGTTCCCTAGCTCAGTTTCTCGTTGATGACTGGTACTAGCTGCTGCGTGCAAGCTGAAGATGGCAAATAAACTGAGGATACCAGGGACCACCCACTCTTACATAGGAAGCAGGACAATGATGTCATGTGTGGGCGGCCCCTGGAGAAAGACTGCTTGAAAAGAGCTGACGTGCACCACAGCGCCCTCTGACGATTACCCAAGTGTATTACCTGCTGCAAGAGATTATCCTCGTGGAAGATCTACAGTTACAGGTGAGTAACCTGTGTTTCTAGGGACGTAGATACGTTGTTATATCCGCACTATCTGGCAGACTCCTAGTAGTTCTCCTGGAGGAAGGAGGCAAAGCGCATACCCCCTACTTAGGGAACAAAGATTGGAGAACTGAGGCCCCAAAACCAGCATCCCGGCGTTACTTGAGGTCAACGTGGTAATGGGAAATGAAGGTGTGTGCTGACTTCCAGGTAGCAGCCCTGAAGATTTCCTGGATAGGGACATCCCTAGAAGCAACCACTGACGCAGCAGTATGGCGGGTGGAATGAGCCCTTAGCCCTCCGGGAGGCATCCTACCCATCAACCTATTAGCAGAGATCAATGCAGGATGTGATCCACCCACCAATCATCTGATTGGCTGCAGGTCTGCCAGGTGCAGTTTCAGCATAGGTGACAAACAGCTGGTGAACCTCTCCCCGAACTCCACCCATGCATGCTTTGTAGTAAGCGAGCGCTCGCTGCAGGTCCAGAGTATGGAGCCCGTGCTCAGCCTCTGAGGTGTGATTCGGGAAGAACACCTGAAGAGTCATCACCTGATACAGGTGAAACTCCGACACAACCTTTGGGAAGAACTTCAGGTTGGGGTGCAGGACAACCATGTCCCTGTGGAAGACCAGGTAAGGAGACTCCACCGAAAGCACCTGGAGCTCACCGATCCTTCTGGTTGACATGATAGCCACCAAGAAGGCAGGCTTCCACAACAGGTGAGACATGTCACACTTGTGCATCAGTTTGAATGGCTTGCCCATGAGCTTTGCTAAAACCAACAAGTCCCATGGTGGTGGTTCACGCAGCGGAGGGGAAATGTGATCTAAGCCTTTGAAAAAGCACCAAACCACCTTCTCCTGTGCCACTGACTGCTGACCAGTCCACGCCCAGTAAGCAGAGATGGCTGCCAGGTGCACCGTAAGGGTCATCGACCGAAGTCCCCCTTGGGAGAGAGACCACAGGTAATCGAAAATGCTAGCCACTGGACAGGACAAAGGGTCCAACTCCTTGCCCTGACATCAAATGGAGAATCTCTTCCATTTGAAAGCATATCATTTCCTGGTCAATTCCTTTCTAGATGCCTCAACTACAGTGAGGACATCTTTGGAGAGACCCAAAGCCTGGAACTCTAGCTGCTCAGGAACCAGGTTGTCAGATGCAGGGATTGAAGGCCTGGGTGGAGTACCTTCCCCTGATTGATGGACAGCAGGTTCAGGCATATGGGAAGACGCCTCGGGAGCCTGTTGCTGAGGCGGAGGAAATCGGGGTACCAAAACTGGCGTGGCCAGTCCAGAGCCACCAGGATCACCTGTGCCTTGTCCCTCCTGACCATGAGTAGCACCTTGTGGATCAAGGGAAGTGGAGGGAAGACATAGAAGAGGCCTGGGGTCCATGGCCTCGAGAAGGCATCCCCCTGCAGCGAGCCCTGCTGGGGGGAGACAAGCACAATACAGTCTCAGCTTTGCGTTCTCCCTGGAGGCAAACAGGTCCACCTGAGGAGTGCCCCACTGGGAGAACAGACTGTGAACTATCTCCGGATGGAGAGACCACTCGTGAGATGCCTCGCGCACCTGGCTGAGGGTGTCTACCAGCTGATTGGAGGTTCCTGCCACATGGATGGCTAGAAGATCTGCCTCCAGGCTGTGTACGAGGGTCCAGATGTGGAGAGCTTCATTGCAGAGGGGCAGGGAGTGCATCACGCCTTGCTTCTTGAGGTAATACATGGTCATGGTGTTGTCTGTCTGGACTTGGACCACTCGACCCCAAACAAATGCAGCGAATGCAGTCAGTGCCAGACAAACTGCTCAGAGCTCCAGCAGGTTGATGTGGCATTGGGACTCCTTGGGGGTCCAGAGCTCGTGGGCTCTATGTTCCCCAAGATGGGCACCCCAGCCCATGAGAGAGGTGTCAGTCATCAGGATGACAGTCGGCTAAGGGTGGACAAATGGGATCCCTTCCTGCAGATTCTCTGGGACTAGCCACAACTGGAGGGCATCCCACATCTCCCGAGTCATGGTGACCAGCTGGTCGAAGTGACCCTTGCACTGAGACCACTGGCTGGCCAGCTCCCATTGCAGGGAGCACATGTGCCAGCAGGCTCATCAGACCACACAGGTGCAGGCTGCCATGTAACCCAGAAGGCACAGGAAGTCCCGGGCAGGGCGCAAGTGCCCAACCATAAATGATCAGGCAAAGGAGGAGAGAACCTCTGCCCTGTCTGCCGAGTTGAACTCTGCCCTGATGAAGCTGATCACCTATGAGGGCATGAGTTCTGACTTGGCCTCATTGACCAGGAGGCAAAGATCGACACAGGTCTGGAGGGCCAGGTCCTTAGACCGCTCCACCTCCTGCCTGGAGGAACCTGCGATCAGCCAATCGTCCAGGTAGGGGTACACCCGGACCTCTTGGCACCTCAGGTAGCTGTCACCACTGCAATGCATTTGATGAAGACCCTGGGGGTCAAGGAAAGGGTGAAAGGCATGGCCCGGAACTCATAGAGGGTTCCCTCAGCTCGAAAGCGGAGGAACCATGGGGGAGATGGATGGATCAGGATGTGAAAGAACATGTCCTGAAGATCCAGGGAGCAAAACCTCATGTCTTGCTCTAGAGATAGTATGATCTGGGACAGGGTTACCATCCTGAAGGTGCATGGCCTTAGAAACTTGTTCAGGTCATGCAGATCTTGAATGAGGCACCAGCCCCCCATCCGCTTCAGCACCAGAAAGTACTTGGAGACAAACTCTGGGTGTTCTGGATGATCTGCTACTCTGACCATGACCTCCTTGTGGAGGGGCTGGGCTATGTCGTCTCAAAGAGCCAACTGAGTGTCTATGGATACCAAGTCCTCCTGTGGGGTACGGGTTCGGCTGGGAGGGTACTGCTCAAATTCTAGAGGCAGAAACTGACTGACTACTTCCAGAACCCACCTGTCTGCGGTGACAGCAGACCAGGTGGAAAGAAAGTGGTGGAGCCGGTTCCCCAAATGAGGACCCATGGGAGTCATGACGGGTATGAGGGCAGCCCCCCCATCCCGTCACTGAACAGGCTTGGAGGAGGAGGACCCGGCTGAGAAGCCACCGGGACCCTTCTCTCTAGACTTTCTGAACACTGAGGCTATGGACTTGAGCACTGGTCACCAGGACTGAGCCTGCTGGCCAGACTGATGCTGGGTTGGGTTCTGCCGCATGAGTGGAAGACCAAAAGGACTTATGCTTCTGCTGCTTGGTGTCCTTGGGATCCCACTGGGCAGATGTAACAGAGTCCAAGGTGGCACTGGACTTCTCAATACGCTGGAGGTGACTCTCCACACCGGGCCCAAACGTGTTGGTGCCTAAGAACGGAACATCCACCAGCCTGAGTGGAGTGTCTGCCATGAAGGTCAAGATTTGCAGACAAGCCCTATGGCGCATGTCAACTGTGGCCACCACCAAGCGGCACAGGAATCTCCAATGTCCAGAGTTGTCTGAAGTTGCTGTTTGGTCACAGCCTGGCCCTGGTCCCAGATCTGCTTGACTGTAGTCTGGAGGTCCGCAGGAAGATGAGGAATCACCTCATCCAGAGAGCCCTAAAGGGCATGGGAGAAGTGTGCCATCATGACGGCCGAGCTCACCTGGCAGAAGCCGAGTGAGGAGACAGGATAGGCCTTCTTAGCTGAATGGTCCAATGTCTTGGGACTCCTTATCCGGTGGTTTGTCACTATTCCCAGTATTGCCCGAGCACCGAAACACAGAGTCGGCCACCAACCCTTCTGCCGCAGGGTGTTCCATGAACCCTGAGAAGGTACCAGTGGGCACTGCATATTTGTGGCCCATCTAGGCCGAGGGCACAGGGCAAGAGGAGGAGCGCTGCCAGAGCTCCAGGGCAGGGCCGACAATGGCTGTGGCCACTGGGAAAGCCTCTGGAGAGCCCTTGATGACCAATGCGTGAAACGACTGGCAGATATCGCAAGCCTGGGGATCGTGCTCATGGCCCAGGCAGTAAATGCTCATGGCGTGGGGGGGGCAGTACGTGACATCTTCTGCTCGCACGGGCACCGGTGAAATCTGGGCGAGTACTATTCCTCCATTGTGGTTATGATTGAAGATCAAGTTGAAGATGAAACTCTAACGAATTTAAGTTTTGGAAGTAAATTCAAAGATTTAAGCACCAGGGCCTACTCAACACGGGAGCGGTAATGAGGGAACCTATTTCTTCCAGCGGAAAGGAAGATCTGGCGTCATGGGGTGGAGCTGAGGGTGATACCACAGAGGTGGGTGGGAGGAGCCAGCCTGAAGGCTTTCCGGCACATCTTAAAGGGAAAGGACACTGCCAGATAGTGTGGACAGAACAACATATCCACGTCCCTAGAAATTAAGTTCCAAATTAATAGCGGAATTTAAAGAGGTGGAGGATATGGATGCATTTTTATATTTGTTTGAAAAGGTCTGCATCCAGGCCAGAATTTCCAGGGAGTCCTGGAGTTCCAGCTATCCCCACTGCTTGCTGGTAAAGGGCATGAGGCGCTAGGCCAAATGGACAACCATGATAGCCAAGATTATGAGAAACTTAAAACTGCTTTACTTAAAAAGTATGAACTAACTCCTGAAGCATACAGGGTTAAGTTCCGGAAGATCAGGGAAGCCCTGACATGAGCTATGAGAAACACGCCACAAAACAATGTCAGTTTCTGAAATGTTGGTGGGAAGGAGTAGAAGCAAATTCTGTAAAAATAATTGAGGAGGTTATGCTGTTAGAGCAGTTCTTTTGGGCATGCCCAGCAGAGCTAAAAACCTGGTTAGAGGACCGAGATACAAAAACAGCACAGCAGGCTGTGGAGCTCTCAGACCGCTATGCCAGGAACAGACCTGCTCAGAAAGGAAGTGGAGCAGGTGTGGCAGCACAGAAAGGGAAAAGCATGCCTTCAGGGCAGCTAAAACCCTCATTGCCTCCACAGAAAGGGGGAAGCCCCAGGTTACAAAAAAGGGATTTCTCTGATAAAAGAAATGATGACTGCTGGTTTTGCACACAGACAGGGCATCTGACTAGACAGTGTCCTATAAAGGTACAGAGTGCACAATGTGGTGCTCAGATGGAGTTGGGTGCAGTGTGCATCTCTGAACGCATGCCTATAAACATGAGGGAGCACATACACCCGGTTACTGTAAATGGGGTGCAGACCCATGGGTTAAGGGACACAGGGGCCTCTCTTACTTTAGTAAAAGGGGATTTAGTTGGGCCTGAACAGCTTATACCTAATCAGTTTGTAACAGTAAGGGGATTCATTGGGGAGGAGAAAACTGCCACTAGCTAGTGTTCTCCTGGACTGGGTGAGATAGGAGGGAGGGTGTTAAAAGTGGCCATGGCAGACAACCTCGCCCTGCATGTGATTATAGGGAACAATTTCCAGAAGGGGGTGGTGTGTGAAGTTACCCTTAGTCAGATGGCAAAGGCCGCTTGTAGATCTCTGTACCCCATAGAAGCCTCTGTGGAAAAAAATGGGAGGCTGGTTCTCCAGCCTGTGTCTCCTGAAATGGAAGTGGAAGGGAGGTAGGACTTCCCCAAGCAGCAGTTCACAAGACAGCTACAGAAGGCTACTCCGAGGAAGGAGGGGTAACAAATGGTCAGAAGGTTAGGGATGGCAGTGACCCTGAATGCCCTAATGTTAGAGCTATGGACTCCAATTTAGGAACTGAAGGGGACATGTCCCATGCCTTAGGAAAATGTGAAGGTTTTGCAGCTGCTCAGAGAACTGACCATAGTTTGGAGAGGCTGAGGGCTTGTGCAGAATCTGACAGGACACAGGGAGGTGACATAAGACATAGGGTATTTTGGGACAATGGACTGTTGTATACACACAACATGAGGACAGAGGGAGGGGTGATGGGCTGGCAGCTTGTTGTTCCCCAGGGGTACCGTGAGTGGTTGCTCAAGATCGCTCATGATATCCCCATGTCTGGACATCTGGGAATCGTGTGCACCACCCAGCGATTGGCTCAGAATTTCTATTGGCCCAAGTTCACCCAGCAGGTAAAGGAATATTGCAGGTCTTGTCACCGGTGCCAACAAATAGGGAAGACAGGTAGTAAAACCAAAGCTGCCTTAATTCTCTTGTCCATTGTGGTGGAGCCATTCCAGAGAGTAGGAATGGATATTATGGGATGTTTAAGTACCCCAAGCTCCTCCGGGAAAAAGTTTATCGTGAAGGTGGTCGTCTTGCTAGGGATTTTCTCCCATGTTGGGTTCCTGCAGGAGGTCATCACTGATCAAGGGGGTACCTTCATGTTGGACCTGATGAAGTGTTTGTGGGAGAAGTGAGGGGTGATGCAGAGATGCATCACCTTGTCACCCACAAGTCAATGGGCTTGTGGAAAGGTTTAATGGTACCCTAAAATCGATGCTCCAAGCGTTTGCTGAACAGCATTGGAGAGACTGGGAGAAATACCTTCCCCACCTGTTGTTTGCATACAGGGAGATGTCCCAAGAGTCGACAGGGTTTTCCTCTTTCAACGTCTTATATGGACGTAGGGTGCGTGGGCTCCTAAACTTGATCCTGGAAGACTGGGAAGGCAAGTGCACCACCCAGGGAACTTTCATCATGGATTATGTCCTGGGGTTTAGGGAAAAGCTGAAGGAGCTTATGGGGTGGCCCAAAGCAACCTGTCAGCTGCCCAACAGAAGCAAAAGATCTGGTATGACCACTGAGCCAGAGCTCGCTCGTACAGTGTAGGACAGGAAGTCATGGTCCTAATTCCGGTCTGGAAGAACAAGCTGCAGGCTGAGTGAGCAGGACCATACAAGGTAGTCCGACAGGTTAATGACATGAACTATATTGTAGAACTGCCTGACAGGAGACATACCCATAGGATGTACCAAGTCAAGATGATGAAGCCATATGTAAATAGGGCTGACATGGTATTTGCAGTGTGTAGTCCTGGGGAGGAGACAGATGAAGAAGACCCACTACTGGACTTGCTATAGGAAAGCAAGTGGCAGTCATCTGTGGAGGCAATCGAACTGTTGCCCCAGTTGACCCCAGAACAGTCCCAGGAAGTGAGGGAGGTTTTAGAGGACTTTGGCCCTTTGTTTACAGCCAAGCCAGGATGTACTCCCTTAGCAACACACAGTGTAGACACAGGGACTCTGGCGCCCATGGGATGGACAGCCTACTGGGTGTCTGAGGCCATCCTATAGGACATTAGGGGGGAGGTGGAAGAAATTACAGTTACGTAAGAACTTACCCTAACAGTAGATCTTCAAGAGAGACTATTGCAGTAGGTAAAAACACGTAGGACTGGCGCCTCCTGGTGTCAGGACCGCACGGAAACTTTTGGCAGCATAGTCTGATGGGGGACCGCCCACCGGACGTCATGTGACTGACGTCAGTGTGACCCTATATAATGGGCGGTCCCCACGTCCGCCTTTCAGTTCTCCCGCCGGAGACCAAGAAATGGATGTGACAGGAGAAGAAAAAGAGGCTCCTGGATCCCCAGAAGAAATGGCTTCTTGGAAAAAGAGCATGTAAGATAAACCCCCGACAGAAAAGGGGGAAGGTGGGTGGGAAAAGCATTACCTACTGCAAGAGCCTCTCTCGAAGATCTACTGTTACAGTAAGTTTCATAGATTCATAGAAGTGTGATGGCAGAAAAAGACCGAAACAAGGCCCACCAAGTCTGCCCATTTGTCCAGCTATCTGCTTGGACCTGTGCCCTTATGTAACTGTACTATCTTACTTCGAGAGGGCTCTTGCAGTAGGTAACAACATGTAGGACTGAGTCCAAAGCAGTAAACTGTCCAAGGGACAAGAGAACAACTAGGGAGGCTGGAAACATAACCCAGTAACACCAACTGAGGAAGTTAGGACAAGAGTCCTTGGAGGACTGCTAGCCCAAAACCAGCCCTGCCCCTAGAGGCAATGTCCGGACTGTAATGCTTCGTGAAAGTGTGGACAGAACTCCATGTTGCTGCCCACAAATATCTGCAGCAGAGACATTCCTGAAACAGGCTCTGGATGCAGCCATTCCCCTGGTACAATGTCCTTTGACTTGACCTGGAAGGACCTTACCATACTTCTGGTAACCAAAAGTAATGCAGTTTGCCAGCTATTTGGAAATACACTACTTAGAAACTGCTGCACCCTCTCTCTTTGGCGTGAAGGAAACAAAAAGTTGATCCATTTTACTGACATCTTTTGTCCAGTTCGTGTAGTAACGAAGGATCCTGTGCACATCCAACATATGCAGGATGGCTTCACCTTGATTGGAATGCTCAGGATAATATACCAGCAATTCTAAGGAATGATTAAGGGTTGTTTCTGACACAACCTTAGGAAGAAACTTACGATTTGTACGCAGAGCCACTCTGTCTCTGTGAAAAATTAAATAAGGCACCTTGCACATCAGGGCCTGAATCTCAGAAATTCTATGAGCTGAAGTAATGGCAACCAAAAATAACGCTTTCCAGGACAAAAAGCATAACTCACAAGAGCTTGCCGGCTCAAAGGGAGGTTAAGTCAATTTTTTTAACAAAAAAATTAAAGTCCCACGGCGACGCAGGATTTCGTAACCGGGAGTTTTAGATGCAGAATACCTTTTAAGAAGGTTTTGGAGACCTCTACCTGAGCCATTGTCTTGCCTCCTACTGGATCATGGTAGGCCAAGACAGCTGCTAACAGCACCTTCAATGAGGGGGAGGTCATGTCAGACCAACCTCATTGAATTTTTTGACTGGGTGACTAGGGAGGTGGATCAGGGAGGGCAGTGGACATGGCCTATCTGGACTTCAGCAAGGCCTTTGACACTGTGCCACATAGAAGACTATTGCACAAACTGGAGAATATGGGTGTGGGCAGGACAGTAGTGTGGTGGGTAGGTAACTGGCTGGGCAGTAGGACACAGAGGGTGGTGGTAAATGGCTGTCACTCCACAGAGGGAAGAGTGACCAGTGGGGTACCACAGGGATCAGTGCTGGGACCAGTACTATTCAATATCTTCATCAGTGACATTGCAGGGACCTAGAAGGCAGAATTTCACTGTTCGCTGATGACACAAAGCTCTGTAACAGAGTAGACACACCAGAGGGTGTAGACAGAATGAGAAGGGACCTGCAGAAACTTGAAGAATGGTCAGGGGTTTGGCAGTTGAAATTCAATGCAAGGAAGTGCAAGATAATGCATATGGGGCACAAAACCCTGGCACAATATATCAGTTGGGGGTGAGGATATAGCATGCACCAAGCAGGAAAGGATCTTGGGGTTATCATCTCTGATGACCTCAGGCAGGAAACAGTGTGACAAGGCAGCAGGTAAAGCAAATAGGATACTGGGATGCATAGGCAGGGCATCACCAGCAGGAAAAGGGAGGTCATAATTTCACTATACAAGGCACTAGTGAGGCCGCACCTGGAGTACACTGTGCAGTTCTGGAGACCTTACGTACATAAGGACATAGACAGGGTAGAGAAGGTTCAGAGGAGGGCAACAAAGATGATGCATGGATTGCATCACAAGTCCTATGAGGACAGGTTGAAGGCACCGAACATGTACTCCCTGGAGGAGAGAAGGGAGAGAGGGGATATGATAGAGACATACAAGTATCTTACAGGGAGAAACAGGGTGCAGGAATGCACTATTTTTAAGCAAAAAAGATGTTCCAGGACTAGAGGGCATGGGATGAAGTTGGAGGGAGGACGATTCAAAGGAAACGTGAGGAAGAATTTCTTCACAGAACGGGTGGTGGACAAGTGGAACACCCTGCCAGAGGAAGTGGTGGGGGCTGAAACAATCACGGGATTTAAGAATGCATGGGATAGACATAAAGGTATTCTGGAGGTCAGGGGTAAGGGGCAGCAGACTTCTTGGAAAACATAAAGTGAACTTACAAACTTAAATGGGAAGACTGGGTGGGCCATAGGCCCTTATCTGCGACACTGTCTATGTATCTATGTAACTGAGGCCCAGGTCAGAAAGATGAAGCAGGTACTCCATGACCTGAGGAGTGGGGCATGAAAAAGGGTCCAGATCTTTTGCAGTGGCCCAAATAGAGAAATGCTTCCACTTCATGGCATAGGTAGTGCTAGTGGATGGTTTTCTCGCTTCCACCTGAATTTGAGCTACCCTGGGAGAAACCCCAAACTGTGAAGCAGCTATGTCCTGAGGTGCCACGCATGAAGATGAAGGGACTTCAGTCCCGGATGAACCAGTGTGCCCTTTTCCTGAGTGAGAAGGTCGTTAAGACAGAGGAAGGGGAATTGGAGGTTCCATCGCTAGACGCCGAAGCAGGGGGACCCTAATCTGTCGAGGCCATAACGGAGCTATCAAAATCATTTGAGCCCCATCCAATTGAAGCTTGGTCAATACTCTCCGTAACAGTGGAAAGGGAGGAAATGCATACAGAAACCTCCCTGTCCAAGACAGCAACAGCGCGTCTAGCCAGAAAACACCATGCCCGGGATTGAGTGAGCAAAACTTGGGAAGTTTTGCATTTGATGGGGCTGCGAACAGATCCACCTCTGGATGAGCCCACAGGTCGAAGATGTGATCTATCACCACATGTTTTAGCTCCCACTTGTGAGCCCTTACCCTGGTGTGGCTTAGACTGTCTATGAGAATGTTCTGCACTCCTGGGACATGAACCACTCTCAGATGGACTTTGTGCAGAACTGCCCAATTCCAGACCCGCATCGCTTCCCTGCAAAGGGGATACGAGTGAGTGCCCCCCTGTTTATGTACCACACTACGCACATGTTGTCTGTCTGAATCAAAAGGACAGCTTGAAGAAGCATGTGCTGAAAAGCTTGAAGAGCATGAAGCACTGCCCTCATTTCCATCACACTGATGTGGAAGTGAGTTTCCATAGGGGATCACAGACCTTGGGTTCTGCAGTGTCCCAGATGGGCACTCCAACCCTGCCCAGACGCAACTGTGGTTAGAACTTGGGAGTGGGATGGAGCCTGGAAAGGAGCCCCCCGCAAAAGATTGCTGGGGTCCTGCCACCACAACCGGTCTCGTTGCATTGAGGTAGAGATTAGAATTGGGCAATCTAGATTGTCTTCTTTCTGATCCCACTGAGAGCTCAGAGTCCACTGCATAATCTGCATGTGGAGTCTGGCCAAAGGGATTGTGAGAAGAGCTGCTGGTGCCATGAGACCAAGAAGACGGAGAGCTGCTCTGGCCGAGATATGACGGTTGGAAGAAACCATCTTGGCCTGACCCACCAGGGTATCTGTCCCATCCAGGGGGAGAAAGGCCATGCAAAACCGCCCCATTGAACAGGAAGCATTGGGACAGGACCAGCTGAGATTTGGGGTAATTGACTAAAATACCCAATCTCTGGAAAAGGTGCTGGGTAGCAGAGAGGGAAGATTCCAACTCTGCCCTCAATGGAGTTGCCAGGAGCCAATCGTCGAGATACAGAAAGACAGTGTGCACCCTGGTACCTCAAGGTCCCTGCCACGACCGCCAGGCATTTGGTAAAAATGCACGGGGTGGATGACAGACCAAAAGGGAGTGCTTTGAACTGATAATGCTCTCCTTGGAAACAGAACCTGAGGAACTTCTTGTGAGGGTCAAAAATGGGTATGTGAAGATACGCATCCTTCATATCCAGAGCACAGAGCCACTGGTCCTGGGACAGAAGAGGCATCAGACTTTGCAATGACAACATCCTGAACCTCTTGTACTCTATGAGATCCAGTATTGGGTGGAAATCACCTGTCTTCTTGGGAACCAGAAAGAAGTGGGAGTAAAATCCCTTCCCTATTTGGTTTACTGGCACAGGCTCTATTGCTTCCTTGAGAAGAGACTGGATTTCCTCCCTTAAGAGTGGGATATGGGCCAGCCTGGTGGTGCTGAGGGCTGAAGCGCTGGACGCCACACCTCACACCACGCCAGGGACCCAGATTTGGGAGCGAGCTCGGGCCACCGGCAGCCGACGTGGGATGGTAGGAGCGGGTGAGGATTGAGCGCCTGTAGGGCTGCTCTCCTCCCCAGGAGGGAGTTTGGAGATCACCCAGTGTGCCAGTGACTGCCGGTGGAGACTGGGGCATTACAGCATGCTTGGCTGCATGTAAACAGCGTGCCCTGATGCAGGCAGGGGTTGCCGTGTGCCTAGCATCGGAGACGTGCACATGCACGTGGGGGGATCATCAGAACAAGAAAAAGCCCAGTCTGCGGGGTAGGTGACAGCACCTGCTCCCATGCCCATGGCCGGGACCATCCTGCCTGGCCTTCCAGGTTCCTCCACCCGGGTCCTCTCCCATGTCGGAGTCTGAATATAAAAAAGTGCACCCAAGAGGAGGGGTGGCCCCACCCCGGAGGGGTTAAGCTGGGGGTGCTGATCGTGGACAGAGGAGGAGGAAGAGAGGAGGCACAGGTAGGAGGACTTCAGGCAGGGCAGGAGCAGGCAGGATGCCTGACAGAGGCCCCCCGACTAGAGGGAAAAAGAAATTGAAAAAAAAAAAAAAAAGAGTGGAATGTGCACCCTTGGGTAATGAGAAAATCTTGGTGGAGTATCTGGAGTTTTTCTCAAAATTCTAGAATGTGACCGAGTCTTATCAGTTGGAGCATCCAAGCGTCTGACATGATGGACTCCCAGCTTCTCAGGTACCTTGTGAGTCTTCCACCTACCTGCTCTTCCGAAGGAGGAGGAGGGGTGGTCACCAAGTCAGAAGTGGGAGAGTGGATTAGGGAAGGCCAGCCCGCAGTTCCTTGAGACTTAGCTTGGGGCCAGTGGTGACTGTGGGAACCCTATGCCTAAACTGGCATTTGGGCGCTTGCTGATTTTTTGCCTGGTGTTTGTTTTGCCGACGAAAAGGATACTTTTGTTGTTGTGGTTTTGGATGGTACATAGTGTGGACCGACCGAAGAGCTGTGTCCTCAGGCTGCAGACTAGTAATGATGTCCTGGGCATCCCCGCCAAACAGGACAGATCCCCTTAAAAGGGCATCCTGGATAGCCGACTGAACATCAGGGGCTAGTCCTGATACTCTCAGCCAAGAGTACCTTCTAAGGCTGACAGTTGTGGTCGCACCTCAAGCGGAGGAATCCACCACACTGTAGGTGGCCTGTAATGAATGGTGTCCAGCCACCTTGACCATTTTTACAGTATTAGCCAAGGATAACTTGGGATCGGAGTCTGGTAAGGCCTCGATGGCAGGTTCTAGCTGGCGGAACAATGTCTTCTGGAATTCCAGCATGTGAGAGACATAGTTCAAAGCATGGACTGCCAGAGTTGAAGATGAGTAAAATTTCCTCCCGAACTGGTCCATTTGTTTAGACTCCTTATCGGGAGGGGAGGTGCTAAGGTGTTGTGGCTTAGCAGATCTATCATGGGCTGCTGTAATGACCACTGAGCCCACCTTAGGATGGGTGCTCAGATGGTCTTTTCCTTCAGGTGTCCTGTAGACCTGGTCAGCTTTTTTGACCATTGCCGGGATAGAGGAGGGTCTCTGCCAAATGGCTGAGGCTCAGTCCTCATGGGGTTCCAGCCAGGGTGGGGTGAGTACCGGACTTGTGTCAGGGAAGTCCAGGTGCTCTGCTAACCTACGCCTTTTAGGGTCCAGAGGCTCTGACTTCCACCCTTGGGCCTCCACCATCTGCTTGAGGAGGTCCACAAAAAAGGTATCTTCGAGGGCGGACTTCATGGGGAGGGGTCACTAATCCTGAGCTGTCATCTGAGGTATCCAAGTCTGGCTCAGAATCCCCAGAATCCTCCGGGACTTCTGAAATTGGAGGATCTGGCTCCCTGGTGACAATGTCTGGCGTTAGGTGCGTCGTCAGTGCAGATGGACGATCTGATCTGGGAGGACGAGTGCACACCGGCAAAGGTGCCCAAGGCAGAAGAGCAGGGCGGCTAACAATCAGTGGTGCAGGATGCCTGATGTCCAGTTCAGAGACCAATTGACTCTTGGTCGACAACCATCATGAATTAAAAATTTTCCAGAAGTCCACTTGTGGTTGCTGAGGAGGTGGAGAGGGAAGAGGTGGCTATTGAGAGAAACCAGTACCCTGCCCTCCAAAATAGTGAGGGGGATAATGAGGGTAACCTGGAGAAGAAAAGGAACCAGGGTGGCCATAGTAAGAATAGTCCGACGTCGGGGCAGATGGAGGATACCCAGACAGAGGATAAGCTGAAGACGGGAAACCTGACATGAGGCCGTATTGATGGAAGGATGCATGGCCTGACGGCGAGTAACCCGACGGCGGTCCCGTCAGAGGAAAGACTGAAATACTGGATGTGGGATAGCCAGAAAAATGTCTCATTGGGGGATAGCCTGTCAGCGGCCCCGGTGGAGAGAAGTCGGACATCAGCCCGATGGTGGAAGGGCTGAAGATGGCCCCGACTGGGGAAGACCAGACGGTGGACCTGACGGAGGAAGTCCTGATGGGCCTGCTGTTATCCTCGAAGGGACGGAAATCCCTGACAAAGGGGCCCCGGTGAGATGTCCTGTCTGAGGAATGTGAGGTGCACCTGACGGTGGGAAGCCCGACAGTGGACCCAAAGGTGGTAAGAGTACCTGTGGGCACTGAGGAGCTGGGACAGGAGTCGCCAAAGGTGGCTTAGGAGCCACAGTAAGGCTGAGTGGCCTACTATCATTGGGAGCCCCCAACAATGGGTGGACTTGCATTGGAGCTTGCAGATCTGGCAAAAGCATAGGAAGCTCTGAAGGGTCAGGCGATGGGAACTCAGGAAGTGCACCCATTGGAGAACTCAGATCTCTGGCCTGGATGAATCCATCGTCTGGCAGTGTCACGTCAGAGCCTGATGGACGCAAAGCAGTCGGGCAATCATCAGAGGGGTCAACGATCAGATTATCAACTTGGGCTGCGCGAGAGTCAGAGGAGCCGGCTCCCGACTTATCAACCCCAACCGGGCGTTGATTGGTGGGGCCAATGAGTGACTTACCGACTGCGCCAGCCATCTTAGAGCCTGAGGTGGTAATGGGCCTAAGAGCGGCGGCGGCCTTGGAAGAATCCAAGTGGCCGCCATCACGGAGACCAGTGGCGGCGGGGTGACCAAGGCCTGCTCAGTAGGCGGGAGTGCAGACATGGTTGCGTTGCTTACCTTCTGGCCAGAAGGGGGACGGTCCTCCGATGAAGGACCCATGGGTGTCTTTGATGGAGGATGGGAATGCTCCTGTTCCTTATGTTTCTCTTTGTCCCTCTTCTTCTTTTTATGAGGGTCTGCAGGTGAGGAAGACGCGGTCTTCAATTTCTTTAGTTCCTGCTCCATGGAAGACATCTTTTCTTTTAGGATGTGGGCCTCGAGGGCTTGCTGGCATCGTTTCTGCATGGCCTAATTTAAGTGGGCGCAGACCTCTCAATCCTCAACCTTGTGGCTAGGCCCAAGACAGAAGAGACACAGAGAATGTTGATCTTTGTGCAGCAGCTATACTCTGCATGAACTGCACTTGTTTTTATGCGGATCTGGAGAGGACGACATACAAACTATTAGGAATTATCAAAATTTAGTGAATGCTCATCCGGAAAGGCATTCTATATGGTGACGACAAGCTCTAGTCGGTCTGACGATGCACAGGTCGACGGTGGGAAAGAACTGGAGGGTGGACGTGGGGACCGCTCACTATATAGGGTCACACTGACATCAGTCACGTGACATCTGGTGGGCGGACCCCTGTCAGACTATGCTGGAAAAAGTTTCAGTGCAGTCCTGACACCAGGGGGTGCCAATCCTACATGTTATTACCTACTGCAAGAGACCTCTGAAAGTAAAATATGCTGGATTTAGGGGTAATCCAGAAATCCCAAAGCCCCGGGCCTCACCTGTAGTCCTCGTTCCCAAGCTGGATGGCTCTACTTACTTTTGTGTGGATTATCATGGATTCAACGCTATCACGAAGTCTGACGCCACCCACCCAATGCCACAGACGGTCAAACTAATGGACAAGTTGGGAGGGCGACATACCTTACCACCATTGTCTTGATGAAAGGGTACTGGCAGATGGAGTTAACTGCCAGAGCTAGGGAGAGGTTGGCCTTCATCACTCAAATAGGATTAATTGAATTCAGGGTAATGCCTTCTGGAATGAAGAACGCCCCTGCCACCTTCCAAAGGTTGGTCAACCAGGTGCTACATGGTACTGAAGAGTATGCAGTGGCATATCTGGATGATATTTCCATCTCCAGTGCCAGCTGGAAGGAACACCTGCCCCACCTGTAGGAAGTGTTGGGCAGGATACAGAGGTCAGGGCTCACTGTAAAGGCTGAAAAGTGCCAGGTGGCTATGGCAGAGGTGGCATACCTCGGACATGTAGTGGGGCAGGAGCAGCTTTGTCCAAATCAAGCCAAGATTGAGGCGATAGAGGCGTGGCCCAGGCCTGAAACCCAGAAGCAGGTTAGATGTTTCCAAGGGACCACCAGGTACTATCGAAAGTTTGTACCAAATTACAGTACCCTGGCAGCCCCCCATCTGGCCTGCTAAAGAAAAGAAAGCCCAAAAAGGAAGACTGGGAGCCAGCCTGTGAATGAGCCTTCATACGGCTAAAGGAGGCACTGTGCAGTGCCCCATGTTAGCCAATCCAGATTACAACAGGCAATTTGTTGTACAGACAGATGCCTCAGATGTGGGGATTGGAGCAGTCCTCAGTCAGACCTTTAATCAGGGAAAAGATCACCCAATAGTGTACCTTAGCAAAAAGTTACATCCCCAGGAGCAGGCATATTCTACAGTTGAAAAGGAATGCCTTGCACTGGTATGGGCCCTGAAGAAATTAGAGCCGTACCTCTACAGGAGGCACTTCAAAGTACAGACTGATCATAACCCCCTGGTGTGGCTAAATGGGTAAAACAAATTGCCATCTCTTAAAGTGGAGTATTGCCCTACAGGCTTATGATATGACCATTACCCACAGGGTTGGGTCAGCCAATCTTGGGCCATCTTGCCAGTTAGAACAGTAACAGAATTTGTGAAAACCTTACCATGCATTAGGGGGTGTGTTCCCACAAATTCAGTCTAGGAGGGAGGGATGTTGTGAGCTAGCCAACTGCCAGTCATTATTTGCAGATATAATTCTGATATATATATATATATATATATATATATATATATATATTTTTTTTTTATGGGGGATTCTGTGTATATGTACATGCTACAAGAATGCCAGTGTTAATGCAAGGGGCACATAGAGAAAGAGAGAGAGAGAGAGACTGGATTTCTTTTAAAATGTTTGACCTTCCTCTGATCTGAGGGGCAGCTGCTTGCCAGGAAGCTAAGGCTACATTTCCAGGTCCCTTAACAGAGGTATGCCAAAATCCATTTAACTGTCATAAACCACACACTTCAGAGGCAGGATGCTCTGATTCCAGGAAACTGTTATGGTATGTTTCATCTCATGAGGTGAGAGGACCAGGAACATCCTTTCTGGCAGACCTGTGTGAATGCTCTTACAGGTGTCAACTGCATTCCCAGTAAGAAAGTAGAGACATCAAAGGCCACTAGGAAAATGAGATTGTGGGGAAAGAGCAAGAGTGACATCTGCTGGCCTAAACATTATGACAGACCAGGGATTTTTGGACCCACTATAGAAATGATGAAACCAGAGTCAAACTCTCTCATTCTCATTTTTGCTGAGCTTATACAATGGACATTCTTCTCCTGACAATACAAGACGTAAGACTGCCAATACAAAGGAAACTGAATCTTTCATTTATTTTCTTTGGACTTCAATTCACTATGGACTTAAGGTAGACTTCAGATAACAGTTATAGAGCATTTTTCATTTATATTTTCCACTTTTATTTCTGTTATTCTGTGACCAAATTAGTGCATCTTTTAGTTGTAACTGTATGATTATCATTTAAGTATTTTAGTAAAAACATTTGTTTTTAAGAAACCTGCCTGAGCGAGATTTCTAAATTGTGTATGAGTTGTGGGACTGTTATAAATAATCTGTGACAAACTTATTGCTAAGGGGTGCCTCCATAAGCCACCAATCGAGCAAGGGTCTGTAAGAGACATCTGGGTAGAGAAAGGGAGAATATCAAAATCTCAAAGAAGAATCTGTAGGGATTTTGAACCAGGTTGTTGCATGTCCTGTTGGAGAAGAAGAAATCAAGAGCACAATGCTACCCCAAAGACAGTGCGATGCCTGGATCTTCCCCATTTGTGTAACGACCAAGAAGGGTTCATATTTGGCTACAAAACTCGAGAATGGTATTGTGCCCTTATCCAGAGTTTAGAGGGACGCCCTGGGTCCTTGTGGCGGGTGTTTAGTCGTGACCTCACTGAGCATTCTAAATGGACACTAGGAGGGTATCCCTGTTCTCCCCACATCACGGATTGCACTTAGGGGTGGACACTGTGAGCTCCGTGAACCTGGCCCTCAGGAATGGGTTTGTGACACTCAGTAGTGGGAAAGACTATAGAAACACTGGTGAAGGAAAGAATTGTGGAACACCTAGTTGCCAGCAGTCTACACGACCCAAGGCAACATGGTTTTATTGGAAGGAGGTCATGCCAGACCAACCTCATCGAGATCTTTGACTGGGTGACCAGAAAGACGGATCATGGTAGGGCAGAGGATGTGGCCTACCTAGACTTCAGCAATGCCTTTGATACAGTGCCATATAGAAGGCTGTTAAGCAAGCTGGAGAACACAGGAGTGGGTAAGATGGTGGTAAAATGGGTAGAGAATTGGCTGGATAACAGGACACAGAGAATGGTGGTAAATGGCAGTTACTCTACAGAGGGTAAAGTGACCAGTGGGGTACCAGAGGGATCAGTGCTGGGTCCAGTCCTCTTCAATGTCTTTATCAGTGACATTGTGGAAGGCCTAGAGGGGAACATTTGCCTGTTAGCTGATGACACAAAGCTCTGCAACAGGGTGGACACACCAGAGGGAGTGGATAGAATGAGGAGAGATCTGCAGGTCAAGGGATTAGCAGTTGGGATTTAACACTAAAAAGTGCAAGATAATGCACATGGGGCACAGAAACCCAGGAACAACATATCGACTGGGTGGGGAGGGGGAGATAGAATGCTCCAAGCAGGAAAGGAACCTAGGGGTTATCATCTCTGATGATCTCAAGGTAGGTAGGTAGTGTGACAAGGCGGCAGGGAATGTAAACAGGATGTTGGGATGCACAGCTAGGGGAATCACCAGCAGGAAAAAGGAGGTCATAATTCCACTATAAAGGACATTAGTGAGGTCACACCTACAGTACAGTGTCCAGTACCGGAGGCTTTATCTACACAAGGCTATAGATAGGGTGGAGGCAGTTCAGAGGAGGGCAACCAAGATGGTGCAGAGATTACATCACAAAGCTTACAAGGATAGGCTAAAGGACTTAAACAAGTACTCCCTGGAGGAGAGGAGGGTGAGGGGGATATGATAGAGATGTTTAAGTACCACATGAGGAGGAATATGGTGCAGGAAAATTCAATTTTTCAAAGAAAAAGATGCTTGAGGACGATGGGACTTTAATAAAACTGGAGGGAGGGAGGTTCAGGGAAGCGCGAGGAAGTACTTCTTCAAGGAGAGGGTGGTGGGCAAATGGATCAACCTACCAGAGGAGGTGGTGGGGGCAGAAACAATTACAGGACTTGAGTACACATGGGATAGGCATGGGGGATACTGGTAGTTGGGGGAAGGGTACAACCTTGTTCCAGGAAAGCTTAAGGAAGCACTGTTAATGCTAATGGACAGACTAGGTGGGCCAAAGGCCCTTATCTGCTGACAACATCTATGTATCTATATAATCAGAGACTTCAGGAGTTCAACCAGTCACCAAGCTCCAGGGTCAAAAATAACCACCTGACTGTCTCAGACAAACTATTTTCCACAATTGGCAGCTGTTTTGATTTCTCTGCTTGTCCATGGGACAGGCACTAAATGAAAAGTATTAGCAGACACCTAGACACAGGAGATGCTGCAGCCTGTGAGGCTGAGCTTAGAGACCTCCTAACATTACAGTGTAACACGGTGAAGGACATCCATTCAAATCAATGTCACATGATGGCTTCTTCTCTACAGATGGGGTTTTGGCAAGCAGTGGACAGGAAAAGAGAGCTGCAGTACAGTTAGACTGGACATGTTTCTTGTCGTTATGCATGTGAAGTTGCTGGTCTGCTGCTTGTTGTACTGCATACATCAGTTTTTTGTGTGCTGAACTCGAACTAGCAGTTTAAGATGAGAACTCATTCACAAGCAGCTGTTTTGAGGCAGGAAATTAAAAACCCTTTTCAGGGCTGTCAACTAACTGAATGGGTACTGGAGAAGGCTAATTAAAAGCCTTTGTAAGGGCTAGAAAACAGGATTTAAAAGCCATTTTCAGGGCAGGCAATCAAGGCAGCAAGAGGGGGATTCTCTTGGATTTAAAGATTAAGAGGAGAATTTAAGAGACTGAGGCAGCTAATTAAAAGCCCTTATCAGAGCAGGCTAGGCTCCAGACAGAAGAGGAGGGGAGGCTGGTTAAAAGCACATACAAGGATAATTCCAGGGAGCCCACTGCCCTTTCTGGGTAACTATGACCAAATAGCACCATGCATTCCTGTTTAAAGCAGAAGCATCCTAAATGTTCATGCCGGTGATTTGCATATATATCCCATTATGCTTTGCATTACAGAGTATGTGTGATTTTGTATTTCTTATGACCAGGCCTGACCAAAAAAGTTTGAAAGAGTAATCTTCAAAATGCAAACTTTCAGAAGATCAACAAAAAATAAAGGCTCCACTCCTAGGTAAAATTCAGTTTTCACTTCATTTTTTCCACTGCTGCAAGAATCAACAATTTCGGGCTGATTGCCATTTCAGCAGGGTACATTATATATACTGACGATGGACTCAGTAAAAAAACAACAAAAACAGACAAATATGACATACTAGGTGTTCCACTGCAGAGCAAAGAACTAGACTGAAAGATGGCTTTTATATATTCGCTTAGCTAATCCCTTTTAGCACCTATGCAAAAGTACTAATCTTGCCCAGTGATACAGAGATCAATTTCCCATGAAAACAGAATTTGTTGTAAATTCTGCTGATTGGCATCATGTAGTGGTGTAGTCCTTACAGATCACGGGTGTAGGAATGCATTTGCCAAGCAAGGCACTGCTTAAAATTTACTGGAGAGAGGGTGGTGTTCTGGGCCCTGACTATCGATTTTGGTCACTCCTACTATACTGTATGATATCCACCCCTACCCGTGTTTTAAATACGAATGTTGTAATCAGGGAGAATGTCTTCTTTTTACTGCTATGGTGCAAATGTATCGGCTGCAATAACCCAACACTGTGACTGTACTTTAAAGTTTATTTCAGAAGCTGTATGTACAATGTTAATAAACATATATACAGAAAAAAAAGATGTCAAATGCGTAAAACTAAGTACTACTGTGCTCTTATTATGCAGTTTTTGAAATACAATATGGGGGGGGTAAAATGGGTCTGGGTAACAAATATGGGCATTCCTACAATTGGATGGGGGGTGGCAAACAGGCACCAAAGGGTTCTGGCTTACGGATTCTATTTCCTAGCTACACCACTGTTACAGACATAAATTTGAAAATACAGTGTGTAAACATTCAAAAATTGCATAAATAGGCTGGTATAATTTCTTCGTGCAATCTCTCACAATCCAAACAAACATACATACACATACATACATTTTTCTTGTCTCTCTTAATTAACAGTATCCAACTATTAACTCTGGGAATTAACATTCTGCGAAAAGACATTTCACAACATCAGTTTTATACAGGATTCAATTTGCATGCAAATGTATTTTCAAAGGATACATTTGATTTCCGATCCTGCACAAAAAGCCTCAACTGTATTTAGCCTTGTGCTTCAACATCACAATGATGTATTTTGCACTTTCTATGCAGAATAAGCAAAGTGTATCATAAAATGTATATTTCGTTTTTTAGAGCCCGGCTTGTACTTACTAGGAAGTAAGTATTTTTCCTGACAAGCTCTGAAATGGTGCATATTAATTGTTGACTCCTATAAAAGTATTCTTGCCCTGATTATTGTCGTCGAGGCACAGGTCAGGAAGCATAGGGAAAACCAGGAGCAGTTGTAGAATTCACCAAAAATTATTTATTTACACCAGCAGTATCATAAAATAAACTTATTCAGTATAATTATTTACAAAGGCAAAATAAAATAACGTTTTATTTCGGTCTCTATGTCCCTTGTTCTTTGAATCTTTCTTGCAGTTGTAGCTTAGCTCTTTTATAAGTCTTTTCAACTCTCATTCTCAGCAAGCATCCTGTTCTTGTAAGTGTTCTGTCCTTGTAAATTTTAGGAGCTGCTAGAACACAATGTGCTTCTTGAGGCCCCTTTTTGCACAGCTTTTGCAAAAGGTTCAAAGATTTGCACTAAGGTGTAACCTCTAGTTTACAATAACTATCTGCAATCATCTCAAAATATAATTATATACATTTTCCTAAACAAAAGTGATCCCATTATCAGTTACATTTTCATACAATGATTTGCACATATTTTTATATCAGCAGATATGCAAGGGATGAAAAGACAGACAACAAGAGAAAACTGAGAGACAGTGAGAGGCAAAGAATTGTGAGATTGTTGGGGTGATCAAATCCGAAGTCTCACAAGAAAATTGGGTTGCACAACCATACAGAGAAGAGACAGAAAAGGAAAGATCCTTGCATTTAATCACTTTCTCCATAACAAATGGGACAGGGTCCTATTCCACCCTGTCACAATTATGTAGTGTAGTATTTACTTCTAATAACTGATGACCCCCTTTATCATACTATCAGTGTGATTAAACACCATAACAACCAGGTATGACATCATACTGTTATTACGATGTTTGGGGCATTTGCACTTCCCTTTCCTTGTTGGGAAACTTGATTTTTGTGCTCATGTCCCTGCACCAGTTAGAATAAAAAATAAGACATAAGAGACTGTGTGCTTATGAAGTTTTTATACACACCCATTGTGTGTGATGACCGTATAAACTGCTTGAGATTCACTCTCAGGGTTTATGGGTCATCACACACCTTGGGTGTGTAAAAAAAACTTCATAACACAGTCACCTATGCATTATTCTCTATGTTCTGTTTAGCATATATTTTTGTTTCATTGTTCTCATTTGAAGAATTATCGGACCATTATTGTTCCATACTCCTGAAGCTTGAGGGGTTGAAAACTTGAAGCTTTGGGGCTGGAACTATAGCTTAGAGGTTAGAGTAACGAGTTGTGAATGAGCTTGGTACAGTCAGCAGGTCTGACATTGATTCTCACAACCCCCACTTACATACTGTGTGACTCTGAACAAGTCACAACCTCCCAAGTGCTCCCAGTTCGTCCCTGAAAATGGGCACTTGTACTTAGTGGGCCTTACCCAGTTATCAAAAAGCTTACCCGGCCCTCCCCTTTAATTTGTAGGAATTAGTTCTCTGCTGGTATAAAACTACTCGAAACTTTAAGTACACAATTGATCAATTTGTCACATCTTGCTTTGGTGTATATTTCAACTGTGGTTTCCTAACTTTCATTATCAATCCTGATTCATAACTGATCCTTTATTATATTAGATTTACTGGGTCTACAACAAAATCGCCAATAACAATAATGTTAAGGAGCCTGCTCAGGAGTTATTCTCTTTATTTTGGTTAACATAGTGATTATGCTTTGATTTGTAAGATCCTGACTGGTTATGCACAGGAACGCATAGATGCATGCCTTGAAAGAAATATATTTCTTCTAGGAAGGAGATGTGATGTGCTGGAGCCCAAACCATCCATAGTATAACATTATATTAGGGAAACAGCAGAAAAATATTGTCCAGTCCTCTTCCTCATTGATGCTGCCATGTTGCAGAGTTCCCAGCTTGTGTACCCGCCACATGTCTGTCTCTGGGAGTTCAGTTTCTGTCCCCCTCCTCTGGTGGATAGCTGGACAATTACTATGCCCTGTGTTGGAAGTGCTTGACATTTCCTCAAGATATTATATGTTTATGTTGGTTTGTACTCTACAGTATGTCACATGTACTTTTACTGGAATAGTATCAACTGATAGTGTATTAAATATATGATGGCAACCAACAGACTTCATAACAAATTCAGTTTGCATGGGAAATTGATCTCCGTATCAGTGGGTAACAGTGTTGAACTTTTGCATGGGTGCTAAAGGAGATTTATTATTTTATTTTTCACTTATTTCAATAGTTCAGAAAACACCTTTAAGCAAATGCTCTTTTATAAAGGTTCCACGTCTGTACAACAACATATAATCAATTTACAGGAATAGACAGAAAATATAACAAATGCAATACAATTAGTAATGACAGATCACATGACTCCTGTAAATATTTCAACAATGTCTGGTGATTACAATATCAAATTAAGTAAAGGTGAAAATACATTCTGCGAGTAGAAGAAAAAAAAAAACAGTTACTGACATCTATCAGGAGATGAGCGTTAAGGGAACACAGTGCAGAAAAAGGGGTAGCAGCCTGGAGATCAGGCTTAGTCAAAGGTCCTAGAAGGGGGAATGATGTCATGACCATGCTAGTGGAGAGAAGGGCATGGGTCAAGGGAGCTGGTGCCGGGGGGGGGGTGAATGCTTGATACAAGTGGGTCTATGAGATAAGGGGAGTGGAAAGGTGCAGGGGAGATGCAGGTATGGTATTGGAGGCACTAGTCAACAGGGACAACAGTGCAAGAGCAAAGAATGAGTTGGGGTGGGGGGAGGAGGATCGAAATTTCAACTCAACAAACTGATAGCATCCAAACTACCTGCAATTACAGGCAGCTGCCTCAGAGAGATGCATCTTCAGTTCAGCCTTGAAGGATGGTAGGGAGCAATTGCGGAATACATGCACAGGGATTTGATTTAGCCAAAGGGGAGCTCTGCATGTAAAGAAGTGCTGACCTATTGTCATCTTCATGAATGAGACAGCCAACGAGCACCTTGTCTTTCCTCTGGTCTGATGGCTAGAGCAAAATTCTGTGAGCATCTCGAGGCTGGGGTTGATTTTCCTAGTATAGCTTTCTTACACAAAAGGCACATTTGATATTTTATTCTGTTTCTGAGGCTGAGCCATCCGGTTTGCTCGTAGAGTGAGCAGGAGTGAGTTAGGTTGTCGGCTCCAAGGGTGAGTCTGCAGGCCTTATTTAGGGCAGTCGATACCTGCTTGAGTGCAGTGTCAGTTGCCACCCCATACACTACCAAGCCATAGTCAATGACTGATAAGATGGAGGAGGAGGAAACAGACAAGCACAGGGCAGCAGGCATAAGATATTGTCTGTGTCTGTACAGTGCACCAAGTTTAGAGTTCGCCACTTTCATGACTTGATCAATGTGGGGTACAAACGAGTGTGTGTCATCAATGGTGACTCCAAGGTACTTGAAAGACTGTACCTGTTCTAGGGGTACGTCCATGTTGTTTGTGATGGACAAGGCCAGGGATGATTTCTTGTGGTAGGGGCTGAAGATCAGCATTGCTTTAGTCTTCTTATAGTTAAGAAGACGTTTCTGTGTACTGAACCTGTTTTCCATGAGGGAGAAAGTGGATTGCAACTCCTGCTGCAAGTGATCCAACTGGGCACTGCTGCTCATGACTTTTTTTGTTTTGTGCAGTCATGTCACCAACCCTCCACCTTGGTCACGGCCCCCTCCACTCCCACTCCCACATTAGCCATGACTCCCTGGCTTGCCCTCCAGGGTGGGGTTGCGGCACAGGCCCTAAGTGCTGCAATTGATGGGATAGGTCAGGGAACCAGCCTGGGAGCTCATGAGTGGGGAGGGGCAGGCATCATATAGGCGGCAGGCAGCTGTCTTTTTCCCCTATATGCGGGGGTAGGGACGTGCAATGACAACCAGCGTCCACCCCACCCCACGTATTGTGTTAAGGTGCCAGTCACTGTAGTGCCCCTGGCCTCTGCTAGGGGACTATCAAGCACCGGACACACTCCTTGCCCTTCCCCCGGAGAGCAATCCTTGAGATGCTCAATCCTACTCCCCTGGCCGGGCCTCTGATGACCCGGGTCTGTTCCTGAACCCAGGTCGCCAGTGTTGCAAGCAGAAATCCAACCATTGCACCGACAGGCCGGCACTGCTGCTCATGATGAGCGCATCATCTGCATACAGGACAGTTTTAGTTGTGCCTGCCTCTGGTAATTTGTTTAAAAACAAACTGAAAAGAAGGGGACCCAGGATGGATCCTTGGGGAACCCCAAGTGCAATTTCCCTAGGAGAGGAGATCATAGTTCCAATTTTTACACACTGGGATATGTGGGAAAGGTAGTCCTTGAACCAGTGGATTGCATCCGAGGAGATCCCCAAGTTCACCAGTTCCTGTAGCAGGATGGGGTGGCTGATGGTGTCAGAGGCTTTAGAGAGATCTATGAAGATAGATCCCACTAGTTTACTACCATCCAGAGCCTTGTGTACAAAGTCAGAGAATTCCACTAATGCCGTGGTCGTACTGTGGCACTTATGAAATCCTTGCTGTTGTGGGCACAGGAGGTTGCATTTATGAAGGTACTCGAATATCTGATCAGCCACTATTCTCTCAAGGGCTTTTGATTGGGGGGGAGATGGATATTGGTCTGTAATTGGCTGTACTGGTTCGAGTTCCACTTTTTCTTTTTTGTGTGGCAGGGCTCTTTGCCAGATTTCTGCCCTGGTCACGGCCCCTGGACTTCCACCTTCTGTCACTGCCATGATCCCCCAGCTTTCCCCCTGGAGGGCGGGGCCGCAGAACTGGTCCCTTATCCAGCCCGCGATACCAGTAACTGGTTGGGGGATCCGGCGACAGAGGCTAATTGAAGCCCAGGGAGGGCTTCATAGAGGCGGAGGCCCCACCTGGATTTTCTGGTTAGTTCCCCTGTGGAACCAGGTGCGTGCAATGACGCAAGCCGAGGGGGAGCCTGCACGCATCTGTGCATGCTCCCCTCGAAGTGTCCGCACTCAGCTCCCCCATGCTCTTGCCCAGCGCCGTGCACCCCAGCTTCCACTAGGGGGTGACATGATGCTGGTGCTGTGCATCCCCCCCTCCCCAGAGAAGGAGAGCAGTCCTTCGGATGCTCAATCTTTCCCGTCCCCTGGCGACCCGTGCCCAAACGAGCTCCACTTTTCAGCACAGGGGGTGACCACTGCAAGCTTCCATTTGGCTGGGAACTTTGTTAGGAAGAGTGATTTGTTAAATAGTTTGGTGATTGGTACCAAGAGCTCTTTCAGTGCAGTTGCCACCAGCTTCATATCCAGGTTATCACTGCCAAGCCTGGTCTTACCTAACACTTTAGAGTATGTAGCTTCTGGCTTCCTTAGACATGATGCTTCTAAAGTAGAAATTAGGGTGGTTTAGGCTTACACTAAGGTTTGGTGAGGGTATTTCAGGCTGGCTTCCACTAGCGTTCTGCACAGGTGAGCCAGGGTAGTTAAGGTAGTCAGGTGGGAGGACAGCACTGAGATCAGAGAAGGCCAAATTAAAGGATTCAGCAATGGTATGTGGGCCAAGGGTCAGGATACCATAGATCATTAGCATGGTAGGGTGCTTCTTATCCTTTTTACCAAGCAGTTCCTCGATATTCTCCCAGAACCTTTTATGATTACCCCAGCTACTGTCCAGTTGTTCCTTGTAGTATTTTGCTTTTGCCCATCTAGTGAGGTTGGTACACTTGTTACAAGTAGCCCAGTACTTCTGGTAGTCAACTGGATTACCAGTGCATCTGGCCATACTCCATAGATTGTCCCTGTCCTTCATCTGGTCCCGAAGGTCTCTTGCAAGCTACCCATTTGGGGATCCCCTTATCTTCCTTCTCCTCACTGGGGCAAAAATATTACAGATGCCATTAAACCTGTTAGAGAAGAACTGAAGTGCTTGATCTATGTCATTAAGATTGTCCAAGGGGAACCAATCAACAAGGGATAAGGCATTTTTAAAGGTGTAGGCACAGCCACGCCGAAGGGCACAGCTTAGAATAGTGACAGGAGGAGCTTTTTTGTCCTTAAAGACCCAGCAGCAAACGACTGGTGAGTGGTCACTTAGACAGTCAGACAACACAGTAACATTTTTTATCCTAGAAGGGGTATTCATGATGAACCAATCCAATACGGTGCCTTTGCCGGTCCTACAATTAAGTCTTGTGTTCTCAGAGACCATCTGGGTAAGGTACATATTGGCTACCTGGTCTTTTTGTGGGTCTATATCCTTGCTAAGCCAGTTTAGGCTAAAATCATCAATAATGATTTCTGAGTTCCTCTTCAGCTTAGATAATGCTTCCAGGACCAAGCTGAGTCCAGGCTTTGCCTTGGTGGGTGGGAGATAAACTGAGGCAATGGTGAGTGCCTTGCTTTGCCTACCAATGAGGAGCTTTAAGGCCAGCAACCCATACTCGGCAATACTGATGGAGATCGGCAACATCATCCCCTGTAGGGATTCCTTGATGTAGATAAGGCAATCCCCTCCCCATTTTCCTACTCTATCAAGTCTGAAAGTAACATACCCCTGCAAGGCTATCAAGGTATCTTTCACTTTCGGAGTGAGCCATGACTCAGTCAGGCTAATGATATCAGGCTTGTGCAGCTGAACCCAGGCTTGGAACTGGGCTAGCTTGTGGAGCAAACTGCAGATATTAAGGACAACAATCTTCAAGCCACTTTGTACTTTACAGTTTGTGAACCAGCCGGTAGAAAGTCCTGGGTTAAGATGAACATCCCTAGAAATTAATAGCAGAGAGAGGAGAAATATTTTGATAGCAGCCTGTGTACAATATTTAGCCAAACCCCATTTTCTATCACACCTGGGGATAGAGGCATACTGCCTTAGCCTACTAAGTGGCGCATACAACTGGGCTAGGACGAGTGAGCTGCTGCAAACTGTGAATAAGGTTTTATGCAAAGGAGCAGGACTCAGTGTCTTAGCTCTTGGTTCATGTTTGCATGTTCCATGTTGTAAATCATATGTGTAAGAGGCTGTGTGGCTTTGTCCCTGGTCAGCTGGCATTGAGATATAGAGATACTGCCCCACTAGAGGTGCGACAGCGAGTAGAAGTACACAGGATGTAGCTAGCGCCCTGGCCATCATGTTTGCCAGATTAACTGAGATGGAAAAAAATTGGATGTTCAGCATCAGGAGTGGCAATACCAGTGGAGAAATCATGGCCTGATTTTCATGCACCACTTTTATTTCCTTGAAACTGCTTTATGGGTGTGGTAAAGTGCTGGGAAAGTCTGAGGTGCCCAGCCAATAGATTGTAAGGGGAAGGGCAACTGTGATGATTTAATAGAGATCGGGAAGGGCTGAAATGATACAGTATTCCACAGGGGAGACAAAGTCACTTAGAAGGGATGCCGCAGCTAGCAGGCGCCAAATTTGGAAAGGGAAAAAAAATTTGAAATGAAACAGCTGCAGCAGCCAATGGGCAGCCTGCTGCAGCGCAGCTTGTTCAATCAAATTGTAGGCTTTCGATCCTTAGATGCTCTGAGGGTACCGGGGAGCGTACCTGCGCTTGCTTCTTGTGGAAGGGGCAGGCAGAGATCCAGTGAGGTCACTGCGGCGTGGAGAGCTGGTGGAGCTGCTCACAAGGGAGCTTTCTGGATTAGTCTACAGCTGGTAGGGCATAGCGGTGGATCGGCGGGTATAGCTTCGGGTCTACAACCAGCTGGTGTAGGTCCGGGTGCTCCTGCTGGTGTGAAGCCCGCGTGGGCTAGGAGCTGCACTTGCTTCTTGTGGAAGGGGTGGGTAGAGATCCAGCGAGGTTGCAGCGGCGTGGAGAGCCGGTGGCGCTGCTCACAGGGGGGCTTTCTGGACAAGTCTTCAGCCGGCAGGGTGTAGCGGTGAACTGGGAGGTCTGCAATCAGCCAATGAAGATCCGAGGGCGCTCCTGCTGGCGTGAAGCCTGCTTGGACTAGCAGCTGTGCTTGCTTCTTGCAGGACTGGTGGGCGGAGATCCAGTTACACTAGATAGGGAACGTGCTTGGCAAGAAACAGTGCTGCTGTCACTTTAATCTTGAGGAGCTGGCTGGCAGATTGGTTAAGTGAATATGTAAAAGCCATCTTCTGATCTAGTTTGGTACGATGCAGTGGAACACCTGGTATGGAATATTCCTCCAGTAGTTTTTTATTACTATTTTTAGAGTTGTCTGCATATACAGTACGATGCAACACAGTTTCCCTGAAGAAGTGGGGATCATCAGCGAAATGCCATCCATGCTGCAGTGGAGAAATAAACGGTAATACACAAGTGGTTAAGTCCTTGTTCAGGGCATTGTACCAGTCAGTGCACAATAGTTTTTAGTCATTAGTCCTTCAGAGGGCCCATTATAAGGTGAACCTCTAGTTATCAAGCCCTTTTTAGGGCACTCTACCAGTCAAGGTGCACATCAGTTATTCATAACTCTGAGTTGGAAATAGAAATGTAAAACTGCAGGCTACCGAATCTCCCACTGTTGCAGCCCTGCTCTGATGTCCGCTGTGGGGGATTCTGGGATCTGCAGGCCTCCCAGATTGATATGTCATTTTCCTTGCAACTCCAAGGGAATTTTCTTTTGTTTTGCTGTAGATTACGTGATTTCCTATGAAAGCTGAAATGCCTCATTTTATCGTATAACCAATTAAAGTCTATCAGAACAATGTCCCTGCAGATGGCACAAAGGTCCAGTAAAATATGGAAATCCCTGCAGATCTGATAATAGCCTTGGATTGTCTGCCTTGCCTGGAAGGATGCAAAATTAGCCTGATACAATCAATTATACTACAGTAAACTTAAGCAAAAAAATAAAAAAAAAATGCTCTGCATTCAAAGTGCTAATTAGGAACAGCCCCACACTTGGGTCTGGAGCTCTTGTAATGACAGTTCCCCTTTAAGAAGACAGGGATCTGGTTTTCTATTGTAAAGAATACTAGCCATCAGCGCAGTACCGAAGCCAGTAGAAGTTCTGGTCACCTATTTCTGCTAAACTTTGGTAAGTCTTCTTTGGATTTACAAACTGTAAATGTAATACTTTTTTGGCACATTAATATACAGAAATGGTAAAAGCATGCAATATTCCTCATATAGTACCTCTTACAAGAGTGCACAAGTAAAAAAAAAGGTAGCAGACTAGTTTTTCCTGACTCTTGTTGAATGGTACCTATTTCTGTGTTGGTCTAGAAAATGTTGAAATCCCGAGATTTTTCCCTACCTGGCCACATCGGTCATTAAGGGATATACCCTAGTCCCAGGGTATACTCTGTTCATGCCTGAGCCTCCTGCCCCTCCCCCCCCCAACTTGGCCATGGTAGACCTTTGGCTACCCTCACGACTCTGACCTGCGTGGCAGAGGCACCAGGGGAGGGCCGTTCACTTCACTCCTGACTGTCCACCATGTGAAGCAGGATCTGGTGCCAGTGGCACCAGGACCCAGGCCATCATTCTGACAGCCATTGGTTTTTCCTCCCCTTTCTGGTCCCTTCCACCTCCCTATGTGAGTCAGTGCAGCATTAGTCAGCCTCGCGTGCATGCAGCACATCCTCTTTGGTGTTGGAGCTTGCCGTCAACCTCCCGGCCACGGCATGCTGCTGCACAGCAGCTATTTCAGTCCGACCTGCCTCCTGACAAGACCACCCAGGTCTGCCTAAATGGCAGAATGATGCAGTGCAGCTGGGCCACCTGACACACTGGAACCATACAAATCAGTGTATTTCCTGCTCTGGGGAATTAGAGACGTGATAATTCAGTGAAGAACAAATTAAATGCAGAAGCAACAAAACTAAAATGGACCAGAGGCGATAGCACAGTCTATCTCAGATGAAGGAAAAAAGACTATTTATTAAGTACTGCCAGATGAAAATAAACTGTACATGTTCTTGCAGTGAACTAAATTCAACAAATGTTCTAGTATCGAAGAAAAAACAAACAGAAAAAAAAAATATAGACATATATAAATATATATACCACACCAGTGGTGAATAAATTGGGTAAAATAAATCATGTTATTTTGGGATAAACATTTATTTTCACTTAGAACACCATTTATTTCACTTCGAACACAATTTATTTAACTTAGAACATGTTACTTCCACTTAGAAGCTGCAAACAGAACACAGAGAACAATGGGCCAGATAGAGAGTTTACAATGGAAAGAAAGGCAGTTTTAAGCTAAAACAAGGTAAAATACCAGTAAAAACATCACAAATGATGTGGTATATATCAAATACATAATGGGTTGCAGTAGAATAACACATTTATCTCCACATGAGTGGTAAGACCTTTATAAGTAACTTGTGGCTTTACTGCTCGTGAGGTATGGGTCTTATCACTCACTAGTGGAGATAAATGTGTTATTCCACTGCAATCCATTATGTACTCACTATCTCTCTCTCTCTCTCTCTATACATATATATAATATCCATATAATACTAAAATTTATCCAACAATAAGGCCCTAAAAAATTCAGCAACTTCAAAATGTGGTACACATTTTTCTAGAACAGCATCAAGAGACTGAATCCACAGATTTAGAACAAACTCTGAAAAATGTAGCTTAAAAACATATAATGCAACCCTTAAAACTGTTACAAAATATTTAAAAACTTGAGAACTACAAAACCGTCTATTTTGCGCTATTTGTTTTTAAACCTGAGGAACATTATAGCTAGGCAAGGCATTTCAGTCAAGTAATTTGTAAAAATATATATTTTTAAACTAACAATTTCTTGTATAAAAGGCAATATGACATATGATAAAATCTTAAAGTCTAAAGACTTCCCTAATAGAGACTTGTATGATCTGTACTACAACATACATTTAGTTTTCTACACAGAAAATTTACATTCTTGTCCCTGATGTATTAATGGTCAGTGATAGCAAAACACTTTACTATCAGTGCAGATTCTTGCAGTTTTGGAAGAAAAAGCAGAAGTTTTGAAATTACACCAAAAGTCACAATCAAGAGAAGACATTGCTAACTGACTGAAGAAACAGGGACCAGCAAACAATGAGGAGAAAGAAAAGCATAGCAACAAATAATAGGCAAAAAAAAAAAAACACAACTTAACCACCAATTAAAAAAAACAGCAAGAATAAAAAAATGAGACCATTTCAACATTCCAAGAAAATGATCCGATGTACCAGTAATTAAAGCTACAGTTCAGATAAAAAACTGCAGTAACATAATTAGCAGTTAGAATAAGCAAGCACATTTATAATACATCAGAGGGAATATATTGTGCAAGATAAATGGTGTTATTTTTGTTGATACAGCTACCAACAGGATAAAAGCCTTTCTTATTTTAGTAAATATGCCACAAACTTAACCAATGCAAGGGCAGCTAAAAAAATGCTTGGGATACCACAGTGGAGCTATGCAGCATTCTTACCAGAGTGGTGAAGTCAAATGAATCATGATAGCTTCAAAAAAGAGCAAATTTGAAAGGTTTACATTTGAATATGTATGGTGCAAACTGGATACCCAATTGCCTTAGTCAGATTATGTCATTTATCTTCGTGAGAGGTGGGACCTTCATAGCTCACTCATGGCTTTGCCACTCATCAGTTATGGTCCTGCACCCCCATGAAGACAAATGGGATATTTTGAGTCAGGTCATTACGTATCCCCTATTTTTCCAACCTTTTTTTTTTTTTACTTCCAAGGCAAGAGGTTTTTTTTGTTGAAATTTTTGAAAGATCCCTTGGTCAATGTTCACATGCAATGTTTTTGATCGTAAAATGGAACAAATGTGTGCCTTATTGCATCAACCAAAATAAATAAAAGTGCCCAGGTTCAACAAACAAATGAAAAAGCCTACACTCATCCAACCTCTTAGGGGGATATACCCTCACTGGCTTTGTTGTTTTCCTCGTTTCTTTTCTCTGCCTGTGTCCCTGGTCCTGGAAACGTCCCCCCAGCCCCACCATTGACGAGTCTCATGGATTTATGGGTTAACCACCACCTACACAGAGTCGTATCAGCGGGTGGTCAGCCAATAGGGTTGCGCAGTTCCGGGGAAGGGGGGGATGCTAAGCAAGTGGAGGCATTTTCCTCCCTTTTCTCCCCTAGGACATCTGTGAGCAATGCATGCATGTGCGTGCATACTGACACACATGCATGCCGCATCAGCACACGTCCCCCACGTCTGCTGGTCCTGCCGGTGCTGCCACCCAGCCTCTGCTGGCTGGCAGGCAAGTTGGGTGTCTCAGAGTTCTCCCTCTCTGAGGGAGGAAAGCCATCCTGGGATGCTCAATCCTCCCTCACCTGAGCGACCCCTGGGCGACCCTGATCTGTTCCCAAACCCAGGTCACAGGTGTGACTGGAAGTAAGGTGCCAGCACCTCAAACCTCTATGCCACTTGGCCGGCGTACTTGCCAGCTTTTTTACTTGTTTGTTAATATTTTTAGCCTGGCACCACGCAAACCTGAGTTGTCGTTTAGTAAAAATTAGTGCCCAGATTTTACAGTGTACAAACATTGTTTTCATATAGTATTGGCACCAAATACCATCACAGACTTGTATAAGCATGGTGCAGTGCCCTGGACAGACATGTGGCGGCTCTATGGGAAATGGTGTTCCCCACCCTATACCTTAGGGCCCAACAGTGTCCCATGGTGTCACCCCTGGTAGTTTAGTGGATCCCCCTCTCCGTATCTCCTGTCACCCTAAAATGTCCAGTGCCAATCTAGTCCTACTGCCGTCAGTAGTACCTAATGCAGAGCTCTGATGAATCCCCCCACCAAATTTTTCTGCTAGTATTTGGGGGCCATCGCAAAAGTGCTTTGACAGTTGTGCTGATGGAAAGCTGGCAAAGTGGATGGCACTGCACGTTATTTACATGCTATCTCTACTCTCTTCCATTCACAAGCGTGCTTACTTGTATGTGCTAGTGTGGGAGGGCCCCTGACCCCACTCTTGGAATAGCTTCAGGGGGTTGGCAATATATTGTTTCACAACAATTTACTGCCAGTCCCTTGAGTCTCTGAATTGGGTCCCACATTTCCTTGCCAGGCCCACCTTGATAAAGCTTTGTTGTTTGGGGCAGTACTATGCTGTTAATCATCATAAACATTAGACATATCTGCAATCTAAACAGTTCTCTCAGCTGAAGGCAGAGTTCAGGGAAGAAGATTTTTAAAAACTGCTGGAGTCAGTCATTTTTATTGCAGGTTCACACTATTTTAGTAATGGTCGAATGGTTAAAACTTATCTTGTGCCTGCTTCTGTAAGCAGCCAGCATTAGTAGGGGCCATCCTCCCCTGCTAGCTCAGACAAGATGACACAATCAGAGAGAAGTCGTAGGACACATCTGTTCCCAGGCTCCATTAGTCTGCTTTATCCTGTCCAAACTGGTAGACAGATTTTTCTCTGGTTGGATATTTTTTCTTCCCACAAGTGAACTGTAAACTGCAAACTCTCTAATTTTGCCACAGTTCTTCTGTGGCTAAATTATAAAACTAATCACATTAATGTTCAAATGGATGACTGGATAAAACATATTGTAACAGACAGAATGATGTAAGGTTGTCAAGAATATATAGCAGCTAAAAAAAAAAAAAAAAGTATGACAAAAATATGTCCCAACTAACATGAACTGCTGCTTTAACTGACCTGCGTAGAATGCAAAGGACTAGAAATTACAGCTGAACAAGCAGCCAGTTCCTGAAGATTAATACCCAGTTGGGGTGTGTTGACAGGCCAAGGTGAAGTCAAGGGCTATTAACCCGAATATGGGTGTTACTCTCTGGAAATTCTTACATGTAATGGCGTTACTAATATCTAAGCATTATAAGTCTAATTGCTGCTTTTCTGTAAATGCCATTTTAAAAAAGAAAAATGAAGGCTGGCCCTCTGGCACAAGCGGTAGCACTATCACTTGTGGGGCAGACAACCCAGGTTCGGAAATGAGCAGGGGGCATCAGGGTTGGGGAGGGGGGGAATCAAGCATCCAGTATTAGCTCTCCTCCTCTGGGGTGGGTTGCAGCACTTGGCAATAGACTGACCCTAGCGTTGGTTGGGGTTTGGTGAGTCAAAGACCACACAAATAAGGGGATTGGAGAAGAGGCAGATTTTGGTGCGTCAGGCATGGATGCATGCCTGATGTCATCAGGACATCACTGCAAGGCCTCTTCTCTGGGGAGGAAATCAGGGTGGAAGATGTTCATCAGATGGGATGGTGATGCCATTCCTGCCCACCACATCCACCACCGGATCTGACTTGCTCAGGTCTGGCTACATCTGGCCTTCGCCTCCACCGATAGCCAAATTGGATAGAGTGGGGAGTTAGCCAAGGTGCTAAAGGCAACCCTGCCTTGGGGAGCAAGCCAAGGGAGCTGGCCACCAGGTGTGTTGTGGGCAGACCAGGGGAGGCCCAGAACCATGAGCAGGAGGGTCTCAGCCAGATGGGATGAGGGCACTGGAAATGGCTGAATGAGGTCTTGTACAATGGAAAGAGCACGGATAAAGAGAACTGAGGGAAAAAAAGAGATGCAGTATCACATGCTGCCCTTCTCTGAGCTGCACCATGCAATAAAGAGGGCAGGAACTGATTTCTAATTGGCAGCTGTTTATGATGTTCCCATTTACAGAAATAATATTCATATGCCTAAATGATCGAAATGTAATAGTACCTGAATAAAAAGCGACTAAAAAAACTGTATTCTGCATTGTTTTGTTTTCATGGCCAGCATTCTGTTACAGTTCTCTTCATCGAACTAGTGATCTGGAGTTGTAACTTCCTATGTCATAGTTTGTGCACAGAACTCTGAGCAAGGTTCTGATAGGACAATGGCTTTTTCTTAGCACGCTGTGCATAAACTGTGACATAGAAAAAAATCCAAATTACTCATTCCATGAAGAAAACTGTGCAGAATGTTGTCCATAAAAAGAAAACAATTGAACAGCCAGTTTTTCACATCAGTGTTTATTCAGGTACAGTTAAGTATGGCTCATTTGGAGTTAAGGCTTTCATTTCTTTACTGGGAACATTACTAACTCTTGCCAGTTAAGACCAAATTTCCTGTCCCCTTTAAGACATAAATTCCCGATACAGCGGCCAACAGGACAGAGTGCTGACCTTATATGAAGAATAAATTATGTAGCCAACTGCCTTCACGAAACCAATCAAGTGACTGCTACTGTATTTACAAGAATACATAAAGAAATTAGACAGTGGCATGCTGCTGGATAGATATACATATATAGATGTACATATAAAACATATCTGAGTTTTTTAAGCATGTTGTAAGTGGCATGATGTCAGGTCCACACTTCCAGAATGAAGGCCCTTGCCTGTGCACTGCTATCTGCTCAGGGTGTGACGTTATTATAGAATCTCTGCAATCCTGTTGTGCGATTCCTTACATATACACTTGCATAGAAGTAGGATGATACATTCGGTAACCATGTGTATGAGGACTTTACCAGTGATTTCATCTGTGGATTTTGGTGACATCATGTTCAAGTGGTTTATGACATCACTAGGATCCCAAGGTGAAGCTAACATCCTTGTTATATTCTGGATGCCTATCAACTGTACGTGAATGAAAGAATGTTTTTAAAATGACTCAAGTCATAAACTATCAAACTTCAGAATTATAGGCACACTAATCTAATCTGTAACCTCCCAATTAACCTCTTTCTGTTTTAAACATTTATCGCCTCAGTCCTCTGCTGCGCTACTAAATTCAGAGCTCCACGTCTTCGCATAGCTTACGCTCCCAGCTGCCATCTCAAGGTTGTAAAGCATGGTTCTGCCGCTCACTGTACGCAGACATATGCAACTGACTAACTGCAGACCTGGCAGCGCATATTTGCATACAGCAAGAGGCAATGCTGAGATGCTGTGGGGAATGCAAGCTATGATAGGTTACAGGTCTCTGAACTAAGTGGCATTACAGACAGTGGCGGTGATACAATGTTTTTAAATGGAAAATGGTTCATCAAGGGATTAGTCTTTGAGGGAATTTTTTTTTATGTTTAGTATAGTACTTCTCTTTAAAAACAAAACCTTCAACAACTTTAGGAGACGCTTATGAAAGTAGCACTGATAGCAGGATACTGCATGGGAGATTTTCAGGCAGATTTCAGGGCCAGGCTACCTTGACTGTTAGGTCAAGGTCTGGGGCTCACAGGATATGTAAAGAATGTTCCATCCTATGCATTTTAAATATCATAATGTCTAGATTACAGTGCGCTCCACGGAAATAATTTTGTCAAAAGCTTCTAAACACATGAATAAACCATGATGGTGAAGAGCAACTCAAGTAGTGCATCCCATCTCCAGAACTGTAACACAGTTCAATAAAATCTATTCTCTAAAAGTAAACTGAATCTTCCTAAAAATAGTTACAATATTCAGATTCTCTACCTTCTCCCCAAGGTCCTCTGCTGTCCAAGCCTGCCTCGATACATGTGTAACAACTTGTGGGCCAGTGAGGGCAGAAAGCAGAAATTCTATCGGACCTACCGTAATTTCTTTTTCTGCATGTTCCAGCTTCGTCACTGTGCCAGTCATTTACTGCTAGGTCATGCATGCTCTCCTACTAGGGGCCAGCACACTCGAAAGCTTTCATATCATCGCAGATCCCCTGGCTCCACCCTATTCTGACTCGGTCAGTTCAGAATTTTCTGTCATAAATCTCGCAGAGCCATACAGAAAAGTTAACTATGCCAGGGTTAACTTGTACAGTCCTAAAAGACATAAAAATCACAGCTCTACTTTGCAGGTATGTGTAGAGAGCATCAAGCTCTTTCTCATCACAGTGTCTGTAATTCAGTTATTTAAGCAATAAGGCAGGACCAGGGGTTAGATTAACAGTCTGCTAATCACCCCTAGGGGTGTAATGTGGCACAAGATGTAGCCAAGTGCCATACTGCCCGGGGGGGGGCTGTTAATCCAACTCCTGAGAGTGCCTTATTGCTATTATAAAAAAACATTATTTCAAAACAAAAGTGTTAGTAGTGCACCTTTTGAATGTTTTTTCCTCACGGAAAGGAAGCAGAAAGAACTGTAGATCAGGTAAGGTCTGCAGTGAGAACATAGGTAGGAAAAATGGGCAGACTGGGTGGGCCAAGCGGTCCTTATCTAATGACTCGCAGTCACCTCCTCTATCCTGTCCCTAGTGGACTATGGACTGCCAGTGTATGGTGCTGCTGATCAGACCGCACTCCATAAAATTCGCACTACTCTGAATAAGGCCTGCAGGTTAATTACTGGAGCACCTAGGATGACACACACCTGTCTACTGTATGCTAAAGCGCTGGTTCTTGATCTCGACGAGCGCCTCAAATATCTTACCTGCACCCTTACAAAAAAGACCCTCCTTGGGCTTTCCCCACCAGGATTGACCACCACCATACGCCACTCTGTCCCACTAGTTCATACTCGGACCTCTGGGAAAACCTCTCTTGTTATCCCTAGAGCTAGGACCTCTCATGGCCAAAGAGCCTTCAGCTTTAGGGCCCCCTCCTGGTTCAACACACTGCCCCCCTCCATCTCCGAAGCTCCAACTATATTGTGCTTCAAAACTTCCTTACGTAACCACCTTATTAACACCGATGCTGTAACTGCCACTAGTCAAAGCCGTGATTCAATACTTATGACAAAGCTTATTACTAAGCTGCTAAGGACGACATAACTCTGGTATTGTTTGCATCCATCCTACCTGTACCAGCTTGTTTGTATCTATGTCTTAATTTTACTGTTATACTTATGTGTTGTACTGCTATACTGTGTATTTTGGTTTGTCTTACTATGACAAGGTACCTTTGTAAATGAGCCTATGGCTCAAAGGTTTTCCAAACTGCTGTTTAAATAAAATAAAAAATTAAAAAAAATAATGTCAGATTCTGTTTCTATTTTAGATTTCTTAATAAAATAGTTCATCCACCAACTGTTTAAGAATATTGGCTCAGAATCAGAATGCATCATTCCAGTCATTCAGCAGTGCTAGAGGATGGAATGCAGACAGGAAGAATTCATGCACCATGGTGATCAGGCTGTACATGACAGTGCAACAGGGTCTTGGAATGCTGACAGCCAATCAGAATGGAGCATTTCTGAGACCCTTTTATAATTCATAATATCTCTGACTTCTCCAATATAATCTTTGCACCCCGCAGCTTAAATACTGTAGTCTCTTCAGAGAAACTCAATGTAAAAGGGCAATGCATTAAACAATATATGCCTAAAGCAAATAATGTCAACTTGCCTGGTAAGACATTTATGAAATCGAATTCCATAACCTTGCAGCATTATCTCAATGTGGTCTGGACTCATCTGTCAATAAATCTCTGTAGCTGTCCATCCAGAACTTGTGAGCAAAGATGGACATGCAGTCCTCATGTTAGAGTAATCATCTCCGCTGTTGGATTCACCAAAGCATTTATGGGAGAAATGGCCTCATTTCTGCAGGACCTTTTAAGACTGAGAACATGCCGCTACGTCACTGATTTCCGTATTCCCTGAGAGACATTAAACTTGCCATGGGACTTGTGACCATGGCTAAACCCTGACCTCTGAAGCCACTATTAGAGGACTGCCAATTCTTAAAACTTAGCAAAGACCCTTTCTTTTCTTTAAGCCCTTCCCCCCAACTGCAGGATAAATGACACATCACCTGTGAAAAGTCCACTAAGTGAGACTTGGAAGTGTGGTCTACCAATCAATGTCACAGCCAAACTGATTTAAGGGCTGGCACAGGTACACTGCAGTCTCTCCCTCAGGCATGTAAGAGATCTACTGTTAAATCTCTTAAAACAGAAGGCTGCATTCTGTTATGTACCAAGGGAAGGAGATCTCTGGCTGGAGAATCCTTCAGATCATTTGCCACTTCCATTTACCGTTCACAAAGTGCTGTGCTACTAATATCGAGACTGATGCGACCCGAGTATGCACATTTACAGGTTGTCTCTAGATCATTTGGGTCTGCAGAGCAGCTGCGCCTTGACAGGAATAACCATTTATTTAACTACAGAACAGATAGCTCAATCTGTAACAGAAGAAGCCTGCCTTTTTCTACCAATGCAGCGAGGAATGGGTAGTGTTTCACCCGTGACTTAGAAAGCTCCTGCTTCTTGTCCACATTATCCCATTAATCTTTAACTATCTGTGCAAAATGTTCTAATACAGGGAAGCACTAAGACATGCTCCCTGTGGATAACATGATGGTATAACATTTAGCGCAGTGGCAGACTATGCCCCTGTTAGCTGCATAATCTTGCGTATCTCTTCGACCAGGAAGGAAAAAAAGTTTTGAAACAAATACAGATGGAATCAAGGAAGACTGATTCACCTCTACCCAATCATCTTCCTCTTCATCGTCTCTAGAATCCAGAGTGTCCCCTAGATTCTAAGGGACAGTAGGATTAGTACTGCTTTGGGAGCCTTCCAGATTGTCTGGCTGAGGGGTGTTCCTTGCCTGGACCAGTTTGGGAATATATTCAGATCTGAAATAACATCCTCCCTACTCCAGTTCTCTGACAGGTGTCCAGATACACCTGGATGTGCCTGTCCTGACCCCCAGAGGGAAGGGTCTGCTGCGAATTAGGTGTAAGAGAAGGAACAGTCTTCTGTGCCCCAGTCATTAAAGAGGAACAGTCAGCACTAACAGCCCCAGTGTGTGGCTAGTGCTACTGTTTATGGCAGTATAATAGGTCATATCTAACTGATCTTACTGACTCCCAAGCTGACATTTACTGCAATTAGAAATCCCAGAATCCCTTAGGGTGATGTCAACGCTGGGCTGTAGCCATGGAAAATTCAATAGTCTGCAGTGCATGTTTGAGCTCTTATAAGCTCTTATCAGTTGTCTGCCAGTCCTGCTGTTATTCCGGGGCTAAGTACAATCCTTTGTGACTGTACTTAGCCCCAGGAGGATGGCAAGACCAACAAACAAAAAGACTGAAGCTTATAAAAACTCTAACACATACTTCAGACTGTTGAATCTTCCACAGCTGTGGCTCAGCTCAATATCTGCTGCAGGGGATTCTGGGATTCATGCTTACAGCTAATGTCAGGATGTGAGTCATCAGGATCAGCCATATACAATCTAATATACTACAGTGAACATGAGTTATATCTAATATACTACAGTGAACACTGAGTTAAAAAAAAAGTTTGCACACTAACTATAAATTGGGACCTGCCCCATATATTAGTGTGGGGTTCTTAGTGCAGACTGTTCCCCTTTATGTCTTCCTTGTAAAAGAGCTCACTGAAAGCAATCTGTGTAATTCTCCTGCCACTGCCAAAAATGAAACTAGATGTACCTTCACCAGTGCCAACATCAGTTTGGGGACCGGTGCCGAGAAATCAGCATTGGTCTTGGTAGTACAGAACGGACGGACCCTGCCATACAGAAACTATCTCCTGGTCTTATGACGTGTTTTACATTTCTTATTAATATAACAGGAACTGCTGAAGACCACCGTGCCGTCTTTCTTTTTCTACCAAGAAAGACTATGAAAGTGAAGTCTGCATCAGAAGCTTTAGACACTTGTGTCAATTTCTTACACATTAATGTCAGTACCTGTGCACGTGCGTCAGTTTTCTTGCACACCTGCATCACTACCTATGCACCTGAGCCAATTTTTGCACACTTCTGGCATATTTCTCTGCACTTGTGCCAACATTTTTGTGCAATTTGCATCAATTTAACACCACCATTGTGCTAAAAAGGGGTGCCAATGATCAGAAAAACGTAAAAAAAAAGGCTTACCTGGGCACCAGTCTTAATGCATACCATAAAAGCAAGAATGTTAATTATCTTACACCACTGGAGGAATCCTGAGCTGAATTCCGACACAATGGCAAAACAGCTAGGGTGGGATATTCAAAAGGGTTGCGCCATGCGCAATAGGGTTGCGCTTGCGCAAGTCCGAAATTGCACCATTCTGCGATATTCAGCAGGAGACAGTTGCGCTACTGAAAACAGGCTGAGCAACAGCGCAATGCAAATGAATGCATGCTGAACTGGAGGGGGAGGAACCATGCATAAACTGCACAGCCCGATATTCAGCCTGGCTGTGCAGACGCAACCACCAACCTGCGCCTGCATGACTTTGAGCCAAAAAAAAAAAAAAAGGCTTAAGTCGAGGGCCACCCACAGGTGAGCTGCTGCATTGCAGGGCGTAACACAGCAGCTGCCACCTGTGGCTGGCCCCCAAACCAGTCCCTGTGCCCCCCCGCAGCCCGATCGTGGGTAGCAATGTGCCCCCAGCGGATCCCTGGTGGTCCAGTGGCCCGAATGCCTGATCACGGGCAGTAAGTTAAAATAATCCCCCTCCAGAAGGTATCCCTGGTGGTCCAGTGGACCCATTGTCGGGCAGTATGTTTAATAAACCCCACCCCGAGCGGATCCCTGGTGGTCCAGTGGACCGAAAGCCCGATGCAGGCAGTATGTTTAATAAACCCCCAGCGTATCCCTGGTGGCTGTGTCCCCCCACCCCACCCACCCACATAGCCCCACCACCCCGCTCCCCAGCAGCGGTGGGCGGCAGCATCCCACCCGCCTGCGCCCCACTGACTGACTGCCTGGTAGGGCTGCACGCCCATTGGTGGAAGCATGGGCCAATGGGCGCGAGCCCATACCGTAAGACAGTCCAGTTTTGTGAATGAACTCATTCACAAAACTGGACTGTCTTGTACGGTATGGCGTACGCCCATTGGCTCATGCTTCCACCAATGGGGCGGCAGTCTCACCGGGCAGTCAGGCGGCAGACGGTGGGGCAGCAGGCGGATGCTGCCGCCACCGCCGCGGGGAGTGGCCGTGGTGTGGGTGTGGGGTGGGGGGACACTCAGCCACCAGGGATACGCTGGGGGTTTATTAAACATACTGCCCGCGATCGGGTTTCGGTCCACTGGACCACCAGGATCCGCTCGGGGTGGGGGTTTATTAAACATACTGCCCACATCGGGCATTTCGTCCACTGGACCACCAAGGATACCTTCGGGGTGGGGTTTATTAAACATACTGCCCGCGATTGGGCTTCGGTCCACTGGACCACCAGGGATCCGTTGGGGGTTTATTAAACACACTGCTCATGATCGGGCATTTCGTCCACTGGACCACCAGGGATATCTTCGGGAGGAGGGGGTTATTTAACTTACTGCCCGCGATCGGGCTGTTGGGAATTAAACCATGCCCGCAATCGGGCCAGTGGGTGGTGGTGGGGATTCTACACTGTTTTGCCCGCGATTGGGCTGCATGGAGCGTCAGTTCCCAACGGCTGCTGCCTGGCAGGGGCCAGGCGCAAGTCCTCGGGGATCGGCGCACATACATGCTAATGGCATGCAAATGGGGCCATAATCAGATGCAAATGGCCCCCCTGCGCCTTGCATGAATTATGGCCCCATTTGCATGTCACCTTTTGAATATCAGGATTTTGCGCATGGCGCAATGGTACTTGCGCCACCGCAAGTTGAATGCTCCACTCTGTTAACTTGTGGTGGCGCCAAGTTCCACTGCATACATGCACAGTGGCTGTGGCTGGGGGTGATATTCAAGGAGTTGCTCAATAGCGCAACTCCTTTGAATATTGCCCTCGGACACCTCCTCATGCAACTATTTCCAGCAGCGCAAGGGCTTGCGCCTTAGAAGAGCGCGGTTTGAATATCTGGCCCCTAGCCTCTAACAAAAATATGGGGTTAAAGTAGTAGCCAGTTAAGCAACTAAATAACAGGCATGGTTTAAATTTAGTAATTTTGCCTATAAAAAGACAGGATTCCCTGCTGATAGTAACTAAAGTGTGTATGTGTGTGGCGGGGGGCAGACAACAAGCAGCAGAGCTCCCAGCTATGCTGCCTGTCCCTTCATCCAATACACTGAGACTAAAGATTCTAAGCTAACTGAATAAGAATGGGGTGGAGCCAGGGGTTCTATGATGATGTCACAGCTTTGTAGTATGTTGTTCCCCAATACAAGAGCATGTATAAACCAGCAGTAAATGACTAGCCCAGTGAGAATGTGTAAAGACACAGAAAATAAGTTAGTTATTTGTAACCATAGTTCTACTATTGGTATTCAGTTCACATCCATACTTACTCTTCCACAGAGACGCCTCCTGCCACTTAATCATATAGTGCTTTGAATCCACCCACTGCATTCAGACCTCCATTGATGCCAGTATCGAAAGCAAGCCTTGTCAGGGTGGGCTGTGTAGTTCTGAACTGACTACTGGTAGCAAAGCTAGTTACAAGTACTGTAAGTAACCTATTCTTTGAACTACCTTGATACAGTTCATCCACACTTAGGCAGACTCCTAGCAATCCTCAAAAGGAAGATGAAGAATAATTTGCATTTATACAACACTTTTCGTACACACTGTATCCCAAAGAGCTTTTTACAAGTAATAAGGCGGACTGGTAGTGAAGTGACAGTTGACATGCAGTGGCAACCATTCTACTTATCAACACCCATACACAGTTGTGGGCAACTGCCTGGCCCAGTTTTGTGGGAAGTGGAATGTTGGCTAGAACCCTGGGGAAAATCTACTACTCTTATGGAAAGTGACCTTAATTTAAGGTGTCATCCGAAGGATGGCACACCCCGGCAGTACAGTACAGTACTACAATATCAGTGTTTTGGGGTATGAGCTCAAGTCCTAATGTAGGACTAGAACCCATGACCTTCTGGCTTGGAGACGGATGTGCTACCAACTTAGCCACACTGATTGGGGGGAAGGCAAGGCTGCCACCCAAGTTTTAGGCGAATAGAGACTGGAGGTCTGAAGACCCAAAAAGCAGTAGCCCGATGACTCTATTTAGATGCTGCAATGGGATATGAAGTTGTGTGCATTAGATCAGGTAGCAGCGATACAAACCTCTGTGATGGGGATATACCTGGTAGCAGCAAGAGACACAGCAGTATGTTTGGTGGAGTACATCCTTAACCCATCAGGTAGCTCCTTCCCAGCTATCTGGTAACACAGAGCAATGTAGGATACAATCCATCTGCCAATGGGCTGTTTGGCTACCGGTCTGCCTTGGTGGCTTCAGCATAAGTAACAAATAGCTGGTACGCTACACCAATACATTCCAACATACCATCAGGGTCCTGCAGACATCAAGCGTGTGCAGTGTCTGCTTGGCATCCTAAGTATAAGACTTCAGAAAAGTACGCAGGACTCGCGGCCTGGTCCAGATGAAATTCAGAAAAAACCCTGGGCAGGAATGTTGTGTGGGGGCATAGGACAACATAGGATAACACTGTCCTTCAGAAGAAACAGATACAGGGACGCCACAGAAAGCATCTGGAATCATTCATCTGCCTGGCAGAGGTGCTGGTGACTAAAAACGAGGTCGTACAAGACAAATGTGATACATGACTCTTGTCCATAGACTCAAACGGCTTGTCCATGAGCCAGGTTTGCATCAGCAGTACGCCATATGATGGAAGCAGTTCATGCACCAGAGGGGACAGATAGCCCAGCCCTTTTGAAAAAATACTGGGCCACCGTTTGAACACTGGGTTTCGCTGATGGCAGCCAGGTGCACCTTGTGGGACATAGGTTGCAGCCCTGACTGGGACAGGGACCAAACTACAGTACAGAATGTGCTGCACTGAACATAAGTATTGAAATTATTCTGGAGGAATCAGGGGAAATCACTAAAATTTACTTTCTTAGTGAGGTGTAGTTGATGGAGTTGGCTTGTTTTTTGGTAAAGTACAGTCCAAAAAAAAAAAAAAGCTTTTTTGGCCTGCTCAGGCAGAATGATGCCCATACACATTCAAATCTTTCTGATTCAGTTAATTTTTTCCTTTTCAATTTATTCAAGTCCTAACGTTTCGTGTATTAGTTATGCTTCATCTGGGGAACTCTGTATTAATAAAAAAAAAATCATCTTAATTACAAGCTTACAATATGTAGTTTCATACTTTACAAAATTCATTTCTACAACTGAAACAGTTCGTTTTCACCATGCTCAGTCAAATTATATATTCTGTTATTTATCTCATTCAGTATAGCCTCATTTAATTAGCTTTCTCAATATACCCATCACCATTACAACCTACCACCATATTTTAAAATGTGTGTATCAAACACTACCTGCCTTTTAACATGGCCTCTGTGGCTCAATGGCTGCAGGTACTTTTGATTAACAATTCCTTATTCACAAAAGCTGTGTACAGAAAAAGGTGTTTATTTAGTCTACAAGGACTATATTGTGCTACTTCCATACACAATATTACAAGTTTTGACTTCTTTTCTTTCCACTCCCCCCCCACCACATATTAGTAACTGCATCAGACGCTGAATGAATGAACTTACTTTCGAAAAGCAAATGGAAGAAAAGGGAAAGGAAATATGAGAATACAGTTGAATGAATAAGTAAAAATATTTGGTTAACAGGATACAAATAGAGAACTAAGAGAAAGGAAAATGGCTAAAGGCTTTACAAATGTCTTAATTCCAACAGATAAAGAAAAAGGAAACATAACATGTGTGAAAGGGCACCCAATGTAAGAGCCTGTAGCTCCAGATAAGGTGAACTACTACAATTTTATGTCAAATATTTTAAGAACATTAAGCACAATATAGTCCTTGTAGACTAAATAAACACTTTTTTCTGTACACAGCTTTTGTGAATAAGGAATTGTTAATCAAAATTACCTGCAGCCACTGAGCCACAGAGGCCATGTTAAAAGGCAGGTAGTGGTTGATACACACATTTTAAAATATGGTGGCAGGTTGTAACGGTGATGGATATATTGAGAAAGCTAATTAAATGAGGCTATACTGAATGAGCTAAACAACAGAATATATAATTTAACTGAGCATGGTGAAAAACGAACCATTCCAATTGTAGAAATTAATTTTGTGAAGTATGAAACTACATATTGTAAGATTGTAATTAAGATTTATTTTTTTGAATACAGAGTTCCCCAGATGAAGCATAACTAATATGTGAAACGTTGGAACTTGAATAAATTGAAAAAGAAAAAATAAACTGAATCAGAAAGATCCGAAGGTGTATGGGCATCATTCTGCCTGAGCAGGCAAGAAAACCTTTTTGTTTTGGACATTATTCTGCAGCCATCAGCGTCAGCGATCCCTGGTGCCTCTGGGCCTTGGGGATCACTTTATGAACCAGAGTAAACAAAGGGAAAGCATAAAGAAGACCTCCTCTCCATGATTAGGCGAAGGTGTACCCCGAGGAGGGAAGGCGCAAACAGCCCCAACGTTCTGTTCTCCCACAAAGTAAACCTGTTCATTAACAGTGTTCTCTACACTGAAGCAACTTGGAAAACACCTGTGATTGCATTGATCACTCATGGGACGCCACCCACACATGACTGAGGGTGTCTGCAAGCTGGTTGTTTGCTTCTGCCACATAGACTGCCCAGATCTACCTGCAGCAAGCAAAACAAGAAACTCATCCCCAACATCTTCTGACACAGCAGGAAGGAGTGTGTTTTTGCCTTGCTTGTTCAGAACAACATGGGGGTCCATACTGTCCAGGCTGACCTGAACAGTGTGGTCCCTGACAGACAGGCAGGACAAACAACATGACAGGCACACTACTCAGAGCTCTAACAGGTTAATGTGCTGTTTGGAATTGTGCAGCGACCATATACCATGAGCGCTATGGTCCTGCAGCTGCACCCCCCAGCCAATTTGGAGAAGTGCTTGTTGTCATCACCACAAAGGGCTCTTGCCACACAAAGTTAATTCCCTTCAAGAGGTCTGGCAGTGGCAGCAACCAGAGGATGGGGCCCAGCATTAGCTGGGTCACCCAAACTGGCAGGTACGGAGCTGAATGTCTCTAGGACTACCGGTACCCTGGTTCTCATTAGATAGTTCTCATGTACTTGCAGTTACAACAGGCCACAACCATGGTACACATCATAAAGCCCAGGAATTTGAGCAAATACTGAGTGTGATATGATTGCACAATCCGAAATGCTTGGATAAAGGATGACAGATCTGTGACACTATCCTGAGGTAGGTGTGCTCTGTCTTGCAATGAATCTAATTCTGTACAGATGAACACAATCACCTACTTTGGTGTCAGCTTGGACTTGGCCAGACTGATGAATAGACACAGATGCTGGAATGTCTGGAAGGCCAGGCCCCTGGACTGCTTCTTGTCCTGCACTGAATTGCCCATAAGAAGCAAGTTGTCAAGGTACTATATGGGAAAACAATAACATTCCTGCATTTGAGGAAAGTTGTCACAATCAACAAACACATGGTGAACACCTTGAGGAATGATGACAGACAGAACAGCGTGGCTTGAAAGTAGTATTTGGTTCTGTCCAGTCTGAACCACCTGTGAAAAACAAACAGGGATTTGGAAGTACACATTCTGGAGGTCCACAGAGAAGAACAAAGTCCTTGGCTCCAGGGACACAACAATATGATTTAGGAGTGACATTCAAAACTTCTCTCTACAGGTGAACTTGTTCAGGATTTACAGGCTGAGAATGGGGCACCATTCCCCCTGTCCGCTTGGGTACCAGAAAGTACCCTGACGTGAATCCCTGTTGCACCTGACTTTCTGGTACAGGCTCTATCCTACGATGTACCAGGAGTTACAGGACCTTGTTCCACAGCACTAAGATGGACTCTTGGGAAAGCACATCTTCCAGGAGTGGAAGGAGCCGACATGGGACGAAGTCTAGAACTCCAGAGATAATCCTGAACTTACCACTTCCAGTACCCATCTTTCCATAGTAATAGTTGACCACTGTTGGTGGGACACTTTGCCCCCAACTGAGAACTGCAGCAGGGACTAGGGTTCATCATCCAGTAACTTTTTGTCACTAGCGGCAGACACGAATCATGGCCACCAGAGGCACTGCCTGTATCTCCTTCATGCTGGCCTTGTCCAGAGTTCTTGGGGTTGGAGTTTGCCAGGAGGTACTGCTGTCACTGTTGCTGGTCTTGCAAACCATGAAAAGATCCAGTGCTCTGTGGGCAGTGCTTAGTAGTTAGTTTTGTATTAGTGACTGAAGTGACAAATTCAAACAGAGTCTAGGATGATGCTGGACATCTCACTCCTAGTCAGGCACCCCATCACCCATCATGAAGGAAACATCTTCCACCCTCTCCTGCATTTCTTGTGTGATAGGTGAAAGACTCAGCCATGCCTGTTTCCATATCGAAACAGATGCCGCCATAGCCATAGCTGACAAAGTTGAGGACACATACAGCTCGTGCTTGGCTAAGAAGAAAGCCAAGTCCTGTTGTTTTATCTTCTGGCACAAGAGGCTACAGGCCTGAAAGTTGTTCAAACAACTCATGGTTAGACCTATAGCCATCAGGGTTGTATAGTTGGCCTTAAGAATGCCAAGAGACACCGCCACGCACACTCCATGCCTGAAGTGGTCCTGTCTCTTGGACTCCTTGTCTGGGGCTTATTGACTCTCCCTGGCCGACCTTCCAGGGAAGGGTGCTCCATAAACCCAGTAAGCCCCCATAGAGACAGCATACTTGCAGTCCATTCTATGAGGTGGGTTTAGACCAGAGGTTGGGACTCCGCAGCTATAGTTATGAGATCATTCTAGGTGAAACTTCCCTTTCCTAGATATCCAAAGGGTAGACCTCAGTTTTCTGGACCTCCTCCCGCTGAATGTCCAGAAGTAAGGACATTCTATCCAGCAATGAGGCAGAGAAGGAATGGCTCCCCAAGCAGGCCTCTCTGTTGGCAGACTGTTGTCTTGCGGCCAGAGCGTCAAGTAAAACTATGACTTTTCAGAGTCTCGGTACACTAGTGCTGGATATCAATAAGGTAAACTGACCACCTGGTTAGTCGAGGTGACCACCACCAACAGAGCATGGTCAGTCCTGTCCCAGTCCAGGAATCTTTGGCTGAAGCACCAACTTGTGGTTGCAGTAGCTGGGGCTGCACCAGAATAGGCCCCTGAACTATTGCTGGCAACACCAGAGGTGCCTCAGTCAGGCACACCATTGGGATCAGTGTCAGAAAAGTTGACCATGGCCTTGCTGGCTTGAAACCATCAGCTGAGCTCCATCTTGATGGCACCCCATAAGCCCATCCCTCCCATGCAGACTTCTCCCACCTGTGACGGGCTTGACAATGATGACAGTAGTCCGAGGAGAAGGAGCTACATGACTACCATCAATGATGTTTCTGGAGATGTCCAGAGTGAGACTGCGACCTTGAACACCAGCAGACCAGTCAATTTGTAGCTGACTCTGTTGGTCTGGGCATCCCCACTGGGGGTCTCAACAGGTACCAGGTGGGCTGCCTGAATCCCCGGGGTCGGAACAATCGAAGAAGGCTTAACAGCTAGTGGTCTGATCAGCAGCTCGCTTGAACCATCCTTTCCTGTGTAGGTAGGTACACCTGCATTACCAGGATCTTCAAGAGGGAGTATTCTCCCTCTGCGGAGTCATTACTGTCCAGGCCTGATGGCTTGGCCAACAGATATGCTGGCACTGAGGTCTTTGACTGTCTGGATGGAAGCTCTGCAAACAGATCAATGGGCTTCATGGAACAGTAAATCTCCTTAGATGGGGACCAACCTCAAGGGCCCTCTGTAAGGAAAGAATGCAAACAGTACCTCAACTTACAGCACATGTACGACTACAACTGAATCTTCTTTTTCCTGGGCCTGTAAACTCTGCAGAATTCAAAGTCATAAGTAGGAGAATCGAAGGAAGAAACTTATTCTTTTTCAGTGGAAGAAAAGATCTGAAAGCAGTGAGGGTAGAGCCAGAGCACCACATCACTGGGTGGTAGCAGGAGTCAAGCTTGAAGCAGCAGTATTTGTTAGTCTGCAAAAAACTTTATCATATAAATTTTTAGCAAAAATGTGTTCCTAACATCCTCCAGTTCATCCTCAGTTTATTTTTAATTTTCTCATATATTTTTAAAAACTTGTATAGCAATTTCTTTAATTAATGACACGTATCGTTAAAGACAGTCGTCACTCACAATTTTTTTTAAAACTCTTGAGATTACCTGTAGAATGTACATAAAAGATATATAATGTGGATGTATTAAGATGGTGCTACAACACGTTTCTGATGGTAAACAGCACATCATTCTACAAAGATCTTTTCTATTGGTTCATTTTAGGCATGGCAAAGGAGCAAAACTTTTTAAAAACTTTTAAATCCTGTAGCTTTACTCAGGAGTGAAAAAAAAAAAAAAAAAGAAAAATGTATTTATGTTTTTGCCGGAAACACATCACTGGAAAAACATGACATGGTGGCTCACAAATACTGCTGCTTTGAAGACCGATCCAGTGTGTGAGCAGGCTCAGTGGAAGAACGCCTAAGAGTGAGTAGTTAAGTGAATTTAGGCAGTACAGTTGCAGCCACTGAGGTGGTCAGATATTTTGCAGTATTTTTAAAGAGATTCGCTCTGGTGGTCTTTGAAGTGGTCCTGCGGGCAGACAGGAAGTTCTCTACAGGTATTACAGATATTTCAGGAAATACCTGAACATGGCAATGGTTGCAACACCACAGCATAAGGAGGTGGATTCTGGGGGAATTCAGGAACAGTCTAATTGACTGGCAAGCAGTTTCACTAAAGTGATATCACATCAGTGAATTATCGCTTTAATTGCCACGGCCCACAATACAATTATTTAACTTACCCATTTATTATACCCCATGTTTGTACATTGTTTTATTAGTAAAATATAGTTTATTATATTTCTTCAGAGAGCACTGACACTGCAAACTGCAACTTTTTTTTTAGCTTAAATAACACAAGAAGAGGAAGTATAGCAAAACAAATGAGCATACACACAAGGCTAATGGGTAAATCAGGTAAGAGGTGTCAGCTGCAGAACATCACACTCTTCATAATCATGGTATGAAAATATCGCAACAGAAATGTACAACATAAATCGGCATAATTTACCAAGGTGAAGACACTTGCGCTTTAGAAAACAGTACTGAGAAAGAAACAATTCATCATGGTTATTCCCTTAATGGAAATTCTTGTCACAGACGTACATGAGGTGTGTCACTCCATTGGAGCACTAGAAATCATGAAAATATTCTCTGTGGAGCCAAGGCCAACCACTCATGTTCTGAAACTAAAAGCCTTCTTGTAATATAGAAGAACTCTACAGCTACCCGCACACATAACTGGAACATCTGACGCATCGTTATCCTTTGGGCTTCAGCTGTTTTGGTTGCGATAAATAAACCTAAATATGGTAGCGAAGTCTGCAACACAGGGTCCAGCTCTCAGTTTTGTTGCACTGTGTGCAATATACATGTAAAACCAAAAACACATCTAATAAACAAATATCCGTATTTTTTGTAATCTGGCTGGATTATTCAGTAAATGAGGGATCAAAAAAATCCTCTCGCTAAACGCCCTTTGTCCCACGTTATCATGCGGGGTGAGAAGCGACTTCATTTTCTGAAGGTTATACAGGACAGTGCATCATCAACGGTTCTTGAAAGAGCAGGAGAAAACAAAGCCTTTTGTGTAACTGTGAGGTCAGTCTGTTGGAACACGAAACCTGGCCAGTGTCCAGCGAGCTGCTAGTACTTCCCTTGTTTCAGTCTCTCAATGTGGTAACAGAGCTTTAAAGCTGGCCCCAGCTTAAGCCCCATATACTTCATTATCATATCGCTTCTCAGTAGCAGCAGTGCCTTTCCATCAATTTCCTGGGAAAACAAATACATGTGCATCAGAATAAATATGGAGTGTGAAAGCTCATGTACAGTGACTTTACACTGCAAACCAAAATGTGTTTCACTGGTTCGGGTACATGGACACATTTCAGAGGTATCTGACAGGCACTATCAGTTTACAAATCAAACACCATTCAAACTGTCTGGTACTAATTCAGCAACTCTGTGCATTCCAGGCGTATCTTTGCCAGTAGGTGACTGAACAGAAAACACCATTAACCATGCCTGGTACTAAGACATGTAAACAGTGATGGCAGAAAAACGTTCCTGATCCATCCAGTATGCCTACCCATGCCTTGCCCTAATGATTCAGTAATTGGGTGCATTCCACGGGTATCTCTACCACTAGCCGACTGAGCTTAAAACACCACTCAACATGACTGGTACTTGAATATAAACAATGACAGCAGAAAAACACTCTTGGCCGAGCTAGTCTGCCTACCCTACCTTGCTAGTCTGCCTTGCCCTTGTAATTCTGTATGTGAGTGCATTCCAGGGGTATTCTTCCCAGGAAGTAGCTGACTACATATTAGAAACATTCCTGTCCCATCCAGTTTGCATACCCTACCTTACTATTCTGCCTTGCCCTAGTAATTCAATATGTGGGTGCATTCCATGGATATCCTTCCTAGGAAGTAGCTGACTACACATTAGAAACTGTCTTGGCCCATCCAGTTTGCCTACCTTATCTTACTATTCTGCCTTGCCCTAGTAATTCAGTATGTGGGTGCATTCCAGGGGTATCGTACCCAGGAAGTAGCTGACTACACATTAGAAACTGTCTTGGCCCATCCAGTTTGCCTACCTTACCTTATTACTTACTTGGTTTTAGGGACAAGAGAAGGCCGAGGCCCATCGAGATTGTCCCCCACATTTTGTGGGACATTATAACTCAACATAGGTTCTTCCTTATCCATAGATCCAAATTATATTTAAATGCATCAAAACTAGATTTGGTGATTAATTCTTCGAGCAAAGTGTTCCACAGCCTTGCTGCTCGTATGGTGAAAAAATTTCCCCTCTTATTAGTATTAAAGGGTTGTACTTCTAGCTGTTTATTATGTAATCTAGGGACTATCCTTCTAGTTAAATAATCAAGTCCACATTGGGTCATAAGAGTGGGTGATTGACATATTTTATAAATCATTAATAAATCGCCTCTTTTTCTCCTAACTTCCAGTGAATGTAAACCAGTATGTTTCAATCTTGTAGTATAGTCAAGATGTTTAAGTATTGGAACTATTTTAGTTGCTCTTCTCTGAATATGTTCCAGGCAAGATATGTCACCTTTAAGATAGGGGTTCCAGAACTGGGAGCCATAGTCAACATAAGGTCTTATAAAAGTCCTGTACAAGGGAATAATGCATTGTTCAGTACGGGTTACAAATGTACGTTTGATTTGTTTTAAGAGACCATTAGTAATTTTAGCTGTTTTTAAACAGTGTTCCCTAGATGTAAGTTTGTTATTTATTAGTATCCCCAAGTCTTTTTCACAACTTGATGTTTTGAGTTTAATATTAAGATAATAATCGCTCATTGGATTGTTTCTTCCAAAATGAAGAACCACACATTTCTCATGATTGAAAAACATTCTGTTCTCAATTGCCCACTGTTCTATTTTCCTTAAGTCAGCAACTAAAGTTTCCGAATTATTAAGGTCATTCACTTTACCCTCCCGTTTGGTGTCATCCGCAAACTTTGAAAGATAGTTATTTGGTCCAGCTTGCATATCACTGTTGAATAAGTTAAACAAAGTGGGTCCCAATACTGAACCCTGAGGAACCCCACTCGTCACCAAGCCCCAGTCAGATAGTATATTGTTAAATTTGACTTTTTGGGTTCTACATGTAAGCCAGTCAAATATCCAGTCAACAAGGTACATTGATATGTCAAATGTTTTTAATTTCTGTAAAAGTTTAGTATGTGGTACCTTATCAAATGCTTTACTGAAATCAAGTTGTATTACATCTGTAGGAATTCCACTGTCAAAGTATCTACTAATTGTATTATAGAAAGCAATTAAATTTGTGGTACACGAGTGACCTGGCATAAAGCCATGTTGAGTTAAATCTGCTATACCTCTGGTTGTAATCTCATCCTCTAACTTCCTTTTGATAATCCTCTCCATAAGTTTTCCCACAACAGAGGTCAAACTATTACTTACTATTCTGCCTTGCCCTAGTAATTTAGTATGTGGGTGCATTCCAGGGGTAGCCTTCCCAGGAAGTAGCTGACTACATATTAGAAACACTCCCATCCAATTTGCTTACCTTACCCTTACTATTCTGCCTTGCCCCAGTAATTCAGTATGTGGATGCATTCCAGGGGTATCTTTCCCGGGAAGTAGCTGATTACACATTAGACAACATTCAACGTGTCTGGTAGTGATTCAGTACATGGATCAGCAGATCCACGTGCAATCATAACATCAGATGGCAACACGCTATTGAGCAAGTCAACATATTCAAGTAGTTAGGAATCTCGCTTGATATAGCAGAGACACTGATCACACATCTTAACAACTGTATGGTCCATGCTCAACTTTCTCTACTGGTCTAAATGCTGCCCCAGTGCTAACACGAGGAAGCATGTAGTCTGCCACTTTCTGCTAACATGAGGAAGCATGCAGTCCGCCACTTCCTGCTAACATGAGGAAGCATGCAGTCTGCCACTTCCTGCTAACATGAGGAAGCATGCAGTCTGCCACTTCCTGCTAACATGAGGAAGCATGTAGTCTGCCACTTCCTGCTAACATGAGCAAGCATGTAGTCTGCCACTTCCTGCTCCCTTCCAATGAGTATGGAGACATCGTATACCACTGTGCAAACAAAACCACTCTGCTGCCCCTTGAACATTTGTACTACAAGCTGTGCAGGTTCATCCTCTCCTGTGAATGATCTACTCATTATTGTCTGCTGTACAACCATGTTAACTGGACAAATCCCTCAGGCAGGTGCGACTACCAGTGGCTTTCTTTGTTGTATAACTGCACAAGGAAAAGCCCCATATTATCTCCTAGTCTACCTTACACAGTCCAGCAGTGCCTACTCACTCTTAGACAGCAGCACTTACCTTCTCATCTCCCATAATGAACTGTGAATTTAGTAGAAAGGTCTCTGCATCTGCAGCATCCCACAGCTATAACAATCTCTCTCTCTCTCCAGCTGACAAGGGTCGAAAACAGGTACCGACCCACTAGCCAAATGCTGGTAGATTTTGTATCAGGCTAGTAAGATTTTCCTTTAACTAGCCCTTTGGGCTTGTACAGGAGACGGTAACATTTCAATATGTAAACTTGCTGGGCCAGTGGAAAAGTTGGTGGGGCAAGAAGGATTTTCCCAGCTACTAGCCCTACAGGCTAGTGGGTACAAAAATGAAAATTATGTACTCCCTATAATTGTTGATCTTTCAGAATATCTTCACCATTGATTCATACATATGGGTCCAGGGTCGGAGGCACTAGAGCCAACATTGGCTACTGACGCCACTCATGTGCAGCATGTACCCATGCAGTGTTGCGCACCGGCCAATAACCATCATTGACTACCTCACGCACCTTAGTTCTGTTCCCCCAGGGGCGAGAGAAATTTAAAAAAGAGAGGGCTAGATACTTTCTAGCCCACAGGGATAGTAAAAGAATAAGGGATATAAAATAAACAAATAATTAGAACCTGACTACCAACTTAGAGAATAAGCAGTGGCCTGATGAGTGGCACAAGGGTAGTGGGTTTAAAACAGAGCTGAAGCCTTTTACCACTAGCCAGACAGAGTATGGATGGTGATAAGTAAAAATATAAAGCAGCAGCCCTGAGCAACTGGCTCTGGCAGAAGTAGCAAAAGGGGAAATTCAATTTGGGACCTCCTTGCAAATGAGATGGCAAAAATGCCAAAAATTGAAAAATGTATCTGAACTCCCAAAATAGTAACTCCATGCTACCAGATAAGCTTGAGTAAACTCAAGAGAAAACTCACAACCCTGTTTTCTCTA